>OZ026503.1:5013726-5613726 GCA_964019985.1 Aurelia sp. 4 Dawson et al 2005 | reverse complement strand
AACTGGCAACGCAGCTGATAGACTCTATGCCACGACTTTCGGACAAGAAGAAGCCCAGTAAAGGGGGTATATTGTATCGTACTGATGAACCTTGAAGTAGGCAAACATGTTTTTTTATTAGGGTGTGCAAACAATGTTCTAATTTTCCTTGAAGTCCATAGCAATAGGTCTGCAAGCCTCACAAGGTAGAAAACGTTCAGTAATCAGTAAAATAGGAGGAAATTTCTTTGAAGGTGTTGTGGCACAGTAGTATTCATGGCAGCTACATAATAAAGCTATGTCTATTCCCTTTAAGTTCTCGGATATTTGACTGTTTCCTCTGGGAGGGTGAGGTGTATTTCAACCTCTCATATTAGGGGACGTGTCTCTTTCCCCAGAAAATTATACCCATACTTCCACAAACTTTTAAGCAACTTAGGTTCATGATTCTTCAAATTGCGAAGTAATTCGTGCAATTTTGTACTTTTTGAAATTTGTGTTCAGAACAGGACGTGTAATGCCGCAAAACTCTTGAAACGCTACCCGTAACACTCATAAAGGTAATGAAAGAATGACAACTCATGGAAAACAAACATGCTGAATTACCCCCTCCCCTTGAGACTGTTTACTTCCTCCAAATTGTCTTCACGCGAATTTCAGGTGTAGTATACAGCAAGGAAGTTTTTTTGTCGGGAAGTTAATTTATTGCGTAGAGATGAAATTGTGTTTGTAGTTATTAACAGTTAAGAGGTTAATTTTAATACCGGATGCGTAAAAAGAGTTTACGCATTTGGCAGGATGTGGAATAAAAAGTATGTGACCGATATTTAAAACTGAGGTGTTAATCTATCAGTCAAAGACCAAATTAGATGAGAAAATTTTGTTGCGTACTATCCCTCATCTTATAGACTCAGATATTAGGAAAGTACTGGAAAAGGGTATGTTTGAGAACAGTAACTCGACATTCCGTTCGGGCCCATGATTTATCTTCTATCAAAATTCAAATTCAAGAACTCAAGTTGGCAATGCAAACTTCAATGCCACATACGTAAATCATGGACCAGAATGGAACGTGGAATTCTCGAATCCTAAACAAACTCCTTACAGGCATTTTTGTAATTGTTCGACCTTAAAGATGGGTGATTTTACGAAAAAAGTTTTCTCATCTAAGCTAGCCTTTGAATGATAGATTAACATTTTAGATTTCATTTCAGTTTTGAATATTGGTCAAATACTGTTTATTGGGTTTATTCCATGGTCCGCTAAACGCATAAACTTTTTTTGGCTCCCCCGGTGGTGTGATAGGTGATAGTGTATTTTGGATAAATGCTAACTTGTAAGAGGGTTTGGTTCCAGGGGGCCACTGTTTGTAAGAAGAAATTTATTGAAGATTAACCAGAACATTTAAGAGAGTTTATTTAGTTGGTCTTAGATGGTGGTATTTGTCTTTTATAGAAATTTAGAATTCCCAAAACTTGACTGAGTTGGATAAGGCACTGCCTGAGCAACGAACGAACGTTGAAGAGCAGCATACAGCTTAAATCTTTAAAACGGAGGGTGTAAAATTCTATTGCATTTTTCTTTGAGTTACTCGAAAGGAACTTTGATTGATCCCCTGTAATTCTGCCGTGGCAATTTTTTATGTTTTGATTATGTTAAAAATGCCTGCATTTATCAATTTTGAGGCTATGACGTCATTGAATTTCTAATTCCTAATCCAGAAGAGCTGCAGACTTCTGTTGCCACCATATTGTAGACCTTCATAAACGATGGTTTTCTTGAAGCTTGTAACAATTTTCCGCAAGTAATTTAAAGCCTTGGTCAAACGCATCCAACATTTCATCCAACATTTCATCCAACATTGCTAGCAAAATCCATGATCGCCATTCGCCTGCGCAGTGACGTGTTGAAATTGATTAAAAATACTGGTAAAAAAACTAAAAATACCAACTGCTGATTTAGAATGCAAACTGCTGAAATAGGTCAAAAACGGCACTCTGATGACAAAATATCAACTTTTTTTTAGAGTGTAGTGCGCATGCCCAGAAATTAAATGTTGGATCAAGTGGTCAAACGCATCCAACATTCCATCCAACATTCGAAAACAAAATTTGTTTTTGATCTCGATCAAACTTAATCCTATATCAGTTTGCAAATGTTGGATGATCCAACATGGGTGGTCAAATGCATCCAACATTTCATCCAACATTGGCTTTTAGCATGCTGTATGAAATGTTGGATGCATTTGACTAGGGCGTAAGATTTACGCCGATTTTGGTTTTTTTTTCAAATTTTCGATCAATTTTAACAATAATAATCATAATGCAAATAATTTTGAAAATAATCAAGATATCAAAAGATTGCCACGGTAGATTCATAGCAGAGTTACTACGTCGAATCATAGTTATCGCTACCACCCACCCACCCCCGGCTCATCCTAGGACTCATAGTATGAGTGGGGGGTGGGTGGGTGATAGCGATTACTAGGACTCAACGTAATAAGTTTATATTTATAGCAGATTACCGAAAGTTTTCGTCAAGTCATTCAATTTATTGAAAAATATGATACAATTTTGCACCCTCCTGAAGGATTTGAGCCCTATGCTTTGAAGAGACATTGTCAACCGAAGTCCTTTCTGGGTACGCTACAACTTCAGTGTGTCTGAAAATTCAGTTTGCACTTAATGGAAACATTGGATCGATGGAGCAGTAGTTGAACTGATAGAAGAGTGCACGGGCTGTAGGATACGCTAAATTTAGATAAAGATTTACGTGTATAAATCGAGTTATTCCTATCCTAATTCATCATTTCGTGCGCGATTTATTGGACTTGTTTTCCTTCTATTTGTACTTCTCCTGCAAAAGCGCCATTTTAGTCCCCACGCTTGGCGGCAGATTTATATGACCTCAAGTGCCCTGGAGAAATTATGCCACGCCAATGAAACGGAAAAGGAGTATAATTTCTCCAGAGCCCTTGAGGTCATGTCAACCTACCGTCATGCGCGGGGCTCAAATGGCGCCTTCGCAGGAGAAGTACAAACAGAAAGAAGCAAGTCCATATATCGCGGATAACATGATGAATTATGACAGGAATACCTTGTTTTTAATACATAAATGTTTTTCCACATTCAGCGTGTTCTACAGCCCGTGAACGATGCAACTAACGGAAAATTCTTCAGTCATTTCAACTATTGTAGCGTCGCTCCATGGTTTGTGCCAAGGCCAAATTTGATTTCAGACATTGTGCGCAAAGGAACCTGGGTGATAATGATTCTTTTATTTCCCATCCCTGATAATCATACCTGTTAGTTTCTTATGGCCTAACAGATGCTCTGACGCTAGATTGAACATTTACGAAACACATTTGGATTAGCACAGACATTGGATAATTGCAAAACATAGACATTAGGCGAACAAGCTCTTATTGCCCTATTTTACAAATAGAGCCTTAAAGGGAACTTTAGGTAATTTCTGCCTACTTCTATGGGTATTATGGACACGATATGTGTAGGTCGTATCGACAATACCTGGCCTAAATGTTCCTAAATGAATTTCGTTATGCTGCTGGTCTTAAGTTCATTGCTTATCTTCTCTTTCTTGTTTAGGAGCCGATGCTCTTGCTTTCGATGGTTTCGTTTGGCCTAACCTTCGAACTTTACTGCGCTCTGCAAGCATGGCCTGAGCATCTAGTTCCCAGATCGACGCGGTAGCGGTAAAGTTCGAAATTTAGGCCATATCTAGCCATCGAATGCAAGAGCATTGGCCCCCAAACAAGGAAGAGAAGAGAAGAAAGCAAGGTAGCAAAATTCGTTTAGGAAAATTTAGGCAAGGTAGAACACGATCGACACAAATTGTGCCCACAATACTCATGATGTTTCCAGAGACGGCATTCTTGATATCATGGTTGGAATTACAACATCTTTATTATGTTTTAAGAAAGGATACACGAGAGGAAGTATCTAACTATGTGTCTAAATACTCAAGTGCCATCAATTCTAAACTGCTTGAGTAAAGTCAGTGCGATGTTAAAGAAAATCTCAGCTTTTTAAGGTTTACAGTATTGGTAGTAAGCTAACTTCTGCAGATTTTACGGCATACCATTCAAAATTTGATGAAGTCAAAATGTCAGATAGGGCGCTGTGATGTTGAAAATAGTGCTGATCTCAAATTACTCTTTCTGGAATTATGGCAAATTACCTGAAGTTTCCTTCAAGGTGTTCATTTGAAAGAATACGTACACTATACATTTGACACGACTGCTTTTAAAGTTTTGCGAAGATACGCCTGTGATATGGTAAAAAGAGAAAAGTCAACGGTGGCCCTTATCACATAGACGCAGGACAGAGAGCTGTGGAGGAACTTGGTCTCCAACGCCTTTCGGCAAGGAACTTGAAGATGATGATGATGATGATGATGATGATGATGATGATGATGATGATGATGATGATGATGATGATGATAATGATGATGATGATGATGATGATGATGATGATGATGAATGCAGACTTCTTATCGAAAAGCTGGGATGGAAGACCGTTGACCAATTGATTTCCAGTGAATCTAAGACAATGGTCTTCAAGTCCCTGAATGAGCTGGCTCCACAATATCTGTGTAACCTGTTCACCCGAAAATCGCTCTACTCATCATATAGTCTTCGTAATATGGGAACCGACTTGAGGTTACCGATAAAAAGGTCAACAAACGGCCAGAAATGTTTCTCTTATAGAGGTGCTAAGCTATGGAATAGCCTTTCAGCCGAGTCAAAGCAGGCAACCTCTCTGTATAGTTTCAAAAAAACTATTTAGAAACTGATGCTTCCTTTCACTCTTATTGTAAATTTTGAACATTATTGTATATAAGTTTTAGATATTGTAAATAAGGTTTTATAGTTTAATTTAATTAATAGCTTTTTTCCTTTTATGTTATATATTGTAATTAATATTTTCATCGGAGGGCCCCTTGAAAATCAACTAGTTGAAGGGCAACCCTCCTTAAAAGAATTAGATATGAATATAAGTATAAATATGATATGGTAAAGTACTTGTTGCGAGTTGCTCCTATCCGACGCCCTTGGTTACCAGGATTTCCATTCAAGCATAGAGGAGATCATGAGACGGATGGGAGAGTAATGATATCACTCCCGTGCTAGACACAGTTTCATTTCATTTTTCATTTCATTTTTCGTTGTTTAACCAAGGTAGCCCCGTCAATCGGCATAGATTGCTTTGCAGGGGTGCCGTGCAAAAAATATAATGACAAATCTAAAACCTAATTTACAGTTATTTTAGCAGAAATAAAACTAGTTCAATAAATGTTCATAAAAAAGACACCATCATCAAACCTCTACAATAAGCCTCCTTTTGAAGGTAAGAAGGGAGGGTGCAAGTTAGACATCTGAGCTTATTTGGTTCCAAAGCTTAGGCCCACGAAATGAAATAAATTTCTGCCCATTTGACATTTTAAAATGAGGAACACGCAAGCCAGTTTCGGTGTTTCTTAGTCTCATTGTGGTAAGAGCTGAGTTCTGTACAAATAGCTCGGATAGGTATTCAGGAGCAAGACTATTGATTGACTTATACCTAGATTATGCGTCATCATTTTATTTAGGACACTTACGAGTCAAGGGGTTGTTAGAACCGCTTAATCTCAAATCTCCCTGGTTCGGACAGAAACCGAAAGCGATCTACTATGACGGCTATGGCACGCGAAAATCACACAATTAGATAAACCAGGTTTTTCTCAGATAAGCCTAGTTTTTCTCCAGATAAACCTGGTTTATCTGAGAAAAACCTGGTTTTTCACCAGAAAATGCTAGTTTTTGAAAAACCAAGTTTATCTGGAGAAAAACCTGGTTTATCTGATGAGCCTCGCTTTCGTTCAGAAAAACCTAGTTTTTCTGAAAGCCATTGTTTTTAGAAAAACCTAGTTTTTCACAGATAAACTAGGATTATCTGCTAGATAGCCACATGTTTCAGATAAACCAGGTTTTTCTCCAGAAAAACCAGGTTTATCAGAGAGATTTGATATCATTTATTCGCCGCACAGGCTAAATAATTCCATTTCGCTGCTGTGCTTCCCAAAGAAGTTTGGCTTTTTCTCCGTTCTACAATACCGAGCACTCGATTATTTAAATATTCTATACCGCTAATGTGTGAATCGCGGTCTCAATCATCTTAACCCTAATCCGCATGGGGGGTGTTTTCCACCCCCTCGAGGTTTTTCTTGCCGTGTGTTTAAAAGACATCACCTATGTCCCCCAAACCCCTCTGACTTTTACTAATTATCTGTTCGCCACATTTTGATCAAAAAATTTTTAAACAATAGAGCTCACATGTCACGTGACATGCCCATATTTGGAAGCAGGTAGCAGAAAAATCATTGTTTTTGATGATTTGAATGGAAAGATTTGATCAAATTATGAAGTATTATACACCATATGAATCAGTAAACGAAGAGCCTTAATTTGATACAGGAATTCCTGGAATTTGATGATGTCAGCATTTTTTGATGATGACGTCATTTTGGCCGCCATTTTGGGCTAATTAGCAAGCTTTTTGAATATTTTCGAAATTTTTCGATTGAAAACACTCCAATGATACGTTTGTGATGGAGTATTACCACTTTGCAGCTTCTTTTTGTCTATTTCTACAGAGAGCAAATTCAATGCATTAATGACGTCATTCAGATTGGCTAATTTCTGCCAAAATATCACTCCAAATTCATTAATTTCAATGAAATGATATCTTCATGTCAAATTCGTGGCTACGTTGAACCAAAAACTACCAAATTTTCATGCAAAGCCTTCTTTGAATTCAAATTTAACTTGGAAACCTGATTTTCACTGATTTTAAACTTCATGACGTCACTATGACGTCATAAGGCGTGGCAGCCACACCCAAATTACGCTACATGCTAGAAATTACCTGATCTGTAACGGTGCCAAGTTGCATTGAATTCTGACCAGGCTAAGGCAGTTTACAAAGGGGGGGGGGTGGAAAGAGCCCCCCCCCCCATAAATGGTAGCTCGAAAAAAGCCCATATGGATCAGGGTTAACATCAATTAGGCTGCCAGAAATCTCCTATGCAACCCAAAAAGACGAGATGATGTTTACTTTTCCTTAGACAACGATCTGCGAAGGGTGGTATCACTCTTCCAAAAAGCGTAAAACGTTTAGGAAAGCAACGGGATTTTTAAGGTGCTTTCATGGATTTTTCTCGAAAACAGCATGTCCTTTGCCAAGGGTGTACTGGATTTTTATTAGAAAGTGATAGGGACGATACGCCCTTCAATGATCTGCAGGGCATGCTTCGTAAGAATCTCAAGATCACCTACATGAGGCCCCCTAAGGGTTCTCAGGCTCCGAGTCTCCAGGGCGTATTTTAATGGGCTCCGGGCTCCCAAAGACAAAATAGCTGTGCTCCAGGGCTCCATTGCATGCTTTTCTGGGCTCCAGTGGCTCAATCTCTTAAAATTCGAGAAAATAGCCATGGGAATTGTCTGGGCTCCAAGGCTCCAAGCTTTCAAAATGATGGGCTCCAGGGCTCCAGCGACCCCCTCCTTTGGGGGCCTCCTACATCGCGGGGCGTGTCACTCTGTAAAACTCTCATTCTCCTTTGGCAAAAATCCTTTTATTTTCAATAAAAATCTATAAAATATCCCTAAGAATCCTATTGTCTTGAGGAATCTCGTACTTCTTTTAGGAAGAGTGATACACCCCTCAACCTACATTTTGGAAAGACTTACTCTCAAACTGTGGGGAGGTGTCAGAAAAAACCCGAAGGTGATGAACTCAACCCCACAAATTTTCACTTCAGCACTGCATGAATCTTTTTAGTGGAAAAATAATATGGGTTCTCTGCAGGTAAACATCGTTTTTCCGACGACCTCCCATTCAGTTAGATAAACCTGGTTTTTCTTTAGAAAAATTTTCTGATGAGCCTAGAAAAACCTAGTTTATCTGCAGAAAAACCTGGTTTTTCTGATGAGCCTCGCCTTTAGTCAGAAAAACCAGGTTTATCTGATGCCTTCGTCCTTTTTGGAAAAAACCTAGTTTATCTGGAGAAAAACCAAGTTTATCTGGAGAAAAACCAAGTTTTTCTGAGAAAAACCTGGTTTATCTAATTGTGGTGATTTTCGCGTGCCATAGACGGCTTAGGGAGCTGTCATGAAGAATGAAGCAGAGGGGGGACGGAAGGGATTTCAAAATTCGCCGTAAGATTTCGTAGCCCAATGCTAGAAACGGAGACCGTTACCCTGGATCAGAGTATTTTTTAGAATTTTGAAAAAAATTTTGTATTTTTTAGAATTTTGAAAAATTGAAAAAAATAAATAAAAAAATAAAAAAAAATAAAAAAATAAGGAAAAGGGAGGAAGGAAAAATCCTTCCTCCCTTTTCCCTATTTTTTTATTTTCTTTATTTTTTTTTATTTATTTTTCTTTCAATTCAATTTTTTTTTCAAAATTCTAAAAGATACAAAATTTTTTTCAAAATTCTAAAAAATACTCTGATCCAGGGTAGGAGACCGTTTACCAAGCCCCTAATAGCTCCAAAAATGATTTGATAACCCTTTGGCTTCAACATGAACGTGGCTCAGATAATTCTCCGAGATCTCCGACATCTCCGAGATCTCCGAGTTTTCGACCTGGCCCGAGATCTCCGAGTTTTCGACCTGGCCGTTGCATCATGCCGTATTTGTGAGATCCAGTATAACGTATCAATAAGGCAGAGAGGACCTGCAGATACCACCACCGTAAAAGAAACTGAGATGGAGAGCAATATCAATGATTCAAGAGAACAGCAAAAGTGAGGCTGACAGTGTTCAAAACAATTGCATAATAAATTGAAACACATCCTGAAACAAGTAGCTTCATGGCCCATGTTTATCATTTGAAGTAGTTTGTTAGCCCAACGTTCCCCATCCAGTAGTTTTGGTGACCCTGTCAAATCCCCTCGGCCCCCCTCTGTTCTATGCTGGATGACAGCTCCCACACACTCTGTGTGTGTGTGCAATTTTATTTCAATTCGATTATTTATAATAGCTAACAATATATACATTTTGAATAAATGTATACAAGCATATACAAGTCAACTAATCCAAATCGAATTTACAAAAACAAAAGCAATAAACAAAATAAATAAGTATTTTCAAATGTACATAACTAATTACAGCTAATTAGGAGTCATTTGCAGGCACTACATTTGCAATTGGGACCATTCCATTGTTTTATCAAATCCTTAAAATTTTCAACTTTTCTGCTGACTTTATTCTGTCTGGTAATCCGTTCCAAATCTGTGGCGCAATAGACGTCAGGTTATTGGACCCAAATGTTGTTTGGTTTGATCTAACGTGAGCTAAGTTATTTAGATTTCTTAATGAATAATTCGAAGACCGTAATCTAAAAATGCTCTGCATAAAAGGTGGGTTTAACTGTTTCACTGTTTTGAATATCTCTATGCAAAGAATTCTTTGGCTAGCAACAAGCATCGTGCATTTATCTGACTGCAAGAGTAAGTCATTATACGAACTGATATGATCATTGTGGAGAAATCTTAGTGCACGTTCTTGTAACTGTTCAATTTTCTGTAATGATTTTGCTGATGAAAAATACCACACAAGGGGACAGTAGTTAAAATTAGAGTATACAAAGCTCTCCAACTGCCCGAGCCACCGACCCCGCCCAAGCTGTTTAGCCTCACTTCAGTGCAGATTTTGCTTTCACTTTCTCACTTTCATTCGGTCATTTCATTTTATCAAAACAACGCGGGAAAGCCATACATTCAATTTTGTCATGATGGTTTTCCCCCGTAAGCAATGTTACGTTGCTGATGTTTCTCTTGATGAGACTGTTTAGAAGTGTAATTGGGTATTTCCTAGGTGTGTTTCAAAGAGATGGAATGGAGGATGCAGCAATAGAAGAAGGCAGAAGTGGAGGGCCTAGGCCTTGTGCGGGTCCCACGCACGCCTTCAAAATCAGCGATGGTCCTGATGACAGCAGCGACACAATAAGCGGCGAATTGGTTCAAGTTGTTGTTGTGGGAAAGACCAAGGCGGGACATAAGCCGTTACGAAAATTATTATCATGGGATAGGTATGTTTTGGTTTTGTTTAATCCAGTCCTCTTAAAAAAGAACCTGTGTGATTTTCTTGTAGGGCTGAAAAAGATGGTTCTTATTTGGAAAATGCTTGTAATGTACAGCAAAAAGGCTGTAGAATAAAATTTTCGGAAAAAATGTTGATGAAGCAAAGATTTTGAGTACTTCTGGTCCTTTACCCCCTCTTCCAAAATATAAATTGGTCTGGGGGTCTGGGGGCAAAGCCCCCAGGAAATTTTTTGAGGACATGCCCTACTCATGCCCTCTACTTTTGCTCCAAACACCTCTGCCAATCCCATGTTTGCTCGTTTTGTACTCCAAATTTTTGAACATTTTAAGTAGAGAAATATTAGTCTACTTGCAAAAAGATTTTGCAGACAAAAGTATTCATCAATTAGAGTCTCTGGAATATCATTGAAATGTAGAAATGCACAATAACTTTCCCAAATTTGAACCACAATGGTTTGGTGTACACCAGCACACCAGAAATTTGTGGTGATGCACACCTGCACACCGGCAATTTTGCCCTTGCACACCGGAGATCTTGTCGAAAAGTGCCATACTCTGCAGACTTGGCTGCTTTTACGTGAAAGAATCAATTTGTGCATGGCCCCAACAAAGTAAAGTCTGTGTGATGACACACAATTTGGTGTTTTGAAGAGTCAGAAGAGCTGGTCACAAACGTGCTTGCAGGTGAAGGAACAATGCTTTTGAGGATGCAGGTACAATCAATTATACATAGGCACCATCAGGAGCAATGCGTTCTACTGAGCAACAATACTTAAATGAGAAACGCAACACTTAGGGGCCATCCAGAATTCCATTTTGTCATGGATAGCGGAATTTGGCCGCTGACTTCAGATATCCCCTCCCCCTCTTCTTAACGGACATACAAAATTTAGTGTTTACCTATCTGACTAACTGTTTCATCGCCATCGTTAGAAACCTCACCTGTTAACAAGGAGAACCTCTTGTTAAGCCATTTCAGTCTTTCCTTTACGTTATCCAGCATTGAAACTTTGCAAAATATGATTGAAAACATTGTTAGGTTCCATTCCGTCACACTTAACGTATTAGTAAAAAGCCCCTCCCGCCGTAACGGCCAAATTCCGCTATCTGTGACAAAATAATGCAAGTTGGAGGTTGCACATGATTATTGTTTCAAGGAAAAAACAGCGAATCAGGCATCATTACACAGACTTACCTACAGTATCTTTGTGTCTATAAAGTCTGCACGCAACCTATTGTGGATGAATGAAAATGGGGGTGTGGGGTTAAAGCCCAAAGATTTTTCAGGACCACACCCTCTTTGTGGCAGGAAAACACCTCTTTAATTGATAACCCTTCCTTAGACAATTTCTCTATAGATTCGGATGAATTGGAAAATAAACTTTGGAAGAAGTGGGGGACTTGGCCCCATCAGCCTCCCCAAGGTGCTGCCACTGATTGTGTTGTTAATGTTGCATCATGTCAAATCACACTGCTATAATGAAGTGTGTGATGACATCAAATGTTATGGACTGATGTAGCCAAACTGATCAGTTTGCTGCACGTGGAAGATGCGTACCTACCTGGCTATTGTTTTCAAGACAATAGATGATTGCGCTTAAGATGATTGCACTATAATACACCACTTTGATTAAGCAGCCTTGTTTTGGAAATTGGTCATAATTCCTTCCTATTGCTCTTATGAAAATTTCCAGCCTACAGTCGGATTTAGCACCCACACATTAGTCTAGCTACATGTTTTTAAACTTCTGGCATTTGTGATGCTGATTTTATGACAATGTAAAGTTCAAAGATTCATAATAGATTTGACCATAAAAAATCATTTGGGATGAAATTTTACACCCCAAGTCATTTTCACGGTCAAATCCCTTACAGATTTCGTTCCAAACTATACGTCACCATAAAATTAACACTACGGCCGCTAACAATATGAAAATTTGTGGCAAGACTAAAGTTTGGGTGCTAAATCCAAATTTGGTGTCCAAAATTTCATATGAAAGAATTTTGAATAATTTCCAAAATGAGGCTGTTAAGAGATGATTACGCTACTAAAGATGGCGGTGAGGAACTTTTTACCAAGATGCTTTGTTTTCTAATTGCGAACCCTTAATGATTCTATAGGAATTTGATTGAAGAATGCAGTGCATCTCGGTAAAAAGTTCCTTGCCACCATCTTTAGCATAATTATCTATCATTATTCTTCCTTTGTGTGGAAGATAATCCATATGAAACTGTGTGTGGAAGATAATCAGTATGCATGACATAAATGGCCATCTGGTGATATGGTATTTCTCGCATCATTTCATAACAGACTGCATTTTGTGCTGACTAAATGTTGTTACGTATTTTGTTCATTGATTGGTTGAAACAATAATATAAAAGTTGCAGCACTAAAACTGATGAACAAATAAAAAGAGAAATAAAAGACAGAGTGTGAGATATTTGCCATCTTCAATCGCACTGCCCCAAGGACTGCCTTGGAGTTGTGTGAGGATGGTGAATAACTCACGTCCTATCTTTTGTTTCCCTTTTCATTTGTTCATCAGTTTGGTGCCACAACATTGATATCATTGTTGTTTCCATAAACGTACGGGAAGAAAATATCTAGGGAGCTGCTGACACAAAGCCCATTGTGCACTAATATTTCTGCCCTACTAAGGGCAAAATTGTCCCTGGTTGGGGCTCATTTTTGATAATTTTTCTAAAGTTAGCCCTCGGTCCCCCGCCTCATACGCTTATAATTGTTTCAACCAATTGATGTGAAACAAGGAGAGAGAGGAAGAAGAAGTCTTCCTTGCTCATGGGTATACTTTAATGTCAGTCTCTATTAAAATCTTAACAAGGATAGTGAATGCAGCTTCTATCACTCTGTTAAGGGCAAGGGGGTAGCAGGAAGTAGCAGCCAAATTCCACTGTCCATGAAAAGATGGATTGTTTGACAGTCCCTAGCTTTTCAGATTCGTAACTGGTAGAGCACTGGAATCATGAGATGTTGGATAAAAAAATTGACCACAAGGGTTTAATTATGAGATTGATAGCCTTTTAGCCCATTCACACTGAATGTCTACACCAGTTTAGAAGTAGTGTCAGCAAAGCCAGTTTTACCAAAATTGCCTTTACAACTACTTTATGAACCTCCATGTGAATTTATGTTGAATTACAGTGTTTAGGTAAACATTGGTGTAAACTTCCTGTTCACATCTCTCTGCAGTCTACCTAGGATTGTGCAGTTAGTCACTAAAGTACCACTTGAAGTGAAGGCCATTGAAGACTGCATAAGGAATCAACCAGAATCTCTCACTCATGTTGATGAGAAGGTAAACAGTAATGTACTTTCTATAATATATAGATCTTTCATCTTTCACCATGTTAGTACAGTAATGATGTTGATTTGTGCCTAAGAGTACAATATTTTAGAAGATATTTAGTGCTAGGATAGGGGTTTTCCATGTAGTAATTTCATGGTCTTTCTTGGAAAACAAATAGTGTCTACCCATTCAATTTGTTTGATTTAAACCAGTTTACATATATACATAAACGGTATAACATGGCAACGCCACACAATGTTTTCTCAGATTTACATCTTGTAGAGTAGCAACGGTGATGTCACCATGAAATTCCACCACCAGAGCTCCCTGGAGCTCAAACCGTGTGGTCCAAAAAAAAGCTAAATAGTTAAGCAAGACTGAGCAAAAATGAAAATATGTTTACATACAAGAGAAAATTAAGTAGAATTTGATAATTTTCCCACAGGTGCTAGTTTTGTTCTCACCAAGTACAGTAGATCCTAACAGAAAAAAGCTGAGTTTGCATTATATTCTGTTGGTTTTGAGTACTGGTTGAGCCTGAAAAAATTCACAAGCTAGATTGTGCATAGCATAATGGCAGCAAATGCTATGAACACAAACAAGGTCTTCTGAGATTTTGCTTGGTCAGTTTGACTTATGATTACTGTCTTGAAGGTATTGTGGGGCAGTGGTGTAATCTGGTGACTTGCCAGAAACATCAGGGAGACAAGGTAGCATAGGTTCCAAATCTTTCAATCTACAAAAAAAGGCGGGTGTAAAATTCATTGACCTATTTCTTTAAACTGAATGAATTGAAAGAAACTTTAGCCACTTTTCTACAATTCTACCGTTGGACTTTTCAGAAATCTTGAATATTTGTTGAAATTATAGCCTATTTCATATTTCAGCTCATTTTGTGATGTGACATCATCA
The DNA here is from genome assembly GCA_964019985.1 of Aurelia sp. 4 Dawson et al 2005. Lineage (NCBI taxonomy): Eukaryota > Metazoa > Cnidaria > Scyphozoa > Semaeostomeae > Ulmaridae > Aurelia > Aurelia sp. 4 Dawson et al 2005. The sequence goes on along the minus strand of OZ026503.1, from coordinate 5,599,424 downwards.
AATTTCTAAATCACAAACCAGAAGAGTGAAAGAATTTTGCATGATATCATATTGTAGGCATCCATAAACTATGGCATTGTTGAAAATTATTTGATCTTTTGTCAACAGGTTTAGAAATTATGTCAGTTTTAAGTTTTTTTTCCAAAAATTTCCTTGAATTCTTAAAAAAGAAGAAAAACACTGTAATTCTGAAAATATTTAAGATTTCAGAAAACTCCAGCGGCAGATTTACTTTAAACTAGTTCAAGTTTCTTTGATGCTGTTCAGTTCAAAGAAAGATGTCATACAATTTTACACCCAGCTTTTTAAAGATTTGAAACCTATGCTAGACAGGCTTAGAGCCCCATTACTTGAGCACTTGTGCCAGTGGGTCCTCATGTATGAACCTTCATGTATATGGAGGTTTTGCTGTGCCGGCTTTCCTTTAAAATGATTTGGGTGACAAAACACATTGTTTTTGATTTTGGAAGTTTGGCAATCTTTTGTCGACTCTGATCTTTTGTTGAGCTATTTGCAGCCTGTGAAGGACACCCCTTTATAGTTGAATTAGTAACTAAGGGCCCAGAGCTGCTCCATCACACCACTGCGCTATCTCCAATTGAACAATAGAGTATGCTCAATCCAATGCATATATCCTGATTGCAAATTGTATTTTCTTTTAAAGGGTTTTTGTAATGATTCTTAATTGTTTTGGAATTACAGGGTGGCAACACCGTGTTGCACAGGCTGATTGAAAACATTGAAGAGAATGATGATGGCCATAAGGAGCTTTTAAAGCTTGTGCTTGAACACAAGATAATTGATGTAAATGCAACAAATATTGTAAGTAGAGACCTTTTTGTAAAAACTGCTTGATTTTTCTTGAAAAATTAATGAAATCTACAGAAGATACTAATGCTTTTAAATCTAAAATTGTGAAATGTCTCAAAAGTCCTTCCACTCTTCAATGACTCAATGACTAAAATTGAGCATTGATTTACAGCCATTTCAGATCTTCAAAACGACCAAGAGCGTGTTTTGTTTCAGGCTGGGAATGGGCAACTCAGTCAAAAGTGTTCAGAGCAAGTTTATGGTCCCTGGATACCTAAAATATTTTTGTTTCAAGAGACAAGGATACTCCCTGCTTTTCTGTAAGCAATTCTGAAAATTTAGAGTTGCGTGGAAAGTTGAATTCCTTTGAAATTCTACGAGAATGTTAGTTGATTTGAAGTTTTGTTGGTAAAGTATGTTTTTCTTACCATCCCCCATATCTTAGACCCTAAAGATATTGCAGAATTTCAGGAACTCAAAAAACAGTCCAAATTAGTGACCCAAAAAAAGTAAGCTCTCCCTAAATTTTGGATACAAAAAGTAACCTGAGAACCCCTATTCTAGGTATGCTCGTGTACCCCTTGGGCAAGACAAGTGTCATTTTGAAGGTTCAAAGAGAAAACAAGAGTCAGATCCGGTGTAAATCGACGTTTGTATTTTTAAAACACAATCCGTCTTTAAAAATCCAGTTAAATTATTATAGAATTGTACTTTAAGAACAAGGCCTTGATCATTTAACGTTACATTAAAGTGAGCCCTTAATCTATATGATATCCTCCGCTGTTGGGAGAACGTCAGAGAAGACACGTAGTTGAGAACATAACATAACACGAACTCCACACGAACAGCATCCGAAAACTATCATACATAAAGTGATATTCGGTGTCACACGAACTCCACACGAACAGCATCCGAAAACTATCATACATAAAGTGATATTCGGTGTCTGGGCTCTAGTCTCGTTGTACACGTCATTATAATCTTCGGCCAAACAACGAATACATTTGCTGGTTTTGCAGTAAAAATATTAAAACATATTATCAATAGATTCCTTCATGAAAATGTTTTGCAGAGTACTTTATTTCATTACGTGCTTTTTTAATTTCTTTTCTCTTTCACAAAGAGCCTAAACACACCACTACATATAGCAGCGAAGAATAACAAGTACAAGACAATCAAAATGCTTTTACAAAGTGACGCCGATATCAATGCTAAAAACAGTGTAAGTATAAGATCATAACATGGGAAATGCAACCACTGCTTTATTGGAAGTAGAAGGTACAATTTTATTCATCCGGATGTTGTTTGGAACTTTGGAACTTCAGTTTTTAAGTCCTCAATTTCGGGATCAAAACAGTCGCCTACAACATTATTCCAACTTCCAACCTAACTCAAATGAAATTTCCCGCATGAACGAAATAAGGGAAAGAATTGATGGTCTCTTCTCTTGCTTCTTGTCCTCTTTCGTTGCTGCGAGGGAATTTCAATTGTCAGCTTATTCAGTTCCCGGGGGGGGGGTACTTGGCCTACGAACATACGGGGACGTGCCGCTGGAAAATCTAAAAAGCTACCCTGTCCCGGAGCCAAATTCCCGAAAATGATACCCTGTCCCGGAGTAAAATTTTCTCAAACAATACCCTGTCCTTTTGTTTCTTTGGACTTAGTTGTGCTCTGCAAGGAAATTCGTACGAAATCTATCGAAAATTGTGGAAATATTGCCATCCCAGCAATTTGAATCACATTCGCAGAGTGCAAATGGCCTAAAACGACCTTTCGGAGTCAAAAATGACACATACGGACCCTGTCATGGAGCCGATTTTTACAAAAATGCTACCCTGTCCCGGAGTCGGAATCTTGAAAATGATACCCTGTTTAGCGGTACGTCCCCGTACGGAAAAATATATGAGTACCCCCCCCCCCGGGATTCAGTTCCAAGTTCCAAACGTAAAATCATACGTCCTATGAACATGGAACAAGTTTCGGCGTTGTTCATGGTCACATAGTGTAAAGATCTTTCTTAAGCACTTTGATACTTACCTCAGGAGAGCGGGCTGTCAGTGCATCGGCCTCTCACGCCCCACAGATTGACCTGACTGTGGAGGAGAGTGCGCTAGGCCCTTTTGCCTGAACAGGGTAGCTTTTACGGTTGGTGATTACATGGAATAAGAAATTTTTCCGGATAGCTCTTAGAGCCTAAACACACCACAGCGTATATTTTACTGCGCAATGTTTCATTGTTGTTCAGTGGCTCATGTTCTAAAATACAGAGTAGTGAATCAATGAATAAAAAACGACGGGGTGACATTTGAAGACGCAAAAACGCGAAAATTAGATTCATTGAATCACCAGTATTTCTTTTCAGCTTCCTTTTCGTGAAATGATGCAGAATATTTTCTCGTCAAACATCCACCTTTGCCAACATTGCAATGACAGTTTTCTACAAAATTTTTCAAAAAAGCCGTTTTCACTTGACTTCGTAAAATAATCGCGAAATTTTTTTGCGTCACGCCTCTACTTCGCGCTTTAGCAAGAATGTCAGCAATAGGCTGAAGTCCATTTTAAATAGGTTTTCAAAGGTTTCTGAAACATAGACTTTTTGGATTCAGTGTTGAAATTGGGTTTGATGTTTCAGTCAACCTGGTTTTTAATAATACTGTAAATAAAATATTGATACTGTAAATAAAACGATAATACTGTAAATAAATGATAATACTATAAATAAATAAAAGAATTGACTTGATAACGAGCATACGCTCGAAACGTCGTGTTTTTAACATATATGCTACTTTGGTACTTAAGTCTTTTATTTGCAGTGTTATCGTTTAATGTGCATACCAGTACCACACGCAACATTGCGTATGTTGCGTATTTTGCGTATGTATGTTGCGTATTTTATTAATTTACACCGGTTTTTAATAGTTGGTTACCATTATCGATTCACAAAATTTCCAGATTCTGGCGTCAAAATTGTAGCCTGATAACCAGACCCGATTTGAAATCGGGTCTGGTTATCAGGCTACCAAAATCGTTGATCAATACACCTTTTCAACTAACGGCCTCATTTTGGAGATTTTTGAAAATTACTCGATACTAAATTTCTGACCATAGATTTTGATTCAGCACCCCAAGTTTAGTTTAATTCCAAATTTTCACATTCCTAGAGTATGTGATTTCGATTTTATGACGATAATAACTTTGAGAATTTATAAGGAATTCGACCTTCAAAATCGTTCGGGGTGAAACTTTACACCCTCAGTCATTATTCACGGTCAAATCCCTTATAAATTTTCAAATTTGTTATCCTCATAAGATTAAATTCGTTAGTACTAAGATCATGAAAATTTGTAATTAGACTAAAATTAGGGTGCTGAATGTGAATATGGGCTCTGAAATTTCGTATGACGCAAGCTAAAAAAATTTTGAAAATTTTCAAAACGAGGTCGATTAGTTGAAAAGGTGTATTGATTTAGGTCATAGTCTACAAGTTCAATCTACCAAACAAGAAAAAAGGTCATTAAAATCGGGCACATACCAGCGACGAAATGGAAATTTAAAAATTCATGTTACTTTGCAACTTTGTCTTGTCTAGCAAGCAGCGTACACTGCCCAATTTAGGCCTAACTTCAAAAATGTTTTCTCGGGCTCCTGTTGCTTGATTTGTAAACTGTTTGCATTTCATTGTGCTTTGGAGTATGGGGAACAAGGAAAAAATATATTCGGCTGCATCTTAAAAAGTTGAATTTTTCACATTGATTACACTAAACGTGAAATGTGGGTCACAGTGCCCGGCGTTATCTGTCAACGAGAATTATGTTCCATCTTTTCAGAGGTGGTAATTAATCTATCCTTAAATTTTTTTTAAATTTGTAAAAATTTTTTAGGGTTTTTGTATTATTTGGTATAAAGCTACCTTGGATTCTACCTTTTTTGCTGAAGTATTAGGATTGTAAGTGTCATCGAAAGTGGGGACCAGATGACCTTGTGTCTACCCCTGCTTTGGATGGCACAGTAGAATACAACGACTTTGTGTTTTAATCTTTTTGATGTTGATAAAAAGAAGCTATCCTTTGTGCGTGTGCTTTCATGTGTGGTGTGAATAAAGTGGTAAAATGGTGCTACCAGTTCACTGAATATCAAAGTTGGTTAACAATTAGTAAACTGTTGGTAGACTCTCAAACGTTTAGGCAATATTCATATTCCACCCGATGGTATGATTTTTCAACGAATGGATACACTTTCTTGACCAATTTGGTATTTTTAATTCAACAGGAGGGCAACACTTGTTTGCATGTCGCTGTAATGCATGGATCCATCGAAGTAGTTGCAAGACTACATTGTTATGCTGCTGATAATCATCTTAATGAAAAACTCACAAATCAGGTGAAGTGTTACAACTTTATTACCTTACGCGTCGCGAAACAAATTTCTAGCCGATTGCCCTTTGTAGCATGCCAACTCTGTAACTTGCAGCGCAGTTTTTTGCACTTCCAATGATTGCCTATAGTAAAACTCAGCTTTACTTTCTGCAAGGATTCTAAGTACTTTTAGGGTCATTGCTCCGTGTCACTCCAGTTTCTACAATTTGCATTGCAGTCCTGAATTTCACACATTTACAGTTCATAAAGTTACCCTGTCCCTTGTCTCCATGACAGCTACACCGCCTGAATCATTGCAAGTTACCGAAATCATTGCAGCGTGTAGCACCCCGATCGTAAAATCCTTGGTGTTTCCTCAATCACCATTGCGCGAGACAAGTTGCAGAGACAAACTGCACCTAGTAGCATTTGTTTTACTATCAAGGAACGTTTTAAAATGATTGGTGACTGTTATCAATGGACTTAGCTTGTTGATATTGGTGCCGCGAGTGTTGAATTATTAAGGTTGAAAGTTCAAAGTTGCTCTCACCCGCGAATAGAGCTTCAAGAGTCAGGTGAAAATTTGATTTTTTGAAAATTTGAAATTTCACCTGATGAAATATGAACAAAAATTATTTCATGTTACATTTATATTCCGTAGAACTCATCAATTATGCAGTTTAAAATTTTTTCTTTGATCGTCATTTTCATGTTGATTGCGTTTCAGGAACCTACATTTGCCAAAAACCAAAGCTCTGGTTTGGAGGTGGCGGCAAATTTGAGCTTTCCAGATTAGCATTTTTACTTTCAAAGTACCAATATCAACAAAAATGGAAAGTATGTTCAAGTTTGTTACCAAGGAATGTTAATGATTATAATATTTGAAAGTTTGAATTTGCCTCCACGTCCCAACCAGAACTTTGCCACTTATAAAAGCTGAATTTTCATAACTATGTCCTGCCCTACCAAAACTGTTCGGGACACGTGATGTCCCAAAAAGTGTAAGCACATTGGTTGGGCTTTACGATGGTAAACAAACCTGTTATCTCTAGAATCTATATTGTTGCATACACTTGGCCATTGTGTTCTGCACAGATTTTGGTGGATGGGGTGAATCCACACTAAATTTATTTCTAAAAATGAATCAATATCTCTGCAGTCGTACAACATATGACCATTTGGTTTGTTTCTCTACGAAGTACAAGAGTCCATCTTCGAAATGACACTTTCATTTTGAGAAAAGTAATGGGAAATCACTGTGATATGGCCTATCGAGAACACTGCAAAATCGTCGTTTTGAAAGAAGTTTGTTTACATTACGTGACCGTGACTCTTTAAAACGTTCGCTTATGGTTAACCGTGGGTACCTTGTTTGTTGATATTGATTTTGATGGGAAATATTAGAATGAAACACTTCCTAAACTTCTTAAATTTGCCTCCATGTCCCAACCAGAACTTTGCCACTTATAGAAGCTGAATTTTCATAACTATGTCCTGCCCTACCAAATCTGTTCGGGACACGTGATGTCCCAAAAAGTGTAAGCACATTGGTTGCGCTTTACGATGGTAAACAAACCTGTTATCTCTAGAATCTATATTGTTGCCTACACTTTGCCATTGTGTTTTGCACAGATTTTGGTGGGTGGGGTGAATCCACACTAAAGTTATTTCTAAAAATCAATCAATATCTCGGCAATCGTACAACATATGAGTATTTGGTTTGTTTCTCTACGAAGTACAAGAGTCCATCTTCGAAAAAACACTTTCATTTTGAGAAAAGTAATGAGAAATCACTGTTATATGGCCTATCGAGAACACTGCAAAATCGTCGTTTCGAAAGAAGTTTGTTTACATTACGTGACCGTGACTCTTTAAAACGTTCGTTTATGGTTAACCGTGGGTACCTTCTTTGTTGATATTGATTTTGATGAGAAATATTAGAATGAAACACTTCTTAAACTCAATTCAGCATAAATCTTGGAAATTTGGACCCTAAGGCCAACAGGATGAATCACCCATAATTCCAGTAGGCCCAAGAGTCAATGTTTCCAAGACCCCCATCCTAGACTGAGTTTATGAAGTTTCTCATACTAATATTTTCTTTGCACCTTTTCAACAGCAAGGCTTTACAGCTTTGAGTCTTGCGGAACAAATATTATTCAACGAAGATCGCACCAGAATGGGAAAGATCTGCAATATTCTAAATTCACCTGCTCGTGAATTTCGCGACGAGAAGGTAGGTATTTACGAATTTATAAGCCAATACTCTCGCACCGAAAGGCATGTACAGGACCACAGACCGCTGATATAATACCTATCAGTTGCAACTTACAACTAATAATCATATTACCCTCTACTCATTCCTTTATAACAACAACAACAACAACAATAATAATAATAATAATAATAATAATAATAATAATAATAATAATAATAATAATAATAATAATAATAATAAATACACTAGAACCTCATCAAAATTTAACAGAAAAAAGAAAACAAAAACGAGACTGCTAAAAATCCAAACGTTTCGATCTAGAATCTTCCTCAGTAATACTAATAATGATAATAATAATAATGGTAATGATAATAATAATAATAATAATAATGATAATAATAATAATAATAATAATAATAATGATAATAATAATGATAGTAATAATAATAATAATAAAGACTGTCCTATTCGAAAGTGAAAGTATGCTGAGAAAGACATTGTCCGGTATAATCCAGAAAGACTGAAATTAGAACGATTAATGTAGTAGATTAGCTTTTGTGAGCTTCTGTTGTAAACAGGGCTACCAAATCTTGTTAGCCTGACACCCTTGATCCTTGGCCAGGTGTAACCAAAGCCTCTAGTGTATTGAAACTCAGGATTTTTTTCCCGACCTATGCCACATATAGCCAGGGATGAATGGCAAAGGCCTGTTCATAACATTGTTCAGGTTGCAATTTTACATAATCACTTTCTTTAAGGTTGGCTTGGTGAATAGCACTAGGTGAATATAAACCACCTATTACTATCATTCTATCTACTACATATCATACCATAACCATAACCACGTACCTTTTCTCCTCCTCCACATTGTCATGCTAGCATCACCACGTACGTACCCCACACCCACCCACATTTACCTCTGCGATGCAGCACACCTTAACCAATCACGTTACAGTTTACTGTTATACAAATCATCGTACATTTCTAAATCCGATAGTTAAGCTCTGAAGATGCCTTGCATGTCGAAGCGAAATATTTGCTCTTATACACCATTTTATAATCAATTTTTATTGTAATCAATTTTTATAATCAATTATAACTTTTTTCCATTTTATGATAAATATTTTATCTACATAATAGTAATCTTTTCGGTGTTCCTTCTCAGGGCCGCCGAGGGGGGGGTGGGCAGGAGGAACAATTTTCCCCAGCGCCTCACGGTTTAAGAGGCCTCGTAACTGAAGATTTTTAACATTCTGAGTGCAGGAAATGCTCGGAAATGCATTTTAAGCCAATCTCAAAGGCGTGATCGGAAAAGTTTCTGCTCACTTTGCTCGCAAGGGGGGCTTATTTTGCAGTTTTGTCCCCGGGCCTCCTAAAGGTCTCGGCGACCCTGTTCCTTCTTCAAGTATTTTACACTTGTTCTTCGTTGCAAACATCTTTCGTTCAAGCAAAATCCAACACAGCCTGCCATCATGGCTTTTTTCTCGGTACAATACAATATTGCAAATACTGCATTATTTGCAACCTTTGAACAATAGATATTGTTTTTTCTCTTTTTGTAATAACTTTGTTTCAAAGACACTTCCGGGGGAGGGGGCATTTTGGAAACAAGATTGCACTGACCTTTTAATGCCATCCCAGACATTTTGACTTATATATTTGTATTACATTACACACTTGTAATCAAAAATGAAGTGCATGATGTCAGAAGAGGAACGACAACATAAGAGAGCAGGCATCATTTGGTTGAAAATGTTGCAGCGGGCGTAAACTTTAATTAGAAAAGGAATAACGAGAAGTTTCATGTTTCAACAACCATTAATAAAAAGATTAACAATATTTCGCTGTACATCCATACAGCATCATCAGGTGAATAAATATAAGTGTAAACAACTTCTTTTTTGCTAATCATCAATTTGGTATTTTGCATTTTTTATTTTTATTTCATTGCTGATTAGTTTCGCTTACTAAAGCATCGTCAGAGCAACTGTACATTTGTAAAGTAGATTTTCCCCCTAATTTTATGATATGTCTATTTTTTATACTGTATGCCAGAATTTTACATACTCTCAAGTACCGAATAATCGTCCCGTTGGAAAATGAAATGATAGTAAACATAATTTTTGAATAAACACAAGAAAAAGTCTCAAGGAGTGCATTCAACAGAAACAGAGTTCAAAAGTAAATATATCAGTAACATGACTGTTCACATAAATATATAAAAGATATGTGTTTAGCTAAGAAAACGACTATTTTTCAATTTCTCCCCCCCCCCCCGATTGTCTCAACCCCCCGATTATTGTTATATCAAACCCGAATTTACAAAGTGCAGTGCATCGATGAAAATTTGCAAACTCCCCACTGTTTTCTGACTCATCCAGTATTTTTAAAGGATTTACTGTAATGTTTTTTAAATACAGGAATTCTTAGGAATCATTTTTCGTCTAATCACCATTCCCATCCTCTAAGTATGACACAGAGTTTTTGCTTTCAGCTTTATGAGAACTACTTCTTGAAAGAATCAGAGGGTAAGTGCCACTATTTGCTGTTATTATTCCAGTGGGGGGGGGTACAAGACTTGCGGATGGACGGGGTCTGCCGCTCGGTTTTCAGAAAGGAATCCCTCTTCTAATTACCGAGACTTGATGTCATACCCACTTTTATGATGAATTTTGACGGACAACGACCAATTTTTGGCTATTTTCCGCCAATTTCTAGATATCACACCAATGTTTATGGAAATTTTGCCGAAAAGGGGACCCTTGTATAGAAATTTCGGGCCCAAAAGCCCACCCATATGGGCGACACATACCCGTGCCCTCACATGTTATATACCCCTCAGGCTGTTATTATTCAAAGAATGTCAGATTATTCACTTGACAATGTAGGGTGAGCGAGAAAATGTTCCTGGTTTTGAACATTTATGACACTATGTGGTCGTGATGGATTGGAAACATTCAAAGTCAGTTAAAAGTTGAATGACCAATCTCATGTTGTCATTTTTCTCGTGCTTCAAGAGTGCTGAAAATATAGGTGAATTCGGCGTCATGAAAATTTCTTGGTCGAACATTGCATGAGAAAGGCCCTAAATCACTTGGTCAAATCGTAAGGCAGCTGTTCTCACAGAACAATACTCATCCGCTTTTACCTCACTTGCGGGGTGAGTGGCAGAGTGGCCTATACACAGTCTTCGTCAGGTGACTGAAGTTAAGCTCACTCGAGTGAGGTCAAACTCCGGATGGGTGACCTCGGAGGCCTGCCTCACAACTCACCTCGTCTTTCTTCGGAAGGAATGTTAAACTAGAGGTTCCATGCCTGTATGCGGCAGGCACAGCGGGCCAAAGTTAGTTTCAGTAGCTAGAAGTCCTGACAAGCCCACACAAAACAAATTGAAAACAAACAAACAAAGAAATAGATTTTCAGGCAATGCGTATTATGTTTCTTACCCCTGAGAAATTGTAGTTTCTTCATTGTTCTTTGCCAGCAGTTTCTTTATGATTTAATGATGTGTTTAATGTGTTTTGGCCTGTTGCAGGCATAGACTGATTGCATATTCTTAGTTATCGCTATTGTTGGATCGATGGACGATCAAACTACGACTCATGACGTTACGCTTTCAGAAACGGATATGGCCTAAATCACATACATCTTTTTCTCAAAACCACCCACCCGAAAAAGCCATAAAACTGTCTTCCTGGAGTGCTAGACTGTAAAACGAGCTGCAAAAAACTCTACCCTGGGTACCTATTAAACTCCTACCTCTAAGTGATATTTTGCTTGTTTGGGGACTCAAAAGATTTCCTAAATTCGTCCGCTACTTTGAGATTTTGATCGTTGCCGCCGTTCGGTCGACCGTGCTTTTGTTTGCCTTTGGCGGGAAGCTTAAATCAAAGAAGCATCAGCCAATCCGACCACGTTATTCAAAATATTCCCTTTTGATTGGTCAGGGAACTGACAGGTCAAAGAGCAGATCTGTGCCCCGCTGGAAATTTTTGTCCTGTTTGAGAACAGTTGGGAAATAAGGCCCTCACTGAAGTGACAACAACAACAACAACAACAACAACAACATGAATTCAACTCAATAAGATGAGCGTTAGTCGAGGGCCCTTATGGAGTGAGCCATTTCAGGCATGTGCAACCATGGAATTTGCTTAAAGTCTAATTTAAGGAGCGCCTAATTGACCTATGCTTTCAGCTCATTACTCACAAAATATGAGTGGCTATCAAGCAGAATTTTGATTCATTCCAATCCTTCGAGTACCTTGGTGCCATGAGTTTTCAGTCGTGGGAACTATTTCTGGGTTGCCCGGTAGATATAAACGGTTGTTGCTATCAAGCCTGGTTTTCATTAAATCGTAATTCATCGCCGATCATTGTCTTACAGCATCGGCGATGATCGGCGATGCTCTAAAACAATGATCGGCGATGAATTACGATTTAATGAAAACCAGGCTTCAAGGAGTTTGATCTCCTTTTTGCTACAAAAGAGATGTGAGTATTTGAGGGTACACAAGCATGGAAACGATGGCCCAAAACATGGCGGCAAAGCTACGAGCCTCGTAAAAAAGGAAGATTTTCTCCATAACCCAGACCTCAACTTAAACACCCGTGGCGAGAAAAGTTTTGGTGTTCTGTTTATCTAGCGAACAAGAAAAAGTTTCTAAAATGTTTAATGAATTTCGAGACGAAAACTTTGAAGTAGCGTTGTTGTTTTGAGCTGCGCGATATGGAGGAGATGTGAAATACACCTTTCAACTAAGAGCCTCATTTTGGAAATTTTTGAAAAGTTCTTGATACGAGATTTCTGACCGTTGCTTTGAGATTCAGCACTCCAAGTTTAGGCCCCGTTTACACGGGATCGGATCCAGAACTGTTGGCGTTTACACGGGGTTGGATCCATTTGGATTTTATGGACTCTGCAGTCCTCTGGTAAACCTGACCTCTTATTTTAATCAGATCCTTTGAAAATTTTGCACTCTAATAGACTTTGTCTCATCTCTGATTTCCCTCTTTGAACTGTTAACAAAGGATTTTCAGTTTAATCGTGTCACTTCCTATCCGTACCAGTTTGGATCCGATCCTACCCGTTTACACGAGACCTTTTTGAAATCGGATCCAAACGGGATCACTTTCGAAAGTGATCCCGTTTGGGTACGGATAGCAGATCCAAATGGGTTCGGATCCGTCGAGTCCTTCGTTCAGGTCAACGTGAAGTGACGTCATATAAACTGATGTCATTTCGCACTTCTTAGCGGATTGAAATATATAACTTCGAAGATTAAAAGAGAAAAAAAATTGAAAAAAGCACTACACACCATTCAGAACAGCGTAATCTCTTGAATAATCAACAATTATAACAACCCCGGACTTGTCCTTTAAAGCATTCAATGATGCGCTTGAACGTCATTTTTAGCCGTGCTCTTTAAATGACGCTGCAAATCGTTCCGAAGTCTCAGATGCCAAAATTTGTTATTTTGAAATGTTTAATTTATCTTTTTATTCAGATGATGAGTGGTCCTTACGGCCAAAAACAGGTTAGTTGCAAATATCATTAAAATTGCCTTTAATAACGGTCTTATCGTACTAAACCCATAAGCGCAACAGAGGTAGTGCAATCTTAGACTCGATTATATGTCGTAGTTTTCGCTTTTTGCTTGAACTGATATCGCTACAATGACAACTATGACTCATTCCTATACGCTTGCAGAAACGAAACGGTAAGGTTTCTTACTGGTTCTATTTGAAACCTTTCCGCTGCTCCACAAAAAGTTCGATTGAGCAGTGCTGGAGTCTCTATCACTATTGTGTACATTCGAACATTCTAAAAAAAGTATCAATCTGTTGTTCGATTCGCATTCCTTTTTTAGAATGCAGCTGTGAGCCTAGATTATCTGCTCCTTTCTTCTCACAACCACTGGGTCTAAGGCCCCGTTCACACGGGAACGCAATCGTTCCGTTCCATCTTCGTTCCAGTTGCTGGAACGCAAAAATAGACTGTTCACACGGGAACGGAACGATTGCGTATCGGTTTTTGTTTCTGTTCACACGGGAACGCAATCGTTCCGTTTCAGAGTTTTTTCTTCAGTCCTTGCCATTTTTCCCAGTAACAACTACATCCACGCATGCGCTTAGGGAAACAAATCTTATCGTTCCGTTTTTTGGACCAGTTTTGACCTCATTGCCTGTTCACACGGGAACGGAACGGAACGATTGCGCATCGTTTCACTTTTCGTATCACTTTTTTCATCGTTCCACTTTTTGGAACGGAACGATGTTATTTCAAGTGTTCCCGTGTGAACGCAACCCCTGAGCGCTCCACTTTTCGGAACGGAACGATATGGAACGGAACGATTGCGTTCCCGTGTGAACGGGGCCTAAGATGCCTTAAAAATCAGCTTTCTAGAACTGATGTATCATCAAATTAGGTATCAGTACCTCGTTAAAGGATCATTCTTGCCACAAAAGCAAAAACCGCCTTGCTCTAAGCCACATGCTGATCGGTACACGACGGGACGATAGAATCCTGTCGCCGATTGAAATTTTTTGCCGTTTTTACACCTCTTTGTCCATAAGGCCCTCAGTGCAGCGAAAACAACAACAACAGTTCAACTCAATGAAATGAGCGTAACTTGAGGGTCCTTGTGGTAGTGAGGCTACTGCAATATGTGGAAAGATATCTGTTAAGGAACAACCACAACAATTAAGCATAGCGGACAAATCTTTTCTTTTGTCCAAAGCTCCCCTGGGGTTCTTCGCCACGCTCTGATCAGATCACATTTTCTCCTAAAACTGACCAATCAGGTGCCGTCGCTGTGTTTACTTCCGCGTTTTGCGGCTAAGTTTAGGCCATTTTTGACCATTTTGACCCCCATCCCCAAAAAAGCATTGCACACTCGGCTATGTTAATTTTCGTCAAAATTTCAACGGGAGAGGATTCTCCATACCTCGGACCATAAGTGTTTTCGGTATCACAATGCGATCGCTAAAATTAGCCGATTCGTGGGGTTTTGAATCTCATTGCAGTCATATTTGCGTAACAAATCCTTCAAAACTTAGCAAAAAGCTAGCACAAACTGATAATTTAAAGTCTATAAACCTACCTCAGCTGTTGTGTAGAGATATATCCACTTCTCTACTACAATTCACTCCCAGTTTCACGACCAAATCGCTCCCATTTGCTATGCGCCTTTTCGATAAACAGTGCCCCGATCCTTCTCCCAACTCCTGCTGTAGTTACAAGTCTGTAGGAGTGGAAACCGGCAATGTCAACCAAAATTTCGGAAATTGGTGAATTACTTCTTTCATAAGGGCACAAGAGATGGCAGTGTCGTGTTACAGGAGAGGGGGTCCCATATGAAATAGAAATGAAGTGGGAGCTGTGCTTGAACGGAAGAAATGTACATGTTGTTTTTATCACGAAAAACTATTTAGAAGTTTAAATATTAGTTTTCAAAGCTTCTCAAAATCAATTTCATGATTTGTGCTGGCATTATGGAAGATATCTTTTGTCCTGCAGTCCGTAGTAGGAAATCATCCCGGGGCAGTAGAACAAGAGAGCACCATCAGAGAAAATATAGATATCATTGTTACGTTCTGTAAGCTCATAGAGGTACACATGTATTTTTGAGATACTGAAACTTTGGCCCAGTATGGAAAGCTTCTCAGAATTCTTGTTATTACAACTATCTGAGGAGAGAGAGAGAGAGAGAGAGAGAGAGAGAGTTTCGTAAGGGTTTCTCCCAAGTTCCTTCAGAATTCCATTGACAGGAGGCCCCTCAGATTTCCATTGGTATTGATGGGGGATCTCGTGGATCGGGATCACATAAGAAACTTGGAGTAAAAGAAATAGGTAAAAGATGAAGCGATTTTGTTCTGTAAACAAAGTTTCATAGGAAACTGCCTGTAAGAAACTCTGTCATAAGACTCAAAAGGTTAAGTGATGTCCAAACACTGGAGGTGCCTCGAAAACAGTTTACGGCTGGGCACAATTTGGGCTGGGCACGGCTGGGCACGGCTGGGCACAAGAGGTGAACCCTTAAAGTGCTTATGAATCGAAAATTTCGAAATTCTAATCTTGACCAAATATGAAAATTGAGACTTTTAGATATTTGAATTTCGCTTTGTTTTTGCTGTCATTAACTGGGAAGTGTGCAGAATCGCTTTTTTATCTTGGGTGGTCAGTGCGAAATTGTTGGCCGCCATTGTGACGTCATGCCTAGGATCAACGCAAGTGCGTTCATCTCAATAGGCCCATTGCGACGAAGTAAAGTGCGCAGTAAACGACAGGAGCCTGCTGCTACATCTCGAGCTTGTAGGGATACAAAATGGCTGAAAGTGACAGTGAGACTTCAAGCTACGGGGATACTGCATCCAACCATGCTCAAAATGAACTCGAAGACGAGGAAGGTGACATTTTTCAGCCTGGCATGTTGGCCTATCAAGGCGAGCCACTGGCCGATGCAGCCGATGAAAATGACGAGGAAGGGGAGAATGAAGAAATCGAGGACCCAGATGGCTTGGCTCCCGCAATTCTCGAGGCTCGATTCGAGAAGATAGTCCAGGTTAATGAATGGTCAGTAACTAACTTCATTAATATAAGACTACTCCACTGGATGCATTGAAAAATGTGTGTAGGCAGGTTGGTTAGTGGGGGTTAGTTTGGTTAGGCCCATATGGCTAAGACTAAGGTTCCAGTGTAATGTACCCAGAAACATTCTGGTCATTGCTTTTGTTCCCCCTTTTCAATCCTTTACATTTTCAAGCACCAGAAACTTAATTATTAGATCAATGTTGCTTCAGTCAGATCATTTTCTGCAGTCTCAGGAGACCCACCCAGCAACTTCTTCATTGATTTATTTGCTACATTTTGAGCTGATCTTTCTGTTTTAGGCTGCATTCACATTGCATAATCTTTGAAAGCGCGTAAATGTTTGTGCAGAAATCCTCCATAATAATCCCTTACAGCCTTCAGATTGCAAAATATTTTTGTAATTTGAACACTATTGTAAGGGATTAGTATTGCCGATTTCTGCACGAGCATTTACATGCTTTCAAAAGATTGTGCAATGCGAATGCAGCCTTATTCTCATTTGTACTCTAGGTGCTCTTGAAATCGCTGTGATGTTCCGCTGTTGGTGGGTGCCTTGGAATACAGGTGTTGTTGGGAGGTGAACTGTGCTCAAGGGAACCAAGGGAACCACATCAGTCCACCACAGACTCTTTCTTTACTCATATAATAACAAGAATTTTGAGAAACTTTGGATACGAGATCAAAGTTTTAGTATCTCAAAAAATGAATGTGTACTTCCATGAGATTAAAAAAATGTAACATGTGTACTTCCATGAGATTAAAAAAATGTAACACTGACATCTATGTTTTCTATGATGCTGCTTTGCTCTATGACTGTCAAGGGGTGATTTCCTAATACGTGCTGGAGGACTAAAGATATCTTCTATGATATCCGCATAAAATGTGAAAATGATTTTGAGGGCCTTTTGAAACAAGTCTTTAAAAAGTTAAATGATTTTTCGTGGTGAAAACAATGTAAATTTCTTCCCTTTGCTGCTATTTGTAAGAAGATTAAACACAGCCTCATTTCACTTCTATTTCACGTACCTGCTACACTGAAAGACCACGATGGAAAGATGTCACTGTCTTCTGTTGTGCTCTTCTTATGCAAGAAGTATGGGCTGTGAAAATATGTGCAACGTTTTGGTTGAAATTGTCAGCTTCCACTCCTTCAGACTTGCAAATATGGCAGGAGTTGGGAGAATGATCGGGGCACTGTTTATCGAAAAGGCGCATAGCAAATGAGAGCGATTTGATCGTGAAACTGCGATTGAATTGTAGTAGAGAAGTGGATATATCTCTTCACAACAGCTGAGGTAGGTTTATAGACTTTAAATTATCAGTTTGTGCTAGCTTTTTGCTAAGTTTTGAAGGATTTGTTACGCAAATATGACTGCAATGAGATTCAAAACCCCACGAATCGGCTAATGTTAGCGATCGCTTTGTGATACCGAAAACACTTATGGTCCGAGGTATGGAGAATCTTCTCCCGTTGAAATTTGACGAAAATCGACATAGCCGTGTGTGCAATGCTTTTTTGGAGATGGTGGTCAAAACGGTCAAAAATGGCCTAAGCTTTGCCGCAAAACGCGGAAGTAAACACAACGACGGCACCTGATTGGTCAGTTTTAGGAGAAAATGTGATCTGATCAGAGCGTGGCGAAGAACCCCAGGGGAGCTTTGGACAAAAGAAAAGATTTGTCCGCTATGCTCAACAATTAAGCTGTAACTAGAGAGAAAGTGCTGAATCCTGCAAGGGAAAAACGAATTATTCTTAAACCCCGAAAGAAATAAGTTTGTAACTTCCATGTAGAAAAAACTTTGAATAACCAAGAACGCGTTTCGTCGTACACTCGTCTGTTCGGTTCATGTAAAAACAATCAGCGATACAGAGAAGTCGCTTTAAAGGTACACTGTCGTTGTTGTGATTGGCTAGTTGTAGTGTTGAAATCAAAAACAAAGCTCTGGCGTTGGAGTAATTACCAAGCCTTTATGCTCTTGGATCATACTTTGTTTGGAGAATACAGGGAATCAGATCATTATCATCTTCGTGAATTTCACTGTGCAATGAAGTTACTCAACCTTGTCTAATTCTTTTCTTTATTGTCTTGTTTATCCAATCAGCACCACGACAGTGTTTCTCAATCATCATTATTATTATTTTTACACGAACACCTCTTCAGCTATAAACCTAATACTAGAAATAGCTGCTTCATCGCTTCAGTGGAAGCCTGAATCACATTAGGAAAACATTGCAACGGCTGCCAAAAACTTTGCTTTGAAATGTTCAGGAGACCACAGACAGCGAAAAATACTCTCGCAGTGTGAAAGACCAAGCTCCTCGTTTGATTCAACAGGGAAATACTAATTCCTAGAATTTTGGTTTGGCCTATGCTCAATTTGCAGCGAGAACACTGGCTATTTCCTTGCATACTCAAGTGGACTTCCTGCCAGGGCTTTTAAGCAAATCCCCAATCAAAATGTAAAAGCCATTTACACATCAATCATTTCCAAACAACGAAATCTTTAAGCCTGTGTGGCAATTCAAGAAAGCGGAAGTTTTGAGAAGACCCAGACAAACGCCTCTTCGTCGACCAGTACAATGTCGATTATCATGAAATCGATTGTCATTGAGCTCCGGATATCATGAAAACATTAGAACAAAGACCTGAATTGTTTTACGTCATAATACAAAATGGTTGCAAAAATTTGCTGACGCATCTTCGTACTGATCTCTCAAATAGGCTTACTTTCCCGCGGCAGACTACAAACCCACACGGAATCGCTATCGCGATTCCGCGTGGGCAGCAATGTTTATATTATTAAGAAAATGGGAACTGAAGAACTGAACTGAAGGACTGAAGAAGATTTTAATATCGAAACGTCTTTGTATAAACAGTTGTGTTTTTAAAAAACATGGGAGTATTACCTAAATAAAAATTGGCTGTTCTTCCAGAGGGTCGTGTTCTAGTGTTATTTTCTTTGCATTCTCAGCTCGTCAGGTGCGCTTTTAGTTCTTTTTTGAAGCGCCCTAGTGTTTGGATTTCTCTAATATTAGCTGGGATATTGTTCCAAGCCTTTAGGGCAGAGTAGTAAAATCCTTTTTTGGCATGTTCAGTTAAGCCTTGGGATCTGCAGATCCTTACAATTCATTGTTTCATAATTTGAATACGCGGATCTATATTGGTACTTGTCCCAAAAGCTTTCTTGGCTCAGCTTGTTCAGAATCTTATATGCCGTCACGGAACGATCAAATCGAATAAGATTTTCAACACTTAACCAATTAGTTGACCATTCGTCCTTTATGCGTGCATTTTGTATTATTGAATGAGCCCTGTCATGCAGACTGTAACAGGAGCTAACAGTTTCTTTCTACACATTACAGGGTTTGTGTTGCATTCATATGGGTTTAGCACAATCAGTCCTTCATGCAAGGCCGTTTTCAAATTCTGTACCACAAATCATTAGTTTAAGTATCATCGACGTGACTCTCAAGATTGCTGAGAAGTAACAGGCCATTTATGGTATCCTGCATAGGACCCTGTTAGTAACTGCTATTTAAAATCATTTTCTGATGAAGTTGGTCTCATTAAAAATCGTTAGTTGCAAACTCTTATGAGCCATCGAGCATGGACTGACTTGGTAACTATACTTTGCACGTTTTTGCAGGTAAAATGCTGTTTTCTATTCTTTCTTTATACCGGGTGACCAAAAATATTGACCCAACCGAATCTTTTACAGAATAGAGAGTACCATAAAAGCTCTATGAAGCCCCCTCTCTATTAAGCCCCCTCTCTAAAAAGCCCCTCCCCTCTGAGTCAAAATTTGAAATAAGCCTATTAAGACCCCCCCCCACTTATACCTTATTCTAGAATTTACCAAATGTTTTCCACTTCTATAGCTACACAACCTTGCACGTTAATTCTGGTATGGTTTGGGATAAAAACTGTATCGAATTTATGTATTGGAGCCATAAAATTGTATGTTGATTCTGCAAAATATGGGATAATAGGACTGAAAAGCTACGAAATATATCATTGTCACATAATTTTGTGAATGGGCCCCCCTCTCTAATAAGCCCCCTCTCTATTAAGCCTCCTCTGGAAGGTCCAAAATTAAAACAGCCCCCCGTGGGCTTAATAGAGCTTTTACGGTAAGTGGCCGATTGAAATGCCTCCAAGATTGCTCTGTCACGAAAAAGACTAGCCAAGGTCATGAGGATTTTTTCGCAAGTTTTTTGGTGTAGTAAATTTTCTGAGTTGAGGATTGCCACGAAAAGGGCATACCTGCAATCCTCCATAAATCTTCAAAACAGCAATTTCAAATCTTCAAAAGAATGACGAGCTTGTTTCATTTTAACCAGGGAATAGGCAACATGTCGATAGGATTATATTTTGGATACCACGCATTTTTAACTCTTGTCTGGGCTAGAGTTTTCTATCAATCGTCATTTTAACGCCGTGCAGTCTTGAATAATCACGGTCAGTTCAGCATTTGGAGTACGAAATAACTGTTAACTCATGTCAATGCAGTAATATGCTTGTCCTTGAGACTAGAATATCTTTAGATGCTCAGGGACTATAAACTTGCTCTGATGAAATAGATATTTTCAAGAAGAGAGTTTATCATTTTTAAACATTTGTTCGTTGAAATGATTTTCCATGGATGGAACTGAAATTCATGAATTTTTCAGTGACCCATTTCTGCCCCACTCTCATCTTTTTTGCCTCACCATACCCTACTCTAATCAAAATTTTTCTTACAGAAAACTATATAACGGTCAAGGAAGGTGCCTTTGCAGCTGTTGGACACAACACATTTAGTTTTCCAAGTAAGTCTGATATCTTCTTTTTATGTTCTTGTATCTTTCTTTGAGTATAGATTTATTTATATCCCTGATAATTGACCCTTTATCTGTTTTACCAAAAAGAGTTTGGATAGAGTTATATTTCTGTACATGTTGCAGAAATTTGACCCTTGTAAATGTTGTAACATACAGTAGTGTCCCCTTGTAAATGTTGTAACGTACAGTAGTGTCCCGCATATGAGAAACAATGTTTTCAATTTGAGCTCTGATTTGTTTCTTATAATATGAGATGCAAAGTTCAAATCAGGGTAAAGCTTCTTAAGTTTCTTATTGGAAAAATCATGTACTATCAATGAACTAATGAGACACAAGCTCCATTGTCATATACACTACATTATTTTGATTTGGATTTGTAAATTTTCACTACCAAGAAAAGGTGCAGTTATTCTGCATTTTGCTTCATTTGCATGTAAAATTCTTGTTTTCATTTGAACATGTACAGTCTGATTTAACTGCAAAGCTGAATTTGGTATTCTTTTCAAATTTCTAATATATGCATAGTGTTTGAATAAGAAACAATCCTTTTCAGACCTGCACCAGTTTCTTATAAGAGGGGGTATTATTTTAAAGATCAAGGTCTGGTATTTCTTAAATTTGTTTTTCTTATATGCAGGACACTACTGTATCTGTTTTACGCTGTATATGTTTACTGTTACTTTTATTTCATTTTCATTTCATTTCATTTTAAAATTATTTACCCAGGGTACAGTTCAGTCTATATACTGTTTTACAATTGGCCCTGCAAAAACTATTTACAAAATAAAGAGTTATATAATACAAAATTTACAATAAAAATAAAAAATAATGTATATGATTATTTTTCCTTGAGTTTGGACTTGAAGGCATTGATTGAGGGAGCCATCTTTGTTTCCAAATCAAGACTGTTCCAGAGACTGGCCCCGCGATACGCAAAGGATTTCTGGCCATTGCCAGTTCTTAACATGGGTATTGCAAGGTCAGTTTTTGAGTTTCTCAACTCTCTTTGATGTACCCCGGATAATCTCACGAAAAGATCAGTGAGATATTGAGGTGCAAGAGAGTTGAGAGATTTGTAAACCATAGAACCTGTTTCTTTATATATCAGCTTTTGTACAGATGGCCAACCAAGTCTCTGGAGCAAAGGAGCTGCAGATGCATCAAAAGGGCTATTTGTTACTATTCTGGCGGCTTTATTCTATAATTTTTGAAGCACGTCTAGCTTTGAAGCACCACAAGAGCCCCATGCGGAGCAACAGTAGCTGAAATGTGGCTCTATGATGCTTCTATATAAATTCATCAAAGTATCAGTTTGAACAAAATTTCACGCATACTTCAATAGACCAATTGCTCTGGAGATCTTCTTTTGAACCGCACAAATGTGACTTTCCCAGGTAAGGCAATTATCAATCACGACTCCGAGGTATTTTGTTTCATTTATTAGGTCGATCTCCTCGCCCCCTACCCTGAAAGAAGGAAGAGTGCTAGGATTATTTAGATTTTTAATTTTTGGCTTAGAGCCAATTATCATAGCTTGGGTTTTAACAACATTAAGGGAAAGCTTATTGCCCTGTAGCCACCTTTCAATGCATAAAAGCTCCTCGTTGATTACTAGGTCCAGTTCCTCACTTTTATCAGAAGAATACGAGATGGCTGTGTCATCGGCATACATAGTAGCCTTAGCCTTCTTTAGAGCAAAGGGCAAGTCATATATGTACAGAAGAAAAAGAAGAGGCCCTAGGCACGATCCCTGTGGCACTCCGATATCAATATTTTCGATGCTAGAAGTTGCGCCATTGACTCTACAGTACTGCTTCCGATTATCAAGATATGAACTGAACCATTTGTATGCACGTCCAGTAATTTCATAAAATAACATTTTATCTGAGAGTATTTGATGGTCAACCGTGTCAAATGCTTTCTTGAGATCTATGAAGATCATCGCGGTATACCTTCTGTTGTCTATGTCGATGTACCAATCATTGGTTCCTTTTAGCAGACAAGTCACAACCGAATGCAGAGACCGAAATCCTGACTGGTGAGACACTAGGTACTTGTGCATATCTAGGTACTGGTATAACTGATCATATATAAGCTTTTCGAAGAGCCTTGACACGACCGGTAGAACAGAAATAGGCCTGTAATTTGATCGGTCATCAGGTTTGCCACCTTTGAAAATAGGGGCCACACGGGCTATTTTCCAACTATCAGGGAAGGACGCTGAGAATATGGAAAAGTTAAAGATATCACAGATAGAATTACAAATCACGGGAAATGCAATTTTAAGGAAGTTACTCGCAATGCCATCAGATCCAAACCCGAGAGATTTTTTCATTTTACCCAGAGCTCTATTAATAGTAGTTACATCTACAGGATGAAATTTAAATTCAGTCGGTTGCTCAGTTGATTCATTTATTTTGTACTCTACAGAAAAGAGTGGGTTGGGTTGCTGTGGTATCTTAACACTAAGATTTCTTCCCACACTGCAGAAAAACTCGTTCATAGACCTAGCGATATTTGAGTTCTCAGTAGTGACCTCCCCATCAACATTAAGAAATTCAACATTGGTCGTTTTTGATCTTTTATTTGGCAAAAGATTAAGCGTTTTCCAAGTTTCTTTAAGATTTCCCTTTTCAAGGGCAATCTTGTAGGAAAAGTAAGGATTGATTTGCATTAAGGTTGATTTGCATTAAGGATGTTCTTATTGCAAGCATCCTTTCTCTTATAAAGGCTATCAGATTAGGACACAGGAAGCCCAGGCAGTTAACTGAACAGTAATAAGTTTACAATCTAAAAATTATTAATTTTAATTGTTATACCCCTGTGTCTTCATTGTTGCATCTCTCCACGGCTGTGTTGTGTTTCATTGACTTCTGCATTACACTGCATAATTGTTCAGATGCGAGAGTTCGATATGGTTTGACTTGCATGTGTTGTTATGTATGGTTTCCGGAAACCAAAATGAACTTATATTGCAGGCCTTCAAGACAAAGTTAATTGACAATAGACCTTTTAGCTATTCAAGAAAGAGCCTTGATCGAGCGATATTTTTATACAATTTTATACGCGAGGTTCGATAAAGGGGCGTTAGAGCTTCGATCGCAATTGTGTACGTTCGAAAATTCTACAAATTGCAATGAAATATTGTTCGATCCACATTCGTTTTGAGAATAGCTCAAATGTCTATTTTGAAGGTCATGACCGCGCGGTCAAATGACATCAATTGATTTGCATTAAGGATGTTCTTATTGCAAGCATCCTTTCTCTTTAAAGCTTGGTTTCCACTAGGCGCTAAATCGCGTTATTTCAGCGCGTTAAATTCTGATGCTGCGCTAAATTTTATCGCGTCCCAGTTTCCACGTAAACTGTAAATTAGGGCGACCTGATAATGAAACCCGATAAATCTCGAGAATTATGGAGGAAACTTATGCGTAGAAGGAGGAGAGGCTTGGAGAAGGTAAAGAAAAGGTAAAAAAACCGGTAAGGATTGGTATGCAGCTCCTCTTGCTGCAAGGATACCACCATCTTTAACACGCCTACAAGGAGATCTTGCAAAGGAGGTTTCTGTTGGTATTCTTTGATGTAAAATTAACGTGGCGCTAAACTGGATTTTGGAATCAAAAAGTTTCTTTCCAAGACCGAGCGTTAAATCGCGATAAACGGCATCAAATTCTTCGCGTTAAATTATGAAATGCGTTTCCATTAGGGTCAAAAAATAAACGCGATTTAACGCGCCGAAATAACGCGATTTAACGCCTAGTGGAAACCAAAGGATTCTATCAGATTGAATTCTCTGTTCTTGTTGGCCTATAGCCTTTTTTTTGGATGAGAATTACATGTTTTGGAAAAAGGCTATTTTTGGTGAAGATTTAGAAATGGTTTTTTGATGGAAGGAAGTTTGTAGCCATGAGTTTTGAAATGTTTTTTTCTTTTTTAGGTGTAGAAGCCGCAAAGAATTTTCCGCTGAACTTTCCAGGGACAGGTATTTCCTATGTGTGCCATCTGTTATGTGATTAATAACCCAAATGCCGGATGTCCTAAATATTTTTGCCAAGTGTACCATCCCGGATTATAATGAGTGATTAAAAAAAAGTCGACAGACATGGGGCGCTGTGGGATAAAAAGTATGTGGCCAATATTCAACACTAGATTGTTACTCTCTTCCTGCTCAGTCAAAGGCTTTATTCTGATCCTTAGGGACAGAGCAAAATTTATCATATGATATGGCCGGTGGAGAAGAAAAATTCTTTCACAGAAATCTGCTCGCCTCGTACGAAATTAGGGACCTTTAGCAACCAGGACGGCGACCATAACGACACGCAAATGTGCCCCTTGTTTCCGAACTTTGGCTTGAAAAGACTCTTTGTTTTCCGTTCGAATTTGCTTTCCTTGAGAGTTTGTGAAGTTGTCCTTTTCAATTGCACAACTTGGGAATCCTATTTTTAACGTGCTGCTCTTCAGATCTGGATCTTCAAAGTGAAACTTAGTAATTTAAATGTTGATTATCAAGGCAGCAGCGCGTTGCGAAGTATTTAGATGAAGAAGGAGATTTTGTCTCGTCTTATTTTAGAACATGTGAAGGTATCGTGGGAAGGTAAAGTGGGAAACTATACTTAGTTTGTATCATACAAGATGACGTTCTGGCTGGCGTTGCCGTCCTGGCTGCTAAAGATCCTTATTACTGGAAAGAAAACGAACTGCCCTGTCACCCTTCCCGTAAAATTTGTCTCTGCCCCGTATTCATGAACTACAAATGATGTATAGTAGGACCAATGAAAACATAGCAGGAACAATTCTTGTCCTTACGAGTCTTTGTCAACGAAACAAATTAACTTTGAAGATGAAGAGATATGACTGATAAATCGCTCTTGCAAACAACCGACAATGAAACTTTATACCATTTTATACACAGCCCTTCCAGGCATTTCTCATCTTGCATGATTTACACTTTTGTCCTGTAAATGAACAATTTAATATTTCAAACGTCATTTTGAGCTGATAAAATGTTACTGGCCCGTACATATTTCTTTATAAAAATTGTTCACCCTGTTTTGTACAAGTTCAAAAAGTAGGTGCCCCGTTACGATAATTGAGAGCCTTGGCTGGTCAACTATCAGTGATCTTATAAGAAAGGAGACAGCCACGTTAACTTACAAGTCTTTAAATTCCCTTGCACCAAATTAGTTGAGAAAATTATTCGCAAAATGTTCGGATGAAAGAGAACGGTTTCTGCGCTCATCAGAAACTGATCTTAAGATACCGTTCCAAAAAACGACCAGCAGGCCCGTCGGAAGCGGGGGGGGGCCGGGGGGGTTTCAGCCCCCCCCAATAATTTGCTGAAGTTTGCTGATTTTGTAAGTGAAAAAGGCTGTAAAAGCCAAAGTCGTAAGAACGAAGATTCAAATTTGTATATGTTCGAAGAAGCTACCAGAATCTATCAAAAATGCAATATCTTTTGATGTCATACAAGTCAAAAAATTCAAAATTTTCAAGGAAAGACTCTCATTAGTCGTGATCCTTTGCTTCCGTCAATAGCACAGTTTCCAAAAATGGGGCGTTTTCCAACGATCTAAAGGGCGTGGTCATAGAAAATTTTCCCGGGGGCAAGCCCCCGGACCCCCATTTTTCCTCGCTTCGCTCGCTTCTCGTTCAGCCCCCCCAATATGAATTTCGTTCCGACGGGCCTGACCAATGACAAAAGGGCTTTTTCTTATCGCCGTGCAAAACTGTGGAGCAGCCTAGAAAGAGCTACTAAATTGGCCCCCTCCCTGAAAACCTTCAAAGAACAGCTATAGTCGAGGATAACTTTTCTTTCATTTTTAGGTTCTCTTTTATTGCCTTAGTTTTGTATTATATTGTAAATTAGGTTAGGTCAGTAATTCTTTTGTTTTGGTACGTATTTTAATCTTTTAAACAGGTCAGGTTGAAAAACATATGTAGTTGTGAACCTTTTTAAACCTGTATGGATATTATAAAATGAAATGAAAATGAACGTTTTGCACCGGCAATGTTATGAGATAAACTTTGCATTGTCCCTAAAGGCTGATTTCAATCAGTAGAATTTTCCAATTGGACAGGAATTCCTTTGTTTCCTTGTGAAAATGTTGCTTTGAATTTGAATAGAATGTTACGCATAAATAATACTTTGTTGTGTCAAATTCAGACATTTCAAGTCTATTTCCTGAAATAGACAATAGACCTTTTAGCTATTCTGAAAAGAATCTCAATCGAACGACACTTTGCTACACTTTGTAGAATTTTCGAATGTGGACAATTGTGATAGAAGTTCTAACGCCACTCGATCGAATCTCGTGTATAGAAATGTGTAAAAATAACGCACGATCCAGGCTCTTTTGCTGAATAGCTAAAATAGACTGATTACAAGCCGTAGTTTCGTTCCTCCGCCAAACTGATATACCCTGCGGTCTCGGTTTGGCAAGCAGTAGTCTAGTTTTGGTGAGCGATATCTGGGACTCACTGTAATCAGTCAAAGCTAAAAGGTCCATTGTATTTAATCTATATTTGATAAGGCGAGTAAATAAAAAGGCCTGACGTTTGAAAAAATGCTGCTCCCTGAATATCAAAGCTATGATATTGAAAACTGTCTTGTTTTATTCCCGATGTGTCAAATTAGGTTCAGTAATTTACCCGGTTATAATCGGCCATTACTTCCCATCGAAATGAAAGATTTCCTGCAGAAAGCCTCTTTTGAAAACCTGCAATACGAGTATCAAGCAAGATTTCCCTTTGTTCTCCTTCCTAGCAATAATGACACCTTGATGTGTTAATGTGTTTTGTTCTCTTGGGAGAATTAAATCCCCCTGAATAAGTTATTCATACCAATTGAATATTCTCGTTCCTACAAATCCCATGCAAGGATTTTTCTAATTTCTGGGTCTAAAGGTGGGTGATTTTACCAAACATAGTTTTCTCATCTAACACTGCATTCACACGATGCCTTCAACTTCTGAAAACGGTGAAAAATGTGACGGATAGGCCTCTCGTTCACACGAAAACTGCACATTTTTGCCGGACGATTTTGAAAACGGTAGATTTCGAAAACGGAATTCTACCGGCACACCTTGAAAACGTCATCGTGTGAACATTTAAAACGATGAAAGTGGAAGCAGTTTTCGACTTTCTCAAAACGAGACTGATCGATTCTATGCCATTCTTTGGCATTAGATTGTCGTGGAGACTGCAATGAGTTTGTTATTTCCTATCGTTTCCTAACTGTGCTGGTATCATGTGAACGCTAGCTCAAATTTTGCTGTCATCGCATTTTCACCGTTTTCAAAATGTGCCAGCATTGTGTGAACGCAGTCGAAGTTAGGCCCCGTTCACACTGCTCCGTTTTTGTTATGATACGTTTTTGTTGCATCAATGTTACCCGTTCACATCACTCCATTTTTGTACAAAAACGGACGGAGAGGAAAATATCTGTTTTTGAGCGTTCACATTGATCAAATGCGTCTTCAAAAAGCTCCGTTTTTGTTGATATCCATTTTTAATAGCGTTTTTGAAAACCTCCGTTTTTGTCACAATTTGTCACAAGTTCCACCCCTGCCGCCATCTTGCATTAAGTGACCCTATGCTTCGGAATTGGTTATTGGGGAATCCTCTCAACGGGAAAAGCATTCTGATTCGAGGCTATCACTCGACGGCGCGCATACGCAAAATCAGTGCCAGATGACGCCAAAAACGCATGGAGTGGTACTTGTAGCAAATTTAGGCCGAATGCAACTATCAAGATGAAAGGGAAAATATGAAATATTGTAAGTTTCATTACATGTAATGAAGCCGGGAATAAAGCAATTCTTTTATGATATCTTATTGGAGCCCAACACAACAGTCTCCTACCACTCATGACTTTTCATGATCATTTACTGAAATATTTTTCAGGTGATCAAACTCTTGCTATAACAGCTCCAGAAGAAGAGGATGGTGTTTCCAGTTGAATAGATAGTACCGGGTGAGCCAGACAAAAGTTCTAGCTTTCGAAAATTAATTTTTCAAGAGTATTTGACTAATTCGAAATTCAAATTCGAAAGACTAAGCAATTTTGTGATGCTTGTCGCATTTTTATGAGCTCTGGTGACGGTATCGTTAAATTTGACCGTACGAAAATGCCTTGGTTGCAAAATGCCTGAAAAAAGAGCCTAAAACATTTGATCAAATCATAAGGAATTTCGTCAGACAGAAATTACGCAATGGCACTTCACCTCTTTCGCGAGTTATAAGAAATAGATATTCAAGGCAAATACTTGAGATTTTCAATCCCGTGGCAAACAATGTGAAGATAATATCTCTCACCCATGAAAAATTTATTTTGGTTTTCTGGACGAGAACTTTCCTTGTAATTGGATGAAGTGTTTTTCTTTGCTCGGGCGTTTTTCAACCATGAGATTGTTCGTCTGTCGAATTTACTTATATTTTCAGTCCCGGTAAAACGAGAGCAACTGTCACGCAGAACCATGGGCAATTCGGACACCATTGTTGTGACTCCCGAGCTGCCCATGGTTTAGCAGAGTAATGCGATGATTTACTTACCTGTTACAAAGCCAAATCAAGCCAAATATTTTTGTTTATTTGCTTCTTTGTTATGTCGTTGCAAAACGTGTTTTTAGGCCAAAGATCAGATTTCGAATGGCAGAGCTGCAACAACATCCGCCTCCCAAGCTAACTCGAGCTAAGTTCCCCCTAAGCGACGAGCCCAGGGAAGAGCAGGGATAGGAGATACTTAGTCCAAATTTACTTAAATACTAGTCGCTGCAGGGGCAGTTCGTTTGGGTTACTTTGGGAGGCAGATTGTGTTGCTGATCTATGGGCCTAAACACACGTTTTTGCAACGACTTAACAAAGAAGCAAACAGACAAACAACATTTGGCTTGATTCGCAGGGTCGCCGAAAGCTTTTCGAGGCCCAGGGACAAAACTGCGAAATGAGACCCCTAGTGAGCGAAATGAGCAGAAATTTTTTTCGATCAAGCCCTTTAGATTGGCTTAAAATGCATTTCAGAGATTTTCCTACAATCAAACTGTCAAAGATCTTCAATTGTGAGGCCCCTTAGACCCCGTGGCCCTGTGGCAAATTGCCCCTCCTATCCCCCCTCTCAGTGGCCCTGTTGATTGGGCTTGGTAACTTGTAAGTAAATCATCTCATTACCTTGCTATATCATGAGCAGTTAAAGAACCTCAACGACTGTGTTCCAACTGCCCAGCTCGCTGCCCATGGCAGAATTTTATTCATTCAGATCTGTCAAGTACTCTCGTTGCTTGTTGCTATGAATTTTCAAACATGGGATCTTTTTCAGGCTCACCCCTAGGTAAATAGTAAATGATAGGTGAATCAAAAAATGATTGTTGGCGGTTGAAAGATCATCAAAATTTCAAAATTCCATCAATTTCGAATCTTTCCTTTTATTGTGTTGTATGAAAGATTGAGATATCGTGGTGTCAGAGTGTCATGAGTGTCAGAGATATTGGATTTTTTAGTCCAAAATCTTGTTCTACGTACAAAGTTTATTGCGGAGGCAAGTTTTCACCTTCTTATCTGTCTGCATTTTGAAATTATGGCGATATGAATAATTCAAATTCATAAAGGCTTCGACCGTGAATTAAACTTTTGGACAAAAATTTGTGCAAACACCTGATCTCACGGTCAAAACTGTTATGAATTCAAGTTCTTTAAATCGCCATAAGTCCTAAACGAAGACAGATCTGAAAGCAAAAATTTGCTCCCATGCTGAACGTTGTACGTAGAACAAGATTTTAGACTCAAAAATGCAAAATCTCTTACAGCGATGGACTTCCCCTTTTGCGTCTCTTACCTTGAAAAGGTGGATACAGTTGTGGCTAAAAGTTTGTGACCACGCTGTTGTCGATAATGTATCTTGGCGTAATGTCGATTGAAAGCCCGTCGCTTACTTTTCTCTGAAACAATATTTTTCGTGAAATTTGGGCATTTTACAAACAAATTAGAGAAATGAATTGTGCACAGTTGGACTGACAAATTAGAATGCAGCATTCGATAACCTAGGTTGATTTAAATTGGTTTAACTTTAACTTGCAGGTGTGAAAAGGGTATACGATACATCTATATCTATATATAATATTATATATAGATATAGATGTATCGTATATAATATATAATATATATATATATATATATATATATATATATATATATATATATATATATATATATATATATATATATATATATATATATATATATATATATATATATATATATATATATATATATATATATATATATATATATATATAATATTTATATATAAATGGTATAAAGTTCGGAATCTACAAAGAAGGTTGACGTCATTGAGAGTAAAACAGGCAAAGTGATAGATTTGAATCTTGTTATGCCAAGAAACACCACTGACAAAACTGTTGTTTTAAACTTTTGACCACGACAGTGTTACAAAAAATGACATGTCTTTGATAGAACTGAAGAGAAGTTCTTTAGCTAAGTAATACAGCAAATTTTGGAAATTTTTCAAACGTCAAAGACTTTTTTGGTAACTCGCCTGGTAGGACGGTATGCTTGGTGAACAGTTATTGATCGTAATATTGTGTCCAAAGTAAGTAGCATTACTATGATAGCTGGCTATCGGACCTGTTTAGAGATCGATAGGATATTTTGAAATTTTGGCATAGCAGGTGTCTTAGAGTAGACTTACTGCATAGTCCTAGCTCGTCGTGAATAGACCTTTTAGCTGTTCTACAAAAGAGCCTGGATCGAGCGATATTTTCATACAATTTTATACGCGAGGTTCGATAGAGTGGCGTTAGAGCTTCGATCGCAATTGTGTACATTCGAAAATTCTACAAATTGTAATTAAATATCGTTCGATCCACATTCGTTTTCAGAATAGCTAACAGGTCTATTATCTCATGGCAAAGAAAAACAATGATTCTGAAAAGAATCAAGATATCA
This sequence comes from Aurelia sp. 4 Dawson et al 2005, assembly GCA_964019985.1. Classification (NCBI taxonomy): domain Eukaryota; kingdom Metazoa; phylum Cnidaria; class Scyphozoa; order Semaeostomeae; family Ulmaridae; genus Aurelia; species Aurelia sp. 4 Dawson et al 2005. The sequence goes on along the minus strand of OZ026503.1, from coordinate 5,567,670 downwards.
ATTATTGCCAATTAAGAAGTCCAGCATGGCAAGACGAAACATTGGTATCATATCTATCTCTCAATTTCGTTAATATTTGCTGTTGTTTCTGCGTCGTTTTGCGGTGTTCCTGCCTACAAACGTATTTTTAATGAACATTTATAACTACAATGCCTGCCTAAAGTCCTTGGGGCACTAAGGCCATTTCTATATAGCTCGCATTTCTAATCATAGCAACGAGGTTTAAATGCCCCCTCACCCCAAAACAATCTTGATCTCGAAGGTTATTGTCCCAGCATTGTCCCAGCAGAGTCGCAGATCGGCCTGTCATTCTGACTTTTTTTTACCACAAAACAACATTGTTCTGAGGGGGGTGAGGGGGAAGTAGCAAAACAAGGCAAAATTAGCTGAGGTTTTCCAAGATTTTTGGCAGGCATTCTAAGTGCTTGAAGTTCCTTTCAAGCAATTAAATCAAACGGAAGATTGTATTGAATTGAATTGCATTGAATTCAATTCAATTATGAAAATACTCAAGATATTAAAGATTGCTAGTGAGCATTTATAACGAAGTACCTGAAGTTTCTTTCAGGCTATTAGGCTGTTTTAGCAAGAAGGCGCAAGTCAAGAAGACGCCAGCGTAATTCTTTTGTTCGAGGATGTAAATTACAAAGTGAAATCAACTTCAGAACTTTTGGGAGTCTCGAGAGACTTACTGTACGTTCTATTCTGAAACTGACAACCTGAAAAGTATACTTTGAAGGCCGCATTGCAAACATAGCACTGTGATCCAGAGCATCGAATTTAACCAAAATTTGAAGTTTTCGATTCCTTTTTGATTTTGCACTTGAGACATGCGCTATAACTTAGGGGTTCATGTGCTTCAAAAATTTTCGAGATCAGTCAACCGAAAGCGAAGATATTGATTTTTGAAGTTGGGCCTAAATCAGATCTTTATTCACATGACCGGAAGAGGCATGGCACTGCTTCAACAGCAAATTACAATTCCTTGTATCTAGGCTCAGACTTCACCGATCCTTTTCATTTTAGTCTCATTCTGATCTGATCCTCTAAAAGTGTGCTTTGAGGTGATGTAAAGCATGCTGAAATATTTTGCCTTTTTAGGACCATTTCTAGACCATTTCACAATCGTACTTTTCTAAAAATTTCTTGTCTTCAAAAATCAATTGTAAAATCAAAAGCTGAAGACAAAAAAATATGTTTCGCTATGCTCTTCAAAATAATTTCAACAATTAGAAACACTTTTCTAACAAGTTTCTCTCAAAGGGCTGGTGCCAGTTCGAACCTAAACATTTTTTCTGACTATTTTCATTTCACAAGTCTTGAATTTGAGCTCTAAGATTTTTGCATATAATAACCACTCAACTTTAACAGACATCCAGTGAAGGGACTAAAGGTGACCAGGACTTACCTACATGTTAAAACAATATAATTACTAACATTTGAAGCACTTTGCAGGGCTTTATTTGTTAAAATTTTTGCAAAATTTAAAATTTTTGAATTATTTTAGGGACAAATGGCTGAAAAATACCATTTTGGCCTTTAAACTCTTTGGCTTGAGGGTTTAGCAGGCTTAAAGGACAAATAAATGGCCTTCCCTGTGACTCTGCATCTGTTTCAAACAATTGGAAAGCTTTCCGTTTGACTTTATCTAATTTTTCATCACGAAATGTGCAAAAATGTTAAAATTACGTATAAAACTTGTAAAATTAAGATTGTTGTTAAAATTTTTTGGAGGTGAATTGGCACCAGCCCTTTGGTAGAAACTTGTTAGAAAAGTGTTTCTAATTGTTGAAATTATTTTGAAGAGCATAGCAAAACATACTTTTTTTGTCTTTAGCTCTTAATTTTACAATTGATTTTTGAAGACAAAAATTTTATTGAAAAGTACCATTGTGAAATGGTCTAAAAAAAGTCATAAAAAGGCAAAATATTTTAGCATGCTTTACATTTCCTCAAAGCACACGTTTAGAGGATCAGAATGAGACTAAAATGAAAGAGATCGGTGAAGTCTGAGCGTAGATACAATGAATAGTAATTTGCTGTCAAAGCAGTGCCATGCCTCATCCGGTCATGTAAACAAAGATCTGATTTAGGCCCAACTTAAAAAATCAATATCTTCGCCTTCGGTTGATTGACCTCGAAAATTTTTGCAGCGCATGAACCCCTAGGTTATGGTTCATGTCACGAGTCTAAAATTTTATTAGGATTAGGAACTTTATTTTTCGGCATTAATTTGATAAAAAGGGTCCAATGGATCACAGTGCATAGGACGTAAATTAGAATGCTCTTAAAACATAAAAAGTAGCTGCGCTTTCAAAGACATTCGCGTCTTGTTGCTAAAAGAGCCTATTGAATCAAATGCAAGATGCATTAACTAATCGTACAATGGTTTTTTAAAGATTTGATTCCTATCCTGGAAATGGAGAAAGTTTCACGTACTCTTTGCTCCATCCCTCCTTCTCCCTCCACAATGACTGTAGATGCTACATGCGATCAGACCGTCATGGTAAGGGATGGCAGGGCTGTAGGAAGGATTTCAAATATGGGAGGCACGACACTTAAAGGCACATTTTTCATTAAAGTAAAGGGGCACTTCGTGAAAAAGCCACTTCTTTGTTTATTGCAAAACTTGGGCAGGTTCCTCCTGTCCCCATTCGCCCAATTCCTGCGTCTATGAGGGAGGGTGCTAAGGCTCCGCAATACAGCTTTACGTCATTGATAAAATTGCTTCTGTCGAATCTCGTTGTATTTAACATCAAGTTGTATTTATAAGATTATTTTGAGCAAAAGTCATGTAGATTTCTAGTGTTGTAGTATTGTAGGTTATTTAGATTTATTGACAAGAAAGAACTTGTTTCCGCCACGAGACGAGTTAGCTTTTGTAGTTACGAAATTGGTAACGACTACTTTTTGGCATACTGCATTGATCTGTGATGAACATAAAACTATTCATAAATTTAGAACTGCTCTGCCTGCCATTATTTTGTTGACTCGTTGACACTAATTTTTTAGCCGGAGCGTCCTCCTTGCCTTGGAGGCCTCTTCAACCAGGGCTGTCGAGAGGCGGACTGGGCTTCAGGGTTGGGAGCAGAAGGGGCTCAGTGGTGCCGAAGGCGCCGGTATTTTCTGGTCCACACCCTTTTCCCTTAGACAACGCCCCTAAAGTTCACCAGTAAAACGCTGCTTTTGGATCCAAATGCCCTCCTAAGACTAAGTTTAGAATGCCAGTGGGCCCGCGGGCCTAGAAACGTTCCTCAAGGAAACCTGATAACAACGGGAAAATACATGGTATATATCTTGCGGGGCCCCTAAATGCCCCCTAGTAAATACGCTGGCTACCCCCCCCCCCTTCTCGACGGTCCTGTCTTCAACAACTCTTTATTCGTTGAAAAGGCATCAATTGTGAGGTGAAAGCTCCAGTCAAGGGAACAGAACTTACTTTTAAGGTGAACTGTCGACTCCTTTTATATAAATAATTTGAAGACTAATCTTTGGCTAACAACTGAATTTTGAGAGAAGTGAAGATGGGGTAAATATCCAATATCACGTTAAAGGCCCATTGAGATGGAGGATTCAAGTGTTTACAAAATTATTTTGATCTTTGCAGCATTGGTTTTTACAGTATGATTTTTCAAAGAGTGGATACATTTTCCTTTGAATTTTTGTGAGATGCACATGCACTGATATTCGGTCTGAACTTACTTCAAAACTATTAACTTCAATATGAATCGTGTGAGTAAAGGAGTTCAAATGATTTTGAGTGCAAGCGTTTAGTTTCGTTGAACATTCATCAGATTTCTTCGCATTGGTGTTCATTGTATAGGTAGATTGGTCATGTGGATGTAAAGATTTAGTTGGGCAAGATAGCTGGTATCAATGTCAAGTTACAATCAATTTGATGACGATGTTTCTTCAATGTTGATGACGATGTTGATGACGATGATGACGATCTTTCAAATATGGCTGATTTCCTCTATCAGATTACACGTGTTGTTATAAGAAACTTGGATGAGGCCATAGTACTAAAAGTTTCTTAATTTAACGTAAAATTTTGTCCATTTTAGCAGAGTCGATTTCAATTGACTCTGATTTTAGTACTAAAAGTTTCTTATTTGGTTTCTTATTTTCTGAATGCAGCATTATCGATGTGGTCGCTAACTTTGCGGCAGCTAAGTTTCTTGACATTTAAAGCATCATGGAGGAATAAACAGTGTTCTGTTATGTTGAAAACACAAATGATTGGTGAATATTGCTCAAGAATAAAGTTTTACCGATCTATTTGCTATAAAACCTATGTTTTAACTTTGAAATGTTTCTTGATACTTCTCAGACATAGTACCAGAGTTTCTTAAAATTTCAACCATCTTAGTACCAGTTTCTTATAAACCAGTTTCTTATAATAAAAACGTGTACTAGCGATGCAGCCCGACGATAATCTGCTATATTTGCCAACAGAACAGTCCTTACTGTATAAAATTACAGATAGGCTCTTTATCTTCACATCAGATTTCTTTCAAGGCATTAAGATGTCTTAAGTGCTGAAGTTTAAGTTTAACAGACCAGTGCAAGGATCTTAGGCCTATATGGGATAGAACACTGGTAAAATTGCCTGCAAGGTGAGGACGATTTTACCGAATTTGGCAAACGGATTTTTTTCATCGAGGTTTGCTTCACATCGCATACCAATGTAGGGAAATTTGATGAAATGTTGGGAACCTACATGCGTGCAACGGGATGCAAATTTTTAACTGATTCCTCAATGGTAGCCTGCAGACGGTCTGCTTATTTTGGTTGTTCTAGTTTGTTATAATTATTGACTCGTGTTGTTGTTATTTAACTCCAAGCTGTGATCTTGCTTTACTTGAAAATATAGGTTATATTTGTAAAAACGTTATAATTATGATAATTAGTATAGTATGCAGTTGATAAGAATTATTTTCATGTCATGCTTCCTATGAAAGTTGTGATAATTAGCTTCATATATACTTGTTTTCTTGTTTCTTGTCATCCAAGTCGTTGAAAAGGAAAGAATCGTTTCAAGTTTCTGTTCATAGTATATGCGTATTTTTCACGAGGAAAGTTGCTTATAAACAAGTCAGCTCCTAGATCGGTAGAAATTTAAGCAACTCTTTAAAACAAAAATCAAAAATAAGTAACGCCTCCTTTGTAGCAGATCTCTATCAAAAGGCCAAAAAGTGCCAAAGGGGAAGTAAGGGAACCATTATGGAAATAAGGTCAACGCGATCTTTTAATGCTATCCCTGCCACCATAATTAGGGGTGTTTTTAACTTTTATACATCAAATTTCCTATGTAAAATGTATTGTAAACATTTTATTTGTTTTTTCATTTATTCTTTCCTTTTTTAACCTTTGTAAAAATGTTTATTTAGTGGCAAATCATACATACCACTCATTCCAACTTCGAGAAACCGCGCTAGTGCCAATCCCCCATTTGGCGCGCAAATCTCTTCACCAGTTGTTGTTGCTGGCGTCGTTGTTGTCAGGAAGCCATCTTGGCAGCTTACGCCAGGCTGAAGCAAAGATTGCTGTGAGAAATGGAGAGACTCTATCGAACGAAATTTGTCAGTTCTTGTCAAGAAATAAGGTATATATTACTTGCTCAGTTCTCATATGGGTACCATATCGTTTGAACCTCCTTTGTTGGTTTCTTGTTTGATTGAGCTTGGATCTCCCTTAAAAGTTTAAACTGTCAACAGGCCAAGCAGGAGCATGTATCAGGATGTTAAGTTTCTTGGTCCCCTATTAGCAGAAAACCTGAATTGGAAGTATCACTCGACTGAACTCTCAAAGAAGTTGGCAAGAACTAGATTTTAAGAATTTTACAATACATCTCCATATAAGATCATCTTGTAGCTAGCTACACTGTGTCTAGGCCTATTCTCTGAATGAATTAATAATTCTGGAGTTATAAATGATTTATTTATCAACTCTGCGTATGAATCTGTGTATAAATCTATGTATGAATCTGCCCACTTGATTTCTCCTCCTTACTGCTACAATTTTTTTTCTACAATTTTTTTGAAATTTTGTCATCTGTTCATCAGTATTCAGTATGGTACTAGGCAGACTCACAAGGGTGATATTTTTATGACACGTAAGAACACTTTTCAATATGGCTTGTGATAAATTAGATCGGAGTGATTCTAGAATACCCATAGCATTTCTGTTACAAACGGTGTATCCTGATGCGCTGATACAACGTGGGCTACCCAAAGTTCTGAGGACATTTTAAGAACGAAAAATTTGAGAATGGGTAGACCATGAAGGTCAGTTTTTTCTGACGTGGCTTACACCGATACACCATCGGCTTTTTTGATCTTTTAAAATTTAATCAAACTCTGAGGACATTTTAAGAACGAACAATTTCATAGAGGGTGGAACACGTCAAGGCCAGTTTTTGTCTGCTATGGCGATACACCTATACACCGTCGGCTTTTTGATCTTTTAAAACTTTATCAAACTCTGAGGACATCCCAAGAATGAACAATTCCATAGAGGGTGGAACATGAAGGCTAGTTTTTTTCTGCTACACCAATACACCGTCAGCTTTTTTTAATCTTTTTATCAGTGTATCATGATACACCATAGTTATCAGAAATGGTAGCATAAAGCTTGTATTATTCGTCAGTTATGACGGTGTATCGGTGTATCAGAAAACACCTTACCTTTGACGGCGTATCAATGTATGGTGATACACCATAGTTATCAGAAATGGTAGCATAAAGCTTGTATTATTCGTCAGTTATGACGGTGTATCGGTGTATCAGAAAACACCTTACCTTTGACGGCGTATCAATGTATCGTGATACACCATAGTTATCAGAAATGGTAGCATAAAGCTTGTATTATTCGTCAGTTATGACGGTGTATCGGTGTATCAGAAAACACCTTACCTTTGACGGCGTATCAATGTATGGTGATACACCATAGTTATCAGAAATGGTAGCATAAAGCTTGTATTATTCGTCAGTTATGACGGTGTATCGGTGTATCAGAAAACACCTTACCTTTGACGGCGTATCAATGTATGGTGATACACCATAGTTATCAGAAATGGTAGCATAAAGCTTGTATTATTCGTCAGTTATGACGGTGTATCGGTGTATCAGAAAACACCTTACCTTTGACGGCGTATCAATGTATCGTGATACACCATAGTTATCAGAAATGGTAGCATAAAGCTTGTATTATTCGTCAGTTATGACGGTGTATCGGTGTATCAGAAAACACCTTACCTTTGACGGCGTATCAATGTATCGTGATACACCATAGTTATCAGAAATGGTTGCATAAAGCTTGTATTATTCGTCAGTTATGATGGTGTATCGGTGTATCAGAAAACACCTTACCTTTGACGGCGTATCAATGTATCGTGATACACCATAGTTATGAGAAATGGTAGCATAAAGCTTGTATTATTCGTCAGTTATGACGGTGTATCGGTGTATCAGAAAACACCTTACCTTTGACGGCGTATCAATGTATGGTGATACACCATAGTTATCAGAAATGGTAGCATAAAGCTTGTATTATTCGTCAGTTATGACGGTGTATCGGTGTATCAGAAAACACCTTACCTTTGACGGCGTATCAATGTATCGTGATACACCATAGTTATCAGAAATGGTATCACAAAGCGTAGATTGCTTGTCAGTTATGACGGTGTATTTGTGTATCTGAACAACCATAGATTAGCGGTGTATCGGAGTATCATGATACACCGTAGTTACCAGAAATGCTACTGGTATTCTAGAACTTAGCCATTAGATCTGCAGGCACTAAATCCTGGAGCAACATTCCGTCCAGTATCAAACAGTCTACTTCAGAAATGATTTTCTGTCGTGATCTTAAATTACATATGTACCAGTCTTGAATACCTCGATATGGTAACTTTTCCCGAATATTAATCAATCAAAACACTCAAGATTTCATAATTTGAATGACAAGTTTTTATCATAGGGGGTGCTTTCTCCTTGATTAGTTTACCTGCTGAGAGACCCCCTCCTTAAGAAATTCCCCTTCATACAAAATTCTATGTACCATTATTGTAAAATTTGTCTTTTATTTTGTCATCTGTTATAGTTTGTTACTTATTTATTTACATACTGTATTTTAAAAGATTTTTTTGTGCGTAGTAAACAGAACCAAACCTTTCCTTTACTTTTATAGTTAGGGGCCATTGACTTTCCAATTGGCCACTATGGGGAGGGGCTCTTACCCTTAGGCTGTTAAGAAAATAGAGAATAGTACGGAGATCTCCATAAGGAAATTTTTTGAAAAATTTAGATAAAATCTTCACAAATAATGTATGGAGTGTATATATGATAGACCATTTTCATTATGCTTCCCAAAAGGCGCATCTTTGGTTGAAGTCCAGCGTGTTCCACAAGACATCTATATTTGCTGCTTCCCAAGTCTTACTGGGGCCAAAAATTTTAGGTCCATCAGAAGTGCTTTTGGAAAAGGCCATTAACAGGGAATGGGGTGGGGGTTTCAATCTTAACGGCCAAATGCAGTTAAAAATACAAAAATTGAAAGTTGATGGCCCCTCATTAGGCCTCTTAAACAAAGCAAAATGCAAATGCATTGCATCATGGCAGCAACACAATAACAGTAATGTAATGCAAACGAGAACTGACACTAAAAGACTGACAAACCGCAACTAACTTTAACTTGAATTAGAGAAAACAACAGAAATACAAAGGAAGCACCCAGCCCAGTCATTTTGTATTTTTAATTTTTATGCTTTTTTTAGAGATTTTGCTAAGACATGTATCACCGGCTCACTCTTACTCCTCATCATAGGCTAGATAAAATTGCAAATTAATAGGGAGTGACTCTTCGTTTCTCCTTTTCTCTGTGAACTGCTGGAGCAAACAAACAACGAGTTGCATAAGGTTTTCTGGTGAAGAGAGGTGACAGATTTGTCACCTGCCAGATCAGAAGGAAAATGGTAAATAAGAGCTAGGCTTTGTGCAATGTCCCAGACTTTACTGTCACTATATAAAGAAAGTGTGAATTATTGGCTGCCAATAATTCATTCGCTTGGTGTTTGCGTAGAGGAAGGTCATCAGCTGGCCTTATATGTTCTAAAAAGGAATTTGCACCCAACAATATTTTGATACATTCCTAGAATTTTTGAATGCGCACAATGGTAATAAAGATAGAATGCAGTTTTAGGCCATATTCACATGATGCTGCAACTATTTGAAAATGGTAGGAAATTTTATGGCAAAACTCATTGCAAGACTTTGATACCAAACAAACGCACCCTAAGAATCAACCAGGCTCATTCCAAAAGCATTGAAAAATGTTTTGTTTTCATCATTTTTGAGTGTTCACATGGTGTCATTTCCAAAATGTATCTGTTAGAGTTCTGTTTTAAAAATCTACCGTTTTTGAAATCTGCTATTAAAAGATGTGCCATTTTCTTGTGAACAGGAGGCTTATCTGTCACATTGTTCACTATTTTCAAAATGTGCGGGCATTGTGTGAAGGCAGTCTCTGTATGTATGTACTTATGCATCTTCTTGCCGCATTGACAGATTTACAAGTTATCACAATACACATAAAAATAGATACAATACAAGATAATTTAAGCATTAGGGCTAAAAATATAAAAGGAAAACACCCTCAGTTACAGTGGCAGGTCTAGCATTATGATAATAGGGATACATTACTACTAGGGATACTAAAATGTATAGGGATACTGGTATAACAAAAAATGAAAGAAATGAAAATGGGAAGGCATATACTGTAGTTGTATTCAGTATAAAATATGAGATTATGTTTATCATCACACAATCTTGTACTTCATTTTTTGATGAAGCTTCAATTTCCTGCCAATACTCTGATGAGTTCTTTTGACTATTGCAGTTACAAGAGAATCTCAAAGATTCAAGAATGCTTAAGAAATACCAAGTTCAATGCTGATTGCCTTCTTATTATCATTGGTAAGCTTTTATGTAATCAGTTACTTAATTTGGGCCCTACCTTTCCTCTTAAAGGTAAATTTTATGAATTTGAGTGCAAAGGCATAAAATCCTCGTGAAAACGTTGGCTGCAGTCACAAATGTTTTTAAGTGGCAACTCAGCTTCTGCCCAAACTGAAGGAACATTATGTTGTCCAAAAGTAATACCATAAAACGATATTCACTTGTAAATATGTATACTTGTAAACGTTATCAAAGGCTTCAAGTATACAAATGCAGTCTACTTGGATGAGAACAGACATCTTTTCAATTGCAAATTGGCAATTTGAAGGCCACTAATTTTCATGAAAAGGCATTTTCCGATGTTCTGACGGGGCTTGTCCCAAAAGATTTTTCCTGGGGCAAGCAAATGTTTCTCCAAACCCCCATTTTGGTCACTGTGCTTGCAACTCAGCTCCTCCACTTTGAAATGGCTGCACAGTCCCTGCGTATACATTCATGAAATCTTTATTTTTGCCAGTTTGCAATATTGATGAAAACAGCAAAAAGCAATACCAATTTAGCCTTATTACATAGGTACTAAACTACATTTGAATCACTGTGATGTTGGTTGATTACTGTATTTTGTGTGAGAGATTTTGTCAGTTCATTTTTTTTTTGGGTGACCCATATTTTGTTGGACAGATAACTATTCAACGTTTGCTCATAGAATTTTGGATGTTTTCAGATGAATATAGGCTAAACACGAAGATTACTTCATTCTTAGTTTAAATTGCTGGTTCTTGTCAAAGGTTCTAGAAATTTATGAATCATGTTGTATTTAAAATTTCAACAGGGTCCTTATCAAAAATCTCCAGTGAATGATTTTTGAGGATGACAAGGATGATTATTTTATTGATTAATTTTGTTGAAAAATGTAATATAGTTTCATTATGTAGCTCTCTCTTCACATTTCTTTTCTATTGAAATTCATCATGAGCTTGACAGTGTTTTTTGATTGAACCATAAGAGTTCTTACCCTATGATTCTTCTACAGGGAGTCCAAAACATCGCCCCATTTGTGTGCGTGGTGTGGGCAAGCTGTAGCTTCACTCATGTCTATTTTTACTCTGATAAATAGGTCAGACTTCAACTTAGAGTTTGAGATCTTGTATGAGCCAGTCTCACAAGTGGTTGCTGATTTATGGCAGAGAATCGGCTAAGGTTTGTTTAGACCCATTTCAAGTCATGTGATCAATCTCTTGATAAAACATCTTTTGATTTTTCTAACATACTTCATGCCATGCAAAGTTGTGCCATGAGCGCAAAAAGTAGCATAATAGCAAAACTTCCCATGGGCATGGTCATATGACTTGAAATGGGTAAAACAAACCTTAGCCGATTAGGTCTATTTGAAAATAAATGAATACTTTGAAAGTTTCAAAGAAAGGGATCTAGCGTCGTTTTAAACTTCTTGCTAAATCTTTTCAAGGGCTAGCAGTGTTGTCTATTCATAAGAGAGCTTTTTCCTTCTTTTAAAACATGTAATGAAAATTGTAATACAATGCCAGAACCCTTTCTATGAAAACTTATGATATTGCTGGAGAACGACAGAAGTGCTGTTTTTGAAGCAACCATTTTGCCTTTGCTTACCCATGAATCAGCAACCTCTTGTCAGATTGACTCAAGCAAAGTCTCAAACTCTAAGTTGCAGTTTGACCTATATTACTGTGTAAGATTCGAGATAATTGAATCTACGGCTCCTCCACAGTAGCCACGCAAACAGGGCACAATTTTTTTTGGGACACCCCGCATATTACAAAAATTTTGTATGTTGAAATTTTTGGATGCTTGAAAGGTCCAAAAGTGTTAATTTTTTATTTGATGTTTCCATGGATACTGTATTTTTTTTCCTGGGGGGAGTAACTTAAGGGCTGTGCCATTTTTAGGGTACCTTTCTCACAGTAAAATGCGGCTTTATGAATATAGATCTCAACATTTTCCGTATTTATGGGTATGCGTTTTTGCAAAATTTCATTTATCGGTGAGCTTTTTTCGCATTTCTGGATTTATGAGCACGATTTTCAGACAATTTTCCGGATTTATGGGTAGTACTTTTACGATTTGAATGGCACAACCCCTTATCTTGGAAATTCAAGTAATCCCCCCACGGGAATTTTCTCTCATTCAATTTGCATATGATATTCACATTAACGGTTTTATTTATTCAGGAGTTGACAGCAAGTTTAACAGTGGATGTAGAAATGCCATAGAAACAATCTTGCCTGGTTTTTCACAAGCCTTCAAATTATCACCTGCAAGGTAAGTATATTGTGAATCCTTGTGACAATAAACCATATACACATACTAGCAATAGTATAAACTAAGTGCCCTACTAGCAGCAACCATTTAACAGTTTCTCTTGACTTGAAAAAATAGTATTTTGCTGGGCCTATCATGCAGATGCATTGGCCATTTCATTGTGTAAAAAGACAGTAAACTGAAGAAGGCCACAAGGGCAAGTAAAATATGGGGCAGTGAAAGTCCGGCCTAAGTTACCCTAGACAGTTGGGTTTTGTTTTGACTTTATCACACACTTTATCACGTTATTAGATGGCAAGCCTTTCTGTGTTTTATTGCCAACAGTTATTGGCAAATATTTCGTGATGTATGAGTTTACACAAATAGGAATTACTTGCATGAAAAATAAGGAAGATCAAATCTAGAAAACTTTTAAAGAAGAATATAAGACTTTTAAGGAAGAATATTAACTATGTCGGAGTGGGACTTTTCTTTCAAGTCAAGTCCAGTTTTCTTTCAAGTCCAGACTTTCCAAAACTCATTTATAAAGATAATCAGAATATTAGATAAATCGTTGAATTTCGCAGAGTGCCAAATGTACATTTCTAAATACCTTTGTTCACAATTCCAAGCGAAAAAAAACACAAAAAACAAAGTGCTTAGAGTTCACCACCGTTTCAAAAGTTGTGGGAGATTTGTGTGAGCTCTATCAAACAATTTTTTGAGATAACTTTCTTTATTTTGATCTTCTAGTGACGATTTCGCTGAAGAGATGATGGATGGTATGTAAACTGATATGGCACATTTCCAAATACATGTTTGCTCGGGGAGTGCCGGGTACTCTACCATTTGTAAGAGGGATCAATCTTACTACACGGAAAGCTGTTTACGTGCGCAGACACGGAGCCAGAAACAGACGTTGTTATGTGACGATGATCATGAGACTGACTAAAGAATTTACATATGACTACAACTTAAATACAGATTCATTACAGGAATTGATTACATACAATACAATAGAATGAAGGAAAAATAGAAAATCCATACATTAGAATTGACATGATACAGAGGCTGTCTGTGACGTACTTGTAGTTCTACTACGGGCTTAGGGGTGGGGGTAACTTGAGTCTGAGGATTATGGGAACAAGCCACCCAACTTTTTCAGGAAGAACTCTTGGTCGATTTTGACTCCCATTTTTAGGGATTTTGGAGAGAAAAGCCTGTTGAACATACTAGAAATCAAGCTTCACATATACAGTAATGAAAATAGAACCACAAACAAAAGTCAGAGCAACGAGAAACATAATCCAGCATTGAAACAAAACACTTGATATTTTGTTGGGAGAGGCACCAATTTCTAGTGAAACAATTACATTTGGGATATTTCGAGATACCATATTCAACTCTTAGATAAGACTCTTAAGGTTTAAGACCCAGCCTTAAATGTAGCGCATTTTCACTGCTCTACTTACGAAAGTAATCCACCCCCACCCCCAAGGTAGAATATTCTGGATGATTTGTTAGTTTCGTCTTGTGGCATCTAGATACGGTATTGTTTCTGCGGATCTACGTTGTAGTCTGTCCAGAACGTTTTGCCTTTGTATAGTGCGTTTGCTGAAGACTAGGAAATGAGCTTCTGACCTGCTTGATACTCGGTATATCATGAAAGGTGTTTGTTAACGAAAGTAAAGGGCGATGAAATGAACAGGCCCTCCAGTTAGATATCCCTGTCCTTTTTTGGTGATGAAAGAATGGCCTATGCCATGGTAGATTTGATTTTTGATGGTGAACGAATGCTTCCTCCACATTTATCAGTAGCATAGATTGACAGATAAAAGTGAATGCTATTGAGAACGTTTTGAAAATATCTCCTCTCAAAGCAAGTAATGTTTCATAACATTAACTCATTGTTTTTGCAGACCTCGTCATCTGCATTCACAAGCAAAGTGTTGATGTCTACTGCAATCCTGAAAATTATGACTGCATCATGTCATATGCAGCTTGCTGGAATGATTTACATGTTTTCTGTTTAGATAAAGATCAGGTATGATCATTCTAAAGATGTACCGGGTGAGCCATAAAAAGGTTCCCTTTTTAAAAATTCATAGCACCATTACCTACTGCACAGATTTGAATGATTCAAAATCCAGTTAAAGCTGAAAGATCTAAGTATTTTTGTGAGTTTTCTTGCTGTTTTACCAGCACTAGAACTATCGGTAAATTTAACTTGATAGAAATTTCCTGGTTGCAAAGTGACTGAAAAAGGCCTACAGCATCGATCGACTTGTAAAGGCTCTCTTCACACAGAACAATATGCAATGGATGTTTCACCTCTCTCAAGAGTTATAACATCAGTTATCAATCGAATACTAAAGGTTTTCAGTCCCATGGCAGTAAATGTACAGTGGATATCTCCCAGCCACGAATAACTACTTACTCTCTATGGGTCTATGCAAGGAGTCCATTATGATTTGATCAATGTTTTAGGCCATTTTTCAGTCATTTTGCAGTCATGAAAGTTTTTTAAAGTTGGATTTACCTATATTTCTAGTGCCTTTGAGACAGCGCGCAAAATCCCAAAAGTACTTTCATCTTTTGGCTTGAGAATTTGAATCATTCAAATCTGTGAAGTACTCTTGATACTATGAATTTTCAACAGTGGGAACTTTTTCTGGCTCACCCGATATGTCCACAAAAAAGCTGGTTGTAACATAGTTTTGATTCCACACATCTCTAATACCGGGTGCCCCAAAGCGATGTTTTTAGATATGCGAAACAGTACAATCATAAATCATGCATTAATTTGAATGAATCACCTATAATTCTAGAATAAAAGGCTAGCTGGGTTGTAGAAATTTACTTAAAGGGACAGTCACGTAACCGTAAAAATCCTGTTATCCCCAGAATCTATATTGTTGCCCACACGTGGCCATTGTTTTCTGCAAAGATTTTGGTAGATGGGGTGGATCCACGCTAAAGCTATTTCTAAAGATCCACCAATATCTCTGCGATCGTACAACATATGAATGTTTCGTTTGTTTCGCCAAAAAGTACAAGAGTCCATCTTCAAAATAACACTTTCAATTGAGAAAAGTAAAGGAAATCATTGTGATATGGCCTATCAAAAATACTGCAAAATCGTCGTTTCAAAAGAAGTTTGTTTACATTACGTGACCCTGCCCCTTTAACTAAAATTGGTCATATTGTTCTAGAGTTCTGGACGATTTGTTTGAAAGCTGTTTTGTAAACGTCATAGAAAACCCCCAAACCGCGATAAAATCGTACTCTTTTCAGCTTTCATAAGGTGAAAAATGTATCAGTGATACAGTAAGGCCCCGCACTTAAGAAATCATATTAGCCCCCTTACCTACAAGAAACTCTTGAGGCTCACACCCAATGTAAAGTTTCTTGTATTTTGAATGACACCAAGTACTGGTCTGATTCACACAGGGTTCATAAGAAATTGCTAGCAAGGTAAACTGGATTTGACAGATTTTTGCCCAATTTTGAATTGATGTTCTTGAGAGTCATTGATAGGATACAAATGTGGCTAAATAAACCCCATCTTGTTGTTAAAGATCAGACTTTCAAGTAGGGAAAATAGAAACTTAAGAAACTTGAGCCTCAAAGCATGAAAAGCATCATAGATAGAAGATACATTTTAGGCTGAGGTGTGAAAAAGTGGTTTCTTAAATGCGGGGCCTTACTTTATTGTATTGGACTTAAAATGATACCTTTGGGAGTAAGTGGCTCATATCCGTCATTTGCCCGTAACATTTGAGCGTCAGGACAAGGGGTTGTGGATTCGATTGGCGCTTCGTTACTCCTACGATCAACGGATACAGATTGTATTAAAGGCATTGAGTCCATATAAACACTGCTCTCATGACCAATATAAACTTCATTTCAATTATAACACAAAAGTTGTCATTTAATCCCCACAGAATTTAAACCAAAGAAATTCCTGAGGATAATGCAAGGATTAAATAGCCGTTGGTCTCCACTGCTAATGACTTTAGCACTATTGTGCTATCACAAAGGTTGTCAGCAAAGTTTCAAGACAGCGTTAAAGCTTGGTACTCACTGCGCGTTTAAGTGCGTTTAAGTGCGTTTATCCAAGCGCGTTTAAGTTAAACCCTCAGTGAGTATGATGTGGGCGTTTAATTTTCGGTATTTAAACGCACTTAAACCCTCAAAAAAGTTAAACGCGCAGATCAAAAAATTTTGATCATGGCGTTTAAAGTTCAAAAGTGCCGAAATATGCAACGGATTAACGCTATTGAAATTGATAGTGCGTTGTCCGTTTGGGTGAGTCAGGATAACTTTTCAATGAGAAATAGTGAAGTTTATGTGTAAGGGAAAGAATTTACAGGCTGTTTCTATGTTTCCTGGTCAAGTTTTACGTGTTTGCCTCCAATTAGTGTCTTTCTCTAAATCATTTTGCAACCGTACATCCCTGTTCTGTGCTTGGGTTTCTTATTTCAGAAAACGAACGTATATAGTTTGAGTTGAATACGCTGAATTTTCAAAATATCTATGGAATTAGGTCGAAACAAGAAGAAAATTGTCGATTTTGATCATAAAGTTCTCCAAAACATGCTCAAGGGAAGAATCTTTCGTTAGTAGCAAACTTTTCGTCAACTTTCCCCTGCCTGTTGCTCTTGAAACCACGTTTTGGCGTTTATGTTGGCGTTTACGTATTGACAGTGAGTATGATCTTGGGTTTTATCCAAGATTTTAAACGCACTTAAACGCACACAGATAAACGCACTTAAACGCACTTAAACTCTCAGTGAGTACCCAGCTTAACGCGCAAGTATTCATATCGACTCAATTCCTTTAAGAAAAATCGACAATGGATATAGATGCCTCAAATTCTTCGTTGATTGTTTCCATTCTGTGCATAAATAATGCTCATTGTTACAACATTCCTGATTCCTCCCTCTCTATATTGGTAGGTGTATTCCTTCCGGTTGGAGCAAAAGCCCTTCCAAACTAGATTCGGCATCATGAAGATCTATCTATTTTGACTTCATGGATTGCAATGAGGAGAATGACCTCTATTCTTCAGAGGGCAAGTCGCTTTGTCTATGGGAAACTGGAACATTTGGCACAATTTGCTTTCTTGTAATAGTCATAGATTGTCAAGAATCTTGAGTTATACTTAGTGTTTTCTTTCCTAGTATGAAGATCACGAAGACCTGAGTGAAGATCTCAAAATTTCAAGCTTTGTTAAAATGGTAGAAGGATGCCCTCGTGTTGCAATACCATACAACTATGCAAGTAGGAAAATAACAAGACTAGCTTGCTAATTGAAAGAAGCAATACATATTTGGTTCAGAGTATAATAGCAACCCGCATGAATGGACCTATTTTTATGAGAACCTTGAGGTTGACAATATTTCAAGGCCCCTAAATGAGCACCACTCAGAGGCGTCCATTGGAGGAGGTTCTTATATAAAAAGTTTCATGTCTTCAGAATTTCTCAGAGTTTTCAAGAATTGTTGACATTCTGATTGAAATTAGGGACTATCACATTTTTAACTAACATTCTAACGTAAAAATGTTCTCAAGAATTCTCAAGGATACTCAAAAAGTCTTCAGATTTCTTGTGCTGAAAACAGTACTAATGTGCGAAAGGCATGTACTGCATATACGAAGAACCTTCTTAAGAACCTTGGGGGCTGGAATTTAGAATAGCAGCTATTTAATTAAAAACCTACTTAGGCTGCCCTAGAAAACCCTAGACTCTTTTGTGCGGGTTTCTACTGTATTGCAATAGACCTACTGGGAAGTTTTAGTATTATGCTACTTTTTGCACTCATGGCTCCTCCATTTTGCACTACTCTCAGTATATTAGAGAGATTAAAAGGTGTTTTATCGAGAGATTTATCACATGACTTGAGAGGGGTGTAAAGAGACCTTAGCCACTTTGTCTAGTGTCATCGCAAATTTGGTACGATGCACTTGTACTATCTAAAGAATGTATTCATTTTGTCAAAAGGGATGACGTCAGGTCTCTTCTACCAGTTCAAAATAAGATATATTATTTTTCTTGAAAAAGTTAGGCCTCAACTTACTTTTAGCTCTTTGCTCTTACTTTAGGGGATATACCTGCGGAGGGAGGGGGGGGGGGCTACTTAATTGTACCATGGTACGGGATGGTACAATTCGATTTCCGGATTTATTGGAATGAAATCACTTGAGGGTGTACCTTTTGACTTTCTCCCGATTTTTGTTTTTATTTTTTGGCGTTTACTTAATTTATGAGTATGCTTTCACGACTTTCTCTGGATCTAGGGGTATGTTATTGCTTTGCAGAAATTTTTCCGGATTTATGGGGGGGGTACCCTTTAGCCATCTCACAGGTTGTGCACAGGTTTCACACCCTGCACATACTTTTTAGCACATCCCACAGGTTGTACAACTCAGAACTTTTTTACTTCTGAATTGCAAAACCTGTAACGGTGTGGCTAGAACCCTGAAGCATGGGTCTTCCACCATTTGTAACGGTGACCAAGGTTACGAAATATATTGCGATTTTACGTGCACAGACACGGAGACAGAAGCAAGGCGTTGTCGTATGACGATAACCATGAAACTGACTAAAGAATTTACATATAACTACAACTTAATACAGATTTATTACTGGAAGTAAATGCATGCAATACAATGGAATGAAGAACAAGGGCAGATTTTGTAATACAATAGCATCAGTCGCTTTAGTTCACACCTCAATTCAAAGCGATTAGCGAATACAGGCAAAAGATTTTCTCTCAAGCAGAAATTCAAAATTAACGAAGACGCGAAGTTGCCCTGAAACCAGTACGGCGAACTCTCGTTTGGTGCGAGCGAAGGGAGGTTTTTAAGAGAGGGTATGTGCATATGGCAAAAGAAGGAGGGTAAATCTAAGGTCCTGTCTTGCGGATTTTGTTTATTTGATTCAGGAGCTGAGGAATGACTGCGTACATCTGAACAATAAATATGCAAAAATTTACCCTTTAACTTTAGATTTACCTTTTAGACTTAATTAACTTTAGATTTACCCTCCTTCTTTTGTTATATGCACATACGTTCTCTCAAAAACCTCCCTTCGCCCGCACCAAACGTGAGTTAGCCGTACTTGTTTCAGGGCAACTTTGTGGCTTCGTTTGTTTTGAATTTCTGCTTGAGAGAATTTCTTTTGTCTGCATTCACTAATCGCTTTAATTGAGGTGTGAACCAAAGTGACTGATGCTATTGTATTACAAAATCTGCCCTTGTTGGAAAGAAGGAGAAATAGAAAGTCCTGTCCATACATTAGAATTACCACGATAGAGAGGCTATTTTTGACATAATTGTAGTCCTATTACGTAAGTAACCCCAGGGCATGCAACTTTCTTCAATGCAGGAGTTTCTTCAATTTCTTCAACTTCTTCAATTTCGTTCTTCAATCTCGTATCAAACACAATGGTCGGTTGTATTGACCAGCCACGTAAAGTAATACCCTCTATTTGAACTTTACTCAACATTCCCTTATCTCATCTCAAAATTTTAACCCTAACGTTTGCTTCTTCTTGTCTTTTCCTAGTTGCTCGAGAATACCAAACAATTCCTTTCGATCCTATGCTGGTAGAAAAATGGCCTCTTATACAAGCTTTTGGTTTAGAAGAAATTGGCGGGTGAGTTACCAGCGGGTGATGGCTCTTAAATTTGTTCACCACGGTTGTGGCATAGCTTAGGGAAGATGCTACTCTGCGTGGTTTTTGGCATTGTTGTAGAAATTGGTTCTGGAAAGTAGAAAGAATGTACGCACCGCCGCCTTTCGCCTGATGGGGGGGGGGGGGTTCAAGCTATGGTCGTCACAGATACTTTTACGTGACGGAATATCACATAAGAAATTGAGAGATACAAAGTATATTAGACCATGGTTAGGTACCAAACTTAACATATTTGAATATTGGAGATGCTATAAAATGTATTGCAATGTGCTGCCATATTTCCCTGGTTTTACGCAACTATAGCTGTTTTTAATTAATAAATAAAAAGAATGAAGATTATTTTTCCGCCCTTTTTCAGGGGTGGTTTCTTCACAATGAACCATGAGGTAAGTCTTCTGTAGAAAGGAAATTTTGTTGCCAAATGTATGAATTACCGTGTATGTGTTCTTGATATCCGTACGAAGAAGTCAAAGGCACATATTTGCAACAGGTAGACAGTAAAAGCCCACGCTTAAGGACCTTGTTGATTAAGAACCTGCACCCTGAAATTGTCCAATTAGGCTGCCAGAATTCAATCTCGTCCCCGGAGTGAGTTTGTTGCTCTACCTCTACTCTGGGATACAAGAGGCCGTTCGGCAATCTGATTGGCTGTTCGCCATTTTTGGCCGTAAATCCGATTTGCGTGGGGTAATTGACCTCGGCATGTCAAAATTCGACGTATAACCACATTTTTTACCTACTCCGACCATCATTTGCAACTCATTTCTGAAATTCGAAGAATAACGAGCCATTTTATTTTGAAGCTGCGGTGAAAGTTTCCCGACTTTGCAACGTAGTTCCATTTCCGCTCTAAACAAATCGAGCTTATTTTCACATTAAACATACTTGCCGACCCCAGATTATTGTTTGAATACATGCAAAAAGGTTCAAATAAGGTCCTCTTTAAGTGTTTGTTTTCATTTAATTCATTCATATTCTGCAGAATTAGCGCCAGAGCAGCGGCCATTTTCCGTTGCTTGGCGTTGCGTAGCTAACGGTGAAATCCATAATCGCTTCCAAAATTTGCCCCTTTTCTGGGCAAATTTGATCGAAGTTTACCAGGGTGTTCATTCGGCTTCATGGTCAGC
This sequence comes from Aurelia sp. 4 Dawson et al 2005, assembly GCA_964019985.1. Lineage (NCBI taxonomy): Eukaryota > Metazoa > Cnidaria > Scyphozoa > Semaeostomeae > Ulmaridae > Aurelia > Aurelia sp. 4 Dawson et al 2005. The sequence continues at coordinate 5,546,610 of OZ026503.1, read as the reverse complement.
GTATGACGTAAGAACACCCTTGGAACGAGGTTGGCCAGAATTGCCAAAGAAACTGAATTGCAATCTTCTCACAAATTTGAATGATTCAAATTCCAGTCAAAAGCCGAAAGATCGAAGCATTTTTTTTGTGATTTTTCTTGCTGTCTCACCAGCACTAGAAGTGCCGGTAAATTCAACTTAATAGAATTTAGTGGTTGCAAAATGACTGAAAAAAGACCTAAAGCATTGATCAATTTGTAAGGACTCCCCTTACAAGAACAATACGCAATGATTGTATCACTTCTGTCAGGAGTTGTGCGACATCAGTTATCAAACAAACAGTAAAGGTTTCCAGTCCTATGGCAATAAATGTAAAGTGGATCTCTATCAACTAAATTTTCTTTGTTGATTTGTTCAAAAAGTACTTTATTACTTGATCAATTTTTCAGGCTATTTTTTCAGCCATTTTGCAACCATGAAATTTTTGTAATGTTGAATTTACCTATATTACTAGTGTTCGTAAGACAAAAAGAAAAGTCACAAAAAATACTCCAACCTTTTGGCTTTTAACTAGAATTTGAATCATTCAAACCTCAGAAGTAAGTACTCTTGGTATTGGTACTATTAATTTTCAATAGTGATAACTTTTTTCTGGCTCACCCGTTAGAGTTTATAATTCTTCACCAACATTTCTTGCAGGTTATCGATGCAACTGACTTGCTGAAGGAAGCTTTCTCGCTTTTTGATGCCATTGGGTTAGAAATGTTGATAACCAAGGTTCGTGAGTTCAATCTTCATGATAAGCGTTCAGTGTGTAATAGACTGATTTAGCTCATCGAGTTTCGCTGCTTGTTCCTTTTTCGTTAAATAGCCAATTTAGCTCTCCCTCTCAGCGATGTAGGGGCGGATCCAGCCCAGAAGGGGCACTTTGCAGAATGGGCGCCAAAATTACAGTGAGAGGTAAGCGCGCCGAAGGCGCGCAGAAATTTTTTGGCCTTTATTCAGGAAAAATTCTCTGTTTTTTCAATTGAATAACTCCTTAATCTATATGTTTCCCACATTCAGAACGAAACACGAAGAAAAGAATGCATTTGTGTTAGGATAAGGGGCGCCCTTCTTCCGAAAATGGGGCGCCAAAGCTCAGTTTTCATCATCAAGGGGGGGGGGCAGTTGCCCCCAACTGCACCCCCCTAAATCCGCCACTGCAGTGATGGTCCGACCTTACCTGCCTGTCAACCGTGATTTAGTCTTGCAATTTTTTCGGCACACTAAACTTTCCATGTAAGGATTTTGAGGGATACGGCATGCCTGAAATCCTCAAAAGTCGTTAAAAACAGGTGATCAAATTACAGCCATTTCAGATCTTCAAAACAATGAGGAGAGTGTTTTTTTCAGGCTGGGAATAGGCAACTCAGTCGAAAGTTTTCAGGGCAAGTGTATAGTCTTTAGATACCTAAAATATTCTTGTCTCAAGGGACAAGGATACTTCCGCTTTTCTGTAAAGAATTCGTGAATTGCATGAAAAGGTGAATTCCTATGGAATTCAATGCGCTTACAGGGAACGTTTACTCCCAACTCTAGGAACTTTTGACAGAGTTGCCTATTCCCAGCAATTACTTTTTCCCAGCAATTTCCAGTCTATTCCCAGCAATTCCCAGCCATGCCTATTCCCAGCAATTACATTGCAACCAATTTTCGATTGAACCGTGTTGAACACAACTTTGAATCAACCTTGTGTACCGGGTGAGAAAGAAACTTAAATTATTGACAAGCCTTTAGTATGATAGCAACAAAATAGATTCCTTTACACCAATTATCATGGTATGGATAACATCCCAACTCTGATGAAGAAATTTAGTTAGTGAAGGTCGGTCAAATTTGCTCGAAAAACAAGCGATTTTATAAAAGTGCGTTATCTCAGACTCGTTCAAACAGGTCTAAGCTTGTGGGTCTAACAATCCAGCATTTTTTAGCTCCACAACGATGAAGCTTAATCAGGCTATTTCATTACCAAGGCAATCAGTTGTGTAGATACAGAGCCAGACCTACTAATCTTTTCACTGGAGAATTTCTTTTAGCCATTTTCAGGTAGTTTTTGATATCATCATGTTGAATTACTGTGTTTGGTTGCAGGCTACCTTTGCTTGCAGCTTCTTCCGTTCGTAGTTGATGATTCCTTTTTTGCAATAAGTATGTGTAGTGTTATGTAGTTTTTAATCATCTGTAGAATGGCCGCAGGTTGACATAGTATTTCGCTCCCTGTCGCATCGCTTCTGTAGTATACTTCGTTTGTAGTTATTGTAATAAGTAGCATGTTTGTGAATTTTTAAATGGAGTATAAAAAATTTATTTCAGGTTTTAATTTCGTCAATTTATTGAATAATATAAATTGAGACTCGATTAGCTGAAACTCAAAGAACGAGCCACGTTGTTTTGACCCGCAGAATTTAGCTTATGTATTGCTCTTATTTTTTAGCATTTACAACAATTTGAGATGCAATGGAAATCATTGGTAGACAATGTGACAATGGCATGGTGAGTTATTTTTTGCGTGCCGATATCAACTCAGGCTTAGATACCATGTATGAAAATTTCATATGAAACTTCGGTTCAAAACGTGCCTATTTATAAGTCTTCAAAAACGAATTCTGGGAAGACTGAAAAGGCACAGGGCTCAAGTCTTTGGAAAACTTTAAAATCAGATGCGTAAAATATTATTGCTTCATTCTTTCAACTGAATAGATCAAAGGGAACTTTAGGTCGTTCGCCATAATTCCTGAAAGAGCATTTTTGATACCATCATTACTTTAAGCGTTACAGCATTTTTAGGTTTCTCCTAGTTTTTCGTTGTGACTTAATCAAATTGCTAAATCGTAAACACGAAAGCAGCAGACTTCTTCTTGCTGCCATTTTGTAGATCTTCAAACAACTGAGTATTTCTTGTATTGGTCATTTGGACTTTCCTCAATCTGTTTAGATTTTATGGAGCTTTTACTGCTTGTCAAAGTTTCAGGCACCTAGAAATGTTATAATTCCAAAAATGATAATTATATCAAAAATGCTCTTTCTGGAATTATACAGGGTGTCTCAAAAAATTTTTTGACGTTTGATTAAATACTAAAAAATAACGATACGCTGAATGCACCCTTGGTATAGTCACCCTTTCCTGAGATTTGAATTAATTTTTGACACAAGAATATTGCAAATCCGCTAAAAATTCATAGAGTTACAAGCGTTTGAAGTTCAAGTTTGTGCGAAAGCTGAAACCAGAGGCCTCGAAATGGCATTTTTGGTAAAAGCCCCATAGGCCGTCGTTTCTGCTATTTCTCAATTGTTTCAGGGCGAACCAAGTCGGATTCAAACAGGCATTCGATAACCTAACTGTCAAGCATAATCCTTTGAAGAAACAGATTCAATCTCTGGCCGATTATGTTTTGAATCACTGTTTTTGGACTTACACAAAGTTAAGGAAACTTAGAGAATGATCGCAAGAAATAATTTACTTTAGAAGTCCTATTTGGTTTGCTCTGATATCAACGAGAGGTATGAAATTGGATAAACTTCTCTTAACTCCGTATTCGAGCTTTTGCAATACCAGTAATCTGGGGGTCTCTGGTTTCAGCTATCGCATATTTTTGATCTTCGAGAGCTCGTAACTCAGTCAATTTTCAACGGATTTTCACGATTTTTAGTCTCTAAAATTATTTCATAATCTTAGGAACAGGGTTATCTTTCCATGGGCCTGTTCATGTTGTCCTTATTTTTCAATATTTCATCAAACGTCAAACAATTTTTTTGAGACACCCTGTAGGAAATGACCTAAACTTCCCTTCGATATATTCAATATAAAGAATTAGGCAATAACAATTTACACATTTGATTTTAAAATTTTCCAGAGATTCGGGCTCTATGCTATGACTTATTAAGTCCTCACCAAAAAAGAGTTGGAAATAGGAAAATTCAAGTGTTGTTGGGATGCTTCTTAAATCATCAAAACGGAAGCGCATGTGTAGGACCCTCTGATACCACTTCCCCATTAATTCAATGCTGCCAAGGGTTGAATGAGGCTAGATTCAATTAAACGGAGGAAGCTAGAGCGAATATTCAATGGCTGAAGAAGTGCAGTATTGTGATTTGTCCCAAGTATTTGGTCAAGATTGTAGTCTCCTTGAAATATTCTTTTATGCTACAAGTCTACTTTTCCGAAACATCAGAATTTACAGAACGAGACTACAGCGAGGTGAAAAGAGACGCAACTTCCTGCTCCATGGTTTTCCTTTTTTTCATTTCGTCATCGTTTTCCGTTTTATCTCGTAACAATCATTTGGTTCTCACAACGTTGCCCAACCGAATGGTATAGAGATGGCATCGAGTCTTCAGTTAAGGATTTCTTTATACATTCCTTTCGAAAATACAGCTATATTTTTGCAGGAAGGTTTGAAGTATGTTGTTATTATTTTCCAGTTCGCAGGATGTAGGAAGTCTGGAAGGCTCTATGGTTGCAGAGGTGTGTAGAATCTTCACATTGCTCGCAATCCTTACATATGATTGAATGCCTTTGAAATATTTGTTGCAGCACGTCATTATTCAATTAATCTGTGAAATTAGCACAAGAATGTTTTGCAAATGACTACCATACAAGTGTTATGTAGCCCCCATTTTATAAATCCCCCCTCTGTAATATGCCCCTCCTTTCTACGCCAAACTTTTGAAGAAGATCCAACTCTGTTTAGTTCCCTTCATTTATAGCAAATGCCAGACGTTACAAAGATATTCGTCTGTCTAGTTAATTTTGATATGGTTTAGAATGAAAGCGGTGTCGAATCGTTGTATATTTGATTCTTCAAATTGCAAAATATGGTATAAAATACCCAAAGATTTCTTATCGATGTCCTTGTCATTGGACTTTGTGAACAGACCCTCTGTCTCATTAGGCCCCGTTTACACGAGATCGGATCCAACTGGATCCGTACCCAAACTGTAGCGGATAGGCCTTGCGTTTTACACGTGATTCGACGATCCGAACCCATTTGGATCTGCTATCCGTACCCAAGCGGGATCACTTTCGAAAGTGATCCCGTTTGGATCTGATCCCAAGAAGTCTCGTGTAAACGGGTGGGATAGGATCCAAACTGGTACTGATAGGAAGTGACACGATTAAACAGAAAATCCTTTGTTGACATTTCAAAGAGGGGAATCAGAGATGAGACAGAGTCTATTTGAGTGCAAAATCTCAATGGATATCACTAAAATAAGAGAAAAGGTTTACTAGAGAGCTGCTAAGAGTATATAAAATCCAAATGGATCCGATCCTTTGTAAACACCAACAGTTCTGGATCCGATCCTGTGTCAACGGGGCCTTAGAATCTCTAAAATTGAGTATTCCTCCCAGGAGTTTAATTGAGCTTTGACGGTTGTCAGGCCATGAATAAAATTGACATTTTACTTTTGAGTGTCAAACAGTTTGCTTATTATTCGTACTCTAGGAGCTGCTCAGTGCTGCCTAAGATTAATTAGTCGTCCATAATTAATTAGTAGTCTTTCTGTATTTGTTTTAAAGTTGTTTTCATTTCTTTTAGCCTTTGATAACTTACTTCCACCACGCTGCCAACGAATTTGGTGTTTCTACTGCAATGTAAGAAGCTAAAGGAAATGAAGTCTTCGCAGTACCAACACTAGATATCACAGGAATGTTTTGCTTTTGGAAAGAATTGCATTTCTAGGACAAAGGTCTGATACCTCATTTCAAAATGAGAGGGTCAAATGAAATGGTAAAATCGGGTAAACTGGCTAGATTTGGCAAGCCAAATGATTTTAGTTTGATAAAATAGACCACATGGAATGTTTCTAGGCAGAATATTGCATGGATCCTGATGGACCTTAGGAGTTCTGGAGAGAGTCAACAGCTTAGCAAAATTTACAAGTGTTTTGTGCCAAAATGTAAAAAGGTACAAACATAAGAAAAATTATTGTTGGAATTTGACCTCAACTAACTGTCACAGTGATTTTACCAAAATGTGAATTGAAATTTGAAGGAAAAGCAGCTTGAATGGTTTGAAAAAGTTGCGTTTTAAAAATACGAAATCCGTCATTTCACCTTTTCTCAACTTTGATAAATTTTCCCTGTCCCTAGAAATGCTAGAAAGCATAAATTTTTCTACAACGTCATCATCAATGCATTAGAAGTTGTACGAAAAATATAACAAACTGCCTTTGACGAAATTATTTTTTGGAGGTTTTAGCCACCCTTGGCCCACCGTGCATTGCTTGCTTCGATTGCCTTTCAACTATTCATCGAAATACGGTGTTACCAAGACATTGATGGAAAATAGAATGCTTTAAAGGAAACTTAACTTTATTTGAAAATGGAGACAATGTTTATCTTTATTTGGTATGAACTTGGATATGCCCTTGCGAAAAGGAACTTTTTGTCAGATGTTTTTGTATGACACATCACAGGAAATCATCAGACACTTGTCAGATCCGGCAGGAATGAAACAAGAATTGAGTAGTGGTTGCTGAGATTTGAATTTTGGCACTCAGCTCTAGTGTAGAGGAAAGGGGAATAATGGGGCCAAGTACTGGATCTAGGGCACCGATTTTGACTGATTTTAATCTAGTTTCTGTCGGATCTGACAAGTGTCTGACGATTGCTGTGGCCGTGTCAAACGAGGATATTTAGCAAGTGGTTTCCATGCTCAATGCATCTTTCAAGCTGATATCACAGCTCACGTAAAGCTGTTATGCCGACCTGACCAAATTTCATTTTCTTCAAGTGAACCGTCAGTTAAATTTGGTATTTACACCAGTGACAAGCTTTCAGATGCGAAGAGCAAAAGCAGATCACTAAAAGATTGTGGATTGAAGGGTGCACATGCATATCACATGGTATGTAGAAATTTTGTTGTTGTTGTTGTTTTTGTTATCCCATATCTCTTCCTCGTTGTCTGTTCAAAGATTGGAAACTGATGATTAGTCTTGTTGCTACCTGCTAGTAGGACGTGGAACTTCGCAATTAGAAAACTCTAGAAATTACCAACGATTTTCAATATAATTCGTTAGACAAGCCTGCATGTTAGTTTTGATTGTTTTTGGGGGTGGGGAATGTATCGAATTTATGTATTTGATTCGTTTAAGTTAGTAGACGGAGATATGTAGCTATTTCAGGAACCGCATTTGCATACTTGAATTTGGCCCATTGTATGCTGTTGTATTTGATAAACCAAGACGTGCGTGGAATTGATTCAGCTAGAGGAACAAAGCCGTGCATAATAGTTTCTTTGTCCTATTTATAGACAACGTCGTCTTGTCTCCGTGTAATAACTTTAAATGGCATGTTGAATCCTCAAAATAGGGGGTAACACAACTGAAAAGCTATCATATATATTCTTGTTATTTGATTTTGCGAATAAGCCTCCTATCTAAGAAGCCCCCTTCCCTCTGGGGGCTTAATAGAGTTTTTATGGTATGCTGCTTTTTCCTTGGTGACTTTTTTTATTCTTTTCTAGTAATTTTTAAGTGCTCAGGTAAAAGAAAGTTGCTTTCTCCGGATCGTGTCGAATCCATGCATTCTTATCTTTATGAAATTCTCTGTACTTAGAAGTAAATTCGATGTATCAAAATATCGTTACAATTGTTTACTGGCACATTTTGCCTAGCTTTGGTAACTGTTCTCGTAATGTAAATTTGGGGTGATTTTCTTCACGCTTCTGCAAAATCAGAGCCATGTGCGTCGTTTACATTCTGTTGTTGTTCTCTTTACATTGATTTTTATTCTATCACATTCTTACATTCAAACTTTTAATGCATCATTTCACACCATCTATCTCCAGGTTTGTGATGGAAAGGACTCAAAAGGGGTCTTATCATGCAAAAGAACCTACTTCTTTGAGCCATCCACGAAAGATGACAAAGGTATGATGGTAGTGAATATAGATCCAAGTCAAATAATCTCGAGACCACCAACTAATAACTTGATAATCAACAACTCGCTCGACACTAAAGAAAACCCTAAAGTATTGGAAAGTTAGAGAAATCCAAATCGATTTATTCCGGTCAAGTAGTCTCGATAGGGCATTTTTGATAAAAGCATATGATGTCGATATTTATTGCAAAATTTCTACAGTGCAAGTTAAAAACGCAGCAGTTTGTCGTGACTTTAGGTCTGTTTTGGAACTTTTCAAAAAGCATGTAAAACACAATTGAGGCGCAAGGTTCTTGCACTGCAAACAGAAAATAGCATGAAACACTACCCCGTCAGTGCATTTTTTAACTTGTTTGAACGAAAGTCCCAAAATATGCCTTTCACCGTAATGTGTATTGATTAGAAATACCCCAGGTAGCAGTGTATGGTTGTAGTAACTGTAAAAGCAAAATTGCAAACCAAGTTTTGTTCCTTCCTTATCGTTGTTCTGTTGATTGTGATGTTCGTGTTGTCCTCTGACTCCCTCCATCAAAACACTAGGCCCATCAACAGACCCAGTCCCAAAACGAGAATCTAATAGTCAGAGGACAACACGAATATCACAATCGACAGAACAACGATAAGGAAGAGAGTAAAAGTTGGTTTGCAATTTTACGTTTACAATTACTGCAACGATACGCTGCTGCCTGTGGAAATACTGTCTGCTTGAATACGCGTTGTGGCCATTCCTGTTGTTATTTACGAATGAAAATCTTTAGAGGTCGAGTGGTATTGTATTTCAAGTGCTTTTGTTGCTCTAGAAAACAAAGAAAATGGCAGCAGCTCCGTCGATGAAGAAGTTAGGTGAGACATTTTACTTGTTGAAAGACCTCAGAAATGTGATGTTCGAAGAAATGATTTTGACGCAATAACAAAGAAGAATCATTAACCCTACAGAAGGAAAGACTAAAGGAAATAGGTGTAATGAGAGAGGGCAATTTTGATGGTCCTGTCCCACGAAGACAGGTTGTGCTCTTATTGAGACTAGAATAGGGCTTTGCCTGATACGAGACTTTTCAAAAGAAATTAGAGGGAGAGAGTGAAATAGAAGAGTATGAGGATCCGATGAACAAAAACGCTGAAACCTTGGTAGACAGTTGGGATTTAATAAAACAGAGTTTTTAGTAAGTGAGGGCCAGATTCAAGGCTAGAAAGGGCGGGAAAGGTGTGGAATTAAAGAAATGTGTTATTAAAGGAAGGTGAATGATGGGGTGGATTCGCTGATGAGAGTAGTGACGTTGCAGCGATAAGACGCAACCTGGTTATGCACGGCCTCCCCATAGAAGGTTGGTAACTACGGTTGCAGCAAAGCAAAGCAGTCTGTTTTTTTGTAAAAATGTGGACAGAAATATGCAATATCAGGTGAGTCGATAATAGCGCCCGGTGTTTGAACAAATTCTGCTCTCTAAATATCAAAGCAATGATATTGAAAACTGTCTTTTTTATCCCCGATATGTCAAACTGGATTCTGAAATTTACCCGGGTTTGATTCAAAGGGATTCATTTTTGAAAATTGCTTCAGGATCTGAACGGAGTGACCGATTTTAGCCAGGAAAATTTCTAAAAATATATGAACATGTTTGCAAGATAACATAAAGAACTAGTTCTTTATGTTATCTTGATGTTAGCTATTCAATCAGGTATTGCAAAATGTCATTGCTTATATACTCAGGGCGCAGTAACCTTTCAAACGCCTGGCGTTGTTTTCACTCACCTCGTATGATTCCCCTCATTTCGTTTGCTACCAATCGTAATAATGTCGCTTTCATTTTAGATTATTGGAGACATGCTATTTACTTGCAGTCGAAGCGGCTGATCTTGCAATCAAAGATTTTACGCTGAACCTGAACACCGAAAAGGTATTCAGATAAGCTTTTTTTTGCACTGATATGTTTTGCATTTACAAAGCAGGTTGATGAGGTACTTCCGTATACAACTGAAACTGGGGTGTGACCTATGATTCTCTGCAAATTTTCACGTCGGTTCACGTATTTCATTTGCATGGCATGTTGATATGAGATACTCCCAAATGTAATTAGAATTAAGGAATAACCTAAGATTTTCGAAAACATACATTGTTTTCTTCAATTGATTACTAAAATTAGGTCATATAACGCTTTCAAATTGTTCGTTCTCTGTTATTGTGTCCAGGACCAAGCTGATTTTAGAGAAACTGCTCCTTCTAGTAGCGGCCTTTAAAGGTCAGATAAAGGCAAATACGACTTTTTTATACGTATACATTTTAAACTATGGGGAATGCGATGGCAATAATATTATTTATCTTCGCGGTGCAAAAGGATAGGTTTTTGGGTTTTGAAAGAGGGGACCTCGTAAAACACTGCGTGATGATAGAGGCCTGGACTAGCAAAGTCATGACGTGGGATGAGTCATAAGAAATTCATCACTTGAGAGGCCCAAGGTATTGGAAGAAGTGCCCTCGAAGTTTGGTGACTTGACTGTGAGTGAGTGCAGACAGACTCCTCCATTCGCTCGCAGCTTTGCAATGGCTCATTTCACGTCATGCCTCTGCTAGTTCCAGGCTCTTTCGCTTGCGCAGTTTTTTTGAAAATTTGACTGAAATACGGAATTCCACAGGCGACCTCGATAGGTTCCAGAACTCATGTTGAAATTTCGTTTGAAATTTTGAAACCTCCAGGCCGTAAATAATCGAAATCAATAAAAAGATCTTTTGCCTTTATCTGACCTTTAAGGGCCATTGACACTCAGGGTTAGACTTACTACACGAGTCCTTGTTTTCGCACCATTTCCCAACAGTAAATAGCAATTCAATTCAATGGAGCAAAACTTAAACGAAGGTCTTCAGTCTAACTCACGGTCTTTTTGCTGGCGTGCTGTAACTTCAGACTGTCTGCAAATCAAATTGCAGTAGTTGGACTGATCAAAAAGTCTACCGGGTGAGTTAAAAAAGTTACGAATTTGACGGGCTATGTGACCGATATTAAAGACTATGATGTTAATCTATAAGTCAAAGGCTAACATAGATAAGAAAATTTGTTTTGTAAAGTCACTCATCTTTAGGATACCTAAAATTAGCAAAATGTCTGTATGGGAATCTAGAATTCCGCGTTCCATTCTGGTCCATGATTTATGAAGCATTGAAGTTTACATTGTCAATTTCAGAAATAGAACCTCAGTTTCGATAGGAAGTAAATCATGGACCAGAATAAAACGTCGAACCCTCGTTACCAAGCTTGCCGTTTACCAGCATATTCCTGTTTTCTGGGTCTAATTGATGAGTGATTTTACGAAACAAAATTTTCTCATTTAAGTTAGCCCTTGACCGATAAATAGACATTTCAGTTTTGAATGTATGTCACATACTTTTTATTCCATAGCCTGCCAAACGCGTAAACTATTATATCCTTTATGTTATTTCAGTGCAAAGAAGTAGCTGTTAATCATATACTGCAAAGTTCTGAAGACGAGAAAATTCCATTTTTGCTGAAGCAATCAAACATCAGAGTTGGCTTTAAGTCTTTAGATCAGCATGGAAGGTACTGTTCTATTTTGTTGTGGCTGACTATATGACTGAAGTGCACGTTGCATTTTGAAATGACTTGATTGGCTTATTGTTAATCAAAGGGTGAAATCATGAATTGCAGGACAACAAGAATGTATCATGCGATATTGTGCAGGGAAGGAAAGTCCAGTTTAGGAGTGTCATAACGCCTACAATACTCTCTTTAAACCTTGATTCAAAGACCAAAGTAATTTCAAAGGTGAACCATATTAATCCTGCACAAAGAAGCCTTGAAATCATTGCAGGAATACTCAGCTTTTTAGCGACAAATGTAGCCCTGACGCTTCCTTTGTAGTTTTAAAATAAACTTTTCTCCTCTGCGTGCAGGAACACTTTACATTGAAATAAACTGATAAGCTAAAACAACCATTCATGAAATACCCTTTCACCATTCATCCAGGAATCTTTGACACACAGTCTTGAGTCTGTTGGTTCTTAAATATGGAATGGCTGTACCAAACAAAATGAAAATCCGTAGAAATGTGAAGAACTTTAAGCTCATGATAAAGCAATCCAATATCCTAGTACAATTGTTTTTCGTTTCAGAGCGAATTCATCATTGAATGGGACTACCAAGATTGTTAGTATATCTCTTAGTAACTTTTCATCTGTTTACACGCTGATGTTGAGAAGTAACGTTTGTCAGCGAGTGCGGCGATTTGAGCATTGAAATCAGCATCTAGGAAAAAAGCTTAAATGTGCCTTTCTCCATCTTTTGGTTTTGCAAAATCCAAAGATCAATGCCTGTCTTCAATGCCCATCTCCCCCTATCTCAAGCATTATTTAATTGCCACTTTAATGGTTGTTCACCTGAAAGCAAGAGACCGATAAAGAACCCTTTTTTACCATTGCCTTTGATGTTTCATGATGGTGTGATCACTATGGGTTGTTTATAGATAATATTCCTTTTGAGACAAGCCGAACGAAGTTGCATCGCAGCAACGGTGGACTCGTCATGGAATCGAGATTTTTATTTCGTCAATCATCGCAAATTTTTCATAGAAGCAGAACAGCAATATTTCTGCTTCAGTGTCTCTGCGAAGGTTCTTGCTCTACTACAGTAAAAACCCGCGTATAAGAACCTATATTTTTTTGCCAGTCAGCCTGATTAGGTTCTTATATATTGAGTATTTAATTGGAAATTAGGCTGTTCAGGTTCTTAAATTGGTTCTTATTTTATTCAGGGCTTTCAGGTATTTCTTTTGTTTAGATTAAAACTTCAAGCCCATTATTTACTGTCAGTTCAGAGGCACCTGGGTTCATGAGGCCTCATTCATAACGGCAGTCCATGGAAGAATCAGAAATTTTACAGAATGTAATGAAAAGCTTTGAAAGCATCTTAAGAGTTCTTTGCAATTTGCACATATGACTGTATCAGTCCATATAGGCTCGATGACAAAGCAGCTTGAGGTTTTGTATCTAATTTGGTGATATCTACAAATAAGAACCTATTTTAATTTTCAGGCTGAATTGGCTCTTATATATTGGGGGTCTAAATTTCAGAATTTCACCCTGTAGGTTTTTACTCACTAGGTTCTTATACGTGGGTTTTTATTATATTATAGAATTCTGCTTTTCTTTTTCTAGATTGAGGTTGAAATAGATGAAATACCAAGTATGGAACACAAAGGAGAGTCTCTGGGATCAGTCTGCTTCTCTGATACTTTCCTCATATCGACAATCAACCTGTGCGATTCTTCTGGTGAGCTGATGCTTTATTGTGAAGCATTTCTGTTTTATCCAGCCTCATGATTTCAGTATTCCTCTCTTCAATAGACAAAATCGGCTAAGGTTTGTTTTTACCAATTTCAGATCATATGATCAATCTCTTGATGAAGCATCTTTTGATTTTTCCAACATTTTTCATCCCAAGGAAAATTGTGCCATGAGAATGCAAAAACTAGCATAATACCAAAATTTCCCATGGGCATGGTCACATGACTTGAAATAGGTAAAATAAACGTTAGCCGATTAGGTCTGTCCGAATTATTTAAAAACACAACGTACTAATAATTCCTGTTACCAACAAAAATAATTGAATAAATTATGATTAGAACTGTAGAAATAAAGATCTTGCGGGTTGAGTGGCCGAGTAGCTTATACACTCTTCCTCGGGTGACTTAAGTTAAGCTCGGTCGAGTTAGGTCAAACTCAGTTGACTCTAGAGGCCTGACCTCACAACTCACCTCAACGTCCTTCGGAAGGGACGTTAAGCTAGGGGTCTCATGCCTGGATGCGGCATGCACAGTGGGCCTAAATTGGCTTTAAGTAGATGGAAATCCTGACAAGCCCACTCAAAACAAATTGAAAGGAAACAAACAAAGATCGATATTCATTACAAAATGTTATGAAAGAGAAAATAGTAAAAAGAATCAGCGTAGTTAAATGCTTTCCCAGACCAAGGTAGAAATAATCTATTGCATTTGATAACTCTCATACCTCCTGTTTCATTGCGTGGCTAAAGAAACCATGGGTTTGCTTCTTTAGCCTATTTGTTTAGCTATGTAACTATGTAACTCCTAATAAAGCAATGGAATGGCCCAGAATGTAAATTTAGTGTCTGCTATAATTTTAATTTCATTCATCATTTAATTGTATTTTCATTCATTTTATTTCATTTTCATTCATTTCCACAGGGTAAATACATTCAGTAACTATGGATATCTACTGTTTTGCAATGTGCCCTGCTTTAAAACCCTAACTTACTTAATTACATGAAGTGAATGATTATCGGCATTAAAATCCAATATATAAGAAAAAGAAAAAATATAAAAAGAAAGGTGACTCTGGAGTCAAAAATATGTGGCTGATGTTGATTTCGATCATCAACTTCTTTGATCTTTCAAAAAAGATTTTAATTTCGTCTTAAAAACAGCTAGCGAAGGAGCAGTTTTTATTTCAAGGCTTAATTTATTCCAAACAGTAACCCCTCGATACGAAAAGCTTCGTATATAGATTTTAATTTCATTCGATTTAGATTAGTTAACTTTTTATATACTGTATGTACATTGTTAGATGTAAAATATCGAATTAGAATAAATCAACAACAACAACAACAACAACAACAATAACAACAAAAACTGCATTTCTATATTCTTTAAATGGTCCTGCGGCCTTCCGCCATGGATATACTTGCCCCCGTTTCTCCCTGAAATTGAGCATGGTCGAGCCAGATCATTACCTGGATGGGTGACGTAATTGAGAAATCTGGTATAGCATGTACACCACGTCTCCAAGGTGTAAAATTGGTATCTAAGGGATGAAGGTATAAGAGGACTCTCTCTCGCCAATTCTATGACTGCACGAGTCAATAATGTACTCCTTATGGAGTATAGAAAAATCAGAAAAACGAAATGCCTGAACTGATGGGAAAATGGGATCGTAAAGCGTAAAGTTAGAAGGGTCCGCTATATAAAGACCCTGAGGCTCCGTCCACACGCATCCGGATCTTTTTGAAAGCGCATCTTGTTTTATCCGCATAAAAAGGGATCCGTGTCCACACGAGGAGCGTTCTCAAAAATATCCCCGCCCACACGAAAAAGCTGTGACATTCGAAATTCGATATTCGATAACGATATTCAACATTCGAACTTCGATTAGAGAAAACAAATAAGCAAATGTCCTCGCGTGATCCCCAAAAAAACTGAGCATAAGCTCTGTTATGGAGCAAATCGATGTTGCGACGTCAGCGTTTTCGAGAAGCTCCATTTTCACTCTTCTACACGAGAACAGTAAAACGGCGTTTTCAAAAAGATCCACTCCAGAGAGCGTTTTCGAATAGCTTTATTTTCGGTTACCGAATACGCCGTCTCCGTGTTGACGCGAACCCAAAACGAATAAAGAAAGTGGGTTGTCATAAAGATCCGGATGTGTTTGAACGGGACCTGACTTTACTTTAATTTGAATATACGTTGACTTGATACAGAAATTTAGTTGGTCACGGTTTTTCACAGCTCTCCGAAATCGCTTCAAATGTGTTTAGTTTATCCATAGGCAATAATGCACCGTGTTTGTAGCTTGGAAATTAAAGTTCTTACCTCGATATTACCATAGTTTTCTTTATTTTTCTTTTACCCGTGGCCCAAGCTAACCAGTGCTAGAAATCAAATTCAAATGGCTCCTGAAGGTCTCAACCGTTGGCTCCTACACAGCGTTCATCCTCATTTTAAACTAGGAAGTTTGAAACGAGGATGAACTCTGTGTAGGAACCAATTCTTAGGCTTCAGCCGAAAAGAAAGCAACAAAATGAAACAGTAATATAGAGGTAACAAGCTTTAGTTTTTTAACTACAAACACGGTTTGTTAATGCCCATGGTTTATCACTTGGAGTCTAAATCATATGTTGATCAATTTTTTTTAGAAACGAGAAGCACAGAATGTTTGCTTTTGACTCGCGGCATACCAAGATTTGCAAGTTGGCCGGTATGTTTCACAAAATTCATTATTGCTAGCAAACATTTTTTGTTGCTTTTTAACTTTACAAGGTGAAAGAGCCGATTGCTATGCTGCAGTAGTCCCACAAAGAGCTTACGCAGTTTCCACCACAAAAATCAATTTCTACTGCTTCCTAGGTATGTCTTGATGGAACGAAAGGATTTCCGTTGAAGGTGTGTAGGGTGTGTAGGGCGATATAGGTCTCTCGGAAATAGCCGTCAATTGGACAGTGGTACCAATCTGGAAATGAAAAAGTCTGCAATTGATGTACCAGAATATCGTTTTCGATTCAGAGGATGTTGTTGATTCTTGTCTCGCACCTCGAATAAATTCCTCCTCTTTCTCTTGCCTAAAAGTAATTCCCGTTATATTTGCAACATTACGAATGGAAATACAGAAGATATTCGAAGCATTGATATTTTAGGAGATAGTTTGTAATAACTTTGTTTCAAACTTACTATGGACCAAATGAATCCAGGGGACATTGCTTATTCTAGAATTTTGTCTAGTTTAGTGTGTATTTGTGTGTTTAGAATGCGATTTTATAACCTTTTTTCTCTTCATAATGCTAAAAAGTATATCATTATATCATTTCGGCAACGTTCTTGGCACATGAAGCTTCAAAGCCACCTGACCTTCACCAAGGATGGTGCTTTTACGCTACAAATCCAACTTCTAAGGAAAAGAAAAAAGCAGGCGACAACATGCTGAAAGATTAAGCTAACATTAAGGAAAGAAAAGGAACAGCAGCTCCATGTTAAGTGATGCAGCAGATGGTCTAGCCCATATATATCATAGATTTTCATAAATCTTTCTCCTGCAGGTTGCAATGACAGGGCGCTATTTTCCGCATGACCGCATGACCACTGGTCGCAGGAAATCACAGTAAAGGAAATTTCTCACTGGACATTTTATCAATAATAAGGATTTTGACATTTTATCCATTTAACGAGAAGAAACTGAATTTTAAGCAAATAACGATTGCTCACAGGAACAAAGATTCCTCATTCACGCTGAAGAGATCAACCATCTTACAATCAAACAATTTCACCAAATATACCGCCTGTTCCAAAAAAGCACTCCTGTTTGAAAATTTACCAAATTTGATCGCATGCACGTATCTTTTTGCTAGAAACTCAACTCTCAGATCGCCAAAGAATTGAGAAACTCCAGTAATGGGAAAATATAACAATGAAACTGTTTATTTCGACAAGGATATCCCTAACATATTTTCACTTCATTCCACTTGCTTCCTGTATCATATTTCTCAGAATGTACGTAAGTAATGCCTAAACATTGGAGAGGCATCCTTGTTTTGAAATGTTCACGAGTGAACAAGTAGTGAACATAAAGATTGTTATGGGGCCTTCAAGAAACTCATAAGAAACTCCGAGTACTGAAAATTTGATAATTTTAAGCAGCTTTCAGTACTGTCCCAAATTTTTTAGTTTCTTATAGAAATACGTTTAGCTGATCTTCAAATTTCTTTTGTTTGGCAAGTTGTTGAAAAACGAGATTATTTTCCTGAGTTTATTCAATTGCGGCAGTGTTACAATGAAAACAAAAGATCCAGCGCTTTGAAGACAGTTTAAGCTTTGCAGTTTTGATGTGATATTGTAAAAGCCTGTCATCAATGACCAATAATTTATTTGCAGGTGCACAAGCAAAAGTCTTTTGTGGATGAAATGCATGAACACCTCGAAGAAAAGAGGCTAACTTTGGCACACAGTCATTGTTTGATTGAGTGCGTCAGTGTTACTTTGATCTCTGGGAATTGGCCAGCATTTTATCCAAATGAAGGTAAGCTGTTCGTGTTATTGTTATACACAGACCAAATTTCTTTTCCTGAAATCTGTTACTGCCTTCTCTACAACCCTGTCCAAGTGCCCCGGCAAGAGGTCAGATCTTCACTGGCAGGGACGTAGGAAGCATCTCAAACTTGGGGGGGGGCACGACACTTCGAGGGCACTTTTTCCTTAAGAAAAAGGGGGCATTTTTTAAAGTGAAACGGGCACTTCTTTGTTTATTGCAAAATCTTGGGGGGGCACATGCCCCCAGTGCCCCCCGGTTCCTACGTCTATGTTCACTAGGGTGTTTGTGGTCGAAATATATGATCATAGTCTCACCTTGTAGCTCCACTTAAGGCTGATTTCCAGTCAGTGGAATTTTCCGAGCGGGCGGAAATCCTATTGTTTTCAAGAGAAGATGCGGAGAAGATGTCGCTCCGAAATTGAATAGGCACGGCTGAGCAAGTCTTTCTTATCTGAATTCCACCCGCTTGGAAAATTCCGCTTACTGGAAATTAGCCTTTATGTACCAAGGACAGCATAATTATTGGCAGGGAACCGCCTATACACATAGGAATAACTTCATAAATTTATCTGCGGGATTTGTCAATTTGAAGCCGGGATTTCACTGGTGAGGCATTTTGTACCTGGAGGCCATTTCAAATGATAAAAAATGATTAAGAAAATTAAGGGTAAATGGTGTTGATGAATATTTGTAATCTGCGTTGATAATTGTTTTCAGAAAAGGCAGGCTTTGAGTCTTTGATGAAAGGTATTGACAGAGGGTGACCGTTTTGTGTCTGCAGCGATATCATTCCAGCACTTTGCTCCTCAGTAACGTTTTGATCTGAGACCATATTGACCTGTATTCTTCAGAATTAAGAACTTATCATTCTTGACATCCTTTCGTGTACCATATTGATGAATAGATGGCGCATATTTAAAGAAATCATTGAAGAATTAAGGGGGATTTTTTTGAACAGATGTAAGATTATTAAATCTGAGAAGATCGGAGCTATGCACCTTTAAGACCTTGTAAGAAGGAGTCTGGATCGAACGATACTTTTTTACAGGGCGTCTCAAAAAAATTGTTCGACATTTGATTAAATACTGCAAAATAACGATTACATGAACAGTTTAATGGGAAGATAACCCTGTTCTTAAGATTATGAAATGATTTTAGAGACCAGAATTTTGCAAATCGGTTGATAATTCAATTAATTGTGAGCTTTCAAAGATCAAAGATAAGCGATAACTGAAACTAGAGACCTCCAGATTACTTGTGATGCAAAAAACTCGAAGACCGACGTAAAAGAAGCTTATTCAATCTTATACCTCTCGTTGATATCCGAGCAAACCAAATAGGATTTCTACAGTAATTTAATCTTTGCGATTATTGTCAAAATTTGCTTAACATTGCATATGTCTAAAAACAATAGTTCAAAACATAATCGACGAGCGAGTGAATCTGTCTCCACAAAGCATCCATATGCTTGAAATTTAGGTTATTGAAAACCTGTTCAAATTCCAGCTGATTCGCCCTGAAAAATTGAGAAATAGCACGAACGATGACCCATGGGATTTTACCAAATATGCCATGTTGAGGCCTCTGTTTCAGCTTTCACACAAAATTGAGCTTCAAATGCTTGTAGCACCATGAAGTTTTAGCGGATTTGCAAGATACTTGTGACAATAATTAATTCATAATCTCGGGAAAAGGGCTATTTAACCAAGTGTCCATTCAGCGTATCGTAATTTTTTAGTATTTAATCAAACAATTTTTTTGAGACACCCTGTACATCTTTATGCGCAAGGCTCGACGGAGTTGGGTTAGAGCTTCTGTCATAAATGTGCACATTCGACAGTTCTACATAATCTGCACAAATATCGTTCGATTCAGATTCTTTTCTAGAAGAGCGAAAGTTCTGTTAAAGGGCTCGTATAACAAGATATGGATCGGCTTATCCTCTGTTATTTGTTCTCTTTTTTTAGTGACACTGTATGGTTTTGAGAATTGTCTGGTTCTTTATCACGCTCAAAGTGGTAATATCAAAATTCCATGCAATTTGATAAAATCATGGACAGTGTTTGACAATGTAAGTTTATCGTTCTAGTTAATTTTCATTGCTTTTTGTACGGAATGCCAGCTTCCTTATTTTCCCGAGTGCGTTAGAAGCTATCTACTTTTGAGAGGCCATGAAATATCAGGACGATTTATAACTTAACGTTTCAAAAATCCTGTGTAAATCTGGCTTGACAAATATTCCTTGGTTGCAAAATAAATGCATGTAAAATGGCCTAAAACACACTTGATTAAATCATGAGGAATCGTCTCACACAGAGCAATACGCAAGTGCAGTTCCTCAATCCCACTGCAATAAATGTACTGGTGATATATCTCATCCATGAAAAATTGTTGTTTCATTATTGTTATGTACGAGGAGGTTCTTTTTAATTTGATCAAGACTCTTCAGGAATTCTGAAACTTTACAAGTTTTGTGAAAACAACTTTATCTATATTTCAATAAACGCGAGAAAAATTGCGAGAATACTTAATTCTCCCTGCGTTTAAGCAGAATTAGGTTCATTTCAATCCAGAAAGTAGTGGCAGGGCTGCCGAGAGGGGTAAGGGACGGGCAATTTTTCCCAGAGCCTCAGGGTTTAAGGGGCCTCATATTTGAAAATATAGTTAACATTTTGACTGCAGGAAATGCTCTGAAGTGCATTTTAAGCCAATCTAAAGGGCTTGATCGAAAAATTTTCCGCTCCCTTCGCTCTCAGGGTGCCTCATTTTGCCGTTTTTTCCCTGGGCCTCCAAAAGCGCTCGGCGGCCCTGAGTAGTGGCAACTCTTCCTGGCTCAACCGTTATGTTGCATGAGAGTCAAGGAGCAGCAATGATGTTGAACATGTATCTTTCGTTTGCAGGATTCAACGGATACATTTCGGCTCGTTGTTTTATTCCTCCTTTGATGTTTAAATTACATAGATTGAGTGTTTTGCATCTATCTTGATAATGCATGTTGATTATATAAATAGCTTGTTTACTCTAACTTGCATGGGTTGATAATGAATCATGGTTGATTCGAAATGTTTCCGGATTTGAGTCGATTATTTTAGGCCTTTGGCCTACGTTTATGTAACACTGGATATGTCGTAGAACTGATATGCACAAACATGATTGTCGTCTTTATTCTCGTTCTAGGATTCAACAGCATCTATTACTCTACTGACGATTCACCCAAAAGATGATTTGTTACCCTCGCTGCCTTTCTGGCTGGCAAAGGACTGGAGAATTATGCTCGCTATCCAACCAAAATCAAAGGCACATGCTGCATTTTATGACAAAGCATTTCATGTTTGGAAGGAGAGTAAAGACTGCCCTTTGACAAGCGCCAAAGGTATAGTATGTTTCAATTAAATGTTACTTGAATAGGCTCGCAAATAGTGGCAATTCAGCCCGGGGGAGGGGGGTAACTTCAATAGGTGAGTGACGGGAATGTGCCATTTGACGTCTGAAATTGCACCCTAAAATCTATAAATTTTGGCGAAAACGATACCCTGAAATTTATAGGCCATTGAAAATGTATACCCTATCATTTAGACTGCCATGCAAAATTTTAACCAAGTAAGTGAAATTTGATCAAACTCAATACCCTCCAGAGTTATTTTTCTAAGATGATACCCCAAAATTTATGACTACTTGTGATTTTACTAAAAATGATACCCCAATATTTATTTTCTGCTCGAAAAAGGTATCCCAAAAAATGGCACATCCCGTACCAGCTTATATGGTAGTTACCCCCCCCTCCCGCGGGCAGTTCAGGTGTTTCTCGTGAGTATTTTTTGCGTAATCGAAACTCTCACGTGACTTCTTTTCATTTCATTGTAATATTATTTTCAATGGTAACCCCATCAATCAGCTAGACTGATTTCAAGGGGCTGTGCTAAAAATATTTTGCAAAATAGCAAAACTTGTAGCTGATAAAAAGGAACATTCACTAAAGAGGGACATGACGGCTGCTTGACGAATGACGAAATTTTGAATGAGTTCAATCAAATTGACCAGTTTTTTCATCATTAAAATGTATCGTCAACTCAAGGCTATTTCTGTGTCTCGATAACATACACATTATGGCTTAATATTATGTCTTCTGTTGCTTTCCTTATGTTTCCCAAATTCAGTTTCAAACAGTGCCCTTAAGATGAAGCTTAGGTTCAAAGAAGTGCAACTATAATATCATTACTAAACTTAATTGTGACAATAGGATTACGAAATTATTCGATGCTTTTACTGGGCTAATACACTTTTGATGTCTGGTCTGCGCACTTGGGATGTTAGTTTTCAGGGCTGCGTTTTAATAGGCCTCCATCTGCCTGGTACTAAAATAAGTGACCGCTTCTGAAAGGTCTTGCAATATGCATGTTTTTAGAATGGGATGTTCTTGTTAGAGAACCTAACTTTCATCCACCACCTATTAAACCGTTATTTTCGTAATTCATTGAATATTCTTCGTTCTGTTAGCAGTAATAGTTGAATTCAAGTTTCTGAGTTATTTGTCTTTTTTTTCAGAGTTGCATGAAGATGACAATCTGATGTATGTATTAGAACATCTTAAATTTTGTTGGTGCCATTGTGTGAATTTGGTAGCCACAGATCAGATGGGTGCAGTGTTTTATGTCTGTTTCGTCCAATGTCGTAAAAGCTCTATCTAGCACATCTAGCGTAAAAGCTCTATGAATAAGCCATCATTTTTGTTAATCCTTCTCTCTATTAACACCCCAAGCCCGGCGGTAACTTCAGGTGGGTGATGCGGGGGTGCCATTCGACGCCTGAAATCAGAGCCTAAATTATAAATTTTTGC
Source organism: Aurelia sp. 4 Dawson et al 2005 (assembly GCA_964019985.1). Classification (NCBI taxonomy): domain Eukaryota; kingdom Metazoa; phylum Cnidaria; class Scyphozoa; order Semaeostomeae; family Ulmaridae; genus Aurelia; species Aurelia sp. 4 Dawson et al 2005. The sequence continues at coordinate 5,524,044 of OZ026503.1, read as the reverse complement.
GAAAAGAGTACCGCAAAATTTACAGGCCTTTGAAAATATATACCATAAGATTGTGAGGACGATTCAAAATTTTAACTAAATAAGTGAAATTTGATAAAAATAAATACCCTAAAGAGTTATTTTACTAAAACAACTACCCAAAATTAATGACTACTTTTGACTTTGCATCAATTAATACCTGAAAATTTATTTCTGCTCGTTAGAAAGGCACCCCAAAAATGGCACATCCGTACCAGCATATTTGGTAGTCACTCCCCCCCCCCGGATTAGCAAGTGCCTAAGGCTACCCAAGGTCTTCCAATTATTTAGGAAAAGGAGTTTGCGTCCTGATTTTGATATGGACCTGTTATGGAACAGAGCCTGTGTCAAATTTGTATATATGACTCATAAGATCGTATTCTGATTGCGCAAGTTATGGAATAAAAGGATCAAAAAGCTATCATTACATTCTTTTCATTCAACTTTGTTGAATTAAGTAAGCCCCTTGGGAATCAATGGAGCTTTTCTGGTAACGTTTTTTTAAAGATTGCTGCAAATTAGAAAATTTCTAAGGTACAATTTTATAAGATAAGTTTATGGAGAAAATTTTGGAGTTACTTTTTCTTTTGAATACAGTGAGCAAACTTGATTGTCAACCTTGAAAATCAAGAGCATGAACTTTCTCTTGAGAAATGTTTCTGTCCTTATTGATAGCTAATTTTGAATTGCCTCTCAAACTTTTGACTGTATGAAATGTTTATGGATAATTGATGTGATCAAGCATCTAATTTTTCTGAAGAATATTTCTCCTTGTGTTTTAGGGTAATTTATCGTTGTTTCAAACAAGACAATTGCACCTGTTTCTCTTCCTCTAGATATAGAATTATTCAAGATAGCTTCGTAGGCAATGAAGAAAAGCAGTTACCACTCGCACAACAGTTCAAAACGTTTCCGAATTTGAAAATGTGAGTATATTGTCATCATACCATTGAGTCTGTAGTTCCTTTATTGGACTTTTAGCTATTCTACAAAGAGTTTGGATTGAGCGATATTTGAATGCAATTCGATAAGAGGGGTTTGATTTAGTGTGTTTTTCACTCACTGTTGTGTACATGTTTTTTTACAGGAAACTGGTATATAAGAAACTAGCACTAAAACAGCACAAATTTAAGAAACTCTAGTACTATGTGTGGGAAGTATTAAGGAACTTTTAAAAGTCAAAAGCATGGATATCATACCAACATATTGTTTAACTTTTATTCTGGAGTAGCATTGATTTAACCGTTTATATTTTGAACATAACAGAGCACTGTTTATTCTTCTATGATATTTAAAATGTCAAGAAACATTTCTGCAGTGTTGCTAGAGCCCACGTTGCTAATTCATGCATTCAAATAATAAGAAACAAATTAAGAACCTTTTGATACTAAAACGGACAAATTTTCATATCAAATTGAGAAACTTTTAGTAATGTGACCTGATCCAAATTTCTTGTCAAAAATCTATAATCTCGAAACTCTCACAACATATTTGAAAGTACTGATCGATCGAGAATATTTTGAACAGTAGCTGAAAGAAGGTTTGTTTGTCAGATCAGGGCTGTAAAGCAATTATTTAGACCCCGGAGAATTTTTTCTTGTATTGATAGTTTCATTGTGAGCACTTTGCTCTTGATAAGAATGAGAATGTTTTATCGCACTTCATCTTTAAGAAATTAATCAGCTTAATCAGTTTTATTGATTTGGAAGAATCATAGTGTTGGAGAAATGGCTATTATACAGTTTATTCGTTCCACGACAAAGTAGTATTTTCATCATTTCTTGTCGCAAGATTACTGAAACTACTGTACGATTTCTTGCACCATTTTTTCTTGTTCAAATTGTTGCTATTTCTTTAGGTTTTTTAGACATTTCGAGTTGTCATCGAGCATCAACAAAGGCCTGAAAGAAAAAGAACTAACCACCATATTATCACAAGGCAAGGAGAATGCACAAGAATCAGAACCTCCATCAGATGATTCTGAGGTTCGTTTATATAAAGTTTCATTCAGGAAATCCATTCGTTTCAGTCTGTGATTTTGTGATATACCGGGTGCGTCAGGAAAACGTGGGGCGTTTGGCGGACTGTGATATCGCATTTAACCACCCGATTATGCAAAAACCGTGAAGACCGAGATAAAAGAAGCTTATCCTGTGTCATACCTCTCGTTGATACGGGAGCAATCACATAGGACTTCTAAAACAATTTAATCCTTGCGACCATTGTCAAAATTTGCTAAACATTGCATATGTCCAAAAGTAGTAGCTCAAAACATTATCGACGAGACACTGAATCTGTGTCCTCAAAGCATCTACGTGCTTAAAAGTTAGGTTATCGAAAACTTGTTCAAATCCCTTTTGGTTCGCTCTGAAACAATTGAGAAACAACAGAAACGATGGCCTATGGGCTTTTTACAAAAAATGCCATTTTGTGGCCTCTGGTTTCAGCTTTCGCACAAATTTGAACTTCAAAGGCTTGTAACTCCATGAATTTTTATCGGATTCGCAAGATTCTTGGGTCAAAAATTAATTCAAATCTCAGGGAAAGGGCTACTTGACCAAGAGTCCATTCAGCGTATCTTTGTTTTTTATACTTAATCAAACGTCGAACAATTTTTGAGACACCCTGTTTATATTTATACATTAAATCTTACTAATTCGCTGTTGTTTATCATCATTTTGCGGTGTTTCTGCCAACAAATTTGTTCATTATTCATCTTCACAAGCATCTTCAGATCTGACTAGCAACACTGATATCGTGGCCTTTTCTTTTTCGATCTACTTGAGGAGCCTTACGATAAACCTTTTCACTAAGGTTCCTCCTAACCATAGAACTATTTTTTGACTGATTTCGACGAAACATTGTTTCACATCTAAATTTGCCTCTCCTCTATGCAATGAATTATAAGAAACGACCTTGCAAATTTTACTACATACATAGATAAGTGGCAAATGCCCCACGTTTTTCTGTGTCATCCGGTATGCGTTCCAATGGAATTGTTCGCAACATATATTACAAACTACGCTACCTTACAAATTACTGTTCGAGACGTCTAAAATGATACTGGAGGGAGCGTGGGATTATGTCCATCTCGTGGCCATTAAATAAAGATGAAACACTCCACACTGCGCCACTCTAACGACTATCCACCATTATGGAGGTTTCTTGAAACTATGTGATACAAATGTCTTTGCTTCAGACCCAGATCCAGTACCAGCACTCCAGCTCATGCGCAACCTCGCACAAACACAGCGTCCACAAAATCTATGATATGAACCGACGTTCATACTGCAGGGAAGCCTTTCATAAATGACCCTTTGTAGGTTCAAATACATGTGTCTTATAAATTTAAATGGCTGTGTCTAACCTTCATGCTACTATACCAAGACACTAATCACAGATTTTATCTCAAAGAGTTTGAATTTATGAAGAAGTATTTCTTATTTTATACACAGGACAGGGGCGATAGACAACTCTCCTTAATCTTTTCAGGGAGATTCGAGGACGGTAGAAAAATATGGGCTCCTCCAAAAAGGCGATTTGTTAATTTCTTTTGACAGAATTGTTATTTTTCAACGTTTCTTGCTACAGGTCACCGTAACGATTCTAACTGGTCTTCCTGGCAGCGGAACGGAAAATTTATGCAAAGCACTTGTTGCTTTGGCAAGGGAAAGTAGCAGGTAATGTTTTTGCTATTGATTTGGAAACTAATTTCAGTCTCACTCATTTTTGACATTTACAATGCAGTAAACATGCACTAAGAAAGTGATAGTGGCCCTAAACTATGATATCAACAGGCCCCTAGAAGACATTTGAGCCGGTCGGGCCTGGCCTCCCAATAATTTCCAAGAGTTGCACTTTATATTCATCATAATAACTTAAAAACTTATTGAACCAGCTATGAAATTTACCTCTAAACCAGTTTCGCCTTGTGCCCTCCCTTTATCGGTACTGTTAACGCCCCCTAGGTGAGAAAAGACTTCATAGATTTGGATTTGCAAATTTCCTTTTTTGCCTCGAGGACTTACGAACATATACAATGCCCTTTCAGCAATTTATAGAAGGGCGTTGCCAAAAGAACAAATTATGTTCCAGTTCCCCTAAATCTTCGCGCGAATTGGTGCTCATATAGTCTGAAAACAAGGGTGTTAGGATACGGATGTTTTGATTGGTTATTTATTTACCTTGTTTTGATCCTTGTGTCTTGTTTTGTTGTCTTGTTTTCTGTTCTGTTTCGTCTTTAACTGAGCGTGGTTAGGCCCAACCGCTCTCACGTTGTTCGAATAGAGCTCCCTTGCTGTTTTAAAAACCATTCTTGTGCAAAGGCGCTCTAAGACACGGAAATACAAGGGAGCTCTATTCGAACAACTTGAGAGCGGTTAGGCCTAACCACGCTCAGTTGAAGACGAAACAGAACAGAAAACAAGACAACGAAACAAGACACAAGGATCAAAACAAGGTAAATAAGTAATCAATCAAAACATCCGTGTCCTAACACCCTTGCTGAAAGACGATCCTATGGGCCTGATGTCAAGCTGTAGCAGTAGCACACTACTAGCTTTCTCTCAACAGAAAAAGTAAATACTTTGTTTCAAAGACAATGGAAGGTTGAATCGTGTTTCTTGTTTCAGGTTTTTTCTTTATTCATCAAAACAAGCAAGCTGTTTAAAAAACAATTAATATGATAAACTGCGTGCCATCCATAGTTGGAAAGAACTAATTGTCAGAAATTTCCCACTATGTATGACACTTAAAAGTCAAAATGACAGTAAACAGAGATGGCGCCAGAAAGCAAAATTTTTACGAACTACGCCTCTCTGATTGGCTCAAAATTCGACAAAGCTTTCTAAAAACACAACAAGAAAGTCACGAAATTGTCGACATTGCACAGAAATTTTCAAATATTCATGTGCCGACGGGGGGCTCAGTGAATTTTGGGGAGCTCCTGCCCCCCAAGCTCCCCCGGTTGCGCAAACCCTGGTCGTAAATAATGGACTCATCATGCTAAACCAATGAGCAAACTGTAATCTGTAGAAAGAAAACTGTTAACTCCTGTGAAAGAGCACCAACCGAAATTAACCCGTAGCAAGAGAGAGAAAACTGTTGAAATCTGCGAGGGAAACCTTATTATCTGAAAGGAATGAAATAAGCTAGTAACTCGCCAGAAACTGCAATAAAGAACAGCGTTGAATAACCAAAAATGCATTTCGTCGCACACTCGTCAGTTTGATTCATGCGAAGGACAAATTAATGATGCAAGCATGCCACTTTATTACTCGGCAAACGAACGAAATTTGAAATCACTTGTGCTTCACACCTGCGCCACTCATTGGCTCACACACATTACGTAATTTTACACAGAAATACACCGATACGTTATATAATTGTAAGCATCCATGGAAATTTGCATGCAGGAATTTCTTTAAGGAGGAGCTTTCGCAATTGATTAGCTGATTGAGGAGAAAGCACCCCTTTTATAAAACCTATGATTTTAGTGATAAAACCACGTGTAGCGTGCGTGCAGACTTTCCTTTGGCGGACGAGCATGTAAGGGGGAAGGGGTTTACCTTTTCCCCTTTCCATGCTCCTCCGCAAAAGTAAAGTCTGCATGCAGGCTAAACCACAGGTTTCTCAGCATGAAATCACATGACCAACAAAATCAACCGCCACATGAACCCCACCCACTCCAAAGAGAAAGGAGCGAAGACCACACTACAGCCATTCCCATCGACCCCACAACCCTATTCAATGCAGCCCATGGCGACATCTTCATAGTTGTAGGAAGACATTAAAGAAAGTTTAATGTTGGTATCTTGTGGAGAACGGATGCAATTCGAGTTTTTGTGGTGAAAATTTGTAACTGTGGGGATCTTAAACCATATTGCAAGATGTTTTCTTGAGTCATAAAGACATCATCTTTGGAGGCCTGCGATATTTCGTATTGACTCACCATTGTATGTGGCACTTTCAGGCCGAACGAGCAGCACCAACAACCCAAATGTGCACACTTATGCACCCCCGGAGGTCGAGAGACCCGTGCAAAATCTATCGAAGACTTAAGCCCTGGTCAAAACGAATCCAACATTTCATCCAACATGCTAAAAACCAATGTTGGATGAAATGTTGGATGCATTTGACCACCCATGTTGGATCATCCAACATTGGCAAATTGATATTGGATGAAGTTTGACCGAGATCGAAAGCAAATTTTGTTTTCGAATGTTTGATGGAATGTTGGATGCGTTTGACCACTTGATCCAACATTTCGTCCAACATTTAATTTCTGGGCATGCACACTACACTCTAAAAATTTGATATTTTGTCATCAGAGTGCCATTTTTGACCTATTTCAGCGGCTTGCATTCTAAATCAGCAATTGGTATTTTTAATTTGTTTTATCAGTATTTTTAATCTATTCAATACGTCGCTGCGCTGGCGAATGACGATTGAGAATTTTGCTAGCAATGTTGGATGAAATGTTGGATGAAATGTTGGATGCGTTTGACCACCCTTTCATCAGCATCAACAAACTTCATAAACTTTTTGAAGTAAATGTTGGATGAAATGTTGGATGCGTTTGACCACCCTTTCATCAGCATCAACAAACTTCATAAACTTTTTGAAGTAAATGTTGGATGAAATGTTGGATGCGTTTGACCACCCTTTCATCAGCATCAACAAACTTCATAAACTTTTTTGAAGTAAATGTTGGATAAAATGTTGGATGCGTTTGACCACCCCCTCATCAGCATCAACAAACTTCATAAACTTTTTTGAAGTAAATGTTGGATAAAAAGTTGGATGCGTCTGACCACCCCTTCATCAGCATCAACAAACTTCATAAACTTTTTTGAAGTAAATGTTGGATAAAATGTTGGATGCGTTTGACCACCCCTTCATCAGCATCAACAAACTTCATAAACTTTTTTGAAGTAAATGTTGGATAAAATGTTGGATGCGTTTGACCACCCCTTCATCAGCATCAACAAACTTCATAAACTTTTTTGAAGTAAATGTTGGATAAAATGTTGGATGCGTTTGACCAAGGCTTGAAGGAGCAACTATATCAAAGATCAATATTCAGGTGTCACACTTCGTCTTGTTTATGAAGCTCCTGGCATTGAAAAATGTCCTTTTATCGCATTATCAAATTACAGAGGTAGTAGTTGTTATTTGTTAGCTGACTTCAAGTGTATTTCTGTCCCTCATCTACCAAATATAAATGCTTTTTCTATTGTAGATGGCTCACAATAAAAGTGCCAAAGACAATCGAAGACTCCTTTTCTATCCAAGGTTTGAATCATTTGAGTCCATTTAGGTGTTTTTTAAAGACCCTTTCCTGACCAGCATCCTTTGCGGTATTCGATTGCTGTTCTCCACAGCTTCGATCCGTTCGCGATAATTTCTGACATCCAGAAATTATGACAGTTGTAATCCGTCTCAATCTTCAACTGAAATCGCATAATCGGTCAACGAATGATATCAATAGTCTCTTTAGTTCATAAACAAAATGTTTAAAGGGAGTACAAAGACCAGCATGCTTTGGGCGAAGTCAACAACTTGCTCTCCACTGCTTCCAGAATATCTGACTGTACGAAATTCACAAAAACAAAAACAAACGATTGCAAAGGTTGCTGGTCTTTGTACTTTCTTTAAGAATATATTTTCGTAATTGCATGATCGGAGTTTTGGAAATTAGACGAAAGAATCTTTGGTCACAATGGCTGAGAGAGTGAACAGAAGTGGAGAGGAAATTATCTAATTTGGGGAAAAGAAAGCTTCTCAGGTCGAATACATCTTGTTTGTTTGTTATGGTCAAGCACTAAATTCATCAAATGAATGCATGTGAACGCAAGTGAGAAATTCAATGAACTGTACAGTACCCTCCTTGGATTGGACTCCTTGTTCGAGCAACAACGGGAAAATATGCCAAAGTGAGAACAGGTAGGTGAGAGTTTATCACTTCAAATTGGTCTTTCTCCCCTCAAGCATCGTATCTGCTGTCATTTCTCCAACATCCAATTGGTCTTGTACTCTTGGCAGTAATCCTTCATCGATACTGACTTGCCGCCATAATTCGTTTGCGATGGAATGAACACAAGACTTATTACACTATCATACTATCACTAAAGATAAAATGACGGCAGTCTTGCTTTTATGAAAAATAATTTGGACTCTTTGTAATCAGTCTATACAATTTTTGTAAACAATAATAAAGGCTTGCAAAGGGTGCCGGTCAGTAAAGGGTCTTTAAAGATGTCCGTGATATACTGCTTTTGACAGTTGTTTTTTATTCATGAATCAAACGCTCCGAGGACTGCGTTGTTGCAGATTGCAAAATAACAAAAGCCTTCCATTGCTATGATGATACTTTTAATGATACATTATTTTGCAGTTTTTCAAGATCAGCTTTTGCAAACATACAGCAATTTCACACAGCCAAAAGGACGTCCACAAGCAAGCAGTCGAAAACGTCGAAGACTCATCATTCAGACTCAGGGGTAAATTGTCTTTCAGTTTCTATTGTATAGGCTACAATTTATTTTGGTCAGTTCTTTCCAAGGCGCTTTTGACCTTAGAGGAAAATATTCTTTTCAAGCTAAGGCTGAACAATTTAAAGACATTCAACTTTCTGAAAACGGGTTTCTTTAGCTTGAGAATTCCTTCTATTGATGTGCACATGCTCCGGTATTAATTCACACAAAATGTTTCGCTTTTCGTTCAAAGCTTTTTCAGTGAAAATACCCTTTACAAAGAGCAGGTGATCTTGCTTGGAAAACAGTTATCTAGAAATGCTTGTATCAAGAATGAGGTGGTCGACAAAGCTTCTACTGTTTCTAGCTATACAGTGGACTTGCTGTAAGTCTCGTTCTTGAACAACAAACAAACAGGAGGGAAGGGGATGAAGAAAAAGGAATGGGAAGGAGAGCGAGATTTGTGGGCTACGCGGTCCGAAAACGAGGCTCGGCATTCATCTGCTCAATTTTAACTGGCTGTCCTGCTAATAAAGAAAGCCACCAGCCACCGGTCAAGATGTTGACTGGTCTCGTTTTCGGAACGCGTAGTTCACAAGTCTCGCTCTCCTTGCCCTCTCCCTTCTTCTTCTTCTTCTCACTCCCCCCGTTTGTCCAGCTATCATCATAATCATCATCATCATCATCATCATCATCATCATCATCTTCATCATCATCATCATCATCATCATCATCATCATCATCATCATCATCATCATCATCATCATCATCATCATAGTCATCATCATCATCATCATCATCATCATCATCATCATAGTCATCTTCATCATCATCATCATCATCATCATCATCATCGTCATCATCATCATCATCATCATCATCATCATCATCATCATCATCATCATCATCATCATCATCATCATCATCAGTTACTTGTTTTTAGTAGGCTTATGTTAAAAATAGCTAAGTTACAGCTAATTATGGCCTACTTAAAAGAAAAATAAATTTTCTACATTGTATAAAATGAATGAACATAAAAATGTATACATACATCTTCCAGGTTAAAAGCAGAAAAGGCTATTCACGTAGGCCCAGACCGGCGAGCAGCCCCGGGAGACAGCATACGCGCCGCACGAGGGAGCCCCATATAGCCCCCATATGTCAACACCAGAGGAACCCCGCAAAGTGATCCCGCTATTCCCAGAACCGCCGCGAGCCGTCCTTTCCAAGGCTAAATAAGGCTTAATTCTGGAAATATTGAAGATTTTCAAGAAGGTCCAACGGCAGATTTTTTGCAAAATAGCAAAGGTTTCTTTGAAGCCATTTAATTCAAAGGAATAGGTCATTGAATTCTCACCGACCTTTTTAAAGATTTGGAACCTATACTAAACTAATTCTATTTTGTTTTTTCAGGTTCATTGATATCAAAGACGTCATAAATGCTATAGAAGAACACCCTAATGATTTGATCAAAAACAAATTAAAGATTGGCTCTGTGACATGTTGTATAAACCCAAACAATTTGTATATCTGTGGAAGGTAAGTTAAATGAAATCTTTTGATTTCTTAGTTCGCGACCCTTTGTAACTTGCGAACATAAATTGTCATTTTCATTGATGGCAATTTTTTGCAGAGGGGATAAATGACATTGAAGGAGGTCCAAAACACCAGATACCTTGTCGTTAATTATGGCAGGCACACCGGGTCCTGAAACAATTTTTACTTCAATTCCGTATGCTAATGTCTTTTTAATCACCAAATGGATACTACTAGGAAACATCCTAAGTTGTCTTCGTGACTGTTTGATTAATAGTTATTGTTTGGTCGATTTCTTTTGACTAGTGAGCTCTTAACAGTGCATTGCGGGGCTTATTTCCACTGCGAGAATTGTTTATTTCAAACCTCCGTTTCAGTTAGCGTATTGGAGCAATGAACTTTCGCGCGAGACAACTTTCGGACGCTTTAGGTTCTTTTGCTCCAATACCCATTCAAGCGCAGGTTTTGAATAAACAATTCTTGCAGTGGAAAAAAGCCTCGCAATGCACCGTTAAAAACTCTCATTAGTCAAAGGCAATCGACCAAACAATCTCTGTTAATCACACAGTCGCAAAAACGACTCAGGAGGTTCCCAGTAGCTTCAATTTTGTGAGGAAAAAAGAAATTAGCACATGGAATTCTTGTAAAAATGATCCACAGCTAGTTTTACTATGGTTCAAATCAGACATATACAGTTTATTCAAAACGTTCTTGAAAATATGATCATGCACGTCTTTGGAAGTTGATGTTTATGATGGAATTACAATTACTTTTAACATAAATCTTGGTATCATGCTGTATTTGGTATCGTGTGTGTCCAAAATTTTTTTGTCCAAAATTGGCGAAAAAGCGTCTTAAAGTTTTTCGTCCAGAGTTTTTCAAGGAAAATTTTCCGTCTGAAAGTTTTAAATCAACCGTTACTCCTTTGCCCCCAATCTATTACCAGAAGGCTACAAAGGGTTCACAGGCAGACTATTCTTTGACAAGGTTCTTTCTTCTAATTTAGAACTCACGTCCCGATGGTGCTAGAGCAGTGCTGTGCAGGTAATAATACTATCTTATGATACTATCTTGTCTGGGATAAACATATAAAGTGTACAAGAGCCAAAGTCTCTCTAGCCAATATGCAAGGAAATTTCTCCCACAGGACTAGAAATTGTTGAATCCCACTTTCGTTCTTGTTGCTGAGTGTGGGGATGTTGTAGCAGAACTCAAATTGCAAAATCGAGCTGCCAGAATTGTTACAAACGGCAGCTTTGATGTTTTAGCGTCTGTGATTAAAAGGCTGGAGTAACGAACCATCTTGGACATCATTCTAAGTGAAAAAGCGACCATAATGTACCTGTCATCCAATAGTCTTGTGCCTGAATATCTGTCCGCGTTGTTGTAAAGAACTCAGCTCTTAACACAGTGAGACTAAGAAACACCGAAGTTAACTTGCGTGTTCCTCTCTTTAAATCGTCTAATGGGCAGAGGTCTATTTCATTTCGTGGGTCTAAGCTTTGGAACCAAGTAAGCAATGTTTAACTCTTAGTTAAATCTGCTATAAAAATCATAACACCTTTGTTTACTATTGTTAGATTGTAGATTAGGTTTTTAAATTTGTAATATTTTCTCTGCACTGCCCCCTATAGAGCAGGCTATGCAGATAGACGGGGCTACCGTGGTTACACAATTATGGATTAATGACACTAAAGAGACATTTCTTTCACAAAAGTTGACTTCTAACCACTGTAAAATCTGCTCCAGACCAAGTCAAGTGAATACACCAGCCATAAGCGCAACAATAGTGTTATTTTAAGGCCCCTTCCACACGTATCCGGATATTTTTGAAAATGCATCTTTTTTTATCCGTTTTGGGTTACCTATTGAATCAAATAAAGCGATCATTAAAGCAACACTAGAGTTCATCGAATCATCAAAAAGATTCTCGTAAATCATTTCAATGAAATTTCCTCTCCTCCTCCCACCTTTGTATCATTTTATTTCTTTTCGTAGTTTGTAGTTTATGCTGTAATGTACTGTTCGTTCATTATTCTTGTAAATGTTTTATGTTAATTGTTAATGCCACAGGGTTGCAATGTATTCTCATTCTCCTTGTGGCATCGTCTTGTAACTATGTTCTGTCATTGTAAAATTTTAGACTGATGTAGAAAAAAAAAAAACACGGAGGCGGCGTTTTCGGTCACCAAAAACGAGGCTTTTCGAAAACGCTGACGTTTCATCATCGATTTACGACTTACCAGAGCATGCGCACGGATTTTTGGGGATCTCGCAAGGGCATTTTGATTGTTTGTTTCCTTTTGTCAAAATTCGAAAAGAGGAGTTTGAATGCAGCAGCGTCTTCGTGTGGACGGGAATATTTTCGAAAACGCTTCTCGTGTGGACGCGGATATTTTTTATATGGATAAAGAAAGATGCGTTTTCATAAATATCCAGATACGTGTGGACGGGGTCTAAGAACAGTTTTGTTAAAGAGAATCAGGGTCGTTTTACAAGACTCCTGAATGAAAATAGTAACATTTTAAGTTTAATATACTCCAAAGCAAAATGTAAGTCACCTTTATATCTTCTGTGAAAGAACGGAAACTTCTCTTATTCCTTCATTTGATTCCTGAGAGACTAATCCAAAAAATCATTTCTTAACATGTTCTCTACGTAACAGGTTTTGTCAACAATGTGCTGTTCACGAGCTGCTTGGAATATGACAAGGTATTTTCTTTGTTTTTATCTGCCTTTCACTCATAGGAACCTGAAAAGTAAATGAATGACATGTGGAAGCCTACCTATGTATTGATACCGATAAATGATATATTTCTAGATGAATGATAAAGGTGGTGTACAGTAAAAACCGCGTACAAGGACCTACAATTTTCCAAGGCAGCGTGATTAGGTTCTTATATATTGAGTATTTAGTGGGAAATTAGGCTGTTCAGGTTCTTAAGTTGGTTCTTATTTCATTCAGGGTTTTCAGGTATTTCTTTTGTTCAGATTGAAACTTCAAGACCATTATCTACTGTCAGTTCAGAGGCACCTGGGTCAATGAGGCCTCATTCATAACGGCAGTCTATGGAAGAATCAGAAATTTTACAGAATGCAATGAAAAGCTTTCAAAGCATCTTTAGAGTTCTTTGCAATTTGCACATGACAGTATCAGTCCATATAGCCTCAATGACAAAGCAGCTGGAGTCTTTGTATCTAATTTGGTGATATCTACGAATAAGAATCTATTTCAATTTTCAGGCTGAATCGTTTCTTACATATTGGGGGTCTAAATTTCAGAATTTCAGCCTGTAGGTTCTTAATCAGTAGGTTCTTATACCCGGGTTTTTACTGTATTTGCCATTTTATGTGATAGAAATAAATTTCCTAACTTTCTTTGTCGGGATTGTAGTTCATAATAGAAATGCGGCCTTATATTGGAAAAATCAGCTGTTGGAGAGCAGTCTCCTTGTTTTATAGTTGTGATTGCTGTTACTAGAGAGGTGGTTCACAAGGTTTCTAAAAAAGCATTGGATTTAAATCATACCTCAGTGTGGATGCTTTTGTAAGCTTCTTAAGCTTGACTAGCACACAGTTTCTCTTCCGAAGAACTGGATTGAAACGATGGTGCTCTGATCTGAGCAAGATGAAACGAACTGAACCTTCTTCGCACCCAAATTTCATCAGCACGTTGCACGGTTCCGACACGGTTCAATGACTGCAGAAATTTATCTCACAATGTAGCTGGGAGTGAGTTGCACTTGAGATTTAATTTCTTGCTGCTTTGATTCCTTTGCTCTTTTGCAATTTTTGCCAGTTTGCAATCAGGTTGTCAGCTAATATGCTGAGGATATAGTACGATCATTAATTGAATTTTTCAGACAAGCATTCTTACGAGTGCGCAGAGGCTCATACGTCAATGCAACCATGAAAGTGCTTTCATTTCTGCAAAAGGTGGCGAAGTAAATCGGTAAGCAAACAATTTCGTTAGACTGATTAAAATAGTCGTAGTTTCGCTCCTTGATGGACTGATTATCGCTACAACTACGACTCATTATCAGTTAATCGAAAATTCAGCCAGAAATTGATGAAATTCGTTTTGATGCATAATGCTAAGAGCTTAGGCCCACTCTACACGATCACAAATCAACAATTTTTAAATGCCTCAAATTTGTGTTTCACTGAGGTTTTCAAGAAAACAAAACCCACCAGCGCCGCGACGAAGTACTTCTTCTGTGTGTTGCTTGAAGAATTCTTCACTTTACCATGGGAAGCATGCTTTTACAGGCCGAATTATTCTCCAGATTTCACCAGCAATCGACAGCAATCCTGCACGTTTCATCGCACTTGAAGCCTCAGAACAGAAGGGAGGCTATTTCTGGGAGGCTAAGATATTAATATCTCATGGGCCAGTTTAAACATACTATTGTTTGGAAACTATTGCTTGGAAATCTGCAATCTCATTGGCCGCACCAATTTCACGGCGATGTTGGCCGGATTTTCAGGTAGTTTGTTTATCAGTCCCAGATGAAGTGTAGTGCCGTCATACAATTCAATAAACAAAGCGAAAACTGGGACTAAGGTAGTTAGTCTACAATTTCGTATCTTATGCTTGAACCGATGCACATGTTTTGCTTCCTTTGATATCTACAAGGTATCAATTAAAAACTTTCCTTACATTGTCTTTTTCCTGGAGGAAAGACGAATTGAAAGGATACCTTTTATCTTATGATAGGGCCTGATCCACTGGATTCGAATTGGTACAATCAAAGATTTGCACAAATTTTGCTAAATCTTCATTCACAGGTCTCCTTTCAATCAGGTGTTTGATCTATCCTCCTTGACGTTATGAATGTTGATTTATCAGTTCCTGATCTACTATCCCCAGTATTGAACGCTGCCTATTTTCCCCCCAACCTACCCTTTTTACCACAACGGACCCTAAACAATGAAGGTATCCGTTAGAATTTTCAAATTTCTTTGGTAATCTCAGACGTAGTGCTAAGATTTATTGATTTCTGAAAATCAATTGTTTGTTTGTTATAAACCAAGTTCGTCGAGGCAAGGGCGCATTTAGTCCTAAATACTTCAGAATGTTAGAGCTGCGAAACTGTAAATACCGTCAGTTACAATTTGTTAATCTATGAAGAAGGAACATCTATTTCGTAGAGAAAACCAAGAAAAATACTCGTTTTTGATTTCAGTTATTAAAAAGTCTCTCTGAGATGAAGTAATATCTTCTTTCTTTGGTAAACCTCTCAATGAGATTCATGTCTTCGCGATTTTATTCTACAGAACGCCAGACGTCGAGCTAATCTTGTCAGAAACAGCTTTCAAAGAGTATAGAACAATGAGAGCAAGGAAAGTCTTTGACCTAAGAAGGTATTTATTCCAATGCTTTATTCATTTGCACCATTGAAATATTGATTTGTCGTTTTTGTGACAAACATTCTGTCTGTTTGACCATTTTATGTAGGCCGATTGGGACTGAGACAAAGACCAGTGCTTAAGTGACATTGTTAACACACCAAATCGTTTCAACACAGTATATTTAAGGCAGTTTTCTTGCATTCTTTGGAGAAAATTTGATGTTATATCTTAGTGTATATTTCAACGTTGATCCTAGATTAGTTGCTTTGCTTTGTGGCAATGTATTTTTATTTATTCTTTCCACTAATTGCTGTAAAATGTGACGTTGTGCGAAAAGGCAGACAAACACTCACAGTGGCGAGACATATCCACCAAACAGTAGAACGATGCACATAAGAATAGGCAAGCTAGTGTCTTTTTTATCAAGAATGGTAGTGTTTATTTTGGTTAAAACACTGTCAGTAATTTCCCACCAACATTTTTAGATCCAGTCACCTCGAGAAGGAACCTAAAAAAGAATAAATTACGGTTATCTTGTTTTTCAACAGCTTGAATGGAGGCTCGAGGGTCGATCAGGTAAGCTATTTTTGTGTTGATTTCATGCTTGGCATGATTCACGTCAAGACAAGATGAGTATAAGAAAATGCATTTAACAGCATATGTTGAAGGTGTTTTGGAGCAGTGCTGTAATCCTCTTGACTTGCAGCCAGAACAGTCAGTAATGTGGGTTCCATTACTGGTAGGGCCTATCACTTGAGCATCACGACAAGAGGTTGCCGACTAGATTAGTGCTTAGCTACTTCTGCGATCCCAGTAATTGGCTCTAAAGACCGCAGATTCACCTTGTTGCACCTTTTCAGCTTTTTATCATCTTTGTAAAAACTGGTCAATAGATCTGGAGTCAATGGATTAGAACATTTTGTTCAGAAGGTGACCATCTACAATATGACCATAATCAGTTCTTGAATAAATTCTTTTCTGTATAGAGGAAGGCGTATAATTCTAGAATAGTATCACTTTTGGCAGCGTTTCCACCACTTCTTTTCTGAGTTTCTTTCTTTGGCTTCTGTCCAACTAACTATGTGATTCTTTTATTTTTAAATTTGCGTATTTGAGCCATATATCCTTTTGCGTGCCCCATGGTTTCTTTGCTACAAATTATGCTCCTTCTACCTCTTTGCTAAAAAGTGTCCGACAAAAATTACTCCTTTTTGACAAAAACAAAGTTTTATTGTAAGGTCGACCTTCAAATTCTTTTTTTGGCAAGTACATCAATGCCCAAATTATTTTTCCAGGCATCAATGATTTTGTGGTTAGTCTTGAAAGTGTGATGGGGTGATGACGAGTGTAACGACGAACATTTTCATTCTATCTTGGTTCTGACCCTCAGGATTATATGATAAAAAGATCTTACTAGTGAGAATATAGTATTATGTTGACAAATCCCAGTAACTACCTATATTGACAAAGCCATGTTAGCGGCAAATCCAATGATCATTATTAAGACATGGTCAGTTATGAAGACATAGTGGTCTCACTTTATGGTCGATAAAGTGATCAGCGCTCAATATTTTGTCACTATTTTGCAGGTAACAATCCCTTTCTACAAGCCACTGGAGAAGACAAGATTTTTGAATTCTTTAAAAGGTGAGCAGTTATCGGCCATCTTCTGTAAATGAGGTACCGGGTGAGTGACAAAAGAAAAATGCACTGCAGCGTTTGAAAATATACTACTCCCTGAATATCAAAGGAATAATATCGTAATGGTGTTGTTTGACAGCCGATATATCAAATTTAATTTCGTGATTCACCCGGCTTTTTTCAATCATTCATTCCCGTTGATATGGGAGATTTTTTGCAGAAAGCCCCTTTCAAAGCCTGTAAAAACTCGTGAGAATGGCAAGCAAAATTTCCTTAGTTTTCCATCCAAATAACAATTGTACTTACATCCGTTAGCATACAATTTGCGTCTCTGGAGGACAGAATCCCTTCGAAATAAGTTTCTCACTTGGGGGAAGGCTTTTCATCCTCCTAAGAGGATGCCACGTGCAGAAGCTTGCTCAAGTCATCGCCGTAAAGTAGAACTGTTAGGTAATTTGTACAAGGACAGTTTTGTAATGTAATAGCAACAGTTGCTTTAGTTGACACCTTAATTCAAAAGGAATAGCGATTGCAGACAAAGAAAATTCTCTCAACCAGTGAATCAAAACAAACGTGGCCGCAAAAGTTGCCACAGCCCTGCCGGGCAAACTCTCGTAAAAGGTGGTTTTTAAGAGCAGGTATGCTCTTGTAGTGAAAGGAGAAGGCTAAATCTAAAGTTCTGTCTCGCAGATTTTGTATATTTGATTCTGGATCTTTATTGTAGTTGTGTCATTTAAGCCCTAGATACCCCCACAATTATTGTGCCTCTGCTCGGCTCCTAAATCAAATGAATAAAATTGGTTAGACGGAACTTTACATGTGGCCTTCTCCTTTCCTTATATGTACACAAATTCGCAGAGAAACCGCCTTTCGCTTGCACAAAGCTAGACTTTGCCCTATTGGTTTCGGGGCAACTTTTGAGGCAGTGTTTGTTTGAACCAGGAGTTCCTCACTTTTAAGGCCAATTAGCTTCCATGAACTTCACCACAGCAATGAAAATAGACCTAATCGGCTAAGGTTTGTTTTACCAATTTCAAGTCACGTGACCATACTCTTGGGAAGTCTTAGCATTATGCTACTCTTTGCGCTCGTGGCACATCTCTGCATGGCACGAAGTACGTTAGAGAAATCAAAAGATGTTTTATCAAGAGACTGATCACATGACTTGAAATGGGTGTAAACAAACCTTAGCCGATTTTGTCTGTTTCCACATGTCAATGGCTGCATGCCTCACTTCAGAGACTACTCCGCAGCTTCGTTCCAGAGAGCACACCTAAACGTTTCCATTTCCGTCTCAAATTCTTATATGAAAGTCCATAAGTCCCGGATTGAGCAAAAATGAAATATGATGTTGTTGTTGTTGTCATCGTTGTTGTTATTGTTGCAATAACTGGAACTGTAACGTGAGTCTAATGGTTCTTCAGAGAAGACCGTTGTTCTAAACAAGAACTTCAAGCTATGATTTCAACTTTTCTTATTCTTTAGGAATGAAATAACTTTCATATCTGAGTTCTATTCGATCTTTTTGCACAAACACATAAAGAAATATTTTCTAGATAGGGGGTATCATATAATTTTGGTGGCTATTTAAGCCATTTCACTTGTTTGTTGGGTCACCCCATAGCTTCCCGTAGGTAGCAATTGAGTAGACTTATGCCTTCTCGTCCCTTTGAATAATAACTCATCTTTTGTTCAACAAATCATGAACTTAGCGTATATGCTAGATGCAGTGCTTGCCATTCTGTAGCATTTTTTACAACGATGTGACAAATTGGCTTTTACTTATTAGTAGGTATCTTTGGTACCTACTTTTTATACCACTTGCTTGCATTCTTTTTTTTCTGAAAGTAACCTCTCTTTTACAGAAATAAAGGGGAAGATGCCAGTTGAACACATGTTTCAAGGTTCGAAAATCAAAATCTTTTTTGTGCATGTATTTTATTCGTTACTGTGACTTGTCGCCTTGCAATTGTTAGTGCATCGATAGTTGATGACCCTGATTGATTGATTGATTGATTGATTGATTGATTGATTGATTGATTGATTGATTGATTGATTGAGCCAATGAAGCATATGAGAGTAACAATGATGGCTATTTGAGCAATTTCACTTGTTTGTTGGGTCAATGATAATGATAACATATTCACTAGTTGCAATCAACGGTATAAACTATATAAAACCGTATCTCAGACAAATTAGAAAATATGAAGACCTCGCCTTCATCCTACCTATGACAAGCCTTGACTACTTAATTATTCATTTTTTCTACGTACCATAAAGGACTGGAACGTTCTTCCACGCCATACTGTGAAAGCATCAACCATGGACTCATTTAAGACATTCTTGTCAACAGTATAACAATCTGTCAAACTAAATTTCTTATTTGGTTAATTAATCACTTTTTTCTTTGGTTTTAAAATACTTTAGGTCCCTGCATGTAAGCTTCGCTACCACCACCCATTTAATTTTTTCCTTGCAACTCACCCAAGTTTTTTCAAACGGCTGTACATGCAGTTACCAATCGTATTTCATCGGCGGAGCCCTCGATATTGATGTAATTCTTTTTTATTACTTTATGTTCTTTAAAAACCATTGTTCCGTCAGCTAAGGCAGTTTTCAGTTGGTCCTAACAATATCTGTACCCAGAAAATAAACTGTGTACTCTTGACAGGCCATGATAATAAATCGTATTCTTGGCCGATTTGAAGATTAATGAGTTCCTATGTCAATTGGATTTCTGCGTTCCTGTGTCAATTGGATTAAAATACAAGTATTAGTGAAGCAATCTCATACGGTCAAACAAGCATGGAGTTTTGATCAATTTCTGAATCTCCAAATCATTGCGAAACGTTCTCCCTTTGTCCATTCATGTTGAGTCTTTACAAAATTTTATCATTCATGTCTTTTGGGTCATTTTCAGTGTTCACGAAATTGAAAATTTTAAGAAACTCGCTTATAGCTCCATAAGAAGAAGACCAAAACATATACAGAAAAAAACCAACATCTCATTGAGGATCTTAGCTAAAGTTTAACCAATAAAACTTCAAAATCAGACCAGTATCCGATTTTCTTGTTGCCTGTCAACAGTGCATAGTTTATTTTGGCGGACTTGGTAGTTTAATTAGTTTGCCCCTAGTGAACTTCAGCTGTCATATTTTCCCCAGGGGGGGGCATTCAGTACATGCAAAAACGGGGAGGTAAGTCCGATATTTTTGGGTTAAAATATTGCCAAAAGTGATATTTTTGGGTGCAAATTAAACTGAAATTCTAACCAGGATATTTTTTGACATCATATATCGTTGAACTGATATTTCTGGGTTCGCTAGAGGCAATCCTGACCTCTATTTGCAATGTTTCAGGATATTTAATGCTCATTTACAGGTTTCGAAGTATGAAGTGAGCTGATATTTTTGGATTGCAATGAAGCTGAAGTGATATTTTGGGTTGTTTGAAAATTTCTTGGACTGACCCCAACCGTATGCGTATGTCCTGAGTGTCCCCCTGGGTATTTTTCTGGTTGGAAGATCTACCAGATTCTGTTCCCCTTTATGCTGTCGGCTTTCTTTCTAGATATAATACTGCACATGGAGGGCAGAGTTGAGTTCTTAGGTATGTATCTATCGTTTAAGTCAAGGAGAAATGCTCATCATTTGAAAGGCTAATGCTCTTTTCCTTGAGGGTATGTTTGATTGGTGATTCAAAACTTACCAAACTCCCTGAAAACGGTAGAATTCGCAGGGACTAAAACAAAAAGGTCCCAGTCAAACACAAATTATCCAAAACAGCAGGTTTCAGATTCATCCTAGCGAAAGCGAGGTTTCTAGTTGAACAGTACGAAGACGAGTCCGTTGGTTGGCAACAAAGATTGAATTGACTCAGTTACCAAAGCAGCACGAGCAAATTCGCCTTCGTTTTCAGACTTTCGCGAATAAAAATGAGAATCTCTCCAAAGTCTGCCAAACCTTCCGCCTGTTGGAGCAGAAGGCGCGGCGGGCCTTCCCAACCTGCCAAACCTGCCAAACCTGCCAAATCTGCTGTTTCGGCATTTGGTAGTCAATCAAACACAATTTCTGAGCCTTCCAAGTTTACCGTTGTCGGAATTGGCATCAATCAAACACCCTCAATATCAAAGAAGTAATACTTTACAAAATCTGATTGAATGGCCAACTCGTGAGATTACGTTTAGAACATTTCCTGGCTGAAGTCGGTCGTTCCAATAAGATTTCACATGGGATGTTCTCGAGATTTTCGCTTCGAGAAACCTTCAAAACAACGTAGAATCATGGCCGCCATTTTCGCTCATTTTGCAGTTTTTTGAAAGGGAGCTTTTTGCAGAAAATTCTCCATATCACAATTTATCGGCTATAATTGAATTTTGTAATCTGACTTGTTATATTTAGCAACAAAATTAACCATCGAAGAAGACAAGGATTAAAAAGTCTATTTTACTGTATACATACAACGTTCAAAAACCGAAAAGAAAAATCTAAATCATGTACGCCTTCGTCGATAGCTTTTGATTGATGTTTTAGGGAGGGGTGTTTTTTCTCAAGCCTCCGTACAATCTCTCTTTTGTGTAAAATTGAAAGAGCGAGAAAATCGAAAGACTGCTCATTTGTAAGCGATTATTCGTACTTTGATCAATCTATTTATTGATCAAACCAATAAGAGCCTAATTACAGATTTTCCGAACTACAAACAGTCAGCCTGTGAAGCGTCTTTGCTTTATGCTGGTTTGACATTAAACAATTTGATCGAAAAGATTACGTTCATTCATTTCATTTTGCTGAGTCAGCCATAAGAAAGACTGCACGTAGGCTGTTGTCGCTCCTAAGCTGTTCCACAATCCACAATTTAGTCCCGCGATAAGTAGACGCCTTTTGACTGTTACCAGTTTTAAACGAAGACCAGCCTGTGAATAGTCCTTATCGGAAGCTGCTGAGGAGGAAAAAGAGAGCGAAGGGCCTGTAGTAATGCGCTGCATTTTTGAATTCAATGTAACTGATTTGAGGTATATAGCCGTCTTCGTGATTTTTCCTTGAAATTGTTGTTCTGGAAGTCCCTCAACAACATATTTCAGTAGTAGCAAGGAAGATTGATCAATGAAACCATTTTCATCGCTTGTGCTGTTAAAATTTTGAGCAAACGAAAAATAATATTTTTTTTAACTCGGGTCAGATATATGGAATTCAAATATGCAGCCAATTCCTACGGATTCTTCTTCCTTTTCTTATCAGTTTGAAGATTCTGAAATCTTCAAATAATGTCAACAGCTTCAAGCATAAGATCAAGGATAAATTCTTTAACAATCTTCAGACTCGAGAAAATAGCCCTTATGATTATAATTAAATTTCTAAAAGCTTCACAGAAATTATCCATCAACCTATCTGTCCACAAGCTAAATAAAGACTGTATCGAGCGATTCTAATTGTATTTTGCAGACCATCCTGATAAATTATATGAATTCAAATGGAGTAAGCTACTTGGTATGATCTCATTTAACCAACAAAGTACTGTATTGTCTCCTCGGCCTCCATCAAAGCAAGATACTCCAGTGCAAGACGAAAGAGAAGGGAAACTCAGGGTTACTTTCTTTGGCGTGCAAACAACTGAAGAAAAACTGAAAGAATTCATGAAGTCTTGGGTATGTAATCCATTTTCATACAATTTGCGTGAAATAGATAAAACGAATTGAGCTTATTCTTTTTGTCAAACTTTTCGACAAATTCTACCTTGATGACCTTCCAAGATAATTTACAATGACAATAACAAAGGTACACGGCAATTCCACGGGGAGCATTGAAATACTAGGTGTCCCAAAAAATCTCCCTGTTTAAATATTTCCAGAAAAACAGGCCATTGTCTCGTTTCGAGTGATTTAAAACGAGAATCTCTTGCTTAAGGGCTATCTTGGATCCATAGGATTCTGAAGAAGATTTTCGCTAGCTAAACGACCTCAAAGTATGAATTTTCGGAAAGTATGCAACTCGAGAAACCCTTAAATGCATCGTAGGGTGCAGAGCATGCAAACAGCACTTGTCAGTTTCATAGATTGGCATTCAAACATGGCAATATGTCAAGTGTGGACCACAGACCACAGGAACTTGTTCAAGGAAGTGTGTTTTTTCTTGAATACGAAGCAACATCGTGTTTTTACGAAGAAAGCATTCAAATATTACCGTTCTTGGATCCTTTTATGGAGTTCAAGCTCCGTATTGTTTGAATTTTTAATGCGCAGTGGTATGATACTCTTGACTTACAGGCAGAACAGTCAGGCGGAGTGAGTTCCAAAGCCGATAGGGCCCCACCACTTGAGCGTTATGACAAGGAATCGTGGGCTTGATTAACGCTTACCTACTTCTGCGATCCCAG
Organism: Aurelia sp. 4 Dawson et al 2005; assembly: GCA_964019985.1. NCBI lineage: Eukaryota > Metazoa > Cnidaria > Scyphozoa > Semaeostomeae > Ulmaridae > Aurelia > Aurelia sp. 4 Dawson et al 2005. Next base: position 5,500,651 of record OZ026503.1, on the reverse strand, counting down.
TGCTTGGTGCTAGTAATCGCAACTTTACCTGTACAATGCTGGACTTCTGTGTATTTTGCGCTGCAGTTTTAAAAATCTTATCGATAAACTGTTTTGGCATTTTCGTGACCTTTGCAGGTTTCTGTTTTTCAGGAAATTATTGATAGAAAATCAATAAGTGCAGATACAGAAGGGAACAAGTTCCTAGATCCAAGTCGGGCGTTGCATTATAGATTTCTGTTTTAATTTTATCAAATAACATTTACTTCACAAAACTAGCATCTCAGATCGAGAATATTCTCTCTTGGGCACCCGTTACATAGCGACTCTGCGGGCAAATTACAGTCACAAAATTTCTTTCACGTAGTTTTTGCATTTATCACTGTTCTGGTGAAGATGTGCCTAAAACCCTAAAAAAGCCCAAAAAGCAGATACATCGATAGAAACATTGCTTTTGTCAACGTTTGATATAAAGGACCTTATCGCATAAGACTTCGCTTTTGGACGTCTTAACCACATACTTTCCTTGATAGAAACTCAGCAATAGATATCCCTCCATTGTCTGTGACTCTAGGGTCCGGCTGTTCAAACCAGGTATTAGATCAAAGCATGTAAAATACTATGCCAACTGTCTCGAAGTTATTAATTTTGATCCAGGATAAACTTTAATAATAGTTTGAACCATGCTCTGGAAGTTTACCGTCGCCGTCATTACAGTAATACTTTAAATTGGAAATAAACACTGAAACTCCCTCAAAACTATATAACTCATGAATCAGCAAGGGATCTCTTTGTCACAGTTTGTTTATCAAATTGTGTGCTTGTCTGTAATCCTGTGAAGTTGCATACATGCTATGCTTGTAACTTTGCAGTATACTTTGCACTAATGCTGGCAGTTCTGGTTTTGAAGTTTGTTAATTTGTAACTGTGCAACCAAGTCACCAAAAATTGTGAAAAATGTATATCAAAATTTAAACTAATCATTTCAGATTTAGGCCCCGTCCACACGTATCCGGATCTTTTTGAAAACGCATCTTTTTTTATCCGTATAAAAAATTATCCGCGTCCACACGAGGTGCGTTTTCGAAAATATCCCCGTCCACACGAAGACGCAGCTACTTTCAAACTCAGCTGTTCGAGCTTCGATAAAAGAAAACAGACAAGCAAAATGCCCTCGTGTGATCCCCAAAGATCCGTGCGCATGCTGTGGTACGTCGCAAATCGATGCTTTGACGTCAGCGTTTTCGAAAAGCTCCGTTTTCACCCGTCCACTCCACAACATGAAAACGGCGTTTTCAAAAAGATCCACTCTGGAGAGCGTTTTCGAAAAGCTTCGTTTTTGGTGACCGAAAACGCAGTCTCCGTGTGGACGCTAACCCAAAACGGATAAAAAAAGATGCTTTTTCAAAAATATCCGGATACGTGTGGACGGGGCCTTAGAGAAAAGTAATTAATTAGTTTGAAACAGCTTGTGTCAGAATTTTTAAAATCCGCTCCGTTTTTCAAAATCGGTAGTTTGCTTTGTATACTATGCCTTTGATATAAGATTTGCACCATCATCTTTTTCATTCAGGCCGAACAGAAGAAACCTCTTGTTAAGATAGTTGATATACCGAAAAACAAGCTAAAAGAAATAGAGGTTAGATTGCTATTTACAAGCTTTGTGTGTTGTTTGGGATTTCACTGTTGGCATCCATTTGATTTGACATGTAAACAGCTCATGCCTCGGTATAGACAAAGTTGTACAGAAGCAAGCAAACAACTGATCCTAATTCTGCATTTCTTTGTAGTTTTTTTTTCGGTTTCGCTTTGAAAGTGCTGTTTCTTGCTTTCTATACACGTGTGATTTTTATATTGTTTATTAGCTACGCTCATCACTAGCATTTTACTTTGTGGTCCGTTGCTGCTTTCCAAATCCATTTTATCACCTGTCTGTGCGTCCATCTTTCATTCGGTTAGTCAATATAACCTTGCCATAGGTCCAGTCTCCAGCCAGACGATTAGTTTATCGACTCTCGCTTTGTGCAAGCGATAAGGGTACCTCTTAAGAGCAGTGTTGTGCTTACAACGAAAGGCGAAGGGTAAATCCAAAGCTCTGTCTCATGGATTTTGTTTATTTGATGCTGGAGGTGTGTGGTAATCTTTTCATTAAAGCCCTAATACTCGAGAATTCCAATGCTTTCTGCTCGGCTTCTGATTCAAATACACAAAATCCACGAGACAGAACATGAATTTACTGATCCCCGGAGATATAAGGAGTGGAAAAGTTCCCACTAGAGTTCTGCATAATGCAGTACTGCTTATGAGTGACCCAAGGGAATTTATTGTATATAAGGTTGTTACGAGGCAAGGTGTTTCACAGCTCGATAGTGATTTCGTATTGCAGATTCCCTCCCCTCCCACCCATATCATACGATATCAATCCATATCTTGACAGAGGAGGCGTCTTAAGAGTTAAGAGGAGTACTCGACACTGCGTCTGACATGCTTTCACACTAGACTGAGCCTACTATACTTTGTGTTAGACTGTAATATTTATATCTTGTGTTGCACCTTTAGTATTTGTGACGTAATTAGTGTACAGTGTTGATCAGTAAATAAAATTATTGTCGTTTGAGTGTAACGAAATAGAAAATAATTTAGATTTAACCTCTCTCTTTCGTTGTACGCTCATAACTTCTCATGAAAATCACCTTTCGCTTGCAAAAGGCGAGAGTCTGCCCTACTGGTTTCGGGGCAACTTTTGCGGCCGTGTTTGTTTTGATTCACTGGCTGATTGCTGTTCTACTACAAAATCTGCCCTTTTACGGTGTCCTTTAAAAGTTTCTCATTGCTTTAAATGATAAAGTCATTACACCTAATGAGTTGTGCTCGTAAAGTTATCACAGCCCTGACCTTACATCTGATGTGGGACGGAATCTAGTATCCATTAGATATAAATCGTTTTCTGTGTCGTTGCATTTAGTTTAACAGTACGTGTCCTTTCATATTGGCCATGGGTTATACTGCATTCACACTGACAAAGTTAAACCAGCTTTGTTTGAACCAGTTAAAATTTCAACCAATCAAATGACTGCATTTGTCGGCTTGACCAATCAGAAGGCCTTATTCAAAACCTGGTTTAATTTAAGCTGGTTTGACTTTCAGTGTGAATGGGGCATAAGTCATTGTCTTTCGCTCCCCATGGTATCATCCCCCGTAGTGTTGCATAGCAATTAGAAACATTTAGTAGAATGTAAGATTTATTTGAAAATTTTTGTATCAATCAAAATATTTGTCCTCTTTAGCGCATTGCATAATTTTTCACTTTTCCTAGCCTAATTTAATCAATTGAACCGAATTTTAAATCTTTCTTTGAACCACCATAGATTTTAACTTCATATTTGTCATTGTATCCCATCTTTCTTGCAGAATTCTCACAAACTTGATCCACTTCCATCTGGTTGGTTCTATAATGGAATTCAGTACGTCAGTTTTGGTGGAGAAAAGCAGTTCCAACACCCATGTATCCTTTTAAAAGTAATATTGAGTGATTACAAGGCTGTCGGAATGAAATTCATGTTGGCAAGCTGAAACCAGATGCGAGCGGAGCGGGCAAAAATAGGTGACCGAGGACTTGCCCCCGGGAAAGTTTTATGCTACCACGCGCTTTAGATCGTTCGTTGGAAAACGCCCTTGTTGTGAAGAATTCGGCATTGAAAGCAGATCACGACTAATGGACGGGTTTCCTAGCAAAGTTTGAAATTAGGACATCAAAATCACTTTGAAATAGATTGGTTTGCAATCGCATGACGTTAGACGTGATAGACTGCCAACTCCGATAACTTGAATACGTCTTCATTTTTGAGGATCTCCTTTTCCATAACCTTAACCTTCAGAGCCTTTTTATGTTAAGGGTGTTGAAGGTGTTTTTGTGCAGTGGTGTAATCCCCCGACTTTGCACCAAGAACAGTCTGCCGGAGTGGGTTCGAAACCTGGTAGGGCCTCACCACTTGACATGACAAGGGGTTGGCGGACTCGATTGGCGCTTAGCTACTTCTGCGATCCCAGCGCTTGGCGCTAAAAGCCGCAACTTCAACCTTCACCCTCACCGTTAAAAAGAAACTAGCTTTGCAAATTATTGGGGGGCTCAAGCCCTGGGGGCGCTTCCAACGGACCTGCATTACGATATACAACACCCGCTTCTTGAGCAGCATTGATAGGCTGGACTACCAAGAGTATCGCATTGCAAGCAAGATGCTCAGTTTTTATCACTCTGGATGTCCATAAAAGTATCCCCTTTGTTTGACTGTCTCTAGGTAATGAAATAGGAAATGGATACCATTTGTGGTATATTTTCACACCTTCTATAGTTTAGCACATGGGTCAAAGGGAAAATCTTGAATCATCTTTGATATAAGTTGATGAAATTTTCTGAAAAGAATCCACAGTTTGTTTTGTTTAATATCCGAGAGACGGAAAGAAGCTAGATTTCTCTTTTCAGATCAATTTGTACAAGTCATCATAGAGTATTTTCTAACTGCCATACAGTTTGTGTAACTGCCATACAGTTTGTGATATTCCTTAACTGGAAAAAGTATTGAAAACATTCGTGGATGACTATGTGGAATCAGTGAACAAGGAAATCAAAGCGTACAATCAAACTGTTCTCAACGAAGATATTTTCAACACGAAAGTCGCTCATTAAGTAAAGTGAGATAAGCGTTAAAACAGTTTTATCATCTGTGCGATTCAAGCTTTTGGAATGCAGCTTTTCTTTCGTTTGAGACACGTTATGTATTGTTTGAGCCAGTTTCAGAGATGTTTTCCTCAACGTTTACGCACAAGGAATTTGGGGAATAATTGCTGCCAAAAATCTTAGTCCTCTTATTGCTACGCAACTATAATTAGAGCACAGGGGACTAAGATACCAAAATGACCAACAGTAAGCACAGGGGACAGAGAAATATGATTTTTTCTGTAGCTGGAATAATTTCTTGGTTAGTGAATAGGGAGAAGGCGGCTCTTTTCATATTTCTATCGACTCAAATTCATCATTTTCTCCTCATTTCTCCTCGTTGAAATTAAATACCGGGTGACCCGAAAAACCTCACGAGCTAGATCATGCAAAATACTTCAATATCTTTTTCACGCACATTTTCATCTGACGGTTAATCTTTAGCAGTTCAGTAGAACGTTCATGCTGTAGATGTTTGTGTGTTCTTACTTTGTATGATATATGTTTTGCAACTTGTAAATATTCTTAAAAATCAGCGCATTGCTTCGTTCTATTTCGCATTTCCCGTTGTTTGTTTCTACCAAGGAAGAGCACATTTATTTCAGATGACTCCAAGGGGACACTTCCATTGGTATGTGACAGGGATCAGAAACAGAATATTTTTGAAAACCCAAAAATATACTAAATCTAGGACATTTCTAGACCTCCAAAATATACCCATTGCTTTATGGTACATAAAAACAAGAGGTTTCATAGCTTTTAGGCAACTGCGCTCCAATGGTTTGGTGAAACTCAGCCTATGCACTCGGTTCGTCAAATCTCATTAACACCCAAAAATATACTGATTTTGCAACAAATAGCGTGCCCAAAGGTATACCAGACGAGGTTTCGCAAACTTTAAGTGTCTGGACGCCCATCACCAATTAATGGGGAGTGCCCCCAGGGAGATTACCAAAATTTTACTAAACTCTAGTACTACCGGGTGTGCCAGAAAAAAGTTTCTACCCTTAAGAAGTCATAGCACCTGGAGTACTTCACATATTTGGATGATTCGGATCCTAGACAAAAGCCAAAAGATTGAAGTATTTTTGTGGTACTTTTCGCTGCCTTATAAGCTCTAGATATATAGATAAATTCAACTTAGCAAAAATCTTATGTTTGCAAAGTGACAGAATGCACAGAACAATAAAGAAAATAAGATTTCTCATGGATGAGAGCTACAACTCAGCACATTTTTGCCATGGGATTGAAAATCTTTAGTATTTGTTGGCAAATCTGTGTCGTATATTAACTCTTGAATTTGATCGATGTTTTAAGCCCTTTTTCATTCATTTTGCCGCCATGATGGAAGTTTTATAAAGCTGAATGTACTCATACTTCTTGTGCTGGTAAGACAGCAAGAAAAATAACAAAGATCAATGAACATGAAGATGCTTTGATCTTTCGGCTATCATCAACCAGAATTCGAATCATTCAGATCTGTGAAGTGAAGCACTCCTTTCTGCTTGGTTTAAGCTGGGAATATCCAATTGGTGCCCATGTGGTATTTTCTGCTTTGGTCACCCTGTGCCATTTTTATTGGAACAAAGCATTGCAGCCTCATTTCCAACAGGTGAAAGTTAGCAACAGGAAGAGTTTTGATTGCGTGGCCTGCCCTATTTCATGCTTTCAAGTTCGGTTTGCAACGTGAACAACTCTTGATAAGAGAAGATAAACAACAAGACAAAAGAGCAGCTGCAAAGTACAAGTCAAAGGATATTGAAGAAAGAGCATCGTCAGTCTGAGCCATCGATTGCTTTAAGACATGGCCATGTTGGGGGCGGTGGTGTCAAGATCGCGGATCTGTATAGTTCTAGCTTGTTTTCTGCTCACATTCGCACAAGCATTTTACTTTGAGTTGTTTGATAGGGACCCAGAAAGATGTTTTATTGAAGAATATTATGACGATGAAGCCACGATTAGAGGTTAGTATCTAGCCCGAGGTCCTCAATTGCTTTGTGATGAGATCTTTGCTTGGTGCACAATTTCCTTTTGTTCCATGTTGCGTAGTTTGAATAGCCTTTTGACACTTGTTGACAACTTATTGTCATCTGAAACCCGCAAACCCTCCTGGGGAGCTGAAAAGGGTCTCTCGAGTCTCTCTGTCTCTCGGTGTTCAGCAATAAAAGCAATTGTCATCAGTTCCCATCATCCTCGCCAGGACCCCCAAACAATTGCTGATAAAAAATTCCCATCCCCCGAGCATTTGGCTGTCAATTTTTCCGGCTCACTCACGGGGCATTTGACAATATCAGGTGCCTTTGCTTTGTGGGGCAGTGGTGTTGTGGCACAATTGAAGCTGGAACAATTTAAGCTGGAACAATTTAAGCTGGAACAATTTAAGCTGGAACAATTTAAGCTGGAACAATTAAGGGTGCAGTGTTGTGGCACAATTGAAGGTGGTGTAATCCTCTGCCTCTGTAGCCAGAACAATCAGGCAGAGTTGGGCCCCACCACTTGATGTCATGACAAGGGGTTGCAAACTCGATTAGCACTAAGCTACTTCTGTGATCCCAGTGCTTGTCGTAAAAACTGCTTCACCTATTAGGTTCCTAGGAATGAAGGTGTTGGGGGCTGTGGTGTCAAGATTGCGAATCTTGTTGGTTCTAGCATGTTTTCTGCTTACTTTCGCACAAACATTTTACTTTGAGTTACTTGAGAGTTACTTCTTTAATCCCTGACCCCGCAGCGGGAACAGTCAGGCGCTGATTTTGACCGTTGGAGCCCCACCATGAATGTCATGACAAGAGGTCAGAGACTCAATTAGCTTTTATAGCTAGTGCCGCAATCCAAGCCAGAGGCGCCGGATGGAAGACATAGCAGCAGGGGCAGCCAATCAACAAGGGCATTAGAGAACTGACACACAATTCTTCCAGTCACTTTCCAGCATTTCTCGGCAAAGTTCTTATCCTGCAGCGTTCCATATACTTTGCAACTCTTTCTACTTGTTTTTGAGAGAATCTTAGAAGCCATCTATTGACAGAGGTGGATGGCATTTGTAGAAGCTTTTTACATTAGGTCAACAGTTTAAGACGTATTGGATATAAATATGAAAAAGGTTTTTTGAAAAGGGCATTTCTTGCCCCCATTTTGCCCCTGTACAATCAGGAAAATGGGGCAACTACCCCCACTGCCCCTGCTGCCTCCGTGCCTCTGGCACCCGTGATCCAAGCACTTGGTGTAAAAACTGCACCTTCACCAATTTGGATCCTGTCAATGCCCAACCTTCAGTATTTGCCCCTTTGCCCAGCCCCTCATGATCGTTTGTGCAAGAAATCTTTGTTGACCCTGAGGCTGCCTGGGATGGTCAGGCTAGGAACTGAGCAAGACATTAGGCCCAATTTAGGCAACAACAGTGTTTCAATGGGATTTGTACCTGCTTTATGTACCCCCAAGATTAGTATACCCAAATGTAGGTCTGTGGCCTCAATATTCAATGGTTTTGAAGACAATGATGCTATATCACAATGTCATCTACAGTATGATTTAAAGAAATTTTTCAATGAAGTCCCCCTAGTTAGCAGCTACTTCCTACAGCGCTACCCTGGTTACAGCTGAACAGAAAAGAGAATGGGTATGCAGGCCCGTCGTAAGCGGGGGGCTAGGGGGGCTGAAGCCCCCCAATAATTTGGTGAAGTTTGCTGATTTTGAAAGTGAAAAGGCTGTAAAAGCCAAGGTTGTAAGAACAAATATTCAAATTTGTATATATTTGAGGAAGCTACCAGAATCAATCAAAAAAGCATTACCTTTGATGTCATACAAGTCGAAAAATTCACAGTTTTCATGGAAAGACTCTCATTAGTCGTGATCTTTTGCTTCCGTCAATAGCACATTCTCCAAAAATGGGGTGTTTTCCAAGGATCTAAAGGGCGTGGTCATGAAAAATTTTCCCAGGGGCAAGCCCGCGGACCCCCATTTTTGCTCACTTCTCGTTTCAGCCCCCCCAATGTGAATTTCATTCCGATGGGCCTGGTATGTGAAATGTTCGCATGGGGCTTGGAACCATTTCAACAGTGGCAGTCACTTGGGGGGGCAGGGGATGTGATCACCCCCTAAAGTTGGTCAGGACAAAGAGCTGTCCTTCGAAAACAATAGTCAAAACAATGGTTTTTAAGTGAAACAATATCTTTGCCTCCCCAATATTGGGCAAATTGTCTGCTACTGGTTCCAAACAAAGCTGATCTTAATGCATACCAAGGTGGATCCATTTCCCACATGAGGTAAGGTGGATTAGGGGAATTCAGGGACCTAAAATTTCTCAATGTTTCCAAAGATGCCATCCAAAATGTGCATTTTCTTACAAAAATGAAATGGAGGACAGGGGCGGATCCAGGCTTGGAGTTTGGGGAGGGCCACTAAGAAGGAAAGATGGGGGTCTGGGGCCACGCCCTTCAAACTCTCGGAAAACGCGGGAAACGCCCCTTTTACTTCATTTTAGATCATTAAGCTGATCACTTAATCTTCATTCCTCCTGACATACAAACTGGAATCTTTGTCCAAAACGTCATGGGCGATCAGTTAGGAAAGTAACAGACCATCAAAAAAATGTTTATCATAAGCACCGGTTCGGGAATGCGTATCGCGGAAATAAGCTCCACCACCATGGAAATGAAAGTTTTTGCATAGAAAAATGAAGTTGTTCTCAAATCCACGATTCAAAGACATTTCAAAGTTACGTGAAAATCCCGTGAAATTTCCCATGGTAAGTTCCCTCATCGGAGTAAGCAGTCAAAATTCTCTTCGCTTATTAGTCACCTTCTAGAAGCTTCACTTGTATTCAAAAGTGTGTGCTCCCTCCAGTGATATTAAAGTGACTTATCAACATTTTGTAAATATCACAACAGAAGACATGAGTCTTTATCGTACGTATTTATCAGAACGAAATTTATCGTAAAATAAACTTCAACAGCAAAGTTGACTGGAAGATCCTGAATCACCGATATTTTGACAAAGTGAATGAAACAAATGATTTTCAGTCTCGATCTCACGCAATTAAAATTTCGTTTAGAATTCAGATTCGTATATGTATTTTCAAACCTTTGGATCAACAATAAATAGTTAGACGGGCTTGTCGTTAGCCGAATTATCGTGCAGCTGTGCTATAGTTATTTGTGGGTTGCTTCAGGAAGTAAAGGTTTAAAACATATTCTTTTATCTGTAAAAGACAATGGTTTTTACGAGAACTCTTACACTTTGGGGGGGCCATGGCCCCCCCGGCCCCCCACTAAATCCGCGCCTGATGGAGGACTAACTAAGACCTCAAAAACTAAGACCTTGAGAACTAAGACCCCCAAATCAAAGACCTAATAAATACCTAAGACCTCGAAAACTAAGGCGTCGAAAACCACGACCTTGGAAACTAAGACCCCAAAAATTTAAACCTCAAAACTAAGACCTCAAAAACTAGAGTTTCTTAAAATTTAAAGTTTTGGAACAAAATTTACCATTCTTGCTTCTCGATTGAAAAGATCTGCTGTCAAATCAGCTAACTGCTACTGTAGGAGGTTGAATGAGACTTTTTCCCACACTGGTTCTCTGCTGCTATTCTAATCTTTGTTACAATGAATCATTTGCTTTTTTGCGTTTTCAGGGTCCTATAGCAAATATGACAACGTGACAGGCAATGGAAAATAATCTGCTGTCAAATCAGGTACATAACTGTTAGGCAGTTGAGTGAGACATGTTCCCAGACTGGTTTGTGTTACCAACAGTGTATTGCAATAAATTGCTTGCACTGTATTTTGCTTTTTCAGGGTCTTACAAAACAATACAATATGACAAGGTGGCAGCCAATTGAAAACTTTTACCTGTGAAATGTTAAATCAGCTACAGTAAGTGCTTTGCGGTTGAATGAGACATTTTCCTAGACTGGTTCTTGCTGCCATAGCGTAATCTTTGTTGCAACAAATTGTTTCTTTTTTGTTTTTTCAGGGTCTTACAAAGCAATACAATATGACAAAGGCGAAACGCAAAACAGGGCAGGATCAGTGCACATTATAGTTCGTAACCCTGATAACGTTGAAATATTGTCAAGGGAGTACAAAAACGAGGGGACATTTGCTTTTATGACGAGTAAGAGTGGCACCTATGAATTATGCTTCCAAAGAATTAAAGCAAGTGACCAAGTTACAGTAAGTATTCACCCAGGGGTCTTTTGTTTTGTTTTGCTGTTTAATTTGTTTTGAGTGGGCTTGTCAGGATTTCTAGCTACTGAAAGCTAATTTAGGCCCACTGTGCATGCCGCATCCAGGCATGGGACCCCTAGTTTAACGTCCCTTCTGAAGGACGGCAAGGTGAGTTGTGAGGTCAGGCCTCTGAGGTCACCCATCCAGAGTTTGACCTCACTTGACCAAGCTTAAGTTCAGTTACCTGACGAAAACTGTTTAAGCCACTCCACCACTCATCCCATAGGGGTGTCAAGGGTCTACCTTGGGGAAAGGGGTCTACCCTCAGGCGTCTGCCTTGGAGAAAGACAATGGAATGTGCCTGCCAGAAAAACTATGTATGACTCTGTCCTGGAATAAAAGTCCAAAAACATAAATGAAATTTGGGTGTCCTTGAAATTATTCCGGTGATCCGAAAACTGATGGCTGTCCTTGAAATGATTCCAGTAGCTTTATTGGACATACCTGCTCCAGAGTTCGTAGCAAAAGATGTAAGCCTGTCTTGGAATTTTCAGCCCAAAAACTGAAACATATCGGCAGGCATATTTCCTGGTGCTGATGTCTTATGTAGACCCCATTGGGGATTTCATAGTTTGTTTGCTGCAAGCAAATACACAACCATGAATTATTCTACACTGAAAAGATTTTCGTGGAAATTTTGTGAAACAGCAGACCCAAGTTTCTGAAAAGACAAAATGAGCTGCCTTTTGAAGAATAGATTTCATACCTGTGGGTAGTAGAATCAAAATTAATGAAACCAAAACAGTTTGGCTGCAGCTGTGTTGAGGATGCGAAAGATGTCGTTCAGGCTGTCAAACTACTTTTTTAATCAAACAGTATCCTTTGTTGATCAAAAATGCATCCTTGCCTACACTTAAGAATTCAGCGAAGAACCTTTCTATGCAGAGGTATACCCAACGAATGTTATTTCTTTGTTCTTTAGCAATGTATGCCCTTGTTTGGAATTTGGAGGGACAAGTCCCCTGCCTCTTAAACACTGCAAGAAATCAAGAGAGAACTGCAACTCCCATCTAAAAATGACGTTTTCCAAAGAAACAGAATTAAAACAGTCTCCGATGAAAATTAAAGTAGTTACTCAATAGGGACGAGTGAAGAATTCTGCTGCCTTGGGGGGTACTCGAGTTTTTGGATGACGGGAATGTGCCCCCCCCCAACATTCTAAGGGAAAACCGGAACGATTTTCAGTCGATTTTCATACCCTTCTTTGAGGATTTAGAGGAATAGTCTCTGTTTAACTTCCAAGAAATCTAGTTTCTTTTCATTTTAAAGGTACATTAATGGAAGATAGAATTACCACAAACCATTTTTTGGAACGAGTACCAACAAAGTCCTGAAAAGTTTTCGTTAAAATCACAAGCCAGCAGACAGCTCAGCCGTTCATCCTTCCGAGGTCGGTGAAGAGTACTCAGAGGCAAATGTCGGGAAAGTAAGCAAGCCTGTGCAATTGGGTTACTATTCTTGTCTGCTGACGTCAACATTTTATTTTTGAAGCTTTTTGTTATGAGAGACAGTTATCAATTCCCTTTTTTCAGTGTTAAGCAAATTACACAGGTGGAATCGTGCTTATCCCCATGCCCGGGAGGTACATAACATGTTGAGGGTACGGGTATGTGCCGCCCGTATGGGCGGGTTTTTGGGCCGAAATTCTCTAAACTAGGGTCCCTTCTTCGGCAGATTTTCCATAAACATGGGTGGGTTATCCAGAAATTGGCGAAAAATAGCCAAAAATGGACCGTTTTCCGCCAAAATCCATCAGAAAAGTGGGCATGAAAGCAAGTTTCGGCAATTAGAAGAGGGTACCTATCTGAAAACCGGGCGGCACACCCCCGTCCATCCACAAGTCATGTACCCCATGACCATGTACCCCATGACCCGGGTCCCCATGACCATCCTCTTTACAGAACACAATAAATCGTTCAGCTGAGGGCAGCCTTAATATAGCGACATAAATGCTTTAACAACAGTTATTTGAAAGATGCTTTTTATAAATCGAGGAAGACAGCAGAATTTTGCTAAGCCAACCAGATTTGGTTCGTGGATTCCGAGGAACCCATGAACGAGAATAGTGGCTCAGTTGTCCGTACACTACTTTTCTCCCTCTTTTCAGTTTCTTATCAAAGAGTCTGCACCTAGGCTACTCTGGGGGCACAAGCCGTTGTGCCGTGGGCCCAAATCAATGCCATAGCTGCCAGAAGAATCCTAACCTGCGTTAACAAATAAACGATTGCTTGCTTTGCTTGCCTGCTTGCTTATTTGCTCGTGAGACACCAATTGTTGAAATATTTGCTGTTGTTGTGTGGGGAAAATAAGATTCTACCCCAAAGTGTTGGTTTTAACATTCATAGCTTGGGTTAAAAGGACTTCAAGTGTTTCGAAAGTTTCGTTGACTAGCCGAGAGGCAGTTGTAGTTTATGATTCTACTCCTATTTTCTGGAAATAGTGGTAAAAATTCGATTTCCAGAGGATCTTTCACATCGACATGCATGAATAAGGGACCTAATCCCTTCGATCAAATTATAAACGATCTGCTCCCTGAGATAAATTTCCTCTCTTTTTCAAGGGTCAAGGGTGGAAGGGGTGTCAAATTTTCATCAAGGCAACAACATATGATGCAAATGTATTGTAAAAAACGGTTTATGAATATGGAGAGAAAATAACAGTATAATGCTTATTATTTCGAGTTAGGATAATCATTTAAACTGTTGGTGAATGTTAGTGAGTACTACTACCCACCCCACCCTAGGTTTGCAGACGATTGTGCTATCCTAGTCTTCTTAGCTCAAGGCACTAAAGTTTGTTACCAGGTGGTTTACATCTTAAACGTGTCTGCCTGTCAAGTTAGACTACCATATATCGGTGATGTATCTTACAGGTTTGAAGGCAAAATTTGTAAAGCTATTGATCGTTGTCACAGCACCATGGATTCTAGGGTCATTTTTGAGTCTCATCGTAGGCTTAAGTCCGAGGAGAATGAGGAGGCGAGGAGGCGAGGAGGCTACTTTTTAACTCCGAAGATCCGAGGATTTGCTTTTTTCGTGCGAGGGAGGAGCCTCAAAAAATTTCAAAACAAACCGCGAGGTGCGAGGAAAATAGAGTAGAAAGTGCTAAAAACCGAGGAGCTCAGATTTCCTTTGCATTAAACGGCGAGGAGGAATTACAATCATATAAAATGAAATATGTTTTTTTCGCAGTCCAGTCTTACTGAAAAAGTACACAGAGCAATAGCTGTCCTGTCAAAATGATTTTGTGGTTTTAGATTCTGGTATTGATGTTTTACGATTCAATTCCTACAGCAGATGACCGCAGGGAACCAGACTGCGAGATTATTGATTGGTTGAAATCAGGGACAAACATGATGGGGGTGTGGGGATGTGACACCTTTCAAGGTCAAATAAAGTGCATTTTGCCGGACTATCAACAATTTTGCAGTACGCCCAGTCGAATTTGATTGCAGTAAAGTAACCACGTAACAAGAGTTATAGTCATGCGAGGCAATCTTGAAATTTGCAAACAGTTGCTGCTTATTTGAATTGTGTTTTCAAAGCTTCCATTTCAGCTCTGGTAAATATGGAGTCTCGGGGTTCGTTCTGAGCCAAAGTAAACTATCTTTCTTCAAAAAATTCTTGTTGAGCACTGATTTATATAGAATGAATGTTAGAAAATTATCAAAGTTTCTTTGTCGCTAATGACAAGCAGGATATTTGGAGATGCATTCTAAACCAAATTAAGGGGCATGGCTCCAACATTTTTCTGGGCTTTGTCCCCAGATCCCTCATTAGTCCCCGCTTGACGGTAATCGCCAGGATTAAAAGGTTTCTTCATCAACAAAGGTTGGGCATAAATAAGATTTTATCGAACAGGGTCAAACTGACCAATGCAAGAGCTGTAGAGACAAAGAGTGTGTGGGTTTTTCTATGTTCTATTTATAGATTGTCCAATGAGACGGTCGTCACACTGTGTGCTACCTTTGATTTACCCCGGCAATGCCACTGTCTGCAGGGCATCACTCACTTTTGTAGGCCAAAGACCTTTATCACTCTTCCAAAATTATTGGCCAAGTTACGCCCCTGGTCAGCACTAAAGGACGCTAGAATTTGAAAATCGCCGTATCGAAAGAAGCCCTTTTTCTTGTCTTGTGCAAGAATTAACAGGACTGCAATCACTCCGTTTACTAGTTTATGAAAACAGGACTGCGAATAAACACAGCTCTTACAAGGTAGTGGTTAGTCTGAGGTTATGTCACATCCGACGGACAGTTCTGTCCAAAAAAGCTCCGGTTTGACACTCCTGTTTCTGTTCACACAATATTTATATGTTGGCTGCATGATTATGCTTGATCTAGTCAAAAGCAAAAAAAATAGTCTTTTGTGCTTATTTTGAAATCTTTACAGTCTACACAAACCAATTAGTGTATCGTTGAGTTGTTAGACTTGTTTCTTTGTGAAATCAATGAGCGAGGAGTCAACTTAAAAATTTCTTGAAAAGTGAGGAGGAAACAATTTTAGAAAAACGTATTTTCGAGGAGTCCTAAAGGCGGTAAAGTAAATGCGAGGTTGCGAGGAGGGGTTAATTTTTTGACCCCATGTTTACCCACCGTATACGCCCTAAAGTCCAAAAGGATGTCATACCTGCCATTAACTTCAGTAATGTTGTGTATGAATTTGCGTGTGAGTGCGATACTCGCTACGTAGGTAGGATGAGCGTGTGGCCGAGTGGTTAAGGCGTCTGACTCGTAAGCCAAAGGTCAGAACGGCCGTAGGTTCGAATCCCACGCTGGACAGTTTGGTCGCTGTCCGTTACACTAGCCCGGGTCGACCAGAGCCATGTGAGGGAAATCTGGTAGCTGTGGCGGGTAGCTGCGGCGGAGTGATGGTAAAACATCCGTGGCCCCTGCTGGAAATAAGTCTCTCAGACTTTCGCGGGCTAGCCACGTTAAATATAAATACCTACCTAGGACACCCCAAAGACTTCCGCTCCTTCGTTTCCTTCCTTCCTTCCCTTCCCATCTTTATTTTCCCCATCACAATAAGGGAGTACAGTAGCAGTGGAGCTCTGCACTGTGGTCAGTTGATACTTTGAGGTGCAAAGACACCAGTGCACAGGCAACTGAAAGTTTCGTTTCTTTCCAGAGAGTTTCTCTTCATTATGAAGAGAAAGCAAGAGAGCAATCAAAGATGGAAGACTTTGTTGAATATCATGAAGAAAAGACGAGGGCAGACCGAGATCCAGAGGAAAATGAGCGAGAAGAAGAGGAGCAAGAAGAGCGTGAGCGAAAATACAAAGGCAAGAAGGGTAAGTCCCAGGAGAAGGAAGACGAATCTGAGCATGAAAAGAAAGAAAGGCTGAAGGCAGAAAAAGAAGAAGAGCGCGATCGAGCAGAGTATGAAGCCCGTGAAAAGAAGAAGTCCCAGCATGAGGGAGAAGAATCTCAACATGACAAGGACAAGACGAAGGCAGAAAGGGAAGCAGAAGAAAGAGAGCAAGCAGAGGATGAAGCCCGTGAAAAGAAAGAGAAGCAGGAGGATGAGCATGAGGATGAAAAGGACGAAGTTGAAGATCCTGAAAGAAGAGGGAAGAAAAGACCACTGGCACAAAGGATCGTTTTAGCAGCAGAAGAAAAGTATTCCTTGGTATGGCAGATGTACTTGAGATACAATGTAAGTTGTCAATGTATTTGGCCACTCTCAGTGATATTTTTTCACCGTTTTCAAAAATGTAGCGGCATCGTTTGAACACAGTCTAAAGTTGGCATGTTGAGCTTTTTTACGATTCCTTGGTTTTGAATCATACTGTCTCTAGCACTGATGAGTAATGGATCGATTTCTTGATTTGGTCACGCAGACTAAAGAAACGTGCACTCCGAGGGTGATAAAAGATCTGGAATTTCGACTTATAGCCTGTAGACAGACTTCGAAATGATATGTGCTTGTCATGTACCATACTGATGAACATTTCTCTTTGATTCAAAAGAAATTGTGGAGGCAATGGGGAGAGTTCTTATAAAGCAAAGCAATTTTAACTGAAAAAGATCTTGAGGCTTCAAGATTTTGAAGTTGGAAAAGATAGGAGTGGAGGGCGAAAAAAGATGTTCAAATGCAATATCTTTTACCACTCTTTTTTTGGAACAAATGTATAGGATGTACCGGGTGTCCCAAAAAAGTTCCGACGTTTGATGGAGCACAGAGAAAAAGTTTTTGAGCCTAAAAAGTTCTATTCACTCTAGTTACATGCCAGACGTTTCAACTTAAAGTTTGGCATATTGTGGCAAGTAATTAGGTATCTGAAAATGGAATTATGAGCTCTAACATTTCATTTTCATGCTCAAGACAAAACCAGAGAGATTTGTATGGCGTCCTGCCGCGTGGTGGTAAAAGGGGACTCCCTCAACGACCCGCACAAACACTGAAATGACGATGCGTTCTTTAGCTTGACAACAAGCAAGGTTTCTTCTTGCTGAGCATATTCAAATTAAAGGCCCTTTTCCAGTCAGTGAAAATTTCTAAGGGTGCAGAAATTCTTCGGTTTGCAAGACAAAACATCGCTTTGTAATTGAATGGAATTTAGCTCTTAATGCTTTTTGATTGTGCGAAATTCTGCCTGCTGAAAAACATTTTGTTGACTCTCTCGGAACAAGCAGTTTGCTGCTGTTATTGTTGCATTATGCCGACTGGGCATTGCAAACGGGAGTTTTACTGCTCCACAGTTTTGTTTCTTTAACAAAAAACAGTTTTCAATTCTTTGTTTGACGTGCCATATTATGCAACTATGCACTTTCCAGTAAAAAGTTGTAAAAAGTACAAACTTTGTATGTTCCCCGGAGACCCATCGTATTTGATTTTTCAGACCTTGCTTTGAATATGCTCCTTGAGCGGAACTCTTTTTGGTTGTCGTCAAGGTAAAGCCTGGCTCAGACTAGGTCTTTTGAGTCGTTAGAGTCGTGCAGAAAGACCCAAAAGACAAAGGACTCAAACTCTGAGTCTTTGTCTCTTCTTAACGACCCAAACGACCTTTTGTAAATTCGGCTCAATGATCGAAAGTGTGAATCCAGTGTTGCTCATCTGGACAGAGCAGAAACTGCACGTATGCGCAAAAACTCGTAACTTTGAGCCCCCTCCCCTAGCTCTCTGCAACAGATCCAAAAATTTGGCAACACTTGTTCCTTTGGCCTTGAACTCTTGATGTATCATTTCAAAAAGTTTATCTGTCCTAACGCTTCCTTATATCAGATTGGTTGATGATGTCATTTTATGCAGTTTCTGCTCTGTCGCTCATCTGGAGATTCCCCCTTCACCGCCACTAACAATGAAGGAAGGCGTACACAGGACCGTCAAGAGCCAGATCGGGCCCTGGAGTGACCTATGAGAACCGGCCCGAGGGGGCTCGGGGGCTCGGGGGCGTAGCCCCGAAGAAATTTTTCTCTGACCACGCCCTTAAGTCTCCCGGAAAATGAGGGAAACGCCCCATTTATGACTAATTGTTCTAAAAGATTGCTCAAACATTCTGTGTAAAGGCTATACAAAACATTATGCGACATTATGTTTATAAATCAAGGACAGCGATTTATGCTAGTAATGCCTGGTTCGTGCCAGAGGGACGAGAAACTCAAAGGCCGAAAAGACTGAACCTGAATGGGAACTCAACGACCCTACGATACCAACGACTGACTCGCTGGGATAGAAACAGTTTCAATAAATTAGAAAATTCAATACGACGGTTTAGTTTCTGACGTTAAAACTGTCATCAAAGTAGACGGTTCTTGCAAATATCCTTTTAAAAGCAGCTGAATTGCCATAAAAATGCACTGCAGAGATGCATGGTAATAACAAAATTTTACGGCACAAAATATTTACGGGCCCCTTCTGGGCCCAGGCCCTGGACCTTTTACCCCCTCTACCCCCCCCCCTTCTTGACGGTCCTGGGCGTACAATCTCTGGTTTTGCATTGAACATGAAAATACAATGTTAGAGCTCATAACTCCATTTTCAGATTAGTAATTTCTTCATACGATACCCCAAACTTTAAGTTGAAATGTCTAGCATGTAAGTAGAATGATTAGAAACTGCCAGACTAAAGAGTTTTTTCTCTACATTTAATCAAACACCGGAACTTTTTTCTGGGACACCTGGTATATGAGCATCATAAGTCCCCATATTACAATACAGTGAGAATGTTTTTCGAAAGTAAGTGAAGTGCTTTGCATCTATTAATTTTGCATTATTGCAAACCTCTTGGGATATCAAATTCTAGACAGATTTTAATAACTTCCAGGAGGACAAACTTTCTTGAAAAAGTAATAAACTTAATACCCTGGGTACAAGAGCCAAAAATATAAAAAAGGAAACATAATGAAGGAAAGAAACTTTCTTCTCTCTTTTCCCATTCCCAATTTTCCTTTTATTTACATTTTTAGGCTCCGGTATCCATGGTAAAACTTTGTTTGCGCAATTTATCATTCTTGTGAAATAACTGGGGCACATACATGCGGCAGCACCGCATCACGTACATCTGATTAAAAACAGTGGTAGTGCCCTGTTGGAAGCATCTAGCACCCTGTCATGTAAGAGGAAATTTTGGGTTCCTGTCAGAGAAAAGTTGGTAAAGTGATGTACACAAACTGCATTTTTGAAGCATTTTAGCCCCCTTGTTGGAAGCTCCAGCCCCTTTGTCGGAAGATTCCTGGTGCCACCCCTGATGAAAAACCATCAAAATCACTGTTGGATCTACAGACTTTTGTCCATTGTACCAACTAATTTTTTCTCCAGACACTTATATACTTTACCTTCACTTGTTTCCTGTATCATATTACTTGTACTTGAGTCATTTCAAAACATTGGAAGAGCTTCAAAAACATTATTTGACATGTTTTAACATGTTCAGGAGGGAACAGGAAGTGAACATAAAAATGTGCAATCAAACTTAGAGACTCATAAGAAACTCTAAGTACTGAAAATCGCCCAATTCTTAGTTTCTATGAAAATTACATGCACTCCTTGTCGCAGGTAAAAATTTGTCACAAGATGTTTTCAAAGTGGACGGTTCTTGAAATAGCATTCATATTGTTTTTTTTCAGAAAAGAGAAAAGGTGTTCAGAAAGCTGAGCAAGACTACGAACAGCCGTGTCTTATGGTGGGGCTTCCTACAAATACTTGTCCTTGCTGTGACTGCTGCTTGGCAAATGAGACATTTGACCAAGTTTTTCATCTTGAAGAAGATTGTGTAATGATTTGATCATACATGTTCCTTGTTCCTCCTGCATACCACAAGTTCCATCTAGACATACATTTAATTGATTCTAACAGTGTGCTGCACATACAGTAGACAAAATTGGCTAATTTTGTTGACATCTACTTCAATTCAAGTGGTAAATCCATTGATAAACATCCTTTGAATTTGTTAGCACATTTGATGCCATGATTGCCAAAAGTAATATATAGTATATATTGAAACTCCTAAGGATGTGGTCACGTGACATGAAATACGTTTTGGGAACTAAGAAATCAAATTGCTGCTAACAAGAAAATACTGCCTTTCAAATATGAGAGTGGTCTTCTCAGTAAAAGATAAAACATTTGCTACAAACTCCATTTCATTTTTTTTTCATGAAGCACCTCGTGCATTCACCATACAGTAGCTACATTTATGAGATTACAATGTTGTAGCAAATATTCTAAGGAACGAGTGGTAAAAAATTGTACATTTCATTTATGTAATGTGTCAACTTTGGTGGAAACAGTGTTCTTTTCTTCTAGTGATCTTGACTTAAGAGTTCAAGGGCACATGCTTTCCATGATTTTTGCAACACAATTTCTTCATTGAAATTTCCCTAAAGATTCATTGTCACCCAAAATACTTTTTTGGGCCAAACTGCAATTTCAGATAGTCTAAAATCAAAGTGTAAAATATGGATACAGTACATTGTTAAAGCACACCTGGCCGTTTGAGGCATTCAATCATACGTGTACGCCTCATCATGTACCTCATGACTTTGAGAAGCACAATTTGTCATGCAAGCCTTTTGCCGCAAAAACCTGCACCTTGGCTTTTATCACTGAGGCAACAAGTGTTTGATATTCTTGGAAAATGATAAAATCTGCAGAAAGGAAATAGTGCTCCCAATCATTGTTGCTTTTAATCCTTCCTGCCCATGATGACAATGACACACAACATCATGATTCACAATGGTCACAGGAAGATCAGATTAGGTGGAGGTGAAAAATACTGCTGGAATACATGGCTATGGATTTTGCTTTCCAGCTCTTGATCATGAATTCAATGTATGAACACGATGTGGAGATGGTGGAAAAGATTTTCAGTTCCTCTCCATCCAAAGACTGGTGCAGTGATATGAAGTAACTGGATGGAAAGGCCTTGTCAAATGGCCTAGTTACAACCCCGTGAACGCAGAGGAGAATACAAATGTTTCTATTGATGTTAACCGTTCAAATTGTCGCTGTTTCACCAATTGTCGCTATTTCAACTCTTTTGTGTTGTTTGATATCAATTGCCCTTATTTCAACTCTTGTGTTGTTTACAACTCGTTAAGTTTTTCATCTGCAACCTCCAAAGCCCCTTGTTCACGGAGCAAAATAAAGCATTCAAAATTAGGCGCCATGCTAAGCAAGGCATGTGATTTACTGCACACCATTAAAATCACTCACAGCCAGGACCATTATAGTTGAAAGAGAAAAGTAAAGTTCAACTTTAGTTTACTTCTGTGTGGATCCAGACACCCACTGAGGTCAAATCTGGTTCGCTGGCAATGTGAAGCTGCAGCATATCCTCAAAGGACCCTGGGTGACAATAGCTCTTTAACGTCATAAACTCATTGTTATAGATCAATTCCTGTATGAGCCATGGTTATCTGTTAGTCAAACTTTTTGACTGGAACTTTATTCAAATGATGATTTTCATGACTGTTGTCATAGATGGTCACATTGTAGGCTTTAGCTTGAGCAAGTAGTGCTTTATTGTGCCATCTGATGCCTTTCCAGAAATCCACCTGAAAAATGAAAAGTTGCAAAATGCAATTAAAGTGTTATTTATTTGACTTTGACTTGAATTAAAGTGCCAGTTATCCGCAACAGACTGCTAACTTTTTTTGTCTCTTGCACAAAGGAAACTTTGTGCCGACATGAAACGTTTTAAAGAATTTCATGCACATATTTTGAAAAATAGTAAACAGTAAGGTCTTTGCCGTTGACAAACATCTAAACCAATTACTAAAATGGTTCTGACTCTCTCATTCACATGCACATCAATTGTCTAGAAAGGAACTGGAGGCTCTGGTAGTGCACTGTGAAGGTAACAACTGTGGAACTCAACCTCACGTAAGAATCCTGTTCCACAGTTTCTGCAGTCTTCACCAGTTCCATGTTATAGACCTGGCTGCTAACAACAGTCTTTTGATGCCATGTACTAAATGACATGCAGATGTATTCTGGAAACACCTGTTGGATATGGCTCTACATGGGGTGTGAAATTTCTACCCTTCTCAGGACCTTGCATTTTAAAGAAACCATTCTTAACAAATCATATTTTTGTTTTTTTCTCCTCAACAGAAACTTAAGGGGGCATATTAGTTTCCTTGCAGAGTGAAAATAACAGCCTCATCACCACCGTATGCTCAGACTTAACCCATGTAAACCTACTTAACCAAGACCCCAGTATAGAAAGTTATGGCAATTTGCTCTGAGAGCTCTAGTGTGCAGGAAAGGTCCTCTTTTGTTTATTTTTTGTCTGTTTTAAATGTCCTATTGTTTTCCTGCATGTGCAAGTACCACACTCTCCACGCACCAGGTTGGAAAACTTGCATTCACTTGGAACTATGAGATTGTGTCAAACTCACTACTCATAACTAAACAAAAAGGTTCTTGCATGAGATATCAAAAGATCTGTTAACTTTGCACCTCTCCCAGCTTTTTACAGGTCTACTCACAGCTTGCAGTTTAAATCCTCTTCAATATTACTACTACTATGCGTAGGCCAAATCATGCATGTTTCTAACCTGGTGTCCATGGACACCAGGACCTGGACTGGCAAGTTTGCACCTGTAATGGAAAGTTGAATTTTGGTACACTGTACTTGTGGACCTAGAAACAATAGGAAACGATAAAAAATTGAAGCCAGAAAGGATTCTGTGCACTGGAGTTTGTAGTTAGTCATGTGTAGTGTGTGCAATTGCAAACAAAAATAAACAAAAAGGTTGTATTCGTTTTTTGGGGCTTTGCTGGTGCATTTCCAGGGTGAATCTCTGTGCTGCTCTGCGCCAAAGATTTTGGAGCACAACAATTTTGTGTGCCAAAGAATAATAGGTATCTATTGTTTAATACAATCAGACATTGAATTGCCCATTGTTTTATGACCCCTTTCTACGCCAAAATGTGCGCCAAAAACCAGATGAGTTCTTTCTCTGCGCCGAAGATCTGGAAATAGGCACTCAGCACAGCTGTTACACCGTGGAAGTCAATTCTTGTTAGGCCCATTACGTACCTTGCTCCATTCATCTTCAAATATCTCATCTTGTGAAACTGATATTGAAACGCCGTAATTTTTTTTGAATTCCTGATTAAATTTTGATCTACAATCACTCAAGTTAATGTTTTAAAGATGTTTGGTAAAGACGTGAAAAATCTTGAATTTCGATTTTCACAAGAAGACGGCACGCGATAACAGAATCTGTCAAATTCTGAGAACCCGCTGCCGTCCATTCGGCGAACTGCGAAGCCTCTGCGCAGGAGGCCAATGTAAACCTCGCGATTAGAAAAATATTTATCCTGGATCGCCACGCGAAAAAGCGCTCGCGCTATCTCCACGAGCAATTGATAAAACGCAAGACAACATGAAAAGATTGTAAGAAGGTTAGAGTACACTTACAGAGGTGGCCAAGAAGGAAATTCAAAGATCATCGATATACGCGCGGACGTCAAAGTTTTGTAACGGACTTTTTGGTCGCTTGGCAACATCAACCAAATCTTGGCCAGCAATATTGTAAAAGCCTCGTTATCAAACTAATGTATTCAAAAGGGTTGAAATAATTAGCTATAAGGGTTTTGAAGCGCGAGCAAAAAATACGAGCGGTTGTTTGGGCCTAAATCTGAGATGGTCGAAGTAGTGGTGATGCAATCAAAATTTTTCTTGAATTCCTGGAGAAATCAATTTGATAACAGTTTGGTTATGTAGGTAGACGAAAGTTTGATCTTTTATTTCACATATAGCTCATTACATTCCCAACCTTTTTATCAGAAATACACCGCTTGAAAAGTTTGATAAGTTCTGGGAATTTGGACCGGAGAGCTGTTAGAATCGAAGAATTGACTTCCACGTAAACAATAGCGCGTAACAGCTGTGTCAGCCTGGCCCTGGGTGCATTTCATTTGCGAAGCTTTCATTCTGGTACTTAACCTCACTTAACACTTATGTACTCTTCTTAATTGCATTATAAAATGGTTTCTGCTGCAAAAATTGTGTGACAACGAACGATCTTATTATGTTTTTTCCTTGCAAGATTTTTCCTTGTTGTTTTTATTTGAAAGTCAGTGTATGTGACAGGGTCCGGTGGTGGATGCGATATATATGTATCATACTCACCATCGTGAAAGCCTTTTCTTGCTCTGTAGCGTCTTTCCAATGCTTCTGAAAGCGATCCAAATGAGTACAACTGTGTTCATTTCACTTCACAGAGAAGCAAGTGAGCAAGTTTTGGAGGGTGGAGGGTGTTCTTTCAAGTTTTGTAGATTGTCGTTATTCATTTGTTATTGCTGTTGTAATGGCCTCGTTTTGCTTGCATTCCTCATTCCTTGTACCCCTGTGTCATGTGTCCAGATTTGAAACGAGACTTTGCTTAATGGCGGAAAATTCACATTTGCTGCGAGAGAGCAAGGGTTGCAGAAAATGTCGGTTTCAGAGACGTTGAAGACTCGAATAGGAATAAAGAAATTCATCCTACCAACTGGCAGTGAAGAAAATGCTGTTTTGGCTTTCGAATATACTGACAAAAAGACTGAAGTTCATTTGCTCAAGGTGAATGAAACAAAATATCGTTTAGGCCACCGATTATATCGATCATTTCACACGCGAGAGGTGACGAAAGAACATTTGATCAGCTTTTCAAGTTGCGACTTCAAGACTCGATTGTTCAGTCGATTGTTAAGACACCTTTTTTGACAGCCCATTTTGGCTCACAGAAAGGAAGAGGCTGGAGATTCTCATTTTATTTCTAACATTAAAATTCTTTTTCATGATGTCCATCAGATCACCCAGACTGTAAAGTTTTTTCAATGCGCAGAGAACACTGGTTTTAACTCCGAAAAATTGCACAGTAGAAATTCTTTCCCAAACTATTTGTGCACGGATTCTAATGCTAAATACTGCATTTGCGCCTCTAGATCTCCATTTAAGCCTTACTCCAAGAGCCCCTTGCCTCAACTGTCTCTCGCATTATTCTTGTCCATGCTTCATCAACCATCCAAACGAAGAGCAAAGGTGCAAGGATTGTATTGAAACCGCTCAATTCAGGGCAGAAGCAAAATTTGCAAGCCTTTTTTGAAAACTGCGCAGGTAACGCAGCAAACTGGTTGAAAATTCTGTGCAGAAAGTGGTCTATCAAAGAATTTTGTGCAGACAGAAACCACGCAGACCAAACTTTACAGTCTGGCAGATCACAAGGTGAAAGTTAGAAAGATAGCAAGTATCTCTCTTTTTTCTTTAATGTCTGCCAAGTTTGCCACCGTTGAGCTCAAGATTAGGAATGCCCGTGATACAAACAGTTCCAGTTACAAACATCATTGTGGTTGGCCAAATCTAGACATTACTTGATGAACTCGGCAAACACTAAAGTAAAAAGAGAGGTGCTTGCTATTTTTACTAATTATCCCCATTGCCTGTAGCCAGATTGGAATGTTTGCAGAACATGCAGGAGATCTTTCCTTTATCTGAATCACCTGCCCAGTGTGGAAAGTTCACTTTTGTTACACCGGAGGTTTATGCCAGGCCTGCCACACCAATCGTCTAAAAACATTAGACTTATCGTTCACTCTTGAAATTGCTCTACATTAAAGATATTTGGTGTAACATATTACGTTTTCCACCATGGCTGCTTGGGTAGCTGGATTGGTGTCACTAAACAATAGACCTAATAATGCTTCCTTATGTTGTTGCACAAAAATTCTGTGGCTGGAACTCTGGCTGAAATTTAAAGTGTGCGGCAGAGAAATTGGTTGCACAAGGGAAACTTTACAATCTGGTGTAAAGGGTTCCTATGAAAAGTCACCAGAAAGCGGAGAGAAAACAACACGCAAGGTATATGCATCATGTATTTTGTGGCTCCAAATGAAGCAGGTTTTAAGCTTGGGCAGCCTGATGGATGATAGTTTTAGAAAAGCATCGCTAGAGAAAGGAAAAGGAAGACTTGATCACTAAAAATAGAGAGTATGCATGCTATTTTTAAGATTAGTTAAAAAGGCTAAAATGAAAGCAGAAAGAGAAGAGGAGCATTTTTAGTGTGATTATAAGGCAAGGTGATTGCAGGTGATGGCTAGGATGTTCTGTTTAGAGGAACTGTAATGGAAATATTAGATTATGATGCATTTGGTGATGAGCAATATACTGTTAAGTATATCACTTTGAAGTTGCAACTTTAGCCTATGAAGATGTCCTAGCTGTGAGCAGCGGAGGAGAAATTAGAGAGCAAAAGCCTTGTAGGAGTGGGCTGCATTTTCAAACTGCATAATACCTGATTTGAGGTATACAGCTTTTTTGTTAGTTTTCCGTGAAGTTGATGTTCTGAAGTCTCACAATAATATGTTTAAGGAATGACACATAAGAGTTATCAATAAGATTACTTTCATCACTTATGGTATTGAAATTTGGGGCAAATATTAGTAAACTTATGTACTTACGATTCAGATAATGGCATTTATGAAGTAAAGATTGTTGAGGCACAGAGGATGGGGTGCAGCTGTGTTGTTGTTATCCAAATGCTGGATTCGACAAAGAAAAAGTAAATAATCTAACTTGAGAGAGGTGATCCACTAGCTTTCAGTTAGTTATATGCATCAACATTGCGAATATTTGTCAAGATTACGTTATCAACATTGCGAATATTTGAAAAATCAAAGTATTTTGTAATTTTTCTCGCTGTCTCGCAAACACTAGGAACCAAGGTTAATTCAAATTTCATTGTTGCAAAGTGACTGAAAAGGGCCTAAGACATTGATCATATCATGAAGGACCCCTCACATAGATCAAGAAAGAAAAATGCAATCGTTGAAGTGTGAGGAATATCCACCGCACATTTATGTCATAGGACTTAAAATATTTTTCGTTTGTTCAAAAACATGTTTCTTAACATGTTTCTTATAACTCAAGAGAGAGGTGAAAGGGCCATAAGACAGTCAGAAAAATCCCAAAAATATTTCAATCTTTCAGCTTTTAACTAGAATTTGAATCATTCAAATCTGTGAAGCAATCTCAGTACCATGAATTTTCAGAAGTGAAAACTTTTTTCTGTCTCACCTGGTATGAACACTGGAAGTTGAAGCAATGTTATATTGATTTTTGAAAATCCTGTTTGAAAATTCGATTTATTATCATTTATTATCATTTGCAGCAGGTAAATTTGACATTTATCAAAATTTAATGGTAGTCGAAAAACACTTGATCAAGGCAAAGAAACATCTCATACAGAACAATAAAGAGAGTATACTTTTTCAAAGATGAGAAATACAAATTTCGTTGTGGCTCACCTGGTATATAACTGTATCTTTGGTCTCAAGTAAGATAGATATTTCTCACTATTTTAAAATACGAATTATTCTTACTACAGCGAGAATGCGCTCCTCTATATTTGGAAGAGAATACTGTAGTTGCATTGATAAGTGATGAACAAATTGGCTCATTGTTGTTAGCTATTACTCCAAGTACAAAACAAGGCAAAGGATGCTCTTTGACATTTAAAGTTTGGGATTCTGCAAGTATTTTGGGATTTACACCAAAAGAGATTCAAATTCAGGATCCTGAAAGATCATTTGTGCAAGATGGAAAATTTAGGTGAGCCCTAATATGGTGCATTTGAAATTTTCTCTTGAGGATAAATTCTCTTTTATGAGTTGAGAAAACACTACTACCAAAGGATGGATGCAGCCAAAGGTGGAAAAGAATCCGTTTTGGGATGCACATGTTGTCAAGAAAATAGACTTGTCCCAGTTCTAGGATTCCCCCAGTCCAGCGAAGGCATCAGATCTTCAAAAAGGTGGGTGTAAAATTCTTATGACCTATTTTTCTGAACTAATTGGCTTCAAGGAATCGTTAGGTAATTTACTGTCAATCTGCCATTGGACTTTTCTGACATCTTTGATATTGCCAGAATTACAGTGTTTTTCTTTTTAAAGGATTCAAGAAATTTTTAGAGAAAGAAATTAAAACTATCATGATTTTTAAAACCTTTTGACGAAAAGTCAAATACTTTTCAAGAAAGCCATAGTTTATGAATGTCTACAATATGGTATCAAGTAAAACTCTATCGCTCTTCTAGGTTATGATTTAGAAATTTGATGATGTCACATCCTAAAATGATTTAAAATGTAAAGTATGCCATAATTTTGAAAAGTATTTAAAATATCTGAAAGGTCCATTGCTGGAATTGTTGATATCTAGCTAAAGTTCCTTCCAAGCAATTCAATTCGAAGAAATAGGTCATAGAATTTTACACGGGCCTTTTTACACCGATTTTAAGATTTGGAACCTATTCTCCCCAGTCCAATTTCCTGAGGCCAATGAAACTGCAAAGTAGGAGTGTCCCAAAAAGTTGTGTCCCTTTGTGTGACTGTTTTTGGGCAGCTGCAGCTTCGATTGGCCCAGCTTTTACAAAGTTGTTTAATATAAAGTTAGTTAACAGAAATATATATAAATTTATTTCAGTAACTGCATTTCTTTGCCTAGACTTAGTCCATCGTACCACAGGAAGCCCCAGTTAACTGAACAATGATAAGTTTGCAATCTTAAATGACATATGTCACGTTAGCAAGTGGTTGATATAACAAAGAAGTATGGACATGAATTTCCATTGTTTTGTGACCTTTCATTTCTGCTTTACGAATTTTCATTGCATGTTCTTTGTAATAAACAATAGCAAGAATTGTATCTTGAGTCATTTGAGTTAGCAACCACTTTTCAGATTGACTCAAACAAGGTCTCAAACTCTAATTTGAAGCCTCTCCTATGCAATTATGTAAAAAACGATGCAATTATAGATACAATTCTTCCACGGTAGCAACGCAAACGGGTCACTCACAATGTTTTTGAACATCTTGTTGTCAGACGGACTACGCTGTCTATTCACTCAGCTCATAGTTGATTCTCAGTTTGTTATGCAGCGTTGTAGCATGGAAAAGATCTTTCCAGGTAGGATGAAAGAAGTTTTGGGAGTTTCTGTAACACTGGACTTGTCCAAGTCTCACTTTCTTTTATCAGTCGACTAATAAAAGAAAGTGAGACTTAAACAAGTCCACTGTAACACGCGATGCTATTTTGCCATCTAAAAGCTGCTCAAAAGAGGACTACACAAACGCGCTTGCTGGAACCCATAAAAGCATACCGGGTGAGTCAAAAAAGTTTAGGCGTTTCGAAGGCTGTCGAATAAAAAGTATGTGACCGATATTCAAAACTAAAGTATTAATCATTAATCTATCACTCAAAGGCTAACTTAGATGAAAAATTTTTTTGGGAAAATCAAACATCTTTGAAGACCCAACGATGATCAAAACGCTTGTAAAGGGTTTGTATCGTAATCGAGAATTCCACATTCAATTCTGGTCCATGATTTATGTGGCATTGCCAGTTTGAGATGCTGAATTCGAATTTCAACAGAAGTTAGATCATGGACCAGAATGGAATGTGGAATTTTTGTTCCCAAACATGCTCTTTACCAGCATTTTTCCTAATTTCTGAGTCTGTAAGATGAAGGATACTACCAAACAAAATTTTCTCATCTAAGTTGACGTTAGATGAGAAAATAGATAGATGAAAATTTTAGTTTTGAATATCGGTCACATACTTTGTATTCCACAGCCCTTCAAACGCCTAAATTTTTTTTTGACTCACCCGGTACAACACAAGGAAAAGTTAGGGTTTTGGTTAGTGAAGCTCAGTCCTTCTATGATGAAGCCAGTGGAACTAAATTATTTGACGAGTTAAGTGAACAGACTGGTATTCAAAATGAAAACAATCAGTTCTTAATAAATACGACTTTGTACGTGGTAAGTAATAAAACACAACGTTTCGTGCATAACTTTTCATCAGGTGTGAAAGTAAGTTAGAGGAGCAATAGTAGAACGATAGATTAGAATTGCAGATTCGAATGATAAAGAAGGTTCAAGAGAACACCAAAGAATCTGGCGTCAAGTGAGAAATCGAATGCGCCGTGATACGCACAAGAGAAGTGGATAAATGATTAAAGAATCAAATAAAAAAGCCAAATAATAAAATAAGAAAAAATAAAATGAATAAATAGATAGATAAATAACAGAATAAATGAATGAATAAATAAATAAATAAATAATAGAATAAATGAATAAAGAGGATAATAGAGGAGGAGGACCTAGTACATGCTTATCAAAGATACGAAAACTGCTTATTAAGTCCTGTTGGTACAAGTGTTCCGAGCTTAAATATAATGCGTTTTTCTAGAGTTTTTCGCCTAATAGAGTCTGAAGATGCAAAGGAAAATCCAAGAATTTGTATATCGTTGATGGTGTGGCCTGTAGAATTGAAATGTAAAGAAACAGTGGAGTCAGGGTCGTCCTTGTGAGCATCTTGAAGGTGTACTTTCTTTTCCACATTGCGGAGATGTTCACCAAAACGTGCATTAAGTTGCCTTGATGTTTCACCAATGTATAGCATGCCACAGGCTTTACAACTAATGCAGTAGATTAGGCAGGAAGATGAGCAGGAGAAATGTGCATTGATATGGAAAGACTGGTTGTTGTTAGTAACGGTTGTTGATGGATCGATGTGGGTGCAAGTGCGGCACTTGTGATGATTACAAGGGAGAGTTCCAGGAGATTTGGTTGTTGAAGGCAATTTTGTACGTACGAGGAGGTCTTTTATATTTTTGTCACGTCTGTATGCCATGAGAGGAGGATTTTGAAATATGGCAGAGGTTTCGTCGTCATCGGTGAGTATGTGGAAATTGTTGTAAACGATGTCTTTAACTTGTTTGTTGAGGGGATGAAATGTGAGGGTAAGAGGAATTCGTTCTCGAGTAGTTTGATTGTTGACTGGGACCAAGAAGGCTTCTTGTGTCAAATTGGATACTTTGTCCATGGCAGAAGTGGTGATGTTGGATGGATAATTGCTGTCGTCGAAAAATGTAGACATTTCTTTTGTTTTGGTTTGAAAATCTTCATCTATGGAACAAAGACGGCGTAAACGGCGGAATTGTGAGTATGGGATGGAATCTTTGCATTTCTGTGGATGTGAAGAGTTGTAATCAAAATAGCAGTGGGCGTCGGTTTCTTTGTAGTGAACGGAGGTGGAGATGCGGTCTTCGGCTACGGAAAGTTGGATGTCGAGGAAAGAGAGACAGTCTTCTGAAATGATGTGGGTGAACTCCAGGGCTGGATGGAAATTGTTGACGAAATGGATGAAGGCTTGCAGTTGTTTAAGTGAGAGTGATGTTGCACCAACAATGTCATCAATGTAACGCCTCAAGAGGCAGGGGAACGGACCAGTGTAGCTTTGGAAAATTAGCTCTTCTTGGTGTCCAACAAAGAGGCAGGCATAGGCTGGGCCTAATTTGCTCCCCATTGCAACACCAGAAGTTTGTAAATAGGCATCATCGTTAAACAGGAAAGCATTGGTGGTAAGAACAAGTTCAGCCAGGCGAATGAGAGTGTCAGTTGGAGGGGTTTGAATGGTACGTTTGTTGAGGAAATGTTTCATAGAAACGTAAACATTATAAGCAGTTTTCGTATCTTTGATAAGCATGTACTAGGTCCTCCTCCTCTATTATCCTCTTTATTCATTTATTATATTATTTATTTATTTATTTATTCATTCATTTATTCTGTTATTTATCTATCTATTTATTCATTTTATTTTTTCTTAATTTATTATTTGGCTTTTTTTATTTGATTCTTTAATCACCTATCCACTTCTCTTGTGCGTATCACGGCGCATTCGATTTCTCACTTGACGCCAGATTCTTTGGTGTTCTCTTGAACCTTCTTTATCATTCGAATCTGCAATTCTAATCTATCGTTCTACTATTGCTCCTCTAACTTACTTTCACACCTGATGAAGAGTTATGCTCGAAACGTTGTGTTTTATTACTTACCATGTACAAAGTCGTATTTATTAAGAATTGATTGTTTTCATTACTATAACGAGGTACTACACGCAAAATCTACTGTTTAATGGTATTCAAAATGATTTAGTAAAATGATTTAGTAGAATGGGGCGGTTTCCTTTGAGTCCTATCTGATCTCGTTATCTGTATGGTTGTTTCATCGTCGTATATGGTTGATCTACATCCTTCTATGGTCGTCCTTCTATATCGTTGTATATTCTTTTCAAGGTCTACCCTTGCCCTTCCTGGAACAGCTGACATTTCAACAATAAAGCTAGATAGCCTGAGTACCATGGTAGCACTAATGCTCGACAATGAAGTTCTGATATGGAAAGCTGTCAAGGTATACTTAGTGATTTTCTCAGTATACAAAACATTGATTTTTTCTAGTTATAGAGCCAAGGGGAGAATGGGAGGCTCCAGACGCCCCACTTTTCCAAAATTGGTTTCGTGAGATTTTTACAAAAATGGAATAAAATTTGTCTCACAGGAGGGGCGAGCCAGATCAAGCATTTTTGCCATGTAATTATATGATCTAATGAATATTCTTGACAAAGATTTACCTTGAATTCAATTGGCATTTCCTGCGTTTCCCTAGAATTTCAAGGGCGTGTTCACGCAAAATTTTCTGGGGCTAGTTTGCAGACCCCCTGCACTTTTCCAATTCTGGCTTCAGTTTCACTGTGATTAAGTCTCCGATATTTGCTGTTCTGGTGAATTGTTACTTCTTGCGTTGTTGAGAAAACCAGCTAACTCGTGGCCATGTCTTTGTATACAGGCAAAAATCTACTAGACTAACAAATAAACGGAGCACAGATTTGGATAAGGCTACATAGAGTAGAGGTTTTTTACCATATAATTTTCAACTTCGACGGCTGCATAGGCCAATAGTTGCCTTTTTGAGGCTACCCTTGTCTGCGAGTTTGAATTTCGAAAACTTTTTCATAAGCTATTTACGTCTTTCATTCTCCTTCAAAAGAAATCTTAGCTTTTGGGCCGAACTGGCATTGCTAAACTTTGATAAAAAGAGACGAATTTGCGTAGGTAAACATTGCTACTCAACATAGTCTCTGGTCTTACTTTATTCAAGCAAGGCAGTCGCATGAGGTATTGTGTTTGCAAATGTTTGATACCGATAGAAAGAAGTCTTAAGCTCTGCAAACGGCTGTAATTAACAGCTGTGCATGACCTCTGGTAAACCAATACAAAAAAGAAATTCTTATGTGTCTTTTGCGGCAAAATATTCTGTTTCTTTGCCAACTCTGCTACATTTTTTAGTATCATATTTTGTATTTCAGAAAGACTACAGTGCACTAACACTGCAGTACCCTACTAGCATCAAAATCAGAGGAGGTTCAGAGTTCATTATTGCTGAAAAAAGTGGTATGCGTTCTTAGATTTGTTTTCAAAGAAAGATTTGAAAGGGCTGAAGATCTTGAGTAATTTTATCTTATTTCTATCTTTAAAACCATATCATTTGCAGACATTTCTTGTGAGAAACGAGGAGATGAATTTTCAGAAATATGCTAATTTTCTACTACATGGATGATTACTACAAATCGGTTGGGAATTCAGCAATGCACCAGGCGAGTCAAAAAATGGTGGAAAAGGATATATGTTTGAGGATTTATATGGTTGTGATTAACCTCGCAAACTTATTTCTTTAGAATATGATTGCGTTGAAAATACGCTAACTCAGACAGGACAATTTTTCGCTTGAAATCAGTCCCCCAAATCTAGGTAGAGTTATGAGCGATTTCCTAAAAACCTGTTTCACAGTATAACAAAATGATAATTTCAGCAAGCTAGTGCTGGTTTCAGAATGATTGAAATTTGGTGCAATTTAATGTAATGACCGAATTCCAAATTTACTTTAGCTACGCTTGAGTCATCAGGCTGGAGCAAATATGTTGTCAAGGCCATGATTGCTTATCATTATTTAGAAAGTGAATTTCTAAAATCATTCATTCCTTTCAGGTCAGCATAGCGTGATAATTGCTGACAATGGATGTCTGTCTGTTTGGGGCCTCACTGACTCAGGTAACAAACTTGTAGGGATTGGCAAGAAAAGCTTTAGGACGGAAAAGGAGTCGCAATAATTTTGTCTCAATTTCCTATTTTTCCATGATTTTGAAGATGCCCCATTCCTTTTGGTTGGAATAAAAGAATTTGATTGCTTACCATCTTTGAATTCAAAGATCGAAAAGCATTATCTCTGTTGCCCACCTCTACTGGCTGGAATTAATTCATGAAATTACATGCAATTAAGAAACAGCTGGTTAATAAACACAGAGTAGTGCAAATGCTCAAAATTGCCACACAATTGCAAATTTTGAGCCCACATTGTTAAACTACTAGAGGTAGACAAGGCATGATCTTTAGCCCTTTACCTACCAAGACGTAGCTCACATTGCATCTTGTTCGCTATAATTTATCCATTATGCAGTTTCTTTACTTTCGCCCTTTGGTTTTTGGTGTGCTTCGATTTATTCTTTATTATTATTCATTTATTTATCGTTGGATAGTAAAAGATAGCTCTAGATAGCTAATCAGCATAGTGATAAACTATGATTCCAGCTCTAAAACTTTAAATTACAAAATAAGCCTTTGAAATACAAATATCATTACAAGAAAAATTTGGATAAAATATTTACATGCCATTGAAAATATACAGCATAAAAGCAGAAATCTAAAATTTTTTATCGTAGAAAGCCCAAATTCGGAATAAAAGTTCGGCATAACTGCATGGGCAGTTTCAAGAACGTGCGTAGTCCAAAACACCACGGTCTGGTTGGGAGATGGACACAAGTGTAAGCTTTCAAGGTTGATATTTGTGCTCTCAAAGCACCAGTAAGAAAGAACGAGGTACCTACCTATCGAGGAATGTTTTGAGAATGGTTAGTCATTGATGAAAGCTAAATTCACATCGCTGGACCCAGCCAGATTCGTACACTTTTTCTCGGGGCACCTGGTACAAAAACACAAATGATTATGAGAGTAATTTCTTTCTCCAAACAATGCTTCCAATTTGGTTGTAAATGTAAACAAGAAATGCACACCATCTTTGGAGCATAGCCATACTTGGAGACTTTAAAGATATTGAATAATCTCATCTCAAGATTTTGGCTCTTCGGCAAGGTCTGCAGTGTCACCTGAAATATCTCTCAAAACTAGAAATAATATAAACGAAGTGCTCCACTACCTGTAACCATTTAAAATTTTTTCTTGACTTAAAATAGATAGTTTTTTCTGCTGGGCCTCACGTGTTGATATCTAAAAGACAGTAAGCCAGAGATGGGAAGTAAAACATGCCGCAATGAAAGGCAAGCCTAAGTTCCCGTAACAATAGAGGATTGCGCTAAAGATGGCGGCGAGGTATTTTTTTATCGAGATGCACTGCGTTCGAATTACAAATCTTTAGCGATTCTATAGGAATTCGATTGAAGAACGCAGTGCATCTCGGTAAAAAATTCCTCGCCACCATCTTTAGCGCAATTGTCTATTGTGCTTAGGAACGGGTTTTGTTTTGATTGATTCTGTTTCTGCAGACAAAGTTCCTGCGAGATTCATCTATCCTTCCCGTCATGCAAGTAATTCCATTCTGTTTAAGCCCATACATCAAGACATCTTTGCCAGTTACCGTTGACAATAAGATGCAGCAAGGTTCGTCATTTAATTATGCGATGCCGTGTGGACGAATTTTTCGCCCACTGGATGCAGCAGCAACTACTACAACGCTATCACGCAAGGATAAAAAGCCCCACTTCGTGCGGCAATAGGTGTTTCCATGTACCGTTTATACAAGTCCTTGATAAGGAGAGCTACAGATTTCTGCTTGGCACCATATTGTAGACCTCTAAAACTATCCCTTTGTTGAAGATTGTATCAGTTTTTCCTCTAGTAAGTTAGGTTCCCTATGACTTTAATTTTTTCCAAATTTTCAATGAATTTTTACAAAAATAATCAATATGCCACCATTTTGAACATAATGAAGATATCAAAAATTGCCGCAGCAGATTTATAGCAAATTACCTTACCCAAAGTTCCTTTAAATTCATTCAATTCATATAAAAATGCGATAAAATGGCCTTACGTAGTGGACTCATCTAAGTATACCATGGACGCACTTTAAACTTGTATCCTGTAGGGAAACACTATCAACTCCTGTAAAAGAACAGCAATGATATAAGATAAACCTGTAACTTGAGAGAAAGCTGTTAAACCTGCAGGAAAATCAAGTAATCAGTTATCAACAACGTCATTACACCAAATACGCGTTTCGTCGCAAGCTCTCCTGTCCGGTACTTTTTGCAGTTCTTTTGAAGGAGTTGGTTGTGTTTTTCTTACAGGATACAAGCTCATGGTGCGTCCACGTTTTATTTAGATGAGTCCGCTACTTAAGGCCATTTTAAAATTTTGTACCACTAATCATTTGGTTAAAAACGTGATGCAGGTTTACTCCCACCTTTTTAAAGGTTTGAAAGGTTTGAGCCCTATCCTTTTCAAGCGCTAATATCGTCAGAATGTGACATAGGTTTGATAGGCCTCAGAATGCCAATTACTCAGACTTTTTTCGTACCACCTTTGCCAAATTTATCATGAGATTAAAAAGTTTTCTTTAAAGGTGTGTTGGTTTCGAAGTCAGTTTCCATCCCACCAAAGCCAAACGGAACAGTAACGCTTCCACAAAGTAAGTTGAAACATGTTTATGATTGATTCCTTTATAGAAGTGTTTTTATTGCTCTGTGAAATTGCTTCTTATTACTATGAAGCATTCTGGCGGCCTTTAGCCATGTAAATGTAGAGAATGAGAAACACTGATGTAATGCATGGAATTTCAGGCAAATTGGCTGGGGGAAGGGGGCTACCTTACATTAACGAGACTTTCAACCAAGAGTTGTCAAGAACAATAATATTGCGATAGATTCTCGATGATTTTGGCCACGATTGTTGCTACCAAAACTTCCTACTTACGCATACAGTTGTTGAAAGTCATTTTGTGGTTGTGGTTCTGGCAAGGAAGACAACGAGTACATTCACCTGCATCACCCCTAGTTTGACTTGATGCGCCAAGATCTCTTTGATCAGCTCTCTGAGATGAGTAGACTTGCTCGAAGTCTGTTTCATCATCTGTAAAAAGTGTGCCTGATTGTTCCTCTTCCAACACTTCCCTCTTCCAACTGTTTTTTTTTTGACAAAATAGACTTTGGCAAAGTCTATCAGATGAAAAGCCTTTGTGTCATTTGCTGTTTCTGGGATACTCATAGTAAAATGATGATTTCATCTTAAAAATACGAAAAAGGTCTTCAGATTCAATCATGGGTCTTGGGAAACGTGGAAGTTCTTATTACATCAATTATCGTTGTAAAGAATCAGAACTGTCAGGTCTACCTTTGTGTACTCTTTGTTTTCCATCCTCTCCGTTGTCCTGTCGATTTAGCATTTTCAGTTGCTGTCATAATTGTCGTTCATCTTCCTGATCGAGCCATGTATTCAACAGCCTCGTTATGGTCTGTGAGCTCCTTCAATGGGTGGTGAGAGTGAGGAGCCACAGCTAAGCCGAGCAGAGGACATTACAATTCTTGCACGTTTGTTACTCAAATGTAAACAGTTAATCCTCAACTCCTCAATCAAAGAAAGAAAGTCCGCGAGACAGAGCTTTAGATTTACCCTTCTTCTTTCATTATAAGCACATAACTTCTCTTAAAAACTACCTTTGGCCTGCACCAAGTGAGAATTTGCCGTGCTGGTTTCAGGGCAACTTTGCAGCTGCGTTTGTTTTTGAATTACTGATTGAGAGAATTTCCTTTGTCTGTATTCGCTAATCGGTTTGAACTGAGGTGTGAGCCAAAGCAACTGATGCTATTGTATTACAAGATCTGCCCTTCCTGCAAAGACGAGTTAGAATGATTAGCAAATTTCCTTGGTTTTTCTACTTAACAACGATGACACTGTCATGTGCCTGTATATGTGTTGTCTTCTTGGGAGACGGAATTCTCCTGAAGAAGTTGTTCTCCATTAAAAATTTACAAACATTACTTATTACAATGCCTAAAAACTGCACTGCAAGTACTAAAGAGACAATGCTGCAATACGACAACTTTAGAGACAACCCTATCTGCTGTACAAACGCATTTGCATCTAAACACTGGATGTGTTGAAGTCATTCGTTGCTGTCCTAGGGAAATGTTGAGAAAATCCGTTCGTGATCTTAGGCTTGTCTTGAAGGCTTCTTCTTCTGTAGATGAATCTCTTTCCAAAATCTGCGTGTCCTGCAATAGCAAAGGACCTGAAGACTTTTCAATCATATAGAACGCTCGATAACCATGTGTCCAACAAGGACAGATTTTGCAATACAATAGCAACAGTTGCTTTAATTGACACCTCAATTCAAAGCAATCAGCGGCTGCAGACAAAGGAATAACTCTCAACAAGTAAATCAAAACAAACACGGTCGCAAAATCAGCCCCAGACCAGTAGGGCAAACTCTCGTCTTGTGCAAACGAAAGGTGGTTTTTTAAGAGAAGTTATGTGCTTCTGACGAAAAAGGAGGGCAGATCTAAGGATCTGTCTTGCGGATTTTGTTTATTTGATCTAGGAGCTGTGTGGTAATTGTTTCATTTAAGCTCTAAATACCCAAGCCCCAATTCCTTCTGTTCGGCTTCTGAATGTTTATCTTGATTTACTGGTTATGAGAATATCCGTTGTCTGCAGTCACTAATCGCTTTGAATTGAAGTGCCAATAAAGCAACGGTAGCTATTGTATTACAAAATCTGTCCTTGTTCATGCGTCCAATATTTAGGACGCCTTCTTCGATGAATTATTATGCTACTAATAATACCTGGGCTACCTAGGTTGATGAGTAACGAAAAATTTTAAATATCGATCTGAAAATTAGACGTTGATTATCGCTCATATGCCAAACGTTTGTTGATGATGTTTTTCTAGATAGCTGTGAAGTGTTTTCGAATTTTTGATGTTTTGATAAGTTTTGACAAAAAAATCTCGATTTTGACAGCTTGAAAATCAAAATTCCGTGAAATTATTATCCAATAAATTATTGAAAAGTCACATTTTAAGTTCAGGTCAAGCAAGGTCGGACCTGAATGGCAGTAAATTAATACTGAGTTGAAAATCTTGCAATATTTGCATTGAAAGTTGTATTTTTTTGCAAAAGATCAAGGATATATTTCCAAAAAGCATTAATCAAATTAACGTATGCAAAGCCAAGAGTTAGAATCGAATGAAATGGATTGTCTCCTAGAAATCGCATGAATTTGAAATGAATGATTTTAGTGCCCATACCATTCTACAGGATTAAATATACATCGATTTCAATGGTTAGAAATTAAGAATTCGATTCTGGCATAATCTTATTTGATAGAGGGATAAGACCTCCAATGTGTAATATCATGCATGTTTGGATGCGATGCAAACTTTGTAAACCTACAGAGTGCCTCAAAAAATTGTTCGACGTAGAAATAACGATACGCTGAATAGACACTTGGTCAAGCGACCCTTTTCCTGAGGTTTTAAATTTATTTTGGCACAAGAATCTTGCAAATGCGCTTGGAATTCATGGACTTACAAGCCTTTGAAGTTACGTTTGTGCGAAAGCTGAAAGCAGAAGCTGCGAAATGACATATTTGGTAAAAGTCTCATAGACCATCATTTCTGCTATTTCTCAGCTGTTTTGTGGCGAACCAAATGGGATTTGAACAGGTTTTCGTTAACCTAACTCTCAAGTATATAGATGCTTTAAGGAAACAGATTCAGGCCCTCGTTGATAATTTTTTGAACCACCGTTTTTGGACATATGTACTGTTAAGAAAATTTTGACAATGATCGCAAGGAATAGATTGCTTTAGAAGTCCTATTTGGTTTGCTCTGATATCAACGAGAGATATGAAATTAGACAAGCTTCTTGCATTTTTGAGTCCAAAATCCCGTTCTATGTACAAGGTTTAATGTTTAGGAAAATTTTTACTTTCATATCTGTCTTCATTTCGAAAATATGGTGATATGAATAATTCAAACTCATAAGGCCCTTGACCGTGAAATCAAAGTTTGGATAAAAATTTGTCCAAGCATCTGATTTGAAGACTATGATCTGATTTCATGGTCAAAGTTCCTATGAATTCGAAGTCTTTAAATTGCCTTAATTTTATGCTAAACTCTGTACGCAGAACAAGATTTTAGGCCCCAAAATGCAAAATCTCTAACAAGAAAAGACTTCCATTTTTGTGCCTCTTACCTTGAAAAGGTGGATTATGAAGAGCCATGACCGCCAATGTTCTGGCAGAACAGGGGACTTAGAGACATACATCCTTTCAAACGGCCAGCGCACTTTCTCTGTATAATGTCCCCATTCCTTTTTGTAGGTCTTCAACGGATGTCGAGGTCTAATGTCATCTTTACTGATGACGATGGAAGGTTATGGCATTATTCCCTGGAGAGCAACCTTGTTTCTAATGTGAGGCTACCAGGGCTACCAACTGGCTGCAATGTGTATGGAATCTGTAACAAGAGCAAGAAAGCCCAAGGTATGTGAATTGTTCTGAAGTCATTGTGAGCGCAAGGGAATTTTTTGTATTACTGGGTGAATTAGACCTCGGCGCCTTTCACATTGCGTTCCTCTATTTAGATAAATTCAAATCGATTTGAATTTATTCTGCCGCAGATAAGATCTGTTTTCCTCCAGATAGCTTGCGGAATATCTTAGGCCCCGTCCACACGTATACGTTAACGTTTTGTAAACGCATAGGATG
Organism: Aurelia sp. 4 Dawson et al 2005; assembly: GCA_964019985.1. NCBI lineage: Eukaryota > Metazoa > Cnidaria > Scyphozoa > Semaeostomeae > Ulmaridae > Aurelia > Aurelia sp. 4 Dawson et al 2005. The sequence goes on along the minus strand of OZ026503.1, from coordinate 5,459,619 downwards.
TTTTCCGTCCACACTGATCCACTCATCCTTTATGGAGCGTTTTAGCCTGTCCACACGTAAACGCCAAAACAATCGAAAATGCATGGTGAGCATAAAGTCTATGGCGTCATCGTTTACAAAAGTATGCATTTACGACCGTCCACACGAAAACGAAAAAACAATGTTTTCAAAATAACTGCGGATGACTGGTGAATTTGAAGTCTGCGACGTCACCGTTTACGAAAGTATGCGTTTACGACCGTCCACACGGAGACGTGAAAACAGCGTTTTCGAAAGTATCCATTTTGGAAAGCGTTTTCGAATGTATGCGTTTAGGATAACTTAAAACGCCTTTTACATGTGGACGCAAGGTGTAAACGTATAAGAATGTATGCCTTTACAGACGTAAACGTATACGTGTGGACGGGGCCTTAGAGCGCATGTTATATTGTTAGATATCTAACGGATGCGCTAATTTTGGCTGGGCCACGTAATATCTGGTAAGATGTCTCAGGCTCCGTTCATACTGCTCCGTTTTTGTACAAAAACGGAGAGAAAATCCTCCGTTTTTGTGAAAGTGTTCACATTGATTTGCTCAAAAACGCCACAAAAACGGAGGTTTTCGAAAGCGCTATCAAAAGTGGATATCCACAAAAACGGAGGTTTTCGAAAACGCATTTGACCAATGTGAACGCACAGAAACGGAGGCTTTTGAAAACGCTGCAATATCCAACAATGAGCTTTACAAAACCGGAGCAATGTGAACGCACGAAAACGGATATCTTTGGCTCCGTATTTGTTATCAGACAGTTCAATGTGAACGCACAAAAATGGATGCTTTTCTCTTTGTTTTTGTACAAAAACGCAGTGATGAGAACGGGTAGCTTTGATGCAACAAAAACTCACCACAACAAAAATGGAGCAGTGTGAACCGGGCCTCAAAGTATAAATTAAGTGAGACATTATCACTTTTCCAGTAACGTTATTTATAATGAGATCTCACTGTCAGTTGAAATTCATATCATATTATATACAGTAATTCCCCGCATATAAGAACTTACTTTTTTGAGAGCCAGGTTAAAGTAGGTTCCTGGGGGAAGGGGGGTTAACTCGAGTTTTGGGATGACGGGGACATGCCTCCCAGCATGTTAAGGAAAGACCCGTATTTAGGGATTTTTGGTCAATTTCCATACCCATTTTTATGGAGTTTTGGGAGACAAAGCCTTTTGAACATCCCAGAAATCAAGTTTCATGTCACTTTAAATGCACAATACGAAGGTAAAGTTGTAACCGACGACGTTTCAAAGCTAAAAAGACAAAAATCGAACATTGGAAATACTAAACTCGACAACCTTTTTCTTCGCAAGTCAAAAAGCTAACCATTTTTAGTGGAAAATTTAAGTTCTGAGACCCATATTTAAGGATTTTCGAGGTTCTAAACCCATCTTTATGGGCTAGAAGTATGTGGAAGTGCCCCCCCCCCCGGAGTAGGTTCTTATTTCATAGGTACAAGGACTAATTTCAAGGTATAAAGGTTCTTTTTTGAAGGGCGCCTCTTATAGGCCCTTTCAGAGCCTTTCAAAGATGTTCAGCCCTACTATTTGTTTTGGGAGCGTCCTTATAAACCTAATAATTAATTGGGGAGGAGAATCAAACTTTAGAAGCCAAGTGGGACCAAGATGAACTTAATAACAGCAATCAAAAATCAATGTTGCTACCCCTACAATAAGAACTCATGTTTCATCAAACTGAAACAGGTTCTTAATTGCAAGGTTCATAATTTAGGCAAAGCAGCCTAGGTTCTTAGTTTGGTAGGTTCTTATATGCGGGGATTTACTGTATTTCAAGAAATGTTCTGTTCATCAAATCCGGTTATCGAAATGGCAGCCAAAATTTATCTCATGCCTCCTATTTCTCTATTTTGCGACCAATCTTCTCAAAGTCTTATGTTGAAATTGTATAGTTTACTCTCTTTGTGACGATATATCGCTGTTGACGCTGCAATAACACTCCTTCTTACCTTTACTTCATATATTCATTGGGATTTGAAATCCTTCACGCTGCATAAAGTCACTTAAAGCATCATAAATAGGAGGTATGAGATAAATTTTGGCTGCGATTTCGACAAACCGGATTTAATGAAGAGAACATTTCTTGAAATATAGCAAATCCCCGCATATAAGAACCCACCAAAATAAAAACCTGGAAACTGTTTTGCCTAAATTATGAACCTTGCGTGGTTAAGCACATGCTTCAAGCACCATAAATCAATAACCAACTGGAAAATAACTTTTGCTCAAAATGTTAAGCTGATTTTCCAGCGGAGACTTTCAAGACATCCTTTTTTGATCTGCTCCTCCAACGCAATGTTGCTGTTGTTTCCGACCTAAGGTGTTAACGGATTTCTTGATGTTCGCTCGAATTTTCTTCCCTTGAAGCAAAAAGAAAGTCCTGTTCAGCAATTTTCCGAAGAGACCTGGGGGTTTTCCTTTCTGAAGAATGTGTTTCACGCTTCTGAGCGCACTCAATCAAGTCAAAATAAACAGAGAAGCAGATCATTGTCATTGCATCGTTCCTATGAAAGGCTTGATATCCATTCTTGAACCGCCAAATCGCTTCGACTTAATAATTCACCCTCCCTGTCCTTCTCCATTGCAAAAATCCCATTTCTAACCCTAGGGGTGGGGAAGGGGTGGGTTACTCGGGTATATCTTGGATAGGGATGCTCAGATTACTTTTCGGGTCTAAAATTTGGACAGACTTTACTTTTTTTAAATCAATGTACAGTTATTTTACAGTTACAATATACAAATGTACAGTTATTTTTTCGGTAACTGAAGTTCTGCATTACGTTTTTGGGTTATAGTAAGAAAACTGAGAAAAGCATATCTTATAAACAAATCTGAAATCAAGTAACATTAATAAAGTCAAAATACTTGAATATCCTAACAGATTATGAGAAATCTAATCAATTAGAGCACTTTTTCATAGATCTAAGATACCAACTTCATGACCTTTGGGGTATTTTGGATGAGAAAAAAATTAATTTTTTTGGGTCTATTTTGATGCCAGTAATTATTTTTTTGGTTGATTCTTGTTCCCCATCCTGAGCACCTCTGTCCTAAATATACCTGAGTATCCCATGGATTTCTAACAAACTATGTAGTTATATGCGCATACTAACCAGTTTTGTGTTGTGCAGGAAAACATAAAGCCCGAGGTCTTTAAAGTACAGACCGAGGTTGCGAGGTCTGTGCATTAAGACCGAGGGCTTTATATTTTCCTGCACAACAACACAACCGGTTAGTATGAGTTTTATTACCTGACATCTGATTCTGAGAATCTTGACTCGCATTTAGTCAAGCACATTTTTTTAGCTTTAAGTTTACTGAACATCTCAAAGGACTAGGCTTAACGCAGTTGTTGTGGCGACAAACAAGGCGACAAACAAGGTATTATGCAAGGCTACGGGAGGCCGGCGGGAAAGGTGCGATTAGCCATTAGGAATGGCGGGATTCTGCATTGCCTTGTTTTTGAAACTTCAGTCAGGTAATAACATACTATATAGCATATACTCCTCAAATATAAAGAAATAATTACAATTAAACTATTTTGGGACCCATATACCAGGTGAGTTAAAAGAGACGCCCGGCTTTTGAGAGGCTACTGCTCTCTGAGCATATATGCGATGAAATTTTGCAATATTTCGTTGAATAGCCAAATCGTTCAATTATTTTTAAAAATTTTCCTGTCTAAAATCGGCCACTCCGTTCAGATTCTGTAAGCGATTTTCTAAAATGAGCCCCTGTGAGAAACCTCAAAAAACATGCTAAAATTGCAAGCAAATGTCCCTAATTTGTTAACCTCACAGCGATGACTTTCAGCACGCTTTAGCGCGTGCTTTCTTTTTGATGAGTTGAAAAGTCTTCCCCCGATTGTAAATAACTCATTCAGGGGAATTCCATGCTCTCATGAGGACAAAATGCATGAACACATTCAAGAGTCATCATTGTCAGGAAGGAGAGCAAAGGGAAATTTTGCTTGCTGTTTTCGCTCGTTTTTGCAGGTTCTCGAAAGGGGCTTTCTATAGAAAGTCTCCTATTTCGACGGGAAGGAATGGCCGATTGAAACCAGGTAAATTACTGGACCTAATTTGACATATCGGGGATAAAATTTGACAGTTTCAATTTCATTGCTTCGATATTCAGGGACCAGGATTTTTTCAAACCCCGGGCGTTTTTATTGACTCACCTGGTAGATGCCGATATGAAGGCGCCACGCATTCAAGGGTATATCCTCTCTAAACTTATGAGCATTGCCTCTATATACGAGTCTGTTTCGAGAAATTACGAAAATAGTATAAATTGTCTCGTATCAACTGCTGTCGTGTTTGCAGACTTTTTTCCTTCACAAAATAACAGCGTGGTTTGTTTGCATTGAAAAATTTATGAATATTCTTTCGCAATGTCAGCAGGAACGTAAGAATTTCATTTCATTTTGAATTCTTTATACAGGGTAAAGTCTACAATAACAATTGATTTACAAGCTGCCCTGTTGAAAACCTAATTACAATAGTTACATAAGCAAATAAATAGATAAATAGAAAGACCCTAAAAGTACGTTAATGAAACAGAAAATTAAAATTTGAACAGAAACGGTTATATCCTGCCAAAGTGGCGTCATAATAAGGACTGATATTCATAATTTGTGCTTGAAAGCCAAAAATGTGCTTGCTTGTTTTGCCTCATTGCTAAGGTTGTTCCAAATACGTGCTCCTCTAAATTCCAAGCTTTTCTGTCCTGAAGACGTTTTGAACAGAGGGATGCGTAGATCAGTATTGGAATTGCATAGCATCCTACTTTGAGTATCAGACAGTCTATGAAATAGCCCTTTTAAGTAATCGGGACCCTCATTATGGAGAGCCTTGTAAACAACCTTTGCAGTTTCTGACTCAATTAGCTCCTGAATAGTAGGTCACCCAAATTTTTGTGTTAATGGTTGGGAATGGGCGTCATAAGGACTGTTTGTAACTATCCTCGCTGCCCGGTTTTGTAATTTCTGTAGCTTCTGTAAAGTACCAGCAGCCCCCCCCCAGACGGGACAGCAGTATCAGAAGTGCGGCTCAACAAGGCTTTTCTACATCGCTTGTACAGTTACTAAAGGGAGGTATCTTTTAGCATAACGAAGCATTCCTAAATCGCGGGAAACCTTTTTTGTTATGGTGACTAAATGTTCATCCCAGTTAAGAAATTGGTCGACCTGGACCAAGGACCGCGGAGCGATCCAAAGAGTGGATGGGCTAGGAAACGAGCGTCAAGCGAGCGTAAGATGGGGGTCCGGGTGCACAGTTACTCCTCCGGGGGCGCAGCTAGGAAGCGAGCGTAAGATGGGGGTTGGTTGTCAGGCTGCTCAACCGCTCTAATTTTGTACCTACTACCAATCAAAATACTTTGTGTTTTAGCAACGTTAAGAGATAACTTGTTCTCATCCAGCCATGACTTAAGAGACTGTAGGTCTTTGTTAACTGCATTGTTGATTGAGGAAATAGATTTCGAGGAGTAGTAGATGCTTGTATCATCAGCGTACATATCAACGTGTGAATAATCGAGTGCCAAGGGTAAATCGTTGATATAGATCAGAAAATGTATCTCAGACTTGAAGAAGAAGCATCTCAAACTGGGGGGCATGACACTTCAAGGGCACTTTTTCCTTAAGAATAGAGGCTATTTTTTAAAAAGAAAAAGGCAACGGCGAACCACTTGCACATCGTCAGAATGCCCTTGATCTGTCGTTCGATTCGCATTCTTTTTGATAATGTAGCTGAAAGATCAATTGGGCCTAAATCGTCTGCTTCTTTTTTCTCAAAACAACTGGGTTTAAAATGACTTAAAATCAGTTTCTAGAAATTCTGTACCTTGAAATCAGGTGTCAGGACTTCGGTAAAGGAGTATTTTTGCCATAAAAGCAAAACCGCCTTGCTCTAAGCCTGATCGGTAGACGACGGGGCGACAGAATCTCGTCTTCACTTGAATTTTTTACCGTTTTTACAGCTCTAGGGCCTCATTGGAGCGATAACAGCAGCAACGATTCAACTTAATGATATTGTTGGGGAGACGAGATACGCTTTGTTCGAGGAAGGTAATGTGTCCCCGTGCAGTAAGTTAAAGTTCATGCAATCGTCAACATTTCAACCCCGAACGCTACTGTGTATGCGCTATAACGTACTGCGCTGGGGGACACAAAAGTTTCCTCGGACAAAGCATATCTCGTCTACTTAACAAGAGATGAGCGTAATTTAAGGGTCCTTATGTAGTGAGGCTACCCCATAGCTCCTGGATGCGTCCTCGTGGCCCCCAGCAAGGCTGCTGTCAACTCAGTTGATTTGTTTCAATTTCGAAATTTATTACAGATGCTCTCCTCATGGGAGTCTCGATCACAATTTTCTATGAGGCAACCGAGGCAACTTCGCCGTGATGCACAGTTGGAATGAAAGCCAACTAATATGAATTTAACGAGTGGGCGAAAGAAGTTTCGCCGTCGGGGTTTTCGTTGAAACTATTTTTAAAGCTCAGCCATTACATGAATGAAATTGTAGGGCGGTCCTTGTCTCTGACAGACTCTCATTTTCCCTTGTGAAATCAATCTGATGTTAGCCATCTGCTTTTCTCGCTTCTAAAAATCTTTCCCATTGATATCTATCTACGTTACGTTGATGATTTGATGAGGAGCATGAACAGTATAGCTAAAACTGAAATCTGTGTAATGGACACTTTGGAGAACTTTAGCCCTTCTTGGGCTCAACAAACATGGGCTCATAAATGTACGGGGTTAGCCAGTGAAAAGTTCCCATCTTTGAAAATTCATTGCATCAAGAGAACTTCCCAGATTTGAATGATTCAAATTCTAGTTAACAGCCAAAAGATCGGCATATTTTTGTGATTTTTTCGCTGTCTCACGAGCTCTAGAAATATAGGTAAATTCAACTTAGAAAAGATTCGTGGTTGCAAAATGACTGAACAGTGACCAAAAATATTGATCAAATCATAAAGGACTAGCGAATTCCGCTAGTTATCCTTGTTCGGAAGAAGTCCTTTCACTCCCATTATGTTTACTTTCACGTGGCGTGCGTAGCTTGTTACGCATTACATATAGGATGGTTGTCTCTCAGAACCATTTTGTTGAGTGGTGATGTAGAAACTAATCCTGGTCCGGAATCACTTGATTTTTGCTGTTGGAATTTGAATAGTATTACTACATATGACTTTTTAAGAGTTTCCCTTATTGAGGCATACAACTCAGTGTGCAACTATGACTTAATCGGCATTGTTGAAACTCACATTGACAGCACCGTTGATGAAGATAGGCTTTCACTAGATGGCTATACATTTCATAAAGCGAATCACCCACAAAATGTAAAGTGGCGTTGGGTTATACGTTAGGGATTCTCTTCCTTCAAAAAATCGCTCGGACCTGGTGACTCTTCCAGAGTGCGTTGTGTGTGAGATCCAATTAAACAGGAAAAAGTACTTTTTCGTAGTTGTTTATAGAAGTCCAAGTCAAGACCAGAGTGAATTTGATAACTTCACAATGAATTTTGAGTTGTTGCTTTCAAAATTGCATGCTGAAAGTCCATTCTCTGTTATCATTACCGGTGATTTCAACTGCCGCTCGTCCCAATGGTGGGAAAATGATGTCGAAAATAATGAAGGAAAGCTATTTGAGCAAATAACGTCTGACCTTGGTCTACATCAACTGATCTCGGAACCAACTCACTTAATGGGCGATTCAAAATCCTGCATTGATCTGATTTTTAGTGATCAACCAAACCTAGTTATTGATTCTGGTGTTCATCCATCACTACATGAGCAATGTCATCATCAAATCGTCTATGGGAAATTATCTGTTTCGAATGTTACACTGCCCCCTCATACCCGCAGAATCTGGTATTATGATCAGGCAGATTTTGTCGCCATTATGAAAAGTATTGGAATGTTTCGTTGGCAGGAACATCTTGAAAAAATCACATGCCCTAACGAGCAAGTAAAATTACTCAACGAAGTCCTTTTTAACATTTATTCTAATTATATTCCAAACCAAGTCAAGGCGATCAGGCCTCGTGAAGCTCCCTGGATAACGCACAATGTTAAAAAATTCCTCAGGAAAAAGAATCATGCTTATAAAACTTTTGTTAGGAACGGTCAGCCAGGCGACAAGCTTGAAGGAATACAAAAGATGATATCTGACGGTGCAAAAATGATTGAGGATGCCAAACAAAATTACCTCCGTAAGACAGGGCAAACTTTAGCTAATCCAGGGACATCTCGCAAAACATATTGGTCTTTAATCAATACCCTTCTGAATAAGGCGAAGATTCCTATAATACCACCCCTTTTAGAGAACGGGTTATTTATAACTGATTTTACTGAAAAGGCTCAGTTATTTAATGACTATTTCATTCTCCAATGTACAACAATTGATACAGGTAGTGAACTTCCTCAACATATTCCAATACCTACTTCCTTGATAAACGACTTTAACATCTCTGAGGAAAATATTCTAAATATCATAAGATCACTTAATCCTAACAAGGCACATGGCTGGGATGAAATTTCTATAAGAATGATAAAAATAAGCGATGTTTCGTTACTTACCCCTCTTAAAATAATATTCACGAACTGTTTGAGACAGGGTGTATTTCCCGAAATATGGAAGTGTGCAAATGTAGTCCCGGTTCACAAGAAAAACGAAAAGAATGTAAAGAGTAACTACCGTCCTATTTCTCTTCTACCAATTTTCGGGAAGATGTTTGAAAAACTCGTTTACGACTCCTTATATTCGCATCTTGTTTCATGTAATTTGCTCAACCCCAATCAATCAGGGTTTCGTCCTGGCGACTCAACAGTAAATCAACTAATTTCCATAACGCATACGATATTCAAGGCGTTTGACTGTAATCCTTCTCTTGATGTTCGTTCTGTGTATCTTGATATTTCAAAAGCCTTTGACAGGGTATGGCATGATGGTCTCATTTATAAATTAAAACGATGTGGCGTCTCCGGGAAACTTCTTTCTCTCATCCAAAGTTTTCTTAAGGATCGGAAGCAGCGAACTGTTCTGAATGGTCAGTGTTCTAATTGGGGAGATATTTCGGCAGGAGTGCCTCAGGGTTCTATTTTAGGTCCTTTGTTTTTTCTTGTATACATAAATGATCTGACTGCTGATTTGAAATGTAATGTCAAACTTTTCGCCGATGATACGTCTTTGTTTACGGTTGTTCGAGAAGCTGACGAAGCAGCAAGCGATATGAACCATGACCTTCAATTGATAAGTCAGTGGGCCCATGATTGGAGAATGTCATTTAATCTTGACCCGCAAAAACAAGCTGTTGAATTATTATTTTCAAGGAAAAGAAATGAAACAGATCATCCAGTGATTCTCTTTAACAACATACCCGTAAAAAAAGTAAATGAACATAAACATTTAGGTATTATCTTAGACTCAAAGCTTTCCTTCTCGGCTCATATAAAATCTGCTATCTCTAAAACGAGAAAGGGCATTGGTTTGCTGAAATATCTCTCCAAATATCTACCCAGACATACCCTAAGCGAACTATATAAGCTTTACGTGCGACCACATCTGGACTACGGGGATGTTATCTATCACATCCCAGCTAAAGTATGTGAATTCAGTCAAAACATCAGTTTATCAAATTTAATGGAAAAATTAGAATCTGTTCAGTATTCTGCTGCCCGTGCTGTAACAGGAACTTGGAAGGGAACATCACGTGAAAAGCTGTACATTGAGCTTGGCTGGGAGTCGCTGAGCTCCCGAAGATGGAGTAGACGCCTTACTTTGTTCTACAAGATTATGAATAATCTCACACCCTTGTACACAAAGGAGCCGATCCCACAACCTCATCAGTCAAGTTACTCTCTTCGCAATCAGGATGTCGTTGGGCGGATGAGGGCAAGAACCGAACAATTTCAATCCTGTTTTTATCCTAACTGCGTATCTGAATGGAACAAGCTCGATCCAGAAATCAGGCTTGCACCGTCTGTTGCTGTTTTTAAGAAAAAGCTTTTGTCAATAATTCGCCCCCCTGCAAAATCTGTATTTGGTATTCATGACCCAATAGGCTTATCGTATCTTACCCAAATAAGGGTCGGTCTCAGTAAATTAAATCTTCACAAATTCAGTCATAATTTTCGAGATACCATTGACCCAATGTGCCCAACGAACGATGGCATTGAGGATACGGAGCACTTCTTGTTGCTCTGCCCTTCATTTGACATTCAACGACGAGATCTTCTCGCTGGAGTTTCGGAATTATTGCGACCTTATGTTCGAATAAACAGCCTTCCAAATAACGCGCTGGTCGAAATTTTGTTGTATGGTGATAAAGACCTTTCTATTGATGTTAATAAAAACGTACTCAAATTAACCCTCAATTTCATTCACAACACAGGCCGGTTCAATTGAAATTGTTTGAAGCAGCTGCTACACCCCCCCCCCCCCCCGATCGCAAAGTCTCTTTTTCTCCTTTATTTGTTTTTCCCGTTCCTTAAGTCTGTTTCACATTGGATGTAAGGCCATCTACACAAAATTTCAAACATTTAATATCTTCACTATTGCATTCCATAAACCCTGATCAATTTAAGGCGCAATGTCTTGGGCAGTGGGGACTCTGGAGGGAGTCAGGAACAGCAGCAATTGTTGCTGTTGTTGGTTGTTTCTCTCAACCGGGTTTCTATTGTTTGGCATCAGGCGCCTCCGTCGCTGACCTGGCAACCAATGTGAAACAGATTCCAGTATTTATCAGTATCGTATCGTATGTACCATTTTTTATGTGTATTTTTATATCTCTATGTGTTGGCCATGGGGTAGACATTGTCTTTTGCTCCTCATGGTATCGTCCTTGTAGTGTTGCACAGTAGTTAGAGTATAGTAGAATGTAGCATATATTGTAATTTTTTAAATTGATATAAAAAAAAAATAAAGGACTCCTCGCACAGATCAATAAAGAAAAAGGATTTGTTCATACGTGAGAGATATTCATTGCACACATATTTCCATGGGACTGAAAATCTTTAGTATTTTTTTATAACTGATGTCGTATATCTCTTGAGAGAGGTGAAAGACTATTGCGTATTGTTCTGTGTACCATCACGGGAGTCCTTACAGTTTGATCAATGTTTCCGGCCCCTTTTCAGCCATTTTGCAACCATACAATTTTTGTGAAGTTGAATTTACCAATACTTCTAGTGCTGATTGAATCTCGAGAAAACATAGGGCTCATATCCTGATTGGACAAGAGCGCGAGGGCTCACATGACCTTGCACTCGCTTCTCCACCAATCAGATGCCGTGATTTTTGACTGACGGGTCATTTTTGATCAATTTGACCACCCCTCACGAAAAGGTAAACGTGTAAAATTTGTGATCGAATTTTTCAAAAATTTTTGCAGCTTGCCATTTCTCGATGATAAAGGCACAATTCCAGAAAGAGCAAACTTTGGATCTCGAAAAATGACGAAATTACAGCATCTCGAACATGAAGGAATATGTCTGGAGGACTCCTTGCTTCAGTATGACAGATATCTGACATAAAACATTCCACAGCACCATCTCGACTCTAAAATTAAATCTGCAAGAGCTCAAATCGAAGAAATATGTATGTTTTCAAAAAATAACAGAAAAAGCGCAAGAATGACGAGAAAAACCTTCCATGGGCTAGCTAGCCCTTCTGCTTTCTCTGCGGTCGTCCCGTTCCGAAAAAACCCGAAACGGCCTTGGAAAAATAGGATGTTTTAGCAAGAGGACGTGAGCCAAGAAGATGCCAGCATAATTCTTTGTTCGAGGATGTAAATCAAAAAGTGAAATCAAGTTCAAAGAGCCTTCACGATTCTCGAGAGACTTATTGTACCTGCTATTCTGAAACTGACAACCCGAAGAATATACTTTTGAAAGCCGCACTGCAAAACTAGGATGTCGAGAAGGGAAGCAAAATGCAATTTGAGCATATTCAAAAATGATGGAAATGCGAGATTGGAAACTTGTTTTATGGAATTTGTCTGTCTGTGGGGGGAAAGGCTGGAAACTGAGAATGCTCTAAAACATAGAAAAGTAGCTACGTTTTCAAAGACGTCCGCGTCTTGCTACTAAAAGAGCCTACTAGTAGGATGTGGCAGCATAATCCATTAAGAGCATTTGAGATCGGTAGAAGCCTCCTAGAAATACTGTTTTCATTCGTATCACTTCATTGTAGGAATAAACACTACTTAGTAGTCTTGTTCAAGATAAGCAGTGCAACAGTTTCATAGCTCCATACAAACATCTGTCGGTGAATTGTATACGAAGTTCAACAACTTTCCTGTTGAAATAAAGTCATATTGTGATATTTCAGCAAAATGTTGTTGTGCTTTGTTTAAGTAACCGAATGATGTCAGATGCTTTTGCTGCTGTCGAATGGTGTGCAGACTGAAATGTAATATTGCGCTTCCCCCAGCAGCATAGCGAGAGGAATAATTTCGCCCCTGGCTCCCTACCTCTTACGCCTATGCTTGCCCCAAGTCTCGTTTTATGACTTGGTAGTAGTTTGTTGCCGTTTTCGTTCATTTTGGTCATAGCAATTACGGGAAGAAAATACACTTTTTCTAAAATAACTAGGGGGAGCTAAAGCCCCCAAAATCACTGAAAAGATAACTTGGGGCTGGCTGAGCCCCCTGCTCTTTACCACTGTATTTAGAGGATTTCCATAGCCATCAACCTTGCCGCGTCTTCTGTTACGTTGTCCCAAAGGAGGGCCTTCAGTAGGTACTAACAATATATATTTTCTGGTCAATTTTGGAACGAGGAATCCAAATGTTTCATTAATTTTCATGTCTGAGACAGTCGAGTAGACTTAGGGTTCTTCCCTCCAAAATTGGAGGCATAGCTTATAGAGTAGACAGATATCTTGCATACATATGGAATATATGGAACAGAGGTTACCGTTGAAACGGAAATGTCAATTTAGACGGGAACCTGCACTGAGTAGGTTGTATCTTTATGAAAAGTTTTTCGAAGAATTGTCTTTTTCTATAGCAATGCCTCACATCATGAGTTGAGGCTGGGGTAAAATAGTAAAAAAGGATCTCATAACAACTATAACAGCTCAATGGAAATTCGAAAGTATCATCTTTGCCTGGATCATCTATGCCAAAATCAAAAGCCTCTTCGTCGTTACCTAATGTTACGAGAAGGATCTGTGACATCCTCAAGTTACGTTTCTGCAATGCAGTCACTGAGATTGGGAAGCCAGCCATTGTTTGCTAGGCTTGCAAGTGTTATCATTGGTCCCTTTGCATGTCTCCAAACCTAAGTTTGAATGATAAATATGCTTGGCAAGGTTGCTTTGAAATGCACCCTTTTCCGGTAATGAATATCTGCTTAGTACGCTTTCAAAAACAAGCAACTACAAGGGTCACATCAAAAAATAATGCAAGCTTTCTAGAGATGTTTTAGTAGTGATGGAACAGAAGTCCATATTATTGACAACCTGCTGTACAGCCTTAAAAAGTTCGTCTGCACAATACTTGAAGAAGAAAGCCTCAATTCGATAATTGACGCCAGGAGAGTGATTTTTTGGGAAAGAATGGAAAAACCAACAAACTAGCAGATTGAACTCTTCATCCGCCATGTCAAAGCAACCTTGCGAAGCATAGTCGACGCTCACACCATATTGCTTAGATTTGGAGAAATACATCCAGAGCAATGGCAAATATTGAGAGCCCAATCAATAACGACTGGCTTCCCTGTTTCGGCATTGACTGAATTCAGGAAACATAAACTGCATGCGAGAGACTGCATGTTTTGTGGATCCTTGTAGAAGAGCATTCTTGGAAGGAGGTGGGCGATGGATTTTAATTTTGGCGTGTTTGCTGGCAGTCGGAAATGGACGCTTCGGCTTTTCGGGACGGGGCGACCGCAGAGAAAGCAGAAGGCCTACTTAGCTCGTAGCAGCTAGAGTTTTCTTGTGATTCTTGCGCATTTTCTTATATCTTTTAAAACATACATTTTTCTCTGATGTAAGCTTTCGCAGATTCATTTTTAGAGTCGAGATGGTGCTGTGGAATGTTTTATGTTAGATATCTGTCATAATGAAGCAAGGAGTTTTCCAGACATATTCCTTCATGATCAAGATGCTGTAATTTCGTCATTTTTCGAGATCCAAAGTTTGCTCTTGCTGAAATTGTGTTTTTATCATCGAGAAGTGGCAAGCTGCAAAAATTTTTGAAAAATTCGATCACAAATTTTACACGTTTACCTTTTCGTGAGGGGTGGTCAAATTGATCAAAAATGACCCGTCAGTCAAAAATCACGGCATCTGATTGGTGGAGAAGCGAGTGCAAGGTCACGTGAGCCCTCGCGCTCTTGTCCAATCAGGATATGAGCCCTATGTTTTCTCGAGGATAATCACAAAAATGCTTCGATCTTTCGGCTTTTAACTGGAATCAGAATCGTTTAAATCTATGCAGTACTGATAGGTGTATGAATTTTCAAAAGTGGGAACTTTTTTCTAGCTCACCCAGAAAACCAGAAATGATTACCGAACACTTGAGAGTTTACCTTTCATGTTCAATGTGTTGCTAAAACATTCCAAGTAACAAGGACAGATTTTTTAACACAACAGCATCAGTTGCTTTGGTTCACACCTCAGTTCAAAGCGATTAGCGAATGCAGACAAAAGAAATCCTCTCAACCGGTAATTCAAAACAAACATAGCCGCAAAGTCGAAGGTGCGGGCGAAGGGTGTTTTTTCGAGAGAAATTATGTCATTATTACGAAAAAAGAAGGGTAAACCTAAAGTTCTGTCTGGTGGATTTTGTTTACGTGATGTGGAGTAAGTGCCAAAATTTTTGAGTGTTACATATGCAAGAATTGTAATGCCCTCTGCAAGAATTGTAATGCCCTCTGCTTGGCTTCTGAATCACGTAAACAAAATCCGCCAGACGAAACTTTAGATTTACCCTCCTTCTTTCGTTATAAGCACATAACTTCTCTTAATATCCACCCTTGGCCCACACCAAGTGAGAGTTTTCCGTGCAGGCTTCAGGGCAACTTTGCGGCAATGTTGTTTTCAGTGTCTGGTTGAGAGGATTTCCTTTGTCTGCATTCTTTGAATTGAGGTGTGAACCAAAGCAAGTAATGCTATTGTATTACAAATCTGCCCTAGCTATTCCAAGTAGCTAACATTTTTTCACTTGATAGATAAAAGGTTACCTATGTCTAATGTGTCAGATGTAAGACATGAGTAATGGAGCGTTGTTCTTGGCCTTAAAACACCGAAACGCCTTCTCGTGATAAGGTTTGCTGAAGATTGTATTGCCAGTTATTGTTTGCGTTCGTGAAACTCGGGATTACCTTTTTGGACCTCAAACATGAAAAAAATTAAAAGCAACGGGACAAATCAAGTAAGATTTGTGAAAAATGTTCAGAATCAAAAATATTCAGATATCAGAATTGGATCATGAGAAATCTACCGGCTGTCTAAAAACGGTGCCCCCTTTTGCCCAAATTAGGGAACGAAACCATAGAATATCGGTACTTTTGATTTCATAAGCATATTTGTTTGTTGATCTTTAATTTAAATGCACATACCTTGCATTTAAGATTCGTCCTCCGAACATCGAAGATGAGTTAACTTGTAACCGAGGTTTGTAAAAAGGGCCTAGTCATGATTTGATATCACAGTCATATCGCAAAAGAATTTAGCTTTGGCCTTTACCTTTTTCTTTTGAAAAAAGATCATACCTTGCAATATTTTAATTGTTCTACAAATAATTATTCCTCCGAAGAATCAATCCATGCATTGCATTCC
Source organism: Aurelia sp. 4 Dawson et al 2005 (assembly GCA_964019985.1). Taxonomy (NCBI): domain Eukaryota; kingdom Metazoa; phylum Cnidaria; class Scyphozoa; order Semaeostomeae; family Ulmaridae; genus Aurelia; species Aurelia sp. 4 Dawson et al 2005. The sequence goes on along the minus strand of OZ026503.1, from coordinate 5,443,782 downwards.
TACCGCATTTTTAGCATTTTTTTCAATCTGTGCGATCTTTTATTCTCTTCAAAAGCGAAAAACTGAAAGTTAAAGCTTATAGGCGCTTTGGAAAATATATATGATACATATCGTGGCTAGGCCATTTTCAAAACCTCTAGTGTCGGGTGCACTGTAAATTTTGACTTTGCGAGCTTGTATGTCCAATATGCGAATCTAAGTTGAAGATGGATGCATTCAGCTTTCCGCTCGGAGGGTAATAATACCTCATCGTTTCGTTGCTATTTCATGTCAAAATGTGATACTTTTTTATACACCCGGTAATTAGTTAGAATTTTTTATCCCTATTGTTTGACATCGGATAAACTGACGCAATCAAAATATTGGACAGCTTTCACAGCTGAAAATGTAATTTGACAAGTGGCAACAAATTCCAGTCCTGGGTTGAAACCTTTAATGTAATAAAAATATTTTCACCTCGGGTGAGCGGACTGAAATCCCAGCTCTATGTTGACAACTCTCATGTGCTGAAGGTGCTGAAGCTAGGGGTTCAAAGCGCATCAACCAAAAAATAAAATTTTCTAGACCCAAAAAAATAACCTTTCTGACCCAACGCTTTTAAGTCAGGGTCCTAATGTAAATCAATAGGGTTAAAAGCAAACTAAGCTAGGGAGACTGGGTAATTTAAATATAACCTATTGTATTTGATGTTTTCGATCTATGAAACAAAAGGAATATAAGTGGCCCATGCGTCTCTTTTGTGCTATGTTTAGATTATGACGCTATATCTCCGTTCATTTACTTTAAATCAGTGTTAAACCAAGGAATTCATCGTTTATGAAATTGCCATGTTATCGGGCCCTGAGTGTACCGGAAAGCCCTCTAGGACACATAGTAATTAAAACAAATTGAACAAAAGTTACACCGCAACATTTCGCATTCAGATGATGATAACAGATGGTGCTGTTTTCATAAAGTAAACAACAGATGTTTGCCATAAAAGTTTCTTGTCATCAAGTGAGCTCCATCCTCACGAAGCCATAAGTTTCTTATATAAACAGATAATGAAAGATCTACAATCCTGGCCGTAAGGTGTTGAGAAAAAATTGACTTTCCCCTGTTTTTAGACCTCACTACCAAAATACCGTCAAAATGTTCACTTCCCCCGCCCCCCATCTCAATGTTGTTTTTTTGTCTTCAGACGATATAGCAGTTAACAGCTTTTAGGATATTTTCACAAACAACATTGAATTGGGGGAGCGGGGGTTTGCTAAATGAAAAAAATCGAGATTTTCCAAACATTCTCAACACTTATGGCTAGGATTGTAGCTCTGCGATTCCAGGTCAGGATCTAGGTTCCAGATCAGGCCCCGTTTACACTGTCCTGTTTTCTAATGGAATCGGTACGAAATCATGCCGTTTTCGCCTTGCGTTTACACTAAAACGTTTTCGTGACCCACCCGCGTCAAATGAAGACGATCTGAACGCCACGATTTTAAAACGGCATGAAGCGTTTAAGTGTACACGCTTGAAAAACGCAACAATTTCGTTACTGATTGAAAGGGAGACAGATACTATTCTTTTGTATCTCTTTCAATCAGTAACGAAAACGTATCTTGCCGTTTTCACATTGTGCGGTTTTCAAAATTGTCTTCATTTGACGCCAGTTACGAAAACGGTTTACTTTAAACGGAAGGCTAAAACGTCATAATTTTGTACCGTTTTCACTTGAAAAGCTGCAACTAGTTTATTGTTTTAGGTTTGACTGACAATTTCTACCTACCATTTCCGTAATTGATATCACGAGGGAGAAGACACGCATTTTTTCATAGGAATCTAAGAATTTGGGCCAGTACTGAAAGTTTCTTAAAATTATCAGATCTTCATTACTCAGAGATTTTTCTTAAAGGTTCCATAACAATCTTCATTCTCAACGCATGTGACCTAACGAACATTTCAAAACGAAGTTTTTTGAAGCATTTGCTATGTCTAGACATTACACAAGTACCTACAGAGTAATATGATACAGGAAACAAGTGAAAACGAGTCAAAATTTTCTTGAACAAAATGAATTTTTTTTTAAGTTATGTTTTCTCAGAACGGGAGTTTCTTATTTTTTAGTGATCTGAGGGTTGAGTTTCTTATAGTAGCAGTTTCTTATAAAAAGATTGTGTAGATTGTTTTTTCATTTTAAACATTTTTATCCTTGGATACAATTCAGTTTATAAAGAAATTAAGTGAGGGCTTTCCAGTTGTCCCAGCAAAAAACCAAAAAAAAGGCTAATGAGAAATAACGATGATTGTTTCGATGTAGAACAGCTTTCCTTGAATATTCTCAGTTCAACGCTTTTAGCTTCGTTTTGAATAACTGGATCGAAGGCGCTGATTTCATTTCCGAGTCCACATAACGCAAATGACTTTTGGCCATAAGCAGCTCTCATCTTTGACACTGCAAGATTGCATTTCGTATTGCGAAGGACCCTGGTATGAACATCAGACAATTTGAAGAAAATGTTACCTAGAAAATGAAGAAAATGTTGGTAATTTTCAACAGAAACCAATCCACCTCGATTCTAGCGCTATCAGTACCTTCCACGATCTTTAAGCGCACACGATTCTATGGTAACTGGCCATGGGCGGTAGGAAACTACTGAGTTAGCCTTGCTTAAATCGCCTTATAAAGAAATATATTAATTGAAACTTACTATGCTGTGGCTGTCTCTTTCTTCTTCATTGCCTTTGGCCAACTATTTCCACCAATATACAAATATGCACACCACGACAGTGGCCTAGTAGGCGCCGCCATGTTGCATTGATTCTACATTGTGCCTCGATATGGGTTTCTGGGAAGCCCCCAAGCGCGAAAACGAGAGGGTATTGGGAATTCCTCGTTTGATTCGCCCCAGCACTACATGCGCATGCGTAGAATCAATGCAGCATGGCGGCACCTACTAGGCCACAGTCGTGGTGTGCATATTGTTGGAAATAGTTGGCCAAAGACAATGAAGGAGAAAGAGACAACCACAGCATCGTAAGTTTCATTGAATATATTTCTTTATGAGGCGATTTAAGCATTTTTAGGCCAACACAGTAGTCTCCTACCGCCCTTGAACTGACCGCCCATTGTTACCCTGGATTCGAGGTTGGGAACCTGTAGAAATGTTATGAAGGTTTCACCCTGAAACGAGAGTCATGCTTTCATTGCTGTTGTTACGTCACCGATCAAACTCTTTATGAATGCCTTGATCTCGAGAATTAATACCCATCGCTCCTTCGTCCAATTTTTTGAGACTGTTCACTGTCTATCCAAGTTTCCCTCTTCTGCCCTGGTAGATGGATGAAAGCGAAGTGTGTGAAATTTGTTCCAATTTTTTTGCAAAATTTTCCAAATGGTGATAGCCATGATTACAGCACCTTAAAGAGAAGATTACACATAACAAAGCATACCATTATAAATTTATCATTTTTTCGCATATTGTTTTTGTTTTGCAAATTATTACTTTTTTATTCAATAACGGTCGATGCGACATTCAAAATATTTTACTTTTTCAAAGAATTTCATATAATCAAAGTAAAGCTGGCACAAAGCGTGTCGATGTTTTGGACTTATCTCTGTAAAATATGATGTAAAAATAGTTTATCTTTAAAGTTAATTTCAAAAGATATCGACAGCTGTTCGTAGTCTTCAGGGCAATAGCAACAGGCTCGTCCACACGTAGGTATTCGTATGTCTTTTACCACATTCACACTGACACAGTTAAACCAGCTTTATCTAAACCAGTTTAAATTTCAACCAATCAAATGACTGGCTTTGTTTGATTGACCAATCAGAATGCCGTATTCAGAAACCTGGTTTAGTTTAAGCTGGTTTAACTTGCATTGTGAATGCGGCATTTGAAAACACATCTCTTTTTTACCTTTGGTACTTTTTTTATTCGTATAAATATCCGCGTCCACAAGTGGAGCGTGACGAGTCCACGTCACAGACGTCATTTTCATCAGTCGTTTTCAGTTGTTTTTGAAAACACCGTTTTTGCTACCCTGGGTATTAAGGCTCTGGTACCCAGGGTATGTTTTTGCGTTTTCATGTTGACGGTCGTAAATGCATACTTTTGTAAGCGGTGACGTCATAGACGTATGGACGGACTAAAATGCCCCATAAACGGTAAGTGGATCAGTGTGGATGGAGAACATTCTGCATCTGCGTTTACAAAACGTGGGCATACGTGTGGACGGGGGCCTAAGATTGTCATTTTTGTATTCTCAAGACAGAAGTGGACTAGTTCATACCAAGGAAGCGCAAATTAACTAAAGATAAAAGTCAAATTGCAGCATGTAGTAACTGAAATATCATTGTATGTCGATTGCGATTGCGTCTATCCACAGCGGCACACACTGTGTGAAATCGCAGTTTCGGAGCCACTAAACCACACTAACTAGTTACTAACACTGATGTGCAGTTCTTAAGCTGTATCTACCGTTGCGATTTCACATAGGCAGTGTTGGTAAAGAATGATATTACAGTAACTGCACTTTGCTGCTGGTGTAGTTGAATCATTACGAAGGAGTAGACTTATTGCTCCAGTTCTCGTTTGGAGCTGATGTTAAGCTGTGCTCTGTGCCCTGTTCGTAAAACTCTATTGTGGCTTTCTGCTTGAATACCGAGAAACATTTTTCTATTCCAAGGGTTGCTGGCTGTTTGCACTGATGGACATACTATCAACCTGTACTCTTCAGTTGGCATGATGGACAGCACATCGAAAGGGACTATTGTTTACCCAAGGCCTTTCAAAATACTCTTCAGTACAGCTCCCATCAATGCTATGGTTTTCACGAGAGATGACACACTTGCATTAGCCTCAACGTCAAATCGAACGCTTACAATCTGGAGTGGTATTTTACGGTCATCATGAAACGGTACGTTTGATTTTGTTTACATGCAGAGTCCAGACATTTTACATAATCGCAGTTAGTGCTATTGACAGAAAATTCAATTCAATTGAAAAACTAAAAAATACTGGTGTTGTTTGTTGTCATCGTCGCTGTCGTTGCTGTTGTTGTTGTTGTTGTTGTTGTTGATACGATAACTGGGACTACGTAGTTAGTTAATCCAGAGTCAAGTCATTGGTTTCTTGGTATAGGCTTGAAATCTTTCAAAAAAACACTAGCCGCCTATTGTTCCAATGTCCTACTAGTCTCTGGAGGAAAAGACGATTTAGCAGAAGGGAGAGGTGGCCGAGATCAGCAGAGCTCGTGAAGGCTTGCAAGTCATAGGAAGGGGGATACTTAGCATTGGAGGTTGTGCCAAAGGAGAGAAGCTCCATGGCTGCAGTCCAGTGTAGAACAGTGCGAGTCTTTGTTGTAGTTACAGAATGGAGATAGTGTGTTAGGGAAGCTCTGGTTGATATGTTTGCTCTTAGTGACTCAGGAATGATGTTTCAGAACTCTCGAGGAAAATAGCCATGATAATAACAATATAAAAGGGCACGTGAAGAGGCACAGCGCTTGTAAGGCAATCTAGACGTTTGATCAAAGCCAGTGTACCATGGTACCTGCGCCAAAATAGTTAGGAGAGGTGAGACATTCTTTGCTGAAGTTAAGTTCAGTTTTCAGTTTCATTTATTAAGAATCAGTCATGGATCCAATCCAGCACACAAATACTCTATCGGACGAATCAAAAGAGAAGTTTACACGTTTGGTGGGCCCGGGGACCTGACCTAAATTTGTACGGGGATGTGCCCACGAAATAAAGCTTTTTCACCCTGCTCCAAAATTTTTGCCTTCAAATGATACCCTGTTCTAGAAAAAATCTGTGAAAAGTATGCTCAAAAACACAAAAATTTGACTAAATAATAAATCGTTGTAACAAAATTTCTCTTTTTACATGTTTTGACAACCTGCTCCAGGAAATTTGCCTTCTTTTGATACCCTGTTCTAGAAAAAATGGGCGAAAACGATACCCTGAAAAACGGCACATCCCCGTCGGACAAATATACTAAGCACCCCCCCCCCCCCCGGGTTGGTGGGCTGTGAAATAATAAGTAGGAGGCTGATATTCAAAACTGAAACGTTAATCGAGCAATCAAAAGTCATCTTAGATGAGCATAGGTTTCAAATTTTTAAAAAGCTGGGTGTAAAATTCTATCACCTATTTCTTTGAACTGAACGGCTTCAAAGGAACTTTAACTATTTTACAGTAATTCTGCCGTATTTTTCGAATTACATTGTTTTTTTTTCTTTGTTAAGGATTCAAGAAAATTTTCAAGAAAAACTTAGAACTGTCGTGATTTCTAAACCTGTTGACGAAAGATCAAATAATTTTCAAGAAAACGATAGTTTATGGATGCCTAAAATATCGTATCAAGCAAAACTCTAGCACTCTTCTGGTTTGTGATTTAGGAATTTGATGACGTCACATCATAAAATGAGCTGAAATATAAAATAGGCTGTAATTTCGACGAATGTTCAAGATTTCTGAAAAGTCAAACGGTAGAATCATAATGTAGTGGCCAACGTCCCCCCCCCCGGGATTTGGAATCTATGCTCCTTAGGTGAGAAAATTTTGTTTGGTAAGGCACTCATCATTTAGATCCAGCAATTGGGAAGATGCTTTGAAGGGGCATGTTTGGGAGCAAGGATTCCACATTTCATTCTGGTCCATAATTTACTTGCTATTGAAATTAAAATTCTATTTCTAAAACTGACAATCATAACTTCAATTCGACATAAATTAATGACTAGAATGGAAAGTGGAATTTTCGATTTCCATACAAAGCTCCTTACATGCATTTTTCTAATTGTTGAGTCATGCAGGTGTGTAATCTTGTCAAGCAAAATTTTCTAATCTAAGTTAGCCTTTGACTGATAGAGAAGCATTTTAGTTTTGAATATCGGCCCCATACTTTTTATTCCACAGCACACCAAACGCATAAACTATTTTGACTCACCCGGTACAACTAAGCATATAGCAACACTAATGCCTAAAAGCTAACGATGCTGGAGATGAATTAAAAGATAATGTCACAGAACTGTATTCATTGATTAAGGGGGAGCTCTATAAGTAGGTAAAAAAGTCGAGAGAGAGCCCCCCCCCCATAAGAGAAACTGAGAATTGGCTTTTATTCCCCGTTAAAAACAGATACCAGATGATATAATCAATGACGAATGACGTGGCTTATACATTTAGGTAGTTCTGACAATATCAATCAAGGAAATATGTATCTATGTTCCAACGCAAAACCATAGTGGAGCTAGCAACGCGTGTGGAAAAGCATCAAGAGGGTTTTTGAACCAAAGTAAAGCATCGTTTAAAGACCACATGTGTTGGTATTTCAATGAGATTTGAAAAGATAGCCTGACATTACCCATCCTATAAATAGCTGCATTTGGCTGAGTATCATGAAAGCAAGAAGGAGATAGCTGTTGTAACTATGGTAGCATCGCTGTTGGCCTTGGCACTGGCAAGCATCATCATCAGCATCATCATCATCATCATCATCATCATCATCATCATCATCATCATCATCATCATCATAATCATTAATTTATTTACAGTAGGCTAAAAGTTTTAAAATAGCAACATTACTGCTAATTAAGGCCTACTTCTTAGCTTAAAATTAAAAGAAAATATATTACAAATCGTTTAAAAAATATAATTGCAACATATCATATCATGTTAGGTACCCAACCTGTGGTATATATGTTTTGCAAAGTCTACAATGGCAGTTCTCGCCCTTCCAACATTTAATATGGTTTTTGAAAATGGGAAGTGTGCTTGCTTGTTTGACTATATTTGGTAAAGTCGACCAAAGTCTATTTCCAAGAAATGATTCCAGGCATGGTAGCGTGAAAAGAACCATGGGTAGTTGTCTTGATTGTGCCGTGAAGTTTCCCAATATGTTGACTCTTTTCAAAGTTACAACGATGCTTCATATTTCAGCTCTTTGACGCTATGACGTCTTTTAAATTCTTAAATGATACACCAAGAAGATGACAAACTTTCGCTTACCACCATGTGAATTTTGTTTGCTTGAAGATTTTACCGTTTTACTAAAATTGAACCATATTTCACAATGACTAATTTTTTCAAAACTTTGCATGAATAATTGAATAAATGGAGTTAAATTTAGACTGATTACATGGCAATAGTTATCACTATTGATGGTCTGCCGGACGCTCTAAAACACCTGTCTCAGTTTGGTATAAGTCACTTTTTGATGAACGATTACTAGTGGGGCTCATTGTAATTCATCTTGGTTCACTTTTAAGTTAGGCTTTCTTTGATTTTTGCTTTTTATTCTTCCGAGAAAGAGAATTCGATTTAGCCACCGACCGAATTGGAACATTTATTGGCTTCCTGAGGGGCTCATTTCAATATTCAGTCTTATTCTCGTCTTATTCTCGATTGCATCTTATCCCATGACTTACTGTGACTTCCTATTTGCTGTGAAGATTTTCTACTTGTCCCACTGAGCCGAAAGTCTGACAAGGAAGTTGAATCAACGTTTAATTAAAACGTTCAATTCAAGAGCAATCTTTTTCTATGCTTGTTGTATGATATGTAGCATAAAAATTAGAATAAATAAGAATGATATGAAGTATAAGTTGTAGGTTAAACAAATGATGGTTTTTCAAGTAGTGAATTGTAGTACAAAATTTCATAAATAGCATTAGTTAACAATGTCGTCGTAATCAACCCTCGAACGAAACATTCGACATTGTAATCCATGGGAATCAGCCTGCTAACTCTTGTAATAGAATAACAACCAGATTAACCTGTAACTATTGTGAAAACTCACGAATATATGATATCAAGATCATGGCTTCATGTGCCTAAATTAGCCAATTAACGCTTTACGTAATAATACGGCGACATGGCTTCTTTTCACGATGCCAGAAGTATCTGGAATCCCCACAACCTGCCTGCTTTTGCAAAGCTACGTTACCAAATTTTTAGTTTATATTGAGGAAAAGAGGAAACTACGGGCATTCTTGGGGTATTCTGTGGCGCTTAAAGTTATTAGGAGTCTACCAAATAAGATATTATACTCTCGTATGATTCCGTCATTTGGTGCCGTTGTTTAATCATTGACTGCCCCTTTTGTTGCCGCAAACAGCAATTAGACAGAAGATATTTGCAAGCTCCAGTTGCCGGATATTTTTTGTTTGTCACAAAAAATATTGTCAAAAGAATACAAACAAGGTAGTCGCAGTATTTACAGTTGCAATTGCGTCATTACACTTCAGCCTCACAGCGCAGTACTGTCTTGCATGGCATGCTCTATCTAGCGGACCGCGGAACATTGGTCCATAAGAGCATTGGAGCTTCGGACAATGATCCCTGCCCAACCACGCAGCACTTATGGACTGTTAGTGCTAGTCATAAATGGTATTTTCAATCCCTTACCGACATCCACTGAAGTTTGATTGTCTGATTACAGCGGAGATGTTCAGAGAAATAAATCTATCTCCTTGATTAAGTATGATGTTGGCATCCTTTAGTGACACGTTCAAAAGGAAATCCAACCAAAAGAATGTCTTATTTTTCCGTTCTTAATTTCATTTTGAGCACATTTCCCCATTTCTTCAGTATGTTTTTGATTGTTTGATTGCAGCGGAGGAATTACGAAAAATTGATCCATTCTGATCATAAAATGTACTTTGTGTCCTTTACCGACATGTACTCAAGCAGAGCCACAGAAATAAGAGTTTTACCTGTTATTTGTCACTGTTGGCTCGACCCCTATTTGCGCCCTATTTTCAAGTCGTATTTCATTGTCTGACTATAGTGGAGAAGTTCTGAGACATTGATCTGTTTCCTTGAGTGGGGGATTTGTTTGTGTCCATACCGACATCTGCTAAAATTAAAGGCCGACCTCCATTTGCAGTAGTTTCGGTCGGCGACCAGCATTCTTTCCTTGTGCGCATGCGCCATTATTAGAGAGTATGCGCACTAGGAAAGCACGAAGGCTGCGGACCAAAATTACTGCAGTGGAGGTCGGCATTAACTGAGAATTCTAAGCCGTTAATCCATTTCTTCTTGCGAAGGTTTATTTGTGACCTGTACTGACATCTACTGAAGTAAAGCCAAGAAAGTAAGAGTTTCATTTCCTCGTAGATTTCTCAATCTTACTTTTGACAGCATCTTTAGCCACTTCTTTGACAACGTTTTAAGGTTATTGTTACCCTTAAAGTGCGAATTTTTCGATTTTTCGCGACGGTGGTTGATTTCGCCAAAAGTTTGGAATGTATGATATTCTGCGTTTAATTCTGCATCGAATGATCTATAACCTTGTTTGGTATACTTTGACAAACGGCCGTGGTAAACAGAGGTTCGTAATCACTTCCTGGAGGGTTACAGTAACCTTAATTATCTTTTCCTTCTTAACGGAGAAGAGAAAGTAAGGGTTTCATCACTGATATCTCGATCTTACTTTTGACGGAATTTTTCGCCTTATCACAAGTGGCATCAAATATTAAAGAAATTGTAAAACGTTGTAAAAGATTACTCGCTCACTTTGTATTTCTTGTTGTATTACTGGTGTATTCTCTCCCTGACAGTGCTTGCGAAGGTTGTTTTGAAATGATAGGCCTATCGGTCCCACCAACGTTCGCAAGCATGGTCAGGGAAAGAAGACAACAGCAATACAACAATAAATAGAGAGTGAATGGGCAATCTTTTATAAACTTTTTACGATTTCTTTAATATTTCATGCTGTGGCCGTATCTTTGATAACCTTATGATTGTCTTGTTCCTCTTTAATGGAATAATTCCAAGGTGCTATACCATTTCCTTGTGTGAGGGCTTGTTTATCACCTGTACTAAAATCTTCCAAGGTAGAGGCTCGAAGATAAGGGTTTGTTCGCCAATCTCTCAAATCTTACTTTTCATAACTTTTTTCGCTATACCTTTGACAACGTTTTATTCCTCTTTAACAGAAAAATTCCAAGCCGCCCATCCATTTCCTCGAGTGCGGGGGTTTGTTTATTACCTGTACTTACATCTGCCGAGGCCAAAAGAATAACAGTTCCATTGCTGATTTCTCAATCTTAGTTTTAATGACGTTTTTTGCCATATCTTTGACAAAGTTTTTATTGTTTATTCCTGCATGTTTTCTGGCTTGGAATGGAGAAGTTCCAAGCTGTTAATCCAATTCCTAAGAGTTTCATCGCCGACCACATGTCGTATTACGTCCTTTGTAAGCAAGATTTGCTTTTTTCCATTTGCGACGTCTGCCAAATTCATAAAAGAACCCTCGTTTTTCATCACATGCTGCGGAACATTACAATTAGATGAAGTTCCGAAAAAGAAGGTGGCAAAGGGAGGACGGTCATGATCACGAATCATTTGTATTAAATGTTAAATTTTACGTTTCACCTTAAAAGGAAAGGCATAACATATTCACGTTTCACGAAAATGAATACTGGCTTCTAAAATTTCACGAGAAAAAAATATGGGAAACAATTTGGCCAGTGACGTTTAACGAATTACCCGTTTCCACCTTACTTAAGTTCCCATTATTGAAAGCATGCGATTTTTTCCTGGGTACCAGACACTCCAACCCAATCTAACCCTTAAACTATTTTCCTTCGGCATCGGTTAAGGTACTATGTGCATGAATTTTGGCATTTCATAGAAGCAATATTCATACGAATTCTAATAAGGTTTTAAATCCTAATGAAGGTTGATGAAAGCACACATGTTAGTGGGGCGTAGTGCAACAGAACTAGGACCATTGATTGGAAAACCCCAGACTTTGCATATATTTATCTGGGTTTTTTCGCAAGAAGATGTCAGTCAAGAAGACGCTATCATAATTCTTTTGTTCGAAGATATAAATTACAAAGTGAAATCAGCTCCAAAACTTTTGCAAGGCTCGAGAGACTTACTGTACGTTTTATTCTGAAACTGACAACTTCAAAAGTAAACTTTTGAAGGCCGCACTGCGAAACTAGGACGTCGAGAAGGGAAACAAAATGCGAGAAAAGCACATTCACAAATGATGGAAATACGAGAATGCAAACAGTTCTGACGGAATTTGTCTGTCTATGAGAATGCTCTAAAACATAAAAAGTAGCTGCGTTTTCAAAGACGTGCGCGTCTTGCTGCTAAGAGCTTAATGATACCAATGCGTCTCGGGTTCCCTCTTCCACTAGCCTAGATTAAACTGTAAACCCACTGTAAAACGCCAGCAAGTCATTTTAGTAATTTTATTTTATCTCCTTTTTTCGTGTTATTGTTGATTTAAATTGCTAATAGTAAAGTAAGCTGTTGCTGTTGCAAGTGAGTTAAAAGTTATCCGATGGCATTTCCACTAACACACAGGTGGGTTACAGTCAAAGTGGACGAAGCATACCATGTAAATGTAAAGATTATTTAAGATTATGCCTTCTTGTTTGCTCTGCTCTGTTCTGTTATTGCTTCCGTCTGGCGGTGCGCATGAAAGATTACAAATAGGAGCTCTTTCCCTTGGAACCACAGTGAACAAGGATTTTCAATGATTTCTTCATGCAGAGAAGACAAAATCCAATAATGATACGATTCTATTTTGAATATTGAAAACATATATGGTGTCTCAAAAAAATTGGCAGAAAATAGCAGAGAAATAGCAGAAACGATGGCCTGCGGGATTTTTACCAAAAATGCCATTTTGAGGCCTCTTGTTTCAGTTTTCGCGTAAACTTGAACTTCAAATACTGTAACTTCATGAATTTTTAGCGGATTAGTAAGATTCTTGCGTCAAAAATTAATTTAAAATCTCGGGAAAAAGTTCACTTGACCTTGTGCCCATTCAGTGTATCGTTATTTTTTTAGAATTTAATCAAACGTCGAACAATTTTTTTAGACACCCTGCAGGTGGTACGCTGCTTCTGCTTTGACTGTGAAAGATACCCGGCTTAAATCTAGTCTAACTTGAGACCTTTTCCTAATTTTAGCCTTTTTAAAGTGGATTATTGGGAACACAACGTACAGGGCGAAAGTGCCACCATATGTACCATACCATGTTCTTACATTGATCCGAAAACAAGTAATTCGCTAACATTCATCGCATAACCTACACCCTAAGAATAGATAAGTCTTGTTGCAAAAAGCCGCAAAATGTTCTTCTTCATAATTTTCGAGTGTTCACATGATGTTGTTTCCAATATGTGTCGATTAGGTGTTGTGGCGCAGTGGTGTAATCGTCTGACTTTGAAGCCAGAACAGTCAGGCGGAGTGGGTTCGAAACGCGATAGGGCCTCACCACTTGAGCGTCATGACAAGGGGTCGCGGACTCGATTAGCGCTTAGCTACTTCTGCGATCCCAGCGCTTGGCGCTAAAGACCGCAACTTCACCTTCATTAGGGTTTCATTTCATTTCATTTCATTTTATAATATTTATACAGGGTAAAACATTCAGCTAACTGGTTTACAATGTACCCTGTTAAAAATAATTACAAAAGAAAAGAATCTAAATTTACACATAAATCAAAAATAAAACTACAATCAATAAGATCTATACAGCTATTAGCAAAGTGTATAAAAAATTGTAGATATGATCATGATATGGTAGAATGTGATGTGAGAGAGAAATTAGCTAGATGCAAGGTTTGCTATGCTTTTTTTGAAAGTTTTCAAAGTCAGGGGCAATTTTGATTCTAGGCTGAGACAGTTCCACATTGTCGCGCCTTTATATGAAAAGCATTTTTGGCCATTTGCAGATTTTCGCATGGGAATTTCTAAATCAGATCTGGTATTGCGTAATTCTCTCTCGCTTCTATCCGAGAGTCTTGAGAACATTTCTGTAAGGTAAGTGGGAGCCAGATCATTGATAGATTTGTATACCATACTCAAAGTCTCCATTCGAATAATTTCACTAACAGTGAGCCATCCAAGTTTCTTGATGATAGGCTTTGCAGAAGCATCATATCTACTGTTAGTGACTATTCTTACAGCCCGATTTTGAAGTTTTTGTAGTTCGTTTATTGCTGTGGTGCCACAGCTTCCCCGTACAGGGCAGCAATATCTAAAATATGGTTCTACAAAATTTTTATACATACTTTGTATTGTGAGAAGTGGGAGATACTTTTTAGAGTATTTCAACATCCCTATTCCTCTGGAAACTTTTTTCTTAATAGTAGAAATTTGTTCTTTCCAGTTCAAGTGTTGATCAACCATTACTCCCAGATATTTTGCCTGCTTTATGATAGAAACAGTTTCTTCTCCTACATTAAAGAGAGGCTTTACTCCCCCTACCTTTTCTATGTCGTTTAGACGCTTCCTACCACCTATCACAAGACTTTGTGTCTTGGTCACATTTAGGGACAGTTTGTTTGCATTAAGCCAAGATTAAAGATATCCGATGTCCTCGTTGACGCATTCATTTATCAAGGGAATGGACTTTGAAGAGAACGAAAGGCTTGTATCATCCGCGTACATGTTGACATGTGAGTGTCTCAGAGAGAAATGAAGATCATTTACGTATATTATGAAAAGTAGAGGTCCTAGGCAAGAACCCTGAGGAACTCCAGTCGTTATTGATTCAAGATCAGAAAGCTGCCCATTTACCTTACAGCACTGCTTTCTATTAGTTAAATACGAGCGGAACCAGCGTATTTCTTTGTTTTTAACCACATAATGCTCCAGTTTCTGTATAAGGATGTCATGGTTCACCGTATCGAAAGCCGTCTTTAAATCAATGAAAGTGACGGCTGTATATTCACTGTTCTCTAAATTGAGGTACCAATCATTGGTACATTTTAAGAGACAGGTCAGAACGGAATGTAGTAACCTGAAACTAGATTGTTGTGAGAATGGAAGTTTATTCACATTTAGAAAGCCGTAAATTTGATCATAAACCAGTTTTTCAAAAAGGCGAGAGATGACCGGTAAAACGGATATAAGGCGATAGTTCGAATTCTCATCTTCTGAGCCATCCTTGTAGATAGGTGCGACCCTAGCTATCTTCCATTCGTCTGGAAAAATGCCAAGAGACATAGACATGTTAAAGAGCCGACTCAGAGACCCGGCCAAAACAGGCATCCCAACTTAAGAAAAAAGCTTGAGATACAATCAAGGCCAAGCCCTGAGAGGTCTTGAACTTTCCCATAGTCTCAATTAGTTCAGTTTTCCAAATCTACTGTTTTCGAAATCTGCTGGCAAAAATGTGCTGCTTTGGTGAAATCGAGAGGCTAATCCGTCACGTTTTTCACCGTTTGCAATATGTGTCGGGATTGTGTGAGCACCATTTTAGTTAAAACTTTTCATTAGATATCGAAAGCGGGTTTTAGTTATATCTATTGAAGCAGATGTGTCGCAAAACTGATAGCTACTTATCTTTCTTGCGTAAATTTGCCGGACGTAAGGTAGAGCTACGTTGTTGAAGTTTGAGTCGTTGGTCTTTCAAATGTGGAACCAGTGGAGGTAAATATTAGAACTTTTTTCAGTGTTGTGGAATTCCATCGCTCATTATCATTTCGTAGTGGTTAAAAGGTATTGTTACGATTGTTGCTTAGAAGTCAGTGCTCCTCTGAAGGGACGCTGGTCATTCATTTGGTCTTTAAAAACATCTTTCCTTCGTATTGTTTACAGTGATCATTTACGTAATAGCCTCATTTTTAGCACGACTTTAAAACATGAACGTTCTGGTACAGTGCGCCGCGCACTGCATTACGCCCCATACTTCCTTCCAGTGCAAATCGCCTGATCTTACTTGAGAAAAAGGTCAGCCTATTCAACGGACTTTAAGGTAGGGACCATCGAGCAAGGCTCCATGAGAGTCTGCTGCTCATGGAATACCATCGACGACGAAAGACTTCTTCAGCAATGAGAGGAGTTATGCGAAGGTTTTTGCAGAGACTTTGTCATCACTCTCAAAGCGCTAATATCAGCAAAGTATTTAGGGTTTAAGTTAAAAACCTGGGAACATTTTGAGAGTGAAGAGCCATCGGTTAAAGTAAACAACAGCAAATTTAGATGACTGGTGGTACTATGGTACTATAGAACATCTGCGTTCATGAATACGGAGCAGATCCATTTTTAAGGAAAAAGTGACTAGGCAGTGGTATTTTTTCCAATAATTTCATACGGAGCGAGCAATATCAACAAACAAAGTATTTAGGTTTAAGTTAACAACCAAGGAGCATTTTGAGAGTGAGGAGCCATTGGTTAAAGTTAAGTTCTCATCGAGGGGCCCAACAAAATCCGCATAAATTTGTGTTCTGGGACACCGGTACGTAAAAGGCATTTAAAGAATTTAAACCTTACATGAGGTTTTCCTTTAGAAGTAAAAGTTGGAATCAATGTTATTTCAAACTCAAAGCTTATCTTTTTAAACCGCATACGACTCGAGGAGGATTTATTAGGCCACCCTTCCTGTGTGCAGTTCGTGGATGAAAAACATTGATTCTGAAAAGCATGTTAGCCAGAATGTTGATTTTGTTTATTTCATTATCGTGCTGGCTCAGCTGGAATCTCCTTTTGGGGCAGATTGGCTAGATAGGCTATCCTTCCTTTGTGTTTTGCTTCGCGAATATGCTACATTCTGTGTAAGATCTTGGTGAGAATGTTGATACACCCACTGTTGGTTCTGCTTGAAAGTGGTTTTGGAGCAGATGAGCTAGGTAATCCTTCCTTTGTTTTCTTCTTGTGTGAAGGTGGTAAACTCTGTGGAGGATCTGGACAAGAATGTTGTCGTCCCGTATTGAAAGTTACCGCGGGACGGGCTGGCTAGGTGATACTGCCTTTGTTTATTTACAGATAGCAGCGTATGGTTGTAGAATTGATAAGAATGATTGTCATATATATCCGTATTAAATTCCATATCGTCTTTCTCGTTGCGATGATGCTCCTCCAAAAAATGATAGTAACAATGATAAGCATGGCTTAATTCTTCATTCCCGAGCAGTTACATATTCTTCAATCATTGAAGCAGTAACACAGTCTTGGATCGGATAATATTTGTTTTACAAAAAGAATAGGTCAACCATTTCTTTAATCCTCAAACATTTTTAGGGCCACTTTTCATTAAATTCTCAATCTTGGGATTCTTTCTGTAAATTTCTTGCATTGCCATACATGTTCAATATTGTTCAATATTTTCTTGACTTCTTGAGCTCCGCACCTGTATAAAGCGCTTTCGTATTCCTTTTATAGTTCACTTTTAAATCAGTCATGTACGCCATTTAAACTGTCAAGTTGAACCAGCTTAAACTAAACTAGGTTATCGACTGTGCGTTTTGATTGGTCCATACCTGGTTTAGACAAAGCTGGTTTAACCACATCAGGGTGAATGAGGTAATATCTAATTTCAAAACCAATAAAGCTGGGTCCTCTATCATCACCAAAATATTTGACCCATCCGTCAAGCACTAGATGTATCGGTAGATTTAAACGTTATAAAAGTTTCATGATTCCGAAATGACTGAAAAGGGGCCTAAAACACTGATCAAAGCCTTAGGACTCTCCTTACACAGAACAATACACAATGGGCGCTTATTCTCTCTCGAAAGTTATTAAACATCAATTTTCAAACAAATGCCCACGATTTTTAGTTCCATGGCAATAAGTTTGCAGTGGATATCTGTCACCCATGAGCAATCACAGTTTCTCTATTGATCCACGATCAATGTTTAAGGCCATTTTTCAGTCATTTAGCAGCCATGAAAATTTTTATAAAGTTGAATTTACCTATATTTGTAATGCTTCGTGATCTTTGGCTTTTAACTAGAAATTGAATCATTCAACTTTTTTCTGGTTCACCCGATATAACATGAAGACATGAAATAACGTTAAATATAGTATAGCCTAGAGCATGAAATACTATGCGTTCCAGGCTTGACCCTTTGTCAGTGGAGACCCTTCTTCAGTAGATAACTGACGAAATACTGACGAATGGCCAAGTCAGAAATGTTTAGTGCTTCAAATTCTATGCTATGTATACTAATGTTATTCATATGATATTAAGATGTAGCTTATTTAATATTCTTGTGGTATCGAGCATAAAAAAACTAAAGATGAAAATGAATTTACCTCTAATGTGAATTTTTTAAAGGTAGAAAGGAACGGTGCCAACTTTTCCTCCTCGATAAGAAAATGCCTTTTGGTCTGTGCATGTTGTTAACAGAGGTATCTGCAAGTTTGTTTCGGTAGAGCGAAGATTTAGGCCATATTGATGTAAATATAACATAAGGACAAGACTGATCCCTTTCTAGAAGTGTAGAGAAACGAGTTGTGGTTGTTGCGGTATCAGCTTAAGGAAAGAGTGAAACTACGACAAGTATTCAGCTTGATGATGAAAGTCGTCAATATTTAATTCAATTCGTGTGATCGGTGAGCTTATACTTTGTTATCAGCAGTGTCGTGATCGTGATGAAATTCTCGAAAATTCAATCTCTCTTCTCTGTTCTGTTAGCTTTTGCCACAGCAGTATGATTACTTGATAAGAGTTCCGTTCTCCATTTCCTGGGACAGTAAACAGTTCTTGATCCTTATTTCCTGCTTCTTCCATATTAACTGCGGCATAATCTTGACAAATTCTATCAAAATTTAAATCATCACTTGAATATGAGAACTGATGGTAGACTTGCTCCAAGTCTTTTCAGTGGTTTATCAACACTTAAGATTCGTAAGTGCTGATAAGCCACGGAAAAGACTTTGAGCAAGTTTAACAAAATGGTGAGAAACAGAACATTATTCAAGGAATAATGTGTTCATCTCATCTCCAGTTTTCTTTGTGTGTTCTCAGCCAGCCGTGTGCTCTCTTCTCCAGCAAAGGCGCTTTCGCTGGGAATTCTGATAAATGCAATTATGCTTCATCTTTAGACGAGTAGTTATCGCTATTTGATGGGCTGCCGGACGCTGTTAAGTTTATTAAAAATACTACCCAGTATGGTCTGCAAACAATTCAGTTCTTTGGTTCAAAACTTTGGAACACCTTTCCACCGCGTGCGCGTTGCTAGCTCTACTGTGGTTTTTCGTTCAAAACTTAAAGGGAGTACAAGGACCAGCAGCCTTTGCAATCGTTTGTTTTTGTTTTTGTGAATTTCGTACAGTCAGTTATTCTGGAAGCTGTGCAGAGCAGGTCGTTGACTTCGCACAAAGCATGCTGGTCTTTGTACTCCTTTTAAAAATTACTTCCTTGATTCATATTCGCAAGAGTACAAACATGACCTATCCCATTGAGGCTCATCTGGTTCTTGGTTAATGTCTGTCTTTGTTTTTCCAATAATTTTTGGCTTCTTTGTTTTTATTAGGGGGAAGGGGGGGGGGCTCTCTTAACTGACTCAAAATAGAATAGCCTTAATTTTGAGAATTGCTGCTGCCTCGATACGATATGTGTCGAGGCAGCAACATGGAGATAGATTTTACCTCCTTTGGAATCTAATTGTAAAATAAGTGATATCTGCTTCTTAATCCAATGTAAGCTATGTTCCCAAACAATTTTAGATCGTGGCATTTTCAAATCTTCCAAGTACTAGTTGCTTTTTCAGTGGGCTTGTCGGGATTACTAGCTACTGAAAGCTGATTTAGCCCCAGTCTGCATGCCGCGGGGAGGCATGGAACCCTAAATGTCCCTTCCGAAGGACGGCGAGGTGAGTTGCTATGTCAGGCTTCCGGGGTTACTCATCCGAAGTTTGACCTTATTTGACCGAGCTTAACTTCAATCACCTGACGTAGACCGTATGAACCGCTGCTCGGCCACTTCAAGGCTTATTTCCACTTAGTGAAATTTTCCGAGCGGACCGGATTTTACACAATAAAACGTTTATCACGCGTAAAACCCTATTCAAATTCAAAGCGACACTTTCTCACGTTAACAAAAGATTTTCAGTCCGCTCGGAAAATTATACTGAGTGGAAATCTGAAATCAGCCTTTAAAGCCGGTTTTCCACTGGACAGATTTTTCCGCGTGCAGCGGAGCGACTGTTGTCTCTGAAACAATGCATGCATACGGAAAAAGATTTTCAATTTCCACTCGAGAAAAACGGCGCCAAAATACACATAACGGTAGGCACTCTTTGAAAATGGACAAACGTCAAAGGCTGCTCCTGATGAAGAATCTTTAACTTTTAAGGCTATTACTCATAGAAGACCAAAGGACAAATAAAAAGTCCAAAAGTGGCTTTGGTTCGTTCGTCAGCTATTTCAAGCAAGAAAAGAAAGAGAGGATTTAATCTGCTGGTCAATGGCACATGAGACTCTTTGACCAAGAACTTCTCAAATATTTTCATAGCTGTTTTTCACCGTGGCTTTCTCTTCTCATGGAATATTGATGTCATGAACAAGGGCAGATTTTGTTTTGAACCAATCAGCACGTTTGTTTGCATCTGGTCGATCAATCAATCAATCAATCAATCAATCAGTCACACTACGCAATCTAACATCATGTGACGCTCTATGATTTCATGCAAAATTGGAAGCTGTGGGGATGAATACCTGTGCGTCACGTGATGTTAGATTGTGTAGTGTGATTGGTTCATCGACCAGATGTAAAGAAACGTGCTGATTGGTTCAAAACAAAATCTGTCCTTGTTCTTAACAATACAAAGCGGCGCCAATTTTTAATTTCTTTAATAACGAGAAAGGACTATTTCTTGGTTCATTCACAACGACTGGGTGGCTACAAGCAGGGGGCGCCACAAGCGACGTTACAGCCCGCCAAACATGCCACTTTTTTCTTACTCGCCCGCCAAGCACGGGGGGTATCTCGACCTATTTTCTGACAGGGACGTGCCACTTTGCCCGAAAATTGGTACCCATAATTCCGTAAATTCTGATAGATTTTAGAGTCATAATTCCGTAAATCGAATGAAAATCTGGGCCATAATTCCGGAAATTATGAAAGATCCCCTGAAAAAGACACCCATAATTCCGGTAAATGTATAAAAATTGTGAAAATGTTACCCATCATTCCGTAACTGTTTGAAAAAAGTACCCCTAAAAATGGCACGTCCCCGTACCATGAAAAGTACTAAGTTACCCCCCTCCCCCCCCCGAACTGCCAAGTCGAGTTTCTCAAAATGTTGGCGATCTGAGAATTGACTTTCTCATTACATGTAGAGTTTCTCTATAAAAGATACGTGTATCAAACACCTACCCCCGGTTTTGCTAGAGACTTATGTTGACAGTGCGCGCGCATAGCTAATTATATCAATTTGAATTTAAGTGTAACCCAGTAGTGGCAATATATCATAATTCAGACTTGTGGTGCGAGAATGCAGATGTGTCTCGTGAATCGGCGAATCCTTTAAGATCTATGTTGAAATCAAGTATCTACACAGGTAGGAGATCTAATTCTTTCATCTCGTACTACAATTGTGTTTTACAAGCATAGCAAAATACACCCAATTTCTCATGACAAACTAAGGTCCGGAGCTGGTTGATAGTTTCTTAAATTTTAGGACACAAGCCATTTCCTTGCATTTTATGAGACGTACAATAAAACATTGAAAAAGGAATGTAAATACTTGATTATATCAATGTTTGGGTGCTACAAATATATGTTACAAGATAGCAAAATACATCCAATTTCTGATGACAAACTAAGATCGGGAGCTGGTAGGTGGTTTCTTAAATTTTAGGACACCTTTAACACCAAAATTTCTGATGAGTTTCATAATGCCGGAATTTTACTGCTAGTTTCGTGAGAAGGGGTCCCAATTTACTAAGCAAGATCACAATGCAAGTAATAACACAATTCGCACTAAAAGTAATTCAAAATAGTTGCTATTTCTTTACAATGTCAAAGCTTTTTTGAGTGCAGATTAAAGAAATTTCTTAACTTATCTGGTTCAGGTAAGATAGTTTCGTAAGCTTTGAAAATCAAACACAATGTTTCTTAATGCTTTTCTTATGATAAAATAAATTTTTTTCGAAAATAATTCACATTGGCAGAAGTTAAATAAACTTGGAAAAAATTATTTCATGACCTTGTTCATTTAGGAACACAACGCTTCGCGCACGCCTTGCCTCTGATTAAAGGGCTGGGCTTGCTAACAGTCAAAGAGCTGTCTGTGAATCTACTTCTACTCAATCTACTAACAGTCTGTGAATCTACTTTGCCCAGATCATATGGTCCAAATGTTTCAAAAACAGCGTTAACAGGCAAAAAGGACGCTAAGAAACACAGACTGACTTGAAACTTCCGTTGTTTAGAACTAACAATGGACAAAAGTCATCTGCATATCGAGGGGCGACCGTTTGGAATGGTCTCGATCAGAAAATCAAATTTTTTTCCTCGCTATCAAATTTCAAATTAATACTAAATGAAGGATTGTAGATAACTTTAACTTTTCAATCACGTTAAGTTCCATGTCTCACTGGAGTCATGTTCATTGGATTTTTATAAAACGCTTGGAAAATGAATCTTTGTCGTTTTATTATTGGCCCCGTTTACACGATACCGTTTTCATTTCATATCGGACTGGTTTCATATCGGATTGGCCTTCTGTTTACACAATACCGTTTTCATTCCATATCGGATTGGCCTCCTGTTTACACGAGAACGCACCAATCCGATATGCTTCATACCGTTTTCGCGTTTTCAAATGAAAACGCTCTGGAAGTGGCATGAAACCAATCCGATACGAAATGAAAACGGCATCGTGTAAACAGGAGAAATTTTCATATCGGATTGCCTTACCCAATCCGATATGAATTGAAAACGGTATCGTGTAAACGGGGCTATTGTTTGACCCCTCGAATTTAACTGCCATCACGTAACTGTTTTATTTATAAGGTGCCCTGTTAAAATGCAAAAGAAAAATAAAAAAAGAAATCAGTTAATCAATAAACTCCAAATACTAGTTAATACATTGAAAAATCCTATTTAAAATAGTCCTATCGAAAAGAAAAAGGAAATTGAATGGCAACAGAAAGGAAAATAAATAGAATTTGTTCTTGAAGAAAGGAAGTACGTAAAGTTTGCTATATAATTCTACTGTTTAGATAAGAAGTTACGCGGAACCATTGGAGAAAATTAATCAATCAGAAATAAGAAAATCAGTGACTAATGTGAGAATAGCACGAGTGTATGTAGATCAAACAAGAAAAACAACTAGTCAGTTACCAAAAGTAAATACCGACGTAAGTAGAACTCAAACGATGTAATAAAAGTTAGTGATTAGGTGAGACGGAAAAAGCGGCTTAAAACTCAAAGAAGTAAAATATGTAAATGACGAATGAGGAAATCAAGGAGAAGAAAAATGAAAGAAATGAATGAGCAAAAAGAGGGGCTTCGTGACAGTTATTTCGTAGCAATCAAAATGAAAATGAAATGAAAATGAAATAAACTTCTGCAATTCGAAAAAAACACGAAATCTTCGGAATTAACTTTCGCGAATCAGCCGCAACGGGAAATTTCGTGGGAATAAAATTTCGCAAATTAGATTATATCTCAAATGTTATTCGATTCATACATCTTGAGTATTGTATATTTATTGTACCATGAGTCAGTGTGTTGTAGGTTCTTGATGACATGCTGAAAACTAATGTTGGATGAAATGTTGGATGCATTTGACCACCCATGTTGGACCATCAAAAATTTGCAAATTGATGTTGGATGAAGTTTGATCGAGATCAAAAACAAATTTTGTTTTCAAATGTTGGATGGAATGTTGGATGCGTTGACGTTCAAGCTTGGCAGGCTTTTATAGAACAATGTTAGTTCCAAAATTTCAACGTACAAAGAAAACTTTGCTCTCTGGGGGGGGGGGGGTAACTTAGTACTTTTCATGGTACGGGAACGTGCCATTTTTTAGGGGTACTTTGCACAATTTTAGACATTTAACGGAATTATGGGTATCCTTTTCAGGGGATTTTTTCATAATTTCCGGAATTATGGCCCAGATTTTCATTCGATTTACAGAATTATGACCCTAAAATTCACCAGAATGTACGGAATTATGGGTACCAATTTTTCAGGCAAAATTGCACGTCCTCGTCAGATGAAAGGTCGAGATCACCCCCCCCCCCCGAGATTTAGCTTTAGAGAGATGATATACACGTATCTTTTTATAAAGGAACCAAGAATTTGAGCCAGTAGTGAAAGCTTCTTAAAATTATCAGATTACATAACTTCTCTGCAAGAAACTATCCTGGCTAATTCATGTTCATTTTCTGAGGTACTGGTTGTGTCAGAAAAAGCGCGGGGCATTTGTCGGACTGTGACGTCGCATTGAGTCACTTCGTCATTCGATCATCGTGAACTAAATTTTCCATGCAGCCACAAGTCTAGCTCAGATTATAAGCTTTTCCCCCTTAAAATCGGTCTCTTAATCCAGTATTGCGTTACTCCTTTTGTTGCAGGTATCCTCCTTCGTAGCGACATTAGTAGCCACTCCAAGAGACGATGAAAAGAGAAGGCCGTGTCTAAATTCTTCGAAATGGATTGGATGTCAGAATGGAAATCTCTCGTTGCTACGGCGGTTCTGGTTGTGTTTATTAACTCTGTTGGCATAACAATATGCATCGTAACCAAGCAAGAACGGCGCAAGTCTACTACCGCACTAATGGTCAGTTTACTGTGTAGCGATATGTTATTTGGAGCTGTCTTGATTCCAGTACGCGTGATAGACATTTGGTTTGTGAAGAGTGACGTTTTTCTGTATATTTATGCTTATATCTTATTTCTCTCAGCCTTTAACGCACTCTTCTTGTCCTTTGACCGCTATGCTAGCGTGATTAAGCCGTTGTGGAGGAGACTGGTAGAAACTCGTACCATCATTAAAGGGCTTCTTATCACTTGGGTCGTCCCAGGTGTGCTTAGCCTCTTACCCATATCATGGACGCATGCTACAGGATACAGCAGCCAAGCAACCAACATTTACCGATATCTGTTGTTGACGCTTCTCTGTGCTATCCTTGTCTCAATAGTCATCCTTCAAGGATTAGTTTTCGTGGGTCTCGTCAAATACTGGACAGCTTCAAAAAGGAAGAATTTCCCACTGCGAAGATCACATAGCGGTGGCTGTAACCCTGCGAAGGAGTTCAAGAAGAAGTTGTGTACCTGCAGTCTGTTCGTTTGTTTGATAACAACATCAGTGGTCACGTGGCTTCCTACCATTGTTTACAATATCATGCCGTTTCCTCATCTGTCAACGATCTCTCTGTTTGCTTTGCTGGTCAATGCTGTCTGCGACCCACTGCTTATCATTTCATTCAACGTCAGGTCACTGCGAAGGAGAAGAGCCGAAAGAAGGAAAAGTCAGACGTCAGCAAGAACAAACATGCTATTAAAAAACGCCAAATCTTGCGAGAAAGAGCGCAGGAAGACGTCATTAGCCGAGTCAACATTTTAGACCCGTTAAACCCTGAAGGGGGGGGGGGTCACTTGAATTTCCCTAGTACGAACGAGGCTGTGCACTCCATGGAATGGTTTTTTCACCCGGCCCGGTTCTCCAAATTTCCCTCAGATGATAGAGGCTTTAGGAAAAAACTGGTCAAAAGTATGTTCCAAATCTAAAAGATGTGAAATATACTAGAAAACAATAAAATAGTAGCCTGCTCTAACAAAAATACCCTTTTGAAAACCGGTTCTAGAAAACTTGCCTTCTCTTGAACTAGTCAGGGCGCTACGGGGATTCACACTGGAAATTTTTGCGGGCAACTTAATTTTTGGTTTAAAACATACCTTATACCTTCCTGATCATGATTCTGGTGGTTGGACGCCTTCGAATTACTTCAGTGGCGCCTCCAGTCAAAGTTTAGTCATCGCAGTTTTAGGCCCGTCTTCATTGGAGGCCGCCATATTGTTTTCAATGTCAGACCTCTCGAGCAGATTGTGATAAAGTCTAAATGTGCCTTGATTCTTTGAATAATTTGAAAGTAACTTCCCTTTACTCAAAATATTCAATTTGAGAAGGAAAATAACTGTTTCAGTGTGTTTTATAGGGGTTTAATCACGAATAGGGGCAGGGGGCTACCAGTACGTTCTCAAGGAATATGACACTTAACATCTGACATTACTTCCGCATGTGCACATGTTTTGATCAGTATCAGAGCCTTCAAAAGGGCTTTATTGAGAGAGGAACACTGAAGTGTAGTTATCAGATATGAGGAAAATGGGAGAGCATTGCAGTCTCTACCCTCTGCTGAGCGCTGAGCTAAAATGTGTTTGCGTACAGGAGTCGTACAGGAACGAAGTTCTGCGCTTACTTCACCTATCCAAATTGACGAAACAAAATTCAATTACCAAAAAAACCTCAGTAAGAGAAACTCATTTTCTTCCGATCTGGTTGTACAGATTCTTTTAAAGAAGACAACTGATAGAAGATCTTCTTGAAAGAAATTCTGATGAAAACAGCAGAACCAACCTTAAGAGGCAAAGACTATGACTGATGATAAATGTTGCAGCCAATGTAACTTTTTTACTACTCCAAACTCTATGAAAAGGGCACACTGGTGGTAATTTCAGTCAACATGGTAGAACTTCTTTCTAGAAAATTGCTTCATACATTCATTTTTTTCAAAAGTTTTGTTCTAAGAAAAGAACTTCGAGAAACTGGAGGAAATTCCGGCTCATCACTTTTTCATATCTTAGTGCATAAATTTAAAATAGTCAGTCTGCAGTTACTATATGGATTTGATCTCATATACAAGCTCGATAATTGATAGAAGACCCAAATCTGCCAAGATAACAGATGCTTTCAAATTTAAACGAAAATGCCCAAGTATTAATCCTGGGAGGGGGTCTATGCACATTACATTTTGAGTACTAGGAATGTGTCATCGATAGAAGTATCGTTTTTACGATTTGGTATGTGGAATTTTGTCGATTTTCACTGTTTTTGGAAGAGAACGAACCATCTTCATGATTTTGAAATACAGAACAGATAAGTTAGCAACTTTTGACAAATTTGATAAAGGTAGAGTATACATTTTATTTTGAAAAATTGATAAATGTTTAGGTATGCATTTGAAACTTGGGTGGCATGTCTCCAACCAAATTTTGGTGACATGCCCCTAGGCTTGTTTCTCATTCAAAACCTTATGCATATATTAGAAATTGGAAAAGCTTTGCAGTTGAATCAGACTGTACATATTCAACTGAAAACAAGAAATTTACATGCAAAGTGAGCAAAAAGCACTTTCCTGAAATAATTGTACCTTGTACAGTTAAAATTTACAAATACAAATAAAAAAAGTGTAGTTTAGATGACACTGGAGCTTGTGTCTCAGCAAGATAAAATATTGAGAACCATTTTATCTTGGTCTTAGTAGTTCATTGATAGTGCATAATTTTCCAATAAGAAACTTAAGAAACTTTACCCTGATTTGAACTGTATATCTCATTTTATAAGAAACAAATCAGACCTCAAATTGAAAACATCGTTTCTTATATGTGGTACACTACTGTATGTCAGAACGTGACAAACAGAAGGCCGAAAAAAAATCACTATACGAGACAATTTAGGAATAAAAAAATATCTTTGGAAGTTGGTCCACAAAGAAACCATTTGCAAAACGTCTGGCTTAGCATGAGTATGAATAATTTTGGGCTTGACTGTAATACGACAAGTCTCTGAACTAAGTTTTTCACTTGTAATCTGACTGGGTTAAACAATTTTCTTAAAATCTTATAGTTTTATACATGCATCTCTTCTAAGAGTTTTCATTAATTTAGCATTAACAAAACAAGTTTTTGTCCATTTTTCGCCGTTTACCGTACTGGCTCTTAATTCACCCGATGTACAATTTCAATTCAATTCAATTCAATTCAATTTATATAAACATAACTTGCTACACTTTTACAAGGAGCG
Source organism: Aurelia sp. 4 Dawson et al 2005 (assembly GCA_964019985.1). Lineage (NCBI taxonomy): Eukaryota > Metazoa > Cnidaria > Scyphozoa > Semaeostomeae > Ulmaridae > Aurelia > Aurelia sp. 4 Dawson et al 2005. The sequence continues at coordinate 5,416,065 of OZ026503.1, read as the reverse complement.
TCGTTATCAATACTAACAGCAAAAAGAAATAAAACTAAACTACGATATACTAAATAGCATGAACGAAAAAGAAATAAACGAATTATAGTAAACGAATTATAGTAAAAAGATCACTAATAACACCGATAATAGTGTGGGAAATGTGATCAGATCATGTCGTACTTGGAGTGGATCGTGTTTCAAAAGCACTTTTAATAAAGCACGCAACCCATTTAACTGTATGTGAGCTTTCACTTGACATCATATAAATGAATTTTTGTTCTGCCGAGAGAGAGTTGAAATTTGGAACTGAATGTCCAATTTTTTCGTAGAGTTGGGTGCGTAGTGTCCCATGTTTTGGACAGGTAGTTAAAAAATGTTGCTCATCTTCGATAACGTTCTCGTTGCACATGAGACATTTTCTCTCCTCTACCAGGATTTTCTCTCTTCTGCCGACTTCAATTCGCAGTCTGTGATCACTGCACCGGAATTTTGCTAAGCACCTTCTCAAAGATTTATCTTTTATTTTAGTATAGGGCTCACGTTGAATGTGTGCTTTAAATGTTGCATACGTCCTTAATTTATTACCTCCTGAATTTGAAGGACCAGCTGTTGATTTGATTTTTGATAACCAATAACGCTCATAGCTGTTGGTTAAAATTCGGTTCACAAGCAGTTTAAATTGTTTCGTTTTCATGTTTCTTAGTTTACTGGGATTTGAATCAATTCCAAACGCCTCAAGGTATAGGCAGCAGGAGTTGATCCAGCTAAAGTGGCCATTTCTTTCAAGTGGTAACTTTCGTTAAGTGCTCGACTAACAAGATTGTTCCCAGTTAGATTTATCAAACGGTGGAAAAATAAAAATTGTTTTTGAAGACAATGGATTATCATGGGCATTCTTCCCAACTCTCCTAAAACCGCTAAATTTGAGCAACTTCTGTTTACACCCAGTATGCCTTTACATATTTTAAGGTGTTGGGTTTCGGTTTCCTTTAGGAGGGATTCAAATATGAACTTAATATGTTCATTCGGGTGGTTCAATGTCTTCATTGCTTTGAACTGTCTTGGGTTGAGTTGTGACCAAATTTCACTGTTGTATGTTAAAATCGGTTGTAGAGCTGTGTCAAAAATTTTTAATGTAATATTTGTATCGAAATCAACTTTTTGTAACACATTCCTTACTGCAAAATATGCTTTGGAAGCCTTTTCACTTAACTGTTCAAAAGCTGGATTATAAGATCCCGAAGAGGACATTAATGTACCAAGATATTTGTACCTGTTAGTTACTTCCACTATTTCATTCGCAACATGAAAAGTCAAATTTTTCGGAATTTTACCAGTTTTGTTAAAAATCATTATATTACTCTTTTTTAAATTCATAGTCAGATTCCACTTTGAAAAGTAGGATTCGACTTTATCAAGGCATGTTTGTAATCCCGAGGAGGTGGATGAAAGTAATATAAGGTCATCTGCATACAGCAGATGCGAAAAATTCATCCCATCTACATTGACCTGGTCACATTCCCCACTAAACTGTAAATCAATATCTTCAATAAACAAGTTGAATAGTAACGGGGAAAGATTACAACCCTGCTTGAGACCCCTGGTTGCAGGGATGGACTCAAGTAGCATACCATTTAGTTTTACGCTTTGATAAACGGACTTATACATGGCTAAGAGGCTCTGGAAAAACTTGCCTTCAAACCCAAGGGACCATAGTTTGTTAAAAAGCAGTTTTCTTTCGACAGAATCGTATGCTTTTCGAAGGTCTATGAAAGCTGTGTAAAGATTTTTTCCTTCCTTCTTTACTATTTTGTTTATGAGCGTGTTTACTACGAAAACATGGTCTGCCGTTCTATGCCCCTTTAAAAAACCGATTTGATGTGGGCCTATTAATTCAAATTTATTAATAGTTTTCTCAAGTCTATTTGACAACAGAGATCCATATAACTTACCGAAGCATGAACTTACACTTATTCCTCTGTAATTATCTTGGTTGTCTTTGCATCCACCTTTGTGGATCGTAGAGAGGATATTTACTGACCATTGCTCTGGGTACTTCCCTGATTCTAGGATTTTGTTGAATAGCACTGTAATCGCCCCGGACAAAACTTCTTTCCCTGTTTTCAAGAACTAGTTTAAAATTCTATCAACTCCCGGAGCTTTGTTGGACTTGAGTTTTTCGATACCACAAATTATCTCTTCCTTCGTAAAAGGGGCGTTAAGGAGCTGCATAACATTCTTGTCCCGGTAAACAGGTTTCAAATGAGATTTGAAGACAGTAGCGTCGCTACCTGTACTGTTATCAGAGCAGGAGTAAAGGCTGGTAAAATATTCATGATATTTTTTTGCAGCTTTAGAGAACTCATTTGGGGTCATTTCATCGTCGTCTTTATTTTCTTTCTTAATGTTTGAAATCAAGTTCCAGAAGCCTTTCGGATCATTTCTTTCCACCGATAGCAATTTATTTTTAAGACTGGTGTCGTAAGACCTAGCTGCTTTCCGAATCAATGTCTTATACTCATAATAAAGAGACCTGTATCTGGACTGCAAGTTGCTATCAAACGGAAACCTTTTCATTTGTGATGCAAGCCTAGAAAGTCTATTCTTTGTTACCATGCATTCTTTGGTAAACCACGCCTTATGAGGTTTGCGCCTCTTTCCCTTGCTGATATATTTTCTGGTTTTTCGAGAAATTGCGCCGAATGCAACGTCATGAACTACGTCCGTTATTTGGGTAACCGCTGCATTTATACTTTGCTGTGTAGGTTGTATTTCAGACGCTACGAAGTTAGTGAGTTTCTGCAAAATTTCTGGAGACTGCATGGATTGTACAAAAGATTCTTTGACTGATGGGTTCCAAATTAATTTTTTGGGGGCTTGGGAAAAGTTTACCTCAGCTATTTGATTTGGTCCAGGAGGTATAGCTCTTGTTTTTACTCTCATTGAAATGCAACAATGATCGGAAAGCAGCGTTAGCTTACCTACGTTAAAACGCTCAATCTTAGATAAAGAGTTAGCATTGACTAAACAATAGTCGATCATACTGGGTTCAGTACCTGAACAGCTATGAAGGGGGTACCGCGTAAAGTTACCCATTTCGTCACCCTTCACTCTACCATTAGTTATTCGAAGAGACGCTGCTCTACACAACTCAAGTAGCATTTTTCCACTCTCGTTGGGAGCTCTTTTGTCCATATTTTCTCTTGAGATAGTTTCATCTGTCTTGTAGTCTAATGGCATATCGAAAAAATTGTTCATTGACGAGTAATTGTCAATAAAATCATTAATAGTGTTGGTATAACTATTGAAGTCTCCAAGCAAGAATACCTCCCCCTGTGTATTGTATTTGGCAACCTCTTGTTCTAAATTTTGGAAAAGAGTAGAGGTGTCTGTCCCTACTTTTTGGAGGTAAGGGGAATTTTGTGGTGGTATGCATACAAAAGCAACGAATATATCCTCTTCTAGGTCAAAAAAGGATTTCTCAAGTTTTATCCATATGGTTTCAGGGTTATTCAGACTAATAAGTTTGACCCCTGGTTTTATTCTCTTTTTAATAAACACTGTCAGTCTTCCATAGTAGCGACAATTCTTGCTAATTGTTCTAGTACTGGAATAGCTTGTAAAATCTTTGAGAGAAATCTCTTGTTCAGGACCAGTATGTGTTTCTGAGAGTGCAAATATATCCAAGTTATGTATTTGCTGCAAAAAGTCATTATCTGTTAGCTTGGAGACTTTATTTAAACCAACATTTTGGAATATACCATTGATAATCCAAGAACCAATTTCTAAAAAGTTAAAAAACTTCTGATAACATAACGAATTAAAGCATGTATTGTGAGTTGGCAAGGAGTAAATCCGTAATAGTCAATTTAGAGTTATGAAGGTGACCAAGACCTCTGCCTTGGGGTATTGTTATAAGAGCCTCCTCTTCTTCCGCCTCATCGAGAGCCTCTTTTCTGAGCCTGACTCTGCTGATTCATATAAGGATTAGATATTCCAAGCTGCTCTTTGAGGTTGAAACTAAAATTGCTGATTAGAAATTTCGCTCCCTCAGGATTCAGATGAACTTTATCACCGGCATAGAGTTTGTCATTGATTTTGCCTCTAAGTGACAAATTTGTGTTATCTGTGAAATGCATATTCTCCTCATCATGACTCCACTTTAAGAGTTTAAGATTTAACTCCTGTCTTTCCATGTCAAGCATCACATCATCACCCCTTGGGATTACTGAACTGATTGTTACCCTTGCTTCACTGTTTCGGTTGAGTATCACTTGAACTGTCTTCTTGGCTGACTCTATGATAGTTTCTATTGATTTGCCATCCCTAATGTCATTTGTGCCAACATGTAGCACAACATTGTTAAGAATGGTCAGGCCTGGGTTTGTCACAGCGGCAGTTGCTTCCTCCCAGGTGTAGGTTGTTATTTTATCAACCTTTATTTCAGGATTTCTTATGAGCAGTTTATCTGGATCAATAAGTTTGATGATACTGTCCCCCATTATTAAGACTTGATTTGATTCTTTAGTGGACTTCTGTTGTGCTTGGTTGTTCTCTATATTTTTAGGTGGTCTTGTTGCATCTTGATTTTTGAGAAGAGAGCTTATGATGCTGTCTTTTCCTTTAATTTGCTCCTTGAGGAAATGTGATTGATCAGAGAGGACCTCATTTAATCTTTTGGTGCTTACATTTTCACTTCTGAGAACATTTATCTCCACTTCCAGCTCCTTAATTTCTGCAGCTAAGGATTTTGAACTGTTGTCATAGCAGGTTTTGCTGTGCTGAAGCTCCTCAATAACATCTGCTTTTTGGCTGTTATCATTTCTTAGCCTGTTGTTTTCTCTTTCAAGTGACTCTGATTTATTTGCAGCATTTTGCAGCATTTGGACTTTATTGTGCAAACTGGAGATCCCCTTATTCTTAATTTGTATCTCCTCCAATAGAAGGGATACTTCACTGTTTTGAGAGGATATTTTTCTGACGTCTTCACTGAGAGATTTTGATACTTGCTTTGTTGAGCTTGATATATGCTCTTTGATATTTTGAAAAGGATGTCATTGGGCAATTAAAGGCAAGGACAGAAAAATTTAAGTCTAGCTTCTATCCAAATTGTTTGTCCGAATGGAATAAGCTTGAGCCTGAATTGAGACTTGCACCATCTGTTGCTGTTTTCAAGAAGAAGCTCTTGTCGATAATCCGTCCCCCTGCAAAACCTGTGTTTGGAATTCACGATCCAAAAGGATTATCCTATCTTACTCAACTGAGGGTTGGTCTCAGCAAATTAAATTTCCACAAATTCAAGCACAATTTTAGGGATACCATAAACCCAATGTGCCCAACAAGTGATGGCATTGAGGATACGGAGCACTATTTGTTGCTCTGCCCTTCATTTGATGTTCAACGGCAGGATCTTCTCGCTAGAGTTGCTGAATTATTACGATCATTTGTACAAATCACCGATCTTTCAAATGATGCTTTGACCCAGCTTTTGTTATATGGTAATCAAGACCTTTCCAATGACTTGAATAGAAACATACTCGAATTGACCTTACGTTTTATCCATGAAACTGGTCGGTTTGATTGAGATCTATTGCAACCTATGCAACCACTAAGTCCTTTAAAGTAAATGTTATTTTTCCTTGTAAATTCTTTTCACATCAGACTTCAGGTATTTTACCTTTACTACTGAATGAGTTGCACGTGCAACATCATCCCAAGTCATCGAAACCCTGACCTGACATCTGGTGTGGAAGAGAATCCTGGTACGTGATCCAATAGTTTTAGTCGATTGTAGCGTAGTTGTAGTTAGTTTAATGTTACGTGTCTTTTTACGCAGGCCATGGGGTAGTCATTGTCTTTCGCTCCCCATGGTATCGTACCTGTAGTGTTGTAGAGTAATTAGATAAGTATAGTTAAACGTAAACTCATTGTAAATTTTTATACTTGAATAAAAAAAAATATTTTGAAAAAGAGTTGAGAGATCTGAGGGGATATCTAGGTGAGAAGAAGAGTGAAATTTGGCTTCCATTACATTTAGTCTTTTGTTGATGTCATTTTGGTTTGAAATAACTGTTTGGAGCAGGTCATTAATATCCAGTTTTTGCAATGATGCTTGGATACTTGCAATGTCATCAGACATTTGTGATATTAGATTTTTGGACTCTGACACTGATTGAGCCTTACTTTCTTCAGCAGCAATAACAGATCCATCTTGATCATGTTGAGGGTCATCCACACTCTTAAATTTCTTGCCAACAGATCTGTCCTGAGTGGGTTTTGTAATCAGCTTTTTATCTGGCACCTGGTGTGCATTACCAAGAGTATTTACACGTTCCAAAATGTCTGGGACGATGCTGTTGATAAACTCTAGGTAATGTTGGCCTTGCACTGAGATTCTGTTGCTCTCTAAAAGAACCATGATCACATACCACAGCTCATTCCCCTTTAAATCTTTAACTCTGATCTCAATGTCAACAAAATTACCTTTGTCATCATGTTTGTCAGTCCATTATACGTCGTGTTGACTGCTAAAAGAATCACTGTACAAAATTTTTGTCATGGCAAGAATCCAGAGTGGAAGCCTTGGGCCTTGCGTTTTGAAACAGTGTAATGATGCTGAGGGCAGGTACAAGTCTTCTTTGAATGCTTCATATTCGCAGGAAGCAGATTTCCCTGTTACTTTCTTCTCTTTAGCCCGTGGTAATTTGTAGAAATTCTCTACTTCTTCTACGGTCTTTGCCCTTCGGTAGCAATGGTGTGGTGATAGATGTCGATGACGTTAGGCCTAGGCCTAAGTTGAGACCGGATTCATCCGATATCGTCGCACACGGCTGCTCACTCATGATACTTCTGACTCCAATGTTTACTGTTAGGTATCCCAAGTTGAGGATTTACACATCACTCCACCAAACAGAAAAGCGCCTTTGATAAGGCGATTTTGATTTCTTACAGAAATGAAATGTAGTTTCTTCTCGAATTTCGTAACTCTTTTTGGTAATCCGACCTTCGTGTGGTGGACGTGGACAGTTTTTGCACTCGTTATTTTTTGTTTTGCTTTCAATACAGCCCTGCTGTGTGTCGTTTGTCGATAATGCTCTGATCAACACTCGTGCACATGCGGAAGTAATGTCAAATATTAAGTGTCATCTTCCCCGAGAACTTATCGTTGCCCCCTGCCACTATTCGTGATTAAACCCCTGCAAAATACATCGAAACAGCACTCCACCAAACAGAAAAGCGCCTTTGATAAGGCGATTTTGATTTCTTACACAAATGAAATGTAGTTTCTTCTCGAATTTCTTAACTCTTTTTGGTAATCCGACCTTCGTGTGGTGGACGTGGACAGTATTTGCACTCGTTATTTTTTGTTTTGCTTTCAATACAGCCCTGCTGTGTGTCGTTTGTCGATAATGCTCTGATCAACACTCGTGCACATGCGGAAGTAATGTCAGATATTAAGTGTCATCTTCCCCGAGAACTTATCGTTGCCCCCTGCCACTATTCGTGATTAAACCCCTGCAAAATACATAGAAACAGTTATTTTCCTTTCCAAGTTGAATATTTTGAGTAAAAGGAAGTTATTTTCAAATTACTCGAGGAATCAAGGAACATTTAGGCTTTACCACAATCTGCTCGAGAAGTCTGACATTGAAAACAATATGGCGGCCTCCGAAGAAGGCGGGCCTAAAGCTGCGAAGACTAAACTTTGATTGGAGGCGCCTCTGAAGTAATTCGAAGGCGTCCAACCACCAGAATCATGATCAGGAAGGTATAAGGTATGTTTTAAACCAAAAATTAAATCGCCCGCAAAAATTTCCAGTGTGCAGCACAAATCGACCCCGTAGCGCCCTGACTAAACCCTTTCTTTGAAAAATTCACTTTCTGTTGACATTGCTGGAGAACAATGGAAGTGTTGTTTTTGAAGCAACCACAACTTTTGCCCTTTCCCTGCCACAAATCAGCAGTTGCTTGTCAGATTGACTCAAGCAAGGGTCTCAAACTCTAACTCGAAGCGAGGCCTATGCAATGCATAACAACAGAAATACTTGAATATACAGCTCCTCCACTGTAGCTAAACATTGTCTAAACATTTTCCGACTCACCTGGTATATTCTGCAGATCTCATCCGTTACTTTAACATCCCCGAATTCGGAAGACGCGATTCAGAATTCGTTAATCTCATTTCTTCAAGTTCAGAAAAAGCAAAGGGCAAAACATTGATCTCGTTCCAAATTATCTTTGATTCGTAACGTGCATGGTTAGCTTTTAAATTTATTGTTAATCTTTAGCTACTGCAAAAATGAAATAAAAAAGAACAAATCCTAAAGAACAAAAATGAAAAAGGACAAATCCGGGGTTGTTATAATTGTTGATTATTCAAGAGATTACACAGTTGTGAATGGTGTGTAATACCGCCTTTCAATTTTTCCCCGTTTAATCTGCGAAACTACATATTTCAATCGGCTAAGAAGTGCGAAATGACTTCATTTCATATGACGTCACGTTGACCTAAACGAGGCTGCCAAATGTATTGATTTTATACCATTTGCACTGCTAGCCTCCTGATCGCACCTTCGCGCACTCGTACAAAATACAAAATGGCGACGATATTTGGCCTAACTTACGAGGCTTCATTAACCAATTTATGAAAGTTGAAGGCATCAAAACTTGGAAAGAACACACGATTGGTGTTCAGCGGTTGGCAGGGTTGCTTTTTAACAATGATTTGATTAACACCACTTGTCCTTTAAGAAAATTCTTAGCCACGAAAGTTGTGTTGAGTTCAGAGATGGGCAGTATCTATCTATTTTTCTTGAAGATAGTAATTAGATACTGAAAACAGCAACTGTATCATGTAATAAGATACTTCGCGTATCCAGTAACTGTATCATGTAATAAGATACTTTGCGTATCCAGTAGCTGTATCTTGTAATAAGGTAATGTAGTTTGGCAGAACTTCTCATCAGTAGCAGAGCCAAGGGGGCACGGGGGGCGGCGGCCCCCCAATCATCGCCAAAGATGAGTTTTGTGATTCTTCCAAATCCGTTAAGAAACTGAAGGGGGGGGGTAAACTACAGGGTGTCTCAAAAAAATTGTTCCACTTTTGATAAAATATTGAAAAATAAGGACAGAATGAACAGGCTCGTGGAAAGATAACATTGTTCCTAAGATTATGAAATAATTTTAGGGACTAAAATCGTGCAAATTAGTTGAAAATTCACTTAGTTACAAGCTCTCGAAGATCAAAAATATGCGATAGCTGAAACCAGAGACCCCCCAGATTACTGGTATTTAAAAAAGCTCGAAGACGGAGGTAAGAGAAGCTTATCCAATGTCATACCTTTCATTGATATCAGAGCAAACCAAATAGGACTTCTAAAGTAAATTATTTCTTGCGATCATTCTCTAAATTCCTTAACATTGAGTAAGCCCAAAAACAGTGGTTCAAAACGTAATCGGCGAGAGGCTGAATCTGTTTCCTCAAAGCATCCATATGCTTGACAGTTAAGTTATCGAGAACCTGTTTGAATCCCACTTGGTTCGCCCTGAAAAAATTGAGAAATAACAGAAACGACGGCCTGTGAGGCTTTTACCAAAAATGCCATTTTGAGGCCTCTGGTTTCAGCTTTCGCACAAATTTGAACTTCAAATGCTTGTAACTCCTTGAATTTTTAGCGGATTTGCAAGATTCTTGTGTCAAAAATTAATGTAAAATCTCAGGAAAAGAGTGACTTGACCAAGGGTGCATTAAGCGTATCGTTATTTTTTAGTGTTTAATCAAACGTCGAACATTTTTTTTTAGACACCCTGTAAATTTTCCTCCAAACTTGTGGCATCGTGGTTTGTCAGTGTTATAAACGAAACAGGAATGAAATTCTTCGGCTAATAAGTGACATCTTGGCATTATTTAGCCAACAAAAGTATCAAACATTTTCTGCTCGTTTCGCGCGCACTTCTATACGTCCGTCACTGTATCATCTTTATACCGCCTGGTCTGTTATCATGTCCACGCAAGGCATGCAGCTTCATTAGATTCTTTGAATCCGACTTAGGCACCCCTTTAAATTGATATATGTATGAGTCTTCTTAGCACAGAATATAAAATCAAGTTAACCGCATCAACCGCATCTCAGAAATTTTTCTCGCTTCGCTCGCACTTCTATCAAGACTTCCTCCCATGTGCAGCCACTTGCATTCTTGAACGATTTCTGTATTATCCTATGTATCAAGCATTACAAGAATTTATGAATCCAACTTGAACCTTAACTTTAATCGACAGTGCCTCTCTTCTACAGTGATGTGACATTTCAACCATCTGGTGAAATTCTGTGTGTGCTTCTCAAAAATGTTCGGCTCGCCTCACTCGAATTCTCTTCATGTTCCGTATACCGCATAATCTTCGTTGCTCCTTTTAGAGTTTTTATAGTGTTTCAAAACAATTCAGAGTTGAAATTTGTGAAAGGTACCATAAATCCTATCATTCTGCAATGGTCCTTGATGGCTCATCTCTTCCTCATAAAAATGTTTCTAATCAATCTGCCCAACGTGACATGAATATTCTCCCGTTTCCTGTTACCAAGGACTTTCTAAATTGCTATATTTTTACTTCTTTTGTCTCGGGTACTCATGGTACTGAATTTTTGCGAAATTTTTGCGAGAATTGAAATATGACTGAAAGAAACAAGAAAAGCTTTCGTCGCTTCGATGTTAAAAGCGTCACCGATGGTTTTCTCTGCTATTTTTAAGTTCGGATGCATTCTTGTTTTTCTAGTAGCGTACCTAAGAGGGAATGCGGCGTCGTAAGAAATTCTTGAACAACGTTGGCAGAGGCATTCTAAGCCAAAGTAGAATGCATATCATCAAAAGTTTTCCTAGTGACTTGACCCTGGACCCATCCATTTTAATATTCCCAGTGACTCTTAGCATGTACATGCCTGCCGTTGGCTGTAGGGATCCTTATTTGCTACCACTCTGGAAAAATCTCATCAAATGATGATTTGAAGAATCTGTATGCTAAGCAACAATTTCTTTTGCAAAAGTTTCTTGTAAACGATGCCGTTGACTGACAAGAACATGATAAAGTAGCAAAAGAGACAGTTCCTCGAATGTCAAGATCGAACAACCAACACCAAATCATTTTGCAGTAAAGCTGAGAAGATCCATTCTGTATTTCGTATTTGATATGTTGGACCGCTTGTAATAGCATAAGAAAATTCTTCTTTTGCTTTGCTTTCTTAGTAACTTGCTATAATGAGCATGAATTCTTGATCCAAATTTAACGAAACGTCCCGCCTATTTTGTGTTCAATGTAGTCATGTTCATGCTGCAAAATAAGACTGAAAATGTGTTAGAAAACAATTCACGGTCTCTCCGATACGGATCTCAGAATACGGCGCTTTGCAAACAAGTACGGACAACGTAGTTTCCCATACCGAGGCGTAAATGTGTGGAATAAACCAAGTACTGAAATAAACAATGCCCTTTCACTGGCTACTTCAAGGATTCCTAGAAATATAGGTAAATTCAATTTTAAAAAAGTGTATGGTTGCAAAATGACTGAAAACGGCCTAAACATTGATCAAATCATAAAGGACTCCTGGCACGGAGCAATGAAGGAAATGCAACTTCTCATGGTTGAGAGCTATCTTCGGTACATTTATTGCCTTGAAATTGAAAATCCATAGTATTTGTTTGAAAACCTTCGTCTTGTAACCCTTAAGGCCCATTGCCTATATTGTTCTGTGTGAATAGAATCCTTTCGATTTGATCGATGTCTTAGGGTCCTTAGGCCCTCTTTCAGTCACCTTACAACCATGAAATTTTAATAAAGTCGAATTTACCTACACTTCTAGTGCTGGTAAGACAGCGAGAAAAATCACATAGTACTTCGATATCTCGGCTTTTAACTGAAATTTGTATCATTTAAATCGGTGATGTACCCTTAGGGCTACGAATTTGTAAAAGTGGGAAATTTTTCCGGCTCATCCGGCAGTATCTTGTAACAAGATAATCTTTTTTTGAATAACAGTACAAGATACTTAATTTTCCCAAGGGCATCTTGCCCAGCTCTGGTTGAGTTACGAATGAACCGCACGCAATAAGAACGAGTCCAATCTTGCTTGTTTGCTAGAAAATGGGTGAGTCAATAAAGTTTGCATTTTTCTTGGGCTGTGGAATGAAAAGTTTGTGATCGATATTTCAAAACTGAAATCGATCAGTCAAAAGCAAGGCAAAGTTGGATGAGAAAATTATGTTTGGTAAGATTGGATAAGAAGATTCGATTCAAGACCCACAAATCATAGAAATGCCATAATGAGTTTGCATGGGAACTACCAAGTGAGTCAATAAAAACGCCCGGCTTTTGAAAAAGTCTTGCTCCCTGAATATCAAAGCAATGGAATTGAAAACAGTCTTGTTTTATCCCCGATCTATCAAATTAGGTTCAGTAATCTACCCGGCTTTAATCGGCCATTTCTTCCAGTCGAAATAGGAGATTTTCTGCTGAAGGCCCCTTCAAAAACCTGCAAAAACGAGTGAAAAAACCATGCAAAATTTCACTTTGTTCTCCTTCCTAGCAATAATGACTCTTGGATGTGTTCATGTATTTTGTCCTCATGGGAGAATGTAATCCCCCTGAATAAGTTATTCACACTAGGGGGAAGACTTTTCTACCTGTCAAAAGGAAAGCACGTGCTAAAGCGCGTTGAAAGTCATCGCTGTAGGGTAAACAAATTAGGGACCCTTGCTTGTAATTTTAACATGTTTTTTAAGGTTTCTCAAAGAGATTCAGTTAAGAATATCGCTTACAGAATCTAAACGGAGCGACCGATTTTAGCGAGAAAAATTTCTAAGAATAATTGAATATGTTAGCTATTCAATCAGGTATTGCAAAATATCATTGCTTATATACTCAGGGAGCAGTAGCCTTTCAAACGCCGGGGTTTTTGTACTCATCTGGTAGGATTTCAGTTTCCATTCTGGTCCATTTCGTTCCCATACAAACCCCTTTCAAACAAAGCATTTGTCTAATTTTTGGGGCTTCAAGATGAGTCATTTTACCAAATAAAATTGTCTCATCTAGGTCAGCCTTTGAATAATAGATTAGTAGCCTACTTTAGAATATCGGCACATACTTTTTATCCCTCAGCTCACGAGACATATAAACTCTTTTTTTATTTTTTTGACTCAACCGGTATATATATTTACTGCGAATTTTCAAATGCCCCAAACTTCTTTTTGCAGACCCAGTAACGTGGAAGGCAAGGGATTTGATTAGCTCTAAGCAGTTATTGATCATGTTTCACGGATAGTAATAATATGATATAATGGGGGGGATAATGAGGCCATTGGCCTATCAGACTTTTTTGGCTTGTTTTTAGGCGTATTTTGTACTTCTCGTTACCGCAAAGATGGTCATATAAATTCTCAGACTCTACAGAATGTTTCAGATAATACGCATACCATCTGAAAGTACGGTCTATTTTCTGTCCAATGATATCCAAGTTGGGTGTATTAATTGAATTTTTCATTGCTTAATTGCCGTTTCGTAAGTATGGCCTATTTTAGATGCTGGAAAGTGATAGGGCATCAACATAGACGAAAATCAATCGTCGTGAGAGCTTATTTCATTGTTATCAACAAATACATCTCTTGGGAATCAATTTGTCTTTTTCTTTCCTCAAGGCATCACTAGACATAAAATATTTTGGCAAGGTTTTTTTCGTAATTTTTACCGCAAAAAAATTGAATGTATTCTGCTCTAACAGCATGCTGCCAGTAAGCACCCGATAACAAACTGGTTCGTTACCGAATCGGTTTGTTATTGGTTGATTATCGTTTGTCTTGTAATGTATAAAGGAACGCCGGAGAGGAGGGTGTGGGGGCAAGCGCCCCTCCTGCCCTTCTCGAAGGGCGGCAAGGGGGCAAGAGTGCCCTTTTAATGAAACAATATATTTCTTTAACAACTTTCAATTCGAAGGAATGAAAACCTTGAATTTAACCCTTAAGTCGAATGATCATCGCAGCTTGCATTGTTCATACCAAAATATGCAAAATAGAACAGCATTTGCATCAGTTAGAATATTTTTTATAGTATTTTAAGCCAATCTAAAGTGTTTGGCCGCAAAAAGTTTTCCGCGGAAGGAGCCCAGATCCACCCAATTTTCGGTTTGCTTCCCTCGTCATTGGTCTGGAACGCCCTGCATTCCCTTTCGACCCCCTTGCCCTACCTTCACTCCGGCGGGCGTCCCTGCATGTAAATTAATAGTTTTATTGTAAATAATGTATATTGTAAATAGTAGGCCTTAATTAGCTGTAAGATAGCCATTCTGAGAAAAACTAAGCGAGAAGCGAAGTAAGATTCTCACAGCATCTACTAAAATGCTGCACGACTACATTACCCTGGGTGCCAGAGCCTCAAAAAATTTATAAGTAAAAAGAAAGAATAATGAAATCATCTTTCTTTCTTTTATTTATTTATTTATTTATTTATTTGAGGCTCTGGTACACAGGTAACCTGGGTACAAGAGCCTCAAAAAAAATAAAGAAGAAAGAAAAATGAACCTCATTTTTCTTTCCTCTTTTTTTTTTTTGAGGCCCTTGTACCCAGGGTAGTACACAGGATATACGAACATTAGCATGGATTTATAACGAAGGTATTTTACTCTCCATACGAGGTATAACGATGATAAATTCCGTTTTTCCTTCATTGTCGTTCATACTTGTTCATACTTCATTGTTGCTAGGTAGAATTATCAAAAAGTGCTATCCTAATATCCAACTGAAGGTTATTTTTCGGTCCCCCAAAACGCATTGGATCGCTCTTCCCGTTTAAAGACCGCTTTCCTGTTACCATGCGCTCTTCTGTGATTCACAAGTTTCAGTGCCCTGGCTGCCATGCCTCGTACTATGGAAAAACATCACGTAATTTGATTACTCGATGCAGAGAGCACTTGGGAATTAACAAGGCTGGTATTCAAATAAAAGGGAGTTCTTCTGCCATCCGGGATCATATTGACCAATCAGGACACGCCGCGTCGGTTAATGATTTCTCTATTTTGGACAGAGCCAATAATGATTTTGACTTGCTTATTCACGAAAGCCTTTTGATTTTACGAGATCGACCTGAATTCAATTCCCAGCACTCATCTATCCCATTAGTTCTTTTTTGATGTGCCTCATTTTATTCACTTGGGACTTTGGCCCCGGGTTCCTTCTCGCGTAGGAAATGTAACTCACGCTTGTTTACTACTCTGAATCACTTGTTTATCTTGGGGTATTAGATTACCGTTTAACGCTTAATTATTTGCTGAAGATGAACCAAGTATGGTTCGAAACGTTCTACCGATTTTGTCTTTAATTTTATCTTAATATCATGGATTTGTCAAACTGTCTTAATATCATATGGACTTGTCAACCTGATGAATGATGAAAATGCTGATAATGATTGTCGTCACTTGCCTCATTCTTTGATTGTTCATACTGTCATGCCAATTGGCTTCTGTACGAAGATGAATCCACTCCAAGACAAGGTCCTAAGGGGGCAGTATAACATAAACGTCTAAATATTTACAACTTTCCCCCCTTTCGCAAGCAAAGGGAACGGAGATTTGCTTTTGAGTTTTCATTGTCGGCCCAGCGGGCGTCGGGCATGGAGGGGGCGGGTTAGACTGATGACGATGAGTCTCTTGTTGCCCTGTGCTCTTTGACTTGATGATGGCCCTATTTAGGCCCAAACTTCGCAATTCCTAACGTACCAATCAGATTGCGAGATTCGGCAGAGAACAATACTGTCGAATTCTCGATTCGAATGATGCAATCGACTAGATTTTGAACAAAGTTGCTACGGCAGGTGGCTGAAGCTTTCTCTGGTTTGGTTTGGTCTTAAAAACATGGAAAATGTAATGTTGAAAGACTCATTTTTGACTTACCAGGTAAAGTAAACATCCTTTTTCAGATTTATACCAAGTTTCTTTGATTAAACGCCTGCTTAACGTGGTTTTTATTGCATTTTCGTTCCGAGGAGTGACCGTTGAACAGAGCTACGACAGTCGTTCGATCCTGATTCGATCGATCGAATCATGATCGAATGCAGGAGATAGGGCCGGGTTTTCACTGTTTCATCCAGGGATAAATAGTATTTATCCCCCATAAAAACTATTTATCCCTGGTTTCATCATGAGTCCCTCTTGAGCAAGGTTTACCGTAGGGATACAAGGGACTCATTGTCATAAGTCTAGGGGCGGGTTGAAATGGTTGCTCGGTCGTTGGATGAATTCCTAGTCCATTTTGTTTTTAGGTACTCTTCTTTCATTTCTTTATAGATAGGATCTTTGGTTTGTTGTATTCATTCATTGTAAGTTACTTTATTTATCTCTGGTACCCAGGGTAATTGTAAGTAGCTTTTAGCTTTTTAACTTGTTTAAAGTACGACCAAAAACTATGTAGAGTTAAAACGTTTTTCGGTGCCATTTCTGCTCTATTTGCTTAATAGTAAAAGTTAAGGTCTCTTTCGAAAGAGGAAGAGAAGCGTAATATCCTTTAGCAGGATTTTTGAAATTCAAACTTGAAGAAGGGGGCTGACATCAAGCCTCAAAAAAAGGCAACTCTTAGCCCACGCAGCCGTCAAGGTTGAAAAATATATGGCTGAAAAGCTCTATCTTAGCTGTATCCGAATCTGTGCTCCGTTTGTTTGTCAACCCAATAGGTTTTTGTCTAAAAACGAAGAAATGGTCAAGGGTTAGCAGATTTTGGAAAATGTGGTTTTCTCAATAACGGGGGAAGCACTAAGTCGATACAACAACAAATAACAGGGACTTTATCACAAAAGACTGTATCGAGCATGAAAGATTGTCTCAAGAGAGTTTAGTCAAAATTCAATTTTTCTTCCTAAATGTTGTTGATTTCTTTCAAGGAACATTTTTTTTTAGATTCTAAGCAATTAAAGTTGGGACGCTTACAGTTTTTGCAAGTACCTTTGCAGTAGCGCAGTGTTTCTCGTTTGCGAATCTAGCCGCTTGAGAGATTACAATCGATACATTTCATGCGCTTTTTCAAGAAATAATTGTTATCTAAGATGCTTGAACTTCAATAGAATATTTGTTCAAAGAAAGCATCAATGATCACGAGAAAGTGACTTTCGGTTAAACTCCCTTAAGCTAACCTTCCATGCTCGATACAGTTTTCCTGTGATAAAGTCCGTGTTATTCGTTGCAGTAGCGACTTGTAGCTTCCCACGATTTCGGGGAAACCAACTTTTCCAAAATCTGCCAACCCTTGGCCATTTCTTCGCATATATGGACAAAAATCTACTTAGTTAACGAATAAACGGAGCACAGATTTGGATACAGCTAAGATAGAGCTTTTCAGCCATATATTTTTCAACCTCGACAGCTGTGTGGGCTAAGAGTTGCCTTTTTTGAGGCTTGATTTCAGCCCCTTTCTGTAAGTTTAAAGTTCCAAAATGCTGCTTAAGGCTATTACGCTTCTCTTCCTCTTTCTAAAGAGACCTTAACTTTTACTATTAAGCAAATAGAGCCGAAATGGCATCGAAAAACGTTTGAACTCTACATAGTTTTTGGTCGTACTTTAGTTTTGAAAGTTTTTACATGGAGGGTCCCTTGTAAATCAACCAATTGGTTGAAGGGTCTCCCTCCCTAATAAACTGAAATATGAAAATATGAAATATGAAATACATTACCAATGAAGATATTTTCTACAGGTTCGCTAGGTTTGAATTCCTTAGAATTTGCCAATGCAATTAGATTCTTCATAACGTTAAACAGCGTGTTTGAGAAAAACGCAACCCAGCTATAATGTAAAATCTAAAAATAATTGGCAAAATTTGAGTATATGTAATATGTATACCATCTGAAAGTACAGTCTTTCTTCTTTCTAATGGTATGCAGTTTGGGTACATTAATGGACATTTTCATCATTAAATTGATATTTTTTTAAGGATGGCCAATTTCAAATGCAACATGCTGCAAAAGCAAATCACCCATTTTTTCCGGTAAAATTTATAAATTTTTTTTTCAAAGTATTTCAGGTCTAAAAGTACTTCTGGTAATGCCTTGCAGAGGAAAAAAATGCAATTTTATCTTCATGAGGTGCATTTGAAGAGAATAATAAAATGTGCTCCCCCAAAGGTGGATTATTGTCCATGTAAATGCCCTATCACTTTCCAGCATCTAAAATAAACCATACGTGAATTAAAAAATGAAAAGTTCCATTAATGCACCAAATTTGGATGTTATTGGAAACAAGATAGATTGTAGCTACTTTCATGTAGTATGCATCAAATTGATTCAAACCTTATTATTTCCAGAAGAATCTCGAATGAAAGTGGGTTGCGTTTTTCTGAAACACTATGATACCACCAATGACCCCAAACATTTTGCAATGTGACAAAAAGTCGCCTTTTTGTTTCAGGAAAGTGCTCCTTTTGCCGAAAAAGTGCCATTGAAGTGCGGTGCTCCAAGTTTAACATTCGTCCTACAAAGTTCACCATGGCAGGTTAACAGATGATTAAACCCTCACCATTGCCATAAGATTCCGCAACATAGAGACCACTTTTTCTATAACGCCTGTTTTGTTTTCCATCAAATCTTATCCCTGTTATATGACCTGGGTGGTGGATTCCGCCCCCTCGTACAATTTCGTTTGTTCGTTTTTCGGTGTATGCAGAATGTCTCTGAAATTTAGTACAGTAATAAAACTGTAACAATTTTGGCATTCTATTTTATCCTCTTCGTGGTAACCAAGTTGTCATGCCACACTGCGACAAAATATACTTTGCATCTCTCTTATCTTGTTTAATTGGTTCAATTAAACTATGAATTGATACATATTTTGATATATAAATTTTATTTCTTTACAAAAGGTAAAGTTTCATGACCTCTTAACATGCTTTCATTTATATGACGTCATAATGATAATCTTGCTCCAGCAACAACAATAACGAATGTAATTGAATTATTGTGTCTAAAGCTCAGAGTTTATGTGTTGAACAGCCTTCGTGCCAAAGTAGGTTGCGAAATCTCAAACAGCAACAGAGATGAACAGGGTGTGGAATGTGCCCCCCATGCAAGTAGTGTTTCAAAACGCCCAAACCAGAGAGGGTTGTGAACAACTTCGTCCCAATATGACAAAAGGCCCTGAGGACGAGGTTGTGTTATAGAAGTTTCAAGATGGGAGTACCGTATCTTAAAAAATCAGCCTGAGGTTTCTTCAAAGTACCTGCGTACCAGATTCTCTAACAAATTGAGACTCTCAATACCCGAGATAGCAGACTCTCAATTTTTATGGAGAGTCTGGTATCCCTGGTGGGGAAATTCCTGTTTTGCGGGTTCTTGCTGCATCCTAATATCCAGTACAGTTTCAACGACATCAAGGCGTCCATTCAAAGCCCGGGGTAGGGGCACTACTTATATTTTGGGTACGAAGATGCGCCATCGGGAAGGTTATTGATTTTCACAATTTTGGTATAAAGAACTAATGAATATGCCTTTTTTTGCAAAATCGGTATAAGGAATGGTTGTGTTTTGAAGCTTTAATGTCACGTCCCCGATCACGATTTGGTCAAGTGCACCCCACCCCCCCCCCCGATTCAGATTTCATCATTTCCGCACACACAGGCGTTTGCTGATGTCTTGTACACTAAGCTGTTTCATGGCAATGACAGTGTTTGTTTATAAGGATTACTGAGATCTGATTATAAAGGGACGAATTTTCAGGCATCTATGTGCTTAAATTTGACATCTTTCACTTAAGTCCATCCAAAGAACGACCTAGACACCAGACTTTCGTATAAAAAACGAATTTCATTTGTATAAAAGTCGGGTACACAATATCGGGATAACTTTACATAGTTCAAAAGACATGCAAACATTTTACATCAAATTATCTCTAAAACATTGAATCAGTAGAGTCAAGGTGACCTTGAGAGGAAAAGCTCTTGCCATAGAAGTTACCTTAGATTATTAGAAAGTTTTGACCCCGCATTTTCATTCATCACAACATTAACGTTCTGTACACTACCTTCACTCCAGACAGCAAGGAGTGGTTCTATAAAATGGACTTGAATATTTCAACAAAATATGTCAGGGTTGGGGGCATATTTTGGTTACATCCATCCAATGACACAGGTTAATGAAAATGTTTTTATTCTTTCGTAAAGGATCTATGGGTGAATGTATGTATGAATATCACAGTCCGACACATTCCCTCTCATTGTAAGATAGTTTCGAAACTATGAAAATTGCATTCTATCTGTGCTCTGCGCGATCAGCTAAACTTTCCACCTACGTTTAACTATGAGTGGCTAGACATCACTGTTGTGCTTCATTGCCACTTTGTTCTTTTGTGGGCCTGGATGAAATTATTTAAAGCTACTACGGAGGAGTAAGCGTAAGAGACGGAGGACGAACGAAACGAAACGATTTTCCTTCCAAGTAACTCCGATACCTCCTCTGCAGAAACATTTTCCTCCACAGGAGCATATTCACTGAAACATAACTACGGTGTCTCCTCAAAAACTCAGATACCTCCTCCACAGAAACATATGAATTTTCCTCCACATCAGCATATACACCGAAACATAACTGCAGTGTCGAACTACCCATGGTTTAACTTTCATGTTAGATTCTGATGTGGCTGGATCTAATAATCCGATTACAAGAAAAGTTGGAATCAACCATATTTGGGGAACCGATCTGCGCAACAAGGAAATACTGGTATCTGATTGGCTAGAATTTCACCGCAAGTAGTTTGAGCCACTTAAAAATGTTTTCATTGCCCTTAACCTATCTTTCGCGAATTTCTAAGTTATGTAAATTCGATTCTTCTGATTGGTAGAGTGAGTTCAAATAAATTTTCATATCCCCATCCTCAATATCAGCCAGTCTCACAATTCGCCTTGACCTATAAATAGTTCATCTACAAATCCCATCAATTTTTGTCGATTCATTTCATATTCATTTCATTTAATCTTATTTAAGCACAACATCCATTCAGTTAAATACTATACCAAAGAAAAATAAATTACAATTAATAGTTTACAATATAAGCTCAAACTATGTTTCCCCCGCTCCCTCCCCCCGTGTACTGTTCTTCCATGGATTCGTGCAAACCTATTTTCTATCAGCTCAAAAGGTGAGATTTCAGATCTTTTTTGAATCGTACAACGGATTCGGTGTCTCGGATGAGCTGTGGGATACTATTCTAGGCTTTTGGACCCGTGTACAAAAAACTTTTTTTCGTATGTTCTAATTTTAGTTTTTGCACATGGAGATCCTTCATGTTCCTTGTGTTATATTTTGATAAGGCATACCTCTCTATGAACTTATTTTGTAGGCCTTCAGGACAAAGCTGATTGACAATCTTGAAAGTTATGATCGCTTGGTCAAATGTCAATAGTTGATTTACATTAAGGATGTTCTTATTGTAAGCATCTTTTATCTTGGAGGATTCTATCAGCTCGAGAGCTCTATCCTGATATCTTTGCAGATTGCTGAGCTTAGTATTGGAGAGGGCCCCCCAGACCACGTTTGCATACCTTAGATGGCTCTCAACAAGTGCTTGATACACATTAAGTAGCTGAGATTGTGGTAAGATGTTTTTCAGTTTCCTGAGAGATGCCAGACCACCTGCTACTTTCCCTTTCACAGATTTGTACTGTTCGTTCCAGCTTAGCTTATCGTCAACAGTAAGTCCTAGGTACTTCGTTTTATGAACCTGCTTTATTCTAATATTATCCAGATAAAACGGTTGTAGCTTTGGTAATTTGCTTTGCCTTCAAGGGTGATTAATAACCATGAACTTGGTTTTCTCGGGGTGTATGCTTAGCTTATTCATTCTCATCCACTCAGAAATGTTTTTCAGTTCAGCCTGGAAGTTCCTCGTCACATCACTCAGTTCATTCGACGAGAATGAAACTTCTGTATCATCTGCATAGAGATTAGCCTTGGAGAATTTTAGGCAAGATTCAAAGTCATTAAGGTACAAGATGAATAATAATGGGCCTAGACAGGATCCCTGCGGTATCCCACATGTGACTGTTGGGAACTCGACTTGTGGCCGTTTAATGCACAATATTGTTGACGGCAACTAAGATAAGATCGAAACCATTCTAGCTCTAAACCATCAATCCCATATACTTTCAGCTTTCCGATAAGTATTTCATGATCTACTGTATCAAAAGCTTTTTTGAGGTCGAGAAACAGCGCAAAGTTGACATCATGTTTGTCTATGCTCTCATACCAGTAATCTGAAACACTTATCAGAGAGGTGATGGTTGAATGCAGTTTACGATAGGCAAATTGGCTCATCGTTAGTTTCCTATTAGAAAGAAGGAAATTGGATAACTGATCCTGCACAATTTTTGCAAATAATTTTGCAAAAACTGAGAGAACAGAAATTGGTCTGTAATTATTTTCTCATTTCGAGCTCCAGTTTTGAAAATTGGTGTTATTTTTGCAAGTTTCCAAACGTCTGGAACGATTCCCTTAGCCAAAGAAGCGTTGAATATCATCGCCAAAGGCTTGGCACTAAATTTCGCAGCGTCTTTGACAAGATTCGTTGGGACACCATCAGGACCAGGTGCCTTGCCACTTTTTAGCATCTTCAAGGACCTAAGCATTGATTCCTCGCTCATCAGCATAGGCGTAGGAGACAGGGGGGCTGGGGGGCTGCAGCCCTCCCAACTTTGGAAATATTTGCAAAATCGGCCATAATCGGGCAGAAAATCGGCCTAAAGTTGGGCAAAACTTACGTAAACAATGGATCTTCTATCGGGCAGCCCCCCAAAATTTTATATCCCCCTACGCTTATGCTCATCAGTTTGAACGAAAATTTTTGGTTAGAGTCAGTGGGGTGCAGATACTTAATCGGATCATCTTCAGGCTTCACCTCTAGTTTACTTGCAAGTTTTGGGCCTATACTGACGAAGTGATCGTTAAGCTTTTCTGCTATCTGGTTTTGCCCTATTTCACAATCGTGTCCCCATCTTTTTGTTCAGAAATTGCTGTTGTACCCGAGGTCTTGTGTAGTATTTTATCAATAGTTTTCCACATTTTTTCGGGTCATTTTTGTTTTTGTTGACAAGTTCCTGGTAATAATTCGATTTGAATTATGAATTTTCGACATGCAATTCTTTCACTTTGCTTGGTGCGGCCAGTGTTGGCGAAATATGTGGATGACTTTCTGGCACGCATCACGTGACAAAGATGAAGAAAGAGCCTCTTGTTCGAAACGAGATATGACAGGCGAGGTGCCGGACAAGAATGGCATGGCGGACAAAATAGCGGGAAAAAAGTGCAGAGCTGCGAGGAGAACATGCAAGGTAGCAAGGCTGTTTGCGAGGAAATTCAAACAATTGTAAGCTTATTCAATCAAAAAATGGCATCTACATTGCCTAAATTTGTCGCAATGAGTTTTCAGAAATTATGGGAGCAACTTCAGAACATTTTGCAAATAGGGCCTAAATGGCGGCCTAATCAAAAAGAAGAGTTTTTGTCATGTTTTTTGACTGAAGCAGCAAAATCTTTTCAGAATATAGTAAGCGAGGAAGGTTCTGCACAAGAAAATAAAGTTGTGCAGACTTTTCTTGAGTTTGCAAATGAAGCTATGTCCAAAGACATGTTTTCTTTGCTTGAACTGCTGGGAGCACTTGTCAAGCATATTAATTTGAGTGCGCAGCTCACTTTACTTGGCGTTGGAGAAAAAGTGACAGAGAATCTTTTGAAGGCACTTGATGCAAGGTATCTATCCATGAAATCCATGAGTATGTTCACAAGATCAATTGTTTCATTGCTAAAGAGTGCAAATCTTGTTGATATGACTGTACCACTGAAATTATTTCAGGAGAACATTGCATTGCTTCTTGGGGGTATAACCAAGATTTCAAATTTCCCAGAGAATCCAGATTACAAAGAGGTTTGTCTCCTTGACAGTAAAGGTATGGGAATGTATGCAAGAATTGTTGAACATTGTCTGAAATCAATCAATGTAATCCTTGAATGGCTTTCCGCTAAAGAACCAGATCAAAATAAAGTGCCAAAGAGCCTAGTAAAGTATGTCATTAAAGACTGCATTCCAGAAGTTATGACTGTGCTTTTGGCACATTTAGGTAAACATGATTGGACCACTATTGAAACAAGAAAGGAAGCCCAGAGAGCATGTGGATTGTTATGCAAAATCACATCTTGTGAAGACCTAGAAACACTTTTCATTGGGGAGGGAACCAAGATTCTACCAAATAATGGTGCAGATTTGATGTTCCACAAGGGAATCCTGGGGCTGATACTTCGCAAAATTTCTGGAAAGTTTGCTAATGATGGGTGGAAAAGAAATCCATCTTTGAAGCATTGTCTTCTGCGTGCAATAATGAATGTGAAATACCCACATCTAGGGCAGCATATAAAAGTAGTTGTTCCTTTATTGCTGGAAATGACTGAAGACTACAAAAGTGAAAATCAAGTTCTTGGGATTGGCTGTTTGCAATACTTGATTGAAAATGTCAATGCAAGTGATTTGAATTTGTACAGTCATGCTGCTGTCATCTACCAAGTTTTGTTTAGATTACTTTTTGGAGCAAAACATGTGACACTCCAAGTTCTGTTGCCATGTCTTCTGAAGGTTCTGTTTGTTCTAGAGCCATTTCCTGGTAGAATAGATGTTGGGACAGTTTCAAAGTGGAATGAGACAATCCAGAAGCTTATTTCAAACCTTGAATATGAAAGTGATGTGAATGCCAAGAGAGTATTATTAGGAAATATTAAAAGGTTTGTTGCTGCACTGGGAATTAATGTGGCAAAATATATGAAAAGTTTTCTTAGAGTTTTAGAAGCCACACTAGAATTCCATGATGGACAAGAAGAAACAGCCAGAAGGTTGGCCTTGGATGTTTTGGAAACAGTAGTAATCTCTTGTTGGTCGCTTGTCCCACATCATCTTGCAAGAATTTTGAAAATTATTTTGAAGTTGGTTATAGATACAAGTGCAAGTGAATCCCTGCTATCTCCTGAAGTGCAAAAACAACTGAATAGTAAATCAATTAGCATTATATTGCTACTTAATG
The DNA here is from genome assembly GCA_964019985.1 of Aurelia sp. 4 Dawson et al 2005. NCBI lineage: Eukaryota > Metazoa > Cnidaria > Scyphozoa > Semaeostomeae > Ulmaridae > Aurelia > Aurelia sp. 4 Dawson et al 2005. The sequence goes on along the minus strand of OZ026503.1, from coordinate 5,391,008 downwards.
AATGCTGCAAAACTGGTGTGGTAACAGAATATTTGAAGTATGCAATGGATGCGGAAATGAGTGAGAATTTTTCAGCAGTTAGGATATTTATCAAAGAGGTAATGGAGAGGATTGCGGAGGAAAACAAAGATGCAAATCAGGAAAGAGAATCAAAGCTTTAGCCTCAAGTACCATGAACCTTATGAGCAGGTTGAAGGACATGAAGTTTGACAAGAGCTTGATGTCATGTTCAGAAGTTTCATCCAGAAATGGAAGACTATAAAGGATAAGGTTGAAAAAGGAATCAAAAAGAGATTTGATATTGAGCTGAGACTATTGACAGAATATCAAAATAGAGTTTATGTTGGACTTGTTTTCAAAGAGGTTCAGAAGAACCACAACTTGTATCAAATGTTTACTGTAAAAGAAAAGGGCACTCTATAATAATCTTAAAAAGACTTATCATCTGGAGTGAGAAAAGGGAGCAGATTATCATATACTCTTTCTCGATTATGGTTTCAAATTGTATGTCAAGGCTTTTCTTGGTAACCATAATAGTAAGTATTTTCCAATCCAGTAAGTGGGTGGTATAGCAGAAGCAGAGACTTTTTGAAGTTATGACTTGATATTGGCTGTGGCTCTGTTTTTAATGTGTAACAGTCCAGCAAAAACGGAGCCGTTTTTCTTTCAACCACAATGAATCAAAGGACGTTGCAGGGAACATGGGCACAGCCACTTGGTTTGAAAGACCAAGTGGATCAACATCACAGTCAACTCTGTCAAATGCATGCCCAAACTTTCTTGCAAGCAGTCTCCCTGTGAATATATTCTGCAGCCATAGAAATTTGTCCCATCAAATTCAAGCAGTGTACATTCTCTTAAAAATTGGAGCAAATTTGTCTGCCCTTTATTCTATGATCATAAAAACGGTACCACTTCTATCATACCCAACTTAGAAATGTGAATTTTTACTGATTAACTTTGAAGTTGATGCTTTTCTGGGCAGCATGTCGAAAATATCCCAATTACTCAACCCAAACGCCTTCTAAGCCATGCGACAAATGTTTTTTCAAATAAGAACCTTGTTTACAGGAAACTAGGATGACTGCCTCGATGACTGCAAAAAATTGGAGCTAAGTTTGAAAAAATAGACAACCTTTCAAGTTAGTTGGCATTAAGAGCTAAGAAACTTTCAACCGACTTTCACATTTTGGATCCAAAGATAAAATGGCAATATTGTTGTTGAACCTTTATTCTCCATTATGATGGTATCAAGTTCCAGGTCTGTAGGTAAGAAAACCTGTTCTTCCTACCTACGTTTTACATTAAAAGCGAAAACTTTCGGACGGAAAACTTTCGGCGAAAAAACTTCGGACAAAAAACTTTCTGACGCTTTTTCAAGAATTTCGGACAAAAAACTTTCGGACAAACACGACATCAAAAAACAAGCATTATTCCAAAATATATGTTAAAAATAATTGTGATTCTATCATGAATATCAACTTACAGTAGGTAGATGATGATCATCACATCAACAAGGGCATTTGAATGTAATTTTTGTTAGATTGAATAATAATAAAACCAGCTGTAAACCAAATTAAAAGATGCTGCCATACGTGAACTTTTTTCAAAAAACGCTTCAAGGGGCCAAACTTTTAGATAAAAAAATTCAAGAAACTTAAGTACAGCTGGTAAAACTTTGATTTATTAACGTTTTATGTTACGTTTCTTTGTGCTTTTCTATTTCAATGAATTTTAAACTTTCGGACAAAATAACTTTCGGACATCACCACATTTCGGACAAATAAACTTTCGGACAAACTGTTATCCGAAAGTTTGATTTTCCGAAAGTTTTCGATTTTAATATAAGCTGAGAAACACATTTGAAGGAGTGTTGGAAGGATACTACATCATATCACGGGGTGGTAACTTCGGTATCTAAAACAACGGGTACGTACCGTTCGGTTTTGAATTCCAATAAAATCTCTAGATTTGGGTCTTAAAATGTAACTGTTCCACAAGAAGTGAGGGGCTTTTCCATTGCGATCAAAAGTTTGATATTTTTATCGTTGGATTTTTTTCGTTTTAGTTCTGAAAATTGGTTTGTGATAACTTTATCTTCCATCAACTTACCTTTAACGTGAAGTGAAACTTGATTCTGAGGAGTTCAACATAATTTTCGCCCAAAATCCTTAAGTTGGGTATGAAACTCCGCTGGCACGTCCCCGACATCCCAAGATTCGACTTACCCCCCCCCCTGGTCATCATTATCGAATGAACAAGATGCGGCATGAATAAGGGAGATTTTAAGAAACTTTTGAAACTAGTAACAGGAAAGTTTCGTGTGAAATTAAGAAACTTTTAGTTGGTTGATCCAATTATCTCGTGGTGAATGTGATTTTCTGAAGCAGGTAAAAATTCTATTGTTTGTGAGGGAATAACTCGTTTATAATGGAGTGGAAGTTAGTAAGGTTCAAAAAAATTTCAGCGAGCGCTCCCCTGGCACCCGTTGGCTTCCGGGACGGGTAGCATAGCATGTTTAGGGTACGGGTATGCCGCCCATATGGGTGGGTTTTCGGGTCCAAAATTCTCTAAACAACGGTCCCTGACATGGGTGTGTTTTCCAGAAATTGGCAAAAAATTGTAAAAAATGTGTAGTTTTCCCCCCAAAGTCGTCATTAAAGAGGGTTTGACAGCAACTGTCGGTAATTAGGAGAGGGAAGGTTTCTGAAAACCGGGCGGCAGACCCGGCAGACCTCCGTCCATCCGCAAGTTATGTACCCCCCCCCCCCCGGGCCCTGGCTTCAGCGCTCCCTTGGTGCGTGATGTCATGCGCAGGAGCTTTGCAGTTGAATTGGATTGTTTGTGTGAAATTTTTCTGATCAAGAGTTGGAGTTGTAACAGACAAGCAAAGCTCGATGCATCGCAAATAGATTCGTCCTATGGACTGCTCATACCATGGCTGACATTAAGGCCTTAGAGCATAGCACCTTAAAGGTTTGTGCACCACACTGTAACATTGATGTGCTATGAGAAGTCTTAACAAAGTTGAAGCAAGTCAATAATTTATTCGTGAGTGGCTTTAGGCCCTTCTTCAATGCAATTCAATGTGCCTACCTGACTGTGCTAGATATCTAAGTGGATCAACGTTATTCGGAAGCAAGAAAATAATTGCTGACATGCTTTTCTGTTGACGTTTTGTGATGCTAAATGGTTGACATGTCGAGGCGGTAATAACTTAACTGAAGGATACCATTAAGGTCAGTCATCTTAAAAAAGCTGTTCTGCTAAGAGTCTTGGTAAGGGACATATTTTTTTGAATAATTAATTTGATTAATATTGACCTGTAAGAGCTACATTAGAAAGCATCTCAATTTGACTAGAGGCTGCTTACAATGAAATATTGATGTAACTAAAACAGATGAAGATGTAAAAGTGAAGTTGTGGTTTTCAGCAAGCGCTGGGATCGTCAGTATTGTAGAAATCACTGCTAGAGAAAACCAAAGTGATGAAATAACTATTCTTTGAAGATGTGTTGTCTAGTGCAGTGGTGTAATTATTTGTTTTATTTTCATTAATATATCGTAATTTTAGTGATGCTTGGCCAGAGTGGAAAGTTTGTATCTTCCGTGGGCAAGTTGAGATGGCCTAAGTAAGACTGCACAGGAAAGTCACTGTTGATAAGGTTGACAACAATAGATTAAAACAATAGATCCTTTGTTTATTGCCAACTGTGAAGATTGAAGTCCACGTATATTCCTGCGTTTGCAAGATATTGCACACAGTATCCAGGGTGAATCTTAGTGCCTACTTCCAGAAGATCTTTGGTGCAGAGAAAGGACTCATTGACTTTGGTGCACATTTTGGCGCAAAAGAGGCTGGGCTATTAAGTGTCTCATTGTTGTATCAAACAATAGATATTGATTATTCTCTGGTGCACACTAGGGCGCAAAATTGTTTGTGCTCCAAAATATTTGGCACAGAGGTGCATAGAGATTCACCCTTGTGCAATAAAAACTTTCCAGTCTGGATGCTTGGTAAATCATGTACCTTGCTTGGCAAGGTGCATCATTTTGAGATTCTTATTTCGCTCTGCCAAGAGGGTTTTGGAAGTTGAGGACAAAACAACAAATCTTTAAGTGCTTAGTGCTACAAAACAACATTGGAAATGAGTTGAAATAACAATGGCCCATATTATATTTTTAAACAGTTAATATCAATAGAGACAATCATTTTGTCCTACCGGGTGTCCCAAAAAAGTATACAGATTTGGTCAACCCTAGCAACTAGAATATAGCGTGAATCAATCCAAAATGATTTTCAGAACATACCTCTATAGCTAACTTGAACATGGATACCTCGTTTGTTGATATTGGTGCGTTGAGAGCAAAGATCTTAGTCTTCAAAGGACAAATTTTCCTCCACATTCAAACCAGAGCATTGACGTTTTGGCCTAAGCAAATTCTTGAAGCACAGTGAATAAAATCAACAAACTTTGAAGACAGCATAACAGATGTGTTTTACAAAATGCAGCTTATGAGAGACTTATCGTCAGGGGAGCTGCAAAATCAGCTTCATTCATCTCTCAATATCGACAATCTATTTTACACATACTGTTCATCGGTGAAAGTACTCCCTTGAGTATCAACACACTCTTGGAACCGTCGAATCATTCCTTGAAAAGAATTTGTTATGAGATTTCTCGGGAGTCAAGACAGGAAGATCTGGAGATCTTTTGGGGGCAAAAAGATGCCTTTTTTTTGTTTCTTCTTTTTTTATATATATCTATATGTTTAATGGCCTCAGGGTAGACATTGTCTTTTGCTCCTTGGGGCATCGTTGTAGTAGTATTGTAGAGTCATTTTTGTAAGTAGTGTAGTGTAGCTTATATTGTAGAGTATTTCTGTAAGTAGTGTAGTGTAGCTTGTAACATATACTGTAACTTTTTATTGGAATATATATATATAAAAAAAAAGATCTCTCCTCTCTTGTTGATGACACCCGCAGGGAATTTGAAGACACGTCGTGATCAATTTGATCTTGAGAGATCTGATAAAGATTCTTTCAAGGAACTATTCGACGATGTCAAATGCGTTGATCGTCAAGGGAGTAGTTTCACCAATGAATAGTACCTTTAAATGAGATTGTCAATAGGATATTGAGATGAATGAAGCTGATTTTGGAGCTCCCTTAATGATAGGTCTCACTTGGGCTGCATATTTTTAAACGCATCTGTTGTGCCGTCTTCAAATTTTGTTAATTTTATTCACTGCACGTCAAGAATTTGCGTAGGCCAAAACGTCAGAGCTCTGGTTTGGAGGTGGAGGCAAATTTGTCCTTTGAAGACTAATAACTTCACTCTTAACGCACCGATATCAACAAACGAGGTATCTATGTTCAAGTTAGCTATCAAGGTATGTTTTTAAAATCATTTTGGGTTGATTCACACTATATTCTTATCGCTGAGATCGTCGAAATCCGTATACCTTTTTTTGGGACACCCGGCAGTGTGCTCAGACTTTCTATTTTGGGCAATTGCTCCATATCACTGCGGTAGTCCTAGGGTACAGAGGAACTGAATACCTTCAATCCTTCTACATCAAATCATCTCCACATCATTTTTGACTCATGGAGTCTATGTTATAGGCTAGAATCCACCTTGAGTGAGTTGTGCAAGTTATCTGTGTTTCATGGTGCAAGGGGTTGTTTGTTCAGTTCAGTTCATTCATTTTTAAAATTCATCTAATACATCACTACAGTTCAACATACCTACCTATCTTATTAACAATGATAAAATAGAATTAAATACAACACACAAAATAGAAAGAAAAACAGGACAGGATGATATACTTAAAGCAAAATGTTGAGAGGCTAAATAGATGAGTATGGAGAGCTGCAGTGAGATTAGGGGAATTTCTTAAAGGAGGGGCTCCCTCAATAGGCAGGCTAATGGAGGAGGGAACACCCCCTATCTGAAAAGATATTGAATTATTGTGATGTTATTGAAAACAGGTGCAGAAAGACAAGATGAGGTAAGGTATACATAAAGAATAGTATGAGAATCACTGGGTGTAATTATGGCACAGAAAGTAGATCTTTACCTTAGTTTTGAATGAAGCTTTTGAGTGAGAGTTTCTTAATTCAACCGGAATTTCATTCCAAAGCTTAGCTCCTCTATATCGAATGGAGTTTAGCCCATATTGCAGGGTGTTTTTTCATGCGAGAAACAAATCACCTTTACTAGCCTGTCTTGTAATATGCTTATGTACGGATGAATTCAATAAGAAAAAGTCATCAAAGCAGCTTGGTGATATTCTGTTTACAGTTTCAAAGACAAAAGTGAGAAGTTTTAAGCTGAAAGATATCAGATAGTCTGAGAAGTTCTAAAGACTTAAAGATTGGAGTAGAGTGAGAACGAGCAGGATGAGAAGAGATTATTCAAACTAGTTTCTTCTGAAGTTTGTAGACTGGGTCTGTATAAGATGTAGAAGTATTACCCCACACAATAATAACATACTGGGCAAAAGACAGGAACAATGAATTATATAAGCAAAGTAACACATCTGGAGGCAATAGGCTTTTAACCTTTGAGATAACGCCACAAGTTCTTGCAAGTATCTTAGACAACTCTTTCAGATGGAGTTTTGCGAGTAATGTAGCATGGAGTTAACAAACAAATTGATGACACCTAAGCCTTGTGGCTCTCTCCTCTGGTGCTCCCTGCTTCCCTTGGAATAATGAGGTCAATTGGGACAATAGGCAATAAAAGAACAAAGGAAGCACATTCTTTCCAATATTTATCAGGGCTGTTTAGACTCTCAATCAATAACAAATTTCAATAAATTTCAATAATTTTAATTTCCTTTCAGTAAAAGATATCAGTTATAAGAATGTTGAACACTCTTTGCAGAAATATGGCATGCACCTAATAGAATCCGCCACCGCCCCATGTCTTGAGGCTGAAGTGGTGGGGTTCAACCAAGTATCAAGTCTACTCCACATGACCTGGCTTTGAATTCAAAGGATTACACCACTACACCACAACACCTTTAATTGGGTGTTAATTAGGTCTGATAATTTGGTGTTAAGTTTTGCAGAGCCCCCTGAAAAGCAGCCTTCCTTTGTTGATGAGACTATTGTGTATAGAGAATTCAAAATGAATGAATGAATGAATGAATGAATGAATGAATGAATGAATGAATGGATCCTCTTACTTTGCTGCCCTTGCTGCCAGAAGGGTCAGATGGACTGTGTTTGATGACAGATAGAATCCCACTGCTTAAGTATCATGACAAGAGTATGCTGACTCAGTTAGGTCTTCTCTACTTCTTTGATCCCAGCCCTTGGTGCTAAAAATAAAAAGCCTTCAGTTTATCAGCTTCCTTCTATAAAAAAGGAAAATAACTTTTTCATTTTTATGTCTCCAGGTGCCTTATGAAATTCTCAATAAGAGATTTAGAAATGCACAGAAGTTGATAGACAAAGAAGTTGCCCACATATCATGTCATTTGAATGAGGTGATGTCATCAACATCATGTGAAAATATGACAGTAGAATCAGCATCTGATTCTCTCACCACAACAGTCGAAAAACTTGAAGATTTGAAAAGAAAGGTATCAATATCTTATTCTTTATGCTAAAGGTGATATGTTGCATTGTTGCTTTGCAAGGTTTTTTGTAAACACAAGATTCTGTAAAAGCTCTATTTAGCCCCCCTTTCTCTCTAGCCCCCTTTCTTATAAGCCCCTTTCCTTTGAGCCAAAATTTCAAATAAGCCCTTCCTCTCTATAAAGCCCTCCCCCCAACTTATATCAAATTCCAGCAATTACCAAAGATTTGCTATTCATTTAGGTACACAAGCTTGCATCTTTAGATTGATGTGGTTGAGATAAAAACTTTCCTAAGTGTATGCATTTAATTCATAACATTGCATGTTGAATCCATAAAATGTGGAGTAAAAGATCTGAAAAGCTATCATTTGTGTCCTTTGATATTGTGAATAAGCATCCCTCTCTAATAAGCCCCCTTAAATCCCCCTTGGGAGTGTCCATTGTCAAATATGTCCTCGGGGCTTAATAGAGCTTACAGTAAGCCAGAAAAGCTTTGAGAAATTTAAGAAATATTCAAGATTTGTTTTTTGATTGTTTACGGGATGTTCCAGAAATATTGCACCCTACTTGCATGATTGCTGCAGGTGCTGTAGCTTCAATTACACCTTTTCCATCAACAGCCTCATTTTGGAAATTTTTGAAATATCTTCAATCTTCATACTGTAGGAATTTTCTGACCATAGAATTGGATTCAGCACACCAAGTTTAGTCTAGGTGCAAATTTTCATATTCCTAGAGTTTGTGATTTTGATTTTGTGGTGATAATAGATTTGAGAATTTATAAGGGATTTGACTGTAAAGATCACTCAGGGTGAATAAAAGTTTACACCCTCAGTCAATATTCATGGTCAGATCCCTAATGAAATATTGAAATTTGTTTTCCACATGAAATTGAAATTGCTAGCACTAAGATTATGAAAATTTGCAATTAGAATGGTGCCAAACGTGAATTTGGGGTCAGAAACGTCATATTACAGCTTGCTAAAGAAATTTTTGAAAATTTTAGAATTAGAACTGTACGAGTTAAGGTGGATCTTCACTTAAGGTGGCTCACTACTGAAAATTTCAATTACGAAACATTGAAAGGTGGTTGTTTATGAAGTAAAAACAAGTTCATGATATAACTTTAAACTGCTACACACTGGGTATCCTATCGCTCATGATCTGACAAGTGGTTGCTGTTAACACTTGAAAGGCACAGAATATGTTTACTTCAAAAATAGCACTTCCTGTTCTCTGGCAAAGTAAATTCAAGAAAATTTTGAAAGAAAGAGTTCAATATATTTAAACCTTGATACCAAAATCTCAACACCATCTGGAAACTTCTCTGTGGCCAGTCCTTCACCTGCACCTCATCCTGACTTAATAATTGCATTTGATGTACCAGATGTCAAGTCAAATATATTGGAGAGACATGTCGTCAACTGAATAATCGATTTGGTAAATAGTTGCGTAATGTTGAAAATGAATCCCATGAGAAGGAACAGAAGGTTGAACATTCTGACGCAAATGTTCTAAGACACTTTAATTTAGAGGGTCATTTAACAGGAGATATGGTTGTTCAGATACTTTTATTTGCAGAAAAGACTGTTCAAAACAAAACACTTTGGAAAATTGAATTATATATCTTTAAATCGGCATTTTGATACCACAAGGACTTAACAAATGCTTCACATTTATATATATCATAGCTTCTTCATTAATTATCTGTTATTGGGTTTTCCCTTAATCTCGCTCTCTATCTTTCACATCACATTATTCTATCAATAGTTCTTCCTGTGCTTCTTTAGGCTCTGGTACCCAGGGTATATGTAGGATAGATTGATAATCCAATCCAATGAAACTGAACTGAAACTCACTGACAGCAGTCACACACACAAATGGCCATGATCCTTTTGAGACAGCCCTGTAAGGCATGCTTTTCTACCGGGTGAGTCAATAAAAATACCGGGCGTTTGAAATAGTCCTGATCCCTGAATATCAAAGCAATGATGTTGAAAACTGTCTTGTTTTATTCCCGATATGTCAAATTAGGTTCAGTAATCGCAGCGTTAGCTGCGTTATACATCAAAACAATTAGCAAGGTGCGATATCTCTGTCTCTTTCTTTCTGTCGATTTGTGGTCAAATCAATTCAGTGCCAGTCTCGTCTCCAGAGTGAGTTCGTTGCTCTGCCTATGTGCGCGGAAATTCCGCGCGGAGTCAACTCCGCACGGTTTTGCGCGTAGTAAATGGCTTCGGGTTGTCAAAATTCGATGTAAAACCACATATTTTACCTATTTTGATCATCATTTGCAATTTATTTCCGACATTCGAAGAATAACGAGCCATTTCATGTTGGAAGCTGCGATGAGAAAGCTCCTCTGTTTGCAACTTAGGCCCATTTTCACCCCAAACAAACCGTGCTGTTTTCACATTACCACTCTTGTGTTACCTTAAGAGTACTCAGAAAAGAGATTTCTTAGTTGGTCACGGATAAGAAATACTGCGACTGAATGAATAACAAAACAGAACCAGCGGAATATATACTAAACGAATAAGATGGTCCATTATACACACACGGGGGTAGCGCTGTCCTACATTTCTCCCCTCCTTTATAAGTTTAAAGCATAAATCATTGTACGAAAGTGTCTGACGGTACAGTTCCTTCGATCACTCTTTGTCTTCTTTCTCTTAATGGATAGCGTCTCGCAGCGGGTTCATCGTTTTCTGTATCAGAAGCTGACTCCTCAGAACTGCTCACATATGATTCGATCGTCCGTTTCCTCGTCTTGGAGTCTGAAGCATTTCTAGGTGTTGTCTGGGCTTTCCTCTTGGGTTCCTTGACTGGTGAAACTGTCTCATGTGATTTGACAGGGGTTATCCGATTGTGGTGGACTACCTTCTGATTCTTCGTTGCGTCGTTTTGGATTCTGAAATTCAAGCCGTTCGGTAGGCATTCGACTACGGTCCACGGCCCATTTCTTCGTGGGGATAACTTCTTGTTTTCTCCGGTCTTAAAATACTTGGTACGCAGCCATACTTTCTCCCCGGCATGATAGTTATGAAAACAAATGTTTTTGTTGTATTGCTTCTGCATCTGTTGGCGAGTTAGGTTGAGTTGCATTGCGACGTGTTTGTAGACTTCTGCCAGACGAATTTTGAGTTCAGCTGCGTATTCTCTGGCGGACTGTGCATCTTGATCCCCGGGGGTTGCTGAGTGATTGAACAAGAGATCTTGCAGCATAACTGGTTTTCTCCCAAAGACAACGTAATATGGAGTGCACTTGGTGGAAGAGCTTTCTGTTGTGTTCAAGGCGAAAATAACTTCGGGCAAAATTGAACGCCATTGCTTCTGGGGAATCTTCCGGTCTAGTAAGGTTGCGCGAAAGACTTCCCGGACACTTCGTATGTTTCTTTCGGCAAAGCCATTGCCCTGACTATGGTAAGCCGAGGATCTGCGTTTCTCGATATTGAATGTGTCACATACTTCACGAATGGTTTGCCCATCGACGTTAGATCCTTGATCGGATAGTAGATAGGAAGGACAACCGTGTTTCAAGATCCATGAATTAAAGACGGCTGATGTGACTGTGGGAGCGGACTGGTTCTGAAGTGGCACTCCTTCTATGTACTTCGAAAACACGTCTCCAATCAGCAAGATATATTTGTAACCATTATCATCTTCTGGCAAAGTGGCTAAATCGATTGAGACTAACTGCATGGGTGCATCTGGCTCGAAAAGTGGTAGCAAGGGTGCTTTTGGTGTCTGATGATCGCTTTTTGTTTGCTGACAAATGTGACAGCTCTGGACGAATTTTCGCAAGTATGCAAACATGTTCGGCCAGTAGAATCTGTCTTTGATAAGAGCGTGCAATTTTTCGGTGCCAAAGTGGCCTATTTCATGAAATTTGGAAACAACTAATCTTCGTAATGATGCTGGCAATACTGGACGACCAGATTTAGTCAGGATGTCATCTTCGATGCGAAGTTGGTTTGAGACACGCTTTAATCTACCTTCTGTCACTGTGCTTCCATTAGCGATTAATCTTTTCGCAGGACCAATTACTGGATCATCTTTTTGTTCTTGAACAAGTTGATCGAAAAATGATTTTCCATCAGTATCTATGTTGTAAACTTTGTCGTCAAAGATAGTTTCAAATGCTGCTAGATCATCACCTATTGTGCTTGCACGCGACAACGCATCAGCTTTAGTGTTCTGTTTTCCAGGTTTATAAGAGACAGAATAGTCATATTCTTCCAGTTCCGAAATCCAACGTGCGAATTTACCTCGTGGATCTTTCATACTTCTGATGTGTACAAGTGGATTGTGATCCGACTGCAGAACGAATGATGTTCCGGCTAAATATACATGCCAAGTGCGAACTGCGACTAATAGGGCATACGCCTCTTTGCTGTGTGCTGACCAGTTTTGTTGTGATTTGTTTAATGTTGTGGAGAAATAGGCAACTGGATGGATTGTTCCATCTGGCTGTTCTTGTGAAAGTACTCCACCAACGGCAATGTTACTTGCATCCACTTCGACGATAAATGTTTCTCCGCAGCGAGGAAAAGCCAGGACTGGTTTGGCACATAACTTATCTTTTAGGGTGTCGAATGCATCTTGACATGTGTGATCCCACGCGTAAACTACTGCATCATTAGTCAATCGATTTAGTGGCTTGCTGATTTCTGCAAAGTTTTGGATAAACTGGCGATAAAACCCTGCAAGTCCGAGGAATCTCTTTAGTTCTTTCTTTGAAGAAGGACAGGGGAAATCACGTATGGCATCAGTTAATCTCTGCTGGGGCTGAATGCCAGTAGCTGATAGCTCATATCCCAAAAAGTCGACTTTCTGATGAGCAATAACACACTTAGAAGCCTTTAAGGTAATTCCTGCAGAACGAAGCCGTGTGAAGACAGTCTTTAATTGGTGCAAGTGGGTATCAAAATTTGGTGTAAAAATCACAATATCGTCCATGTAAGCAAGCACTCGATCTGCTGGGAGTCCTGAAAGGCACATATCCATCAAGCGTTGATACGACGCACCAGCGTTGCAAAGACCATAAGGGGTTACATTAAATTCAAATTTTCCGCGAGGGACTGAGAATGCTGTCTTTTCTCGATCTTCTTCACTTAAAGGCATCGACCAGTAGGCGGATGCTGCATCTAAGGTCGACCAATACATAGAGCCAGACATTTTATCCAGTACATCTTTGATGTGAGGCAGCGGATAAGTGTCCTTTTTAGTGACATCATTAAGCTTGCGAAAATCGCAAACAAACCTCATTGAGTTATCCTTCTTTTTCACGAGAATAATGGGGCTATTCCATGGTGACTCGGACGGTTGGATGATATCATTGGCAAGCATTTCATTTACTTGACTGTCGACTTCTTTTTCCCAGGCAGTGGGGATGCGGCGTGTCTTTTGGTAGACTGGTAAGGAATCTTCTGTGTTGATTCTGTGCACGATTAGTCTGTTCTTCTCAGGCCGCTTAGGGTTAAGTGCAAAAATATCTCTGTACTCCTGTAGCAATTCTTTCACTTTTCTTTGTTCGTCAGTGGAGAGATCTCTGGATACATTAACAGCAGGAGAGTCACCACTATCGATTACGGGTGCTGAAAAATTTATGGGATGTTCGACTGCATTGACGTCAGTTCCAATGGGGTTTAAGGATCCAATTGCTTGTCTACTGTTCAGCTGAATATCTTTTTGGGTTACGTTCATAACGAGCACTTTAAAAACTCCATCAGAATCTGGTACTGAGCGTGCTCGAGCACTGTAAATACCTTGAAGTGCACCAATCTGTTTATTTGGTTCAAAGTCACCTGCGAGAAAGGCAGCAGATGGTGGGCATCTAGCGATAACAACTGCTTCTGTTCTTGCTGGAACGAGCGTAGTATCTGCAACGCGTACTTTCTGCGGTTTGTTTATTTTGAGTCCTGATAGCCATGTCTTTCCTAGCTTAACTCTGTTGTGCTGAAAATCGAGAGTCATTGATCCAAATTTTTCCATAAAATCTCGACCCAACAAAATTTTTGCTGCCCGGCTTGTTTTTATTACATGGAACTCTTGGGACTTAGTGCAATAAATGCCCTTTATCAAAATGCTTAGTGTTACCGTTCCTAAAATGTTCATTTGATTTCCAGATGCATCAATGAGATTGGCTGACGTAGGTGTTATTTGTTTGGTAATGTTCAACCGCTTTAATGATTCTGAATCTATGATGGAGACCCCTGCTCCAGAGTCGAGCAAAACATTCGTTAAATGGTTATCAATTTCAGCTTTTAAAACGACAGCGGACATATTTTGGCCATGAACTACTCTTTTGACTTCTGTTTCAACTCGGTCTGAGGCTTGATCTTCTTTTGGACCATATAGTCATTGATAATTGGGGCAACTTTTGTCCCACGCGTCGTGACCCTTTCCACCGCAAGCTTGACAAAATCTTTGAGGGCAAAAACGATACAAGTGTCCTGTGCTCTGACATGATCTGCATTTTAAATTTCCTTGATTCATTGCTGGTCTTCCACGTGAAGCGCTACGCTCTTGCATATTTCTTTCTGCTCTACGGTTGAAGCGAGCCCCATAGCCACGGCCCTGGCCGCCGCGGCCACGATTCCTGGTCATTCCTGCATAATTCACTTCTTCTTCATCAATACCCCCGGTTGCAGCGCTGAGTCCAGTTGATTGCAGTTTCTCAATCACTTTGTTGGCAATGGAATTGATTATTGTGGACTCATCACTAATCTGATTTACGGTATTGACTCTTGACCCAGCGCATTGAATGGCTTTGATCCCAGCCAATTCCAACCGAGTTGTTTCGTCAGAGATTTTATTTACATCGCTTTCTTCGAACCCTTTCAATGATTTCAACGCAATTTGCATATCATTGTGTACACCTTTCACGAAGTAATCTTTCGCAATCGTGTCTTGGATTTTGTTTTCAAACGAAGGGTACGCGAGCTTTACAAGTTCTTTGAGTTTATAGGCATAGTTTTGTGCAGACTCGCCTTCCTGCCTTGAACGTTTTCCAAGTTGGTCGAGGGCTTCTTCTCGGTTTCTTTTTCCTCGTTCGAATTCTTTCAAGAGCTCTGCTTTTATCTTAGAAGCATCTTTTCTATCTTCACTGGACATTCGCAAATATACGTCAAAGGCAGGGCCTTCCAATCTGCTTGCTATCGCTTGTGCAAGTTTTTCTCCAGTGTAACCTTTCAAAGAGCTTTGAATTTCTACTTTCGTCAAAAAGACCTGAATGTCTCCGGTTCCATCGAAAGTCAGCTTTCCGTGAAGTGAATCCATGATTATTCAGTCGCAGTAATGTTACCTTAAGAGTACTCAGAAAAGAGATTTCTTAGTTGGTCACGGATAAGAAATACTGCGACTGAATGAATAACAAAACAGAACCAGCGGAATATATACTAAACGAATAAGATGGTCCATTATACACACACGGGGGTAGCGCTGTCCTACACTTGCACTTACCACTCTGCAGGCAATTTTTAGTACCTTGTGGCTATATGGAAACCAGGCTTAACTCTAAAAGAGCCAAAATTGTTAATTTCTCTAACTGATTTCATTGCTCTTTATGCTGAAAGATGGACTTGCAATCAAATGTTTGCATTTTTTCAAGCCTCTTTTTCAAGCGTTCTTTAATCATTCTACTCAGGCAGAAGATGCTTTGAGCAGAGAAGAAGAAACTGGTAGAAATTGCAAAGCAAGAATTGGGTTATTAAAAGAACATACGGACACAAGGAAGAATGCCCAACTTGTTTGGAAGAGAACAAGGCTGGAACGAATGTTGATTGATCATTTCTTAAGATCTGGTTACTATGAAACAGCCATATTGATGGCTAAGAAAGCAGATATTGAGGTATGTTAATTGGAGTAACACGATTGGAAGGCCATACCATTCTAAAATTTTGATGATTTTTAAGGGAACTGAAGAATAAACAAGTCAATCTAGAACTAAATTAAAGTGAAATTCAAAAGATTTTGAAAGGAACAGTTTTGGAAAAAGAAGTTCGGAAAGAAACACCTTTGGACGCTTTTTAGATAATTCAGGACAATAAACTTTCGGACGACAATTTTGCATATTGCGAAAATATATGTTAAAACACGTTGCAATTTTAAGTTGATTGATCATGTGCAAGTTAAACTAACTATATAGATCTATCTAAAGTAAAGTATTCCACAAAGGGCATTGTTCTGAAAGCGGTTTTCAAAACTGCACATGAAGAGAAGAGGTGCTTCAATCAACTCAAAACTATTGTTGCTAACTACAATATGTGGAAGATCACTTTAGAGGCAGGCTGGCCAATGACAGTTCTTCCCTTTTTAAGATTGGAATTGGAGAACTAGTGTTATCCTATTTTCAAAGAATTTAAACTTTTGGATGAAAAACTCTCGGACATCACCAGATTTCGGACAATCAAACTTTCAAACAAAAATTTGTCTCACTGTTTGATCTTCCAAAAGCCCTTGATTCTAATGTATTCTGATGGAGTTGGCAGCATCTTAATGTGCCTCATTATGAAGGGTTTCACTGAGGAAATGTCAAGTAATTCATTTATCGATTTGGACTTTTTTCTGAAAGATTTCCCAAATACAAAATTTTCTTTCAAGAAGCCAAGGGTGTTAGGACACGGATTTTTTGATCGATCATTTATTTACCTTGTTTTAATCCTTGTGTATTGTTTCGTTGTCTTGCTTTCTGTCCTGTTTCGTCTTCAACTGATTTGTGCAACTGAGCTTAGCGAGGCCCAGCCACTCTCAAGTTGTTCAAGTAGAACTTTCTTGTATTTCTGCGTCATAGTGCACCTTCGCATGAGAAAGGTTTCAAACTGCAAAGTATGGCTTTGTGGTTTGAAACCTTTCTTCTGCGAAGGCGCACTATGACACAGAAATACAAGGGAGCCCTGCACAACCTTTCTTATTGTCGTTCTCTGAGTTATGGTGCCCATCCTGTCTTCTTGCTCAATCCACAAACTGTTAGGCCCATCAGTCGACCTTTCACATTCATTCTTCTACTATCATACGCTATAACCTGTGATTTCTCCACAGAGAATGATATGCAGATACTAACCGGTTTTGTGTTGTACAGGAAAATATAAAGCCCGAGGTCTTAGAAGTGCAGACCGAGCTTGCGAGGTCTGTGCATTAAGACCGAGGGCTTTATATTTTCCTGTATAACGACAAAACCGGTTAGTATGAGTTTTATTACCTGACATCTTCTAATCTTGACTCGCATTTCATCAAACACATTTGTTACAATCATGTCGTTTGAGTTCACTGCAAATCTCACAGGCCTAGGCCTAAAGCAGTTGCTGTGGTGACAAAAACGCGTCCTTGTATCGTATTATACAAAGCTACGGGAAACCCGCGGGAAATGTGTGATTAGCCAATAGGAATGGCGGGATTCTGTATTGCCTCGTTTTTGAAACTCAAGTCAGGTAATAATTGGTGAATATTAACTGAGAAATATTTCAAAGACTGCTTCAAGTTTTGCCCTTCATTACTGTATGATGTGGTTGGCTTATTCGTTTGTTGACAAGTTGTATTATTGACAAGCTTGCCAGTTAATCAATATTGGTTTTATTTTTCAGAAATATGTAGATGTGGATCTTTTCTTGTCGGCTCGAAATGTTGAAGATGCTCTCAGGATGAAGAAATCTGGTCCTTGCCTTGCTTGGTGCCATGAAAACAAATCTAAACTAAGAAAAATGAAGGTTTGTTCTTGGGTTTTTGAATTTAAGACTTTCTTGCCATCGCGATGTGATTAAAAACTGCAATACAGTCTCCATTTCTGGCAAAAAGATAAAAAGTTGAACTTGGGAGGGTTGCAATTGTAATATTTGTAAATAGTATCGCTGTAAATTAGTTTATTAGTGTTCATCAGTTTGTACTTAGTACAAGCTACACCTTATACAACTGTAAATATATAATAATTGTGTTTGTAGTAAAAAGTGTTTATAATGATTATTGTTATTGTTATCGTGGGGAATGCTTTCATTAGCAATTTGAAAAGTATTGATATTAATGAGAACTTTTTCAAGATTATAGTTTTAAGGGAAGAAACTTTTGTTGTGGGAAGGAGCTTTTGCGAATTTGAAACGACGCGAAATTTTTGGAATTAGAGCCTGGTTTCCATGGTTCTCCATAGCTGCCTGCGGCATGCCGCCGGCAAATTTTTTAATGGAAACATTTCTCTGAAGCTGTCTGCGCCTGCTTGTGGTAGCCGCCGGCATCGAAAGAAAAAAGTAGAGCTGTGTTCTACTTTTTTCCTGCCTGGGGCACCCTACCTGCGGCAGTCTTTTGTTCACATGTAGTCACATGACTTTATCTATCCAATGAACACACCTCATTCGCGCCATTTTTTATTATACATGCTTACAATGAAGCAGGATGGCATTGCAGTAATAATCTTTTATTTAAGGCAGTGGCGACTGTATCCCCAAAATCTCAAAGTTTGCAATTCATAGCTACCGGTATTGTCACCAATGGAGTAATATAGAAACACTTTGCATATGGCATACCGCAGGCACCGATCCCTGTGACTGCCGCCGGCAGTTACAGCTATATGGAAACCAGGCTTAACTTCCCTAATCGACCAAAATGGAATATTTTGTGGGAATAGACTGCTGCCAATTTGGTTTCTTATCAAGTTTTGCAATGTTTCAAATGTTTCTCGGCTGATCATTGACTCTTCCAGATCTTCCACACATGCGCTCGTTGGTGCCATAATGCAAAAGGGTTTCCCAGTGGCGTCGCAATTGTAAATTATGCTCTCTGATGTAAATATTATGGTTTGCTGTATTTAGGTTAAATAGTTGGTTTTTATTAGCTCACTCTTCTTAAGAGTACGAGCTATCATTAGTTTTATACCAACTGTAAATAAGAAGTTATTATTATTATTATTATTATCGCCACGGGGTGGACTAGGATCGGCATGTCCACCCCATTTTTCCCAGAGGTCAATTTTCTAACTTCTCAAAATCCGTTAAAAAAACTTTACCAGCTTTACCAGCACTAGAGGTAGATTCAGCTTTATAAACATTTCATGGTTGCAAAATGACTGAAAAAGGGCCTAAAGCATTGATCAAATCGCGAGGGCTCTCTTTGCACAGAACTATATGCAATGCAATGGGCGTTTCATTTCTCTCAAGAGATATAAGACATCTGTTTTCAAACAAATGCTAAAGATTTTCTATAAATGGCAATAAATGTGCATAGATATGTCTCACCAATGAACAATTGCGTTTTCTTTATTTGTCTGTGCAAGCAGTTTTTATGATTTGATCAATGTGTTAGGCCCTTTTTTCGGTCATTTTGCAACCATGACATTTTTGTTAAGTTGAATCCACCTGAATTGCTAGTGCTCATGAGAGAGTGAGAAAAGTCACGAAAATACTTTAATCTCTCAGCTTTTATCTAGACTTTTAATCATTCAATTCAGTTGAGTACTCTTGATGCCATGGATTTCAGAAGTGGACTCACTCTGTACCATTTTCTTCCTTCATAGAGCACTCTTGAGTTGAATGTCAGGATTCAGGAGTTTGTGGAGCTAATCAAACAGAATTTGAGACTAGAAGCCGTGATGTATGTATAGACATGATTTGATGTGCCTTATTTCATGTTATAATTCATATTTAGTTCTTTTAAGGTGGGCTATCATTCAGCAGAAACTTATTTGCAAGGGGCTTTCCTATAAAGATAATGATTGCAAGCTAAGGAAACAAAGTAAAAAGCAAGTAATTGAATTGAACTATAAAATCACTTATAATGTTGAGAACCTATGTACAATAATGTTCAAAATTTACAATCAAATCGAAGAGGTTGCCTGCTTCTTGCTTAGATTCCAATGATAGGCCTTTCCATAGCTTGCACATCTACAAATGAAACTTCTCTGACCTCAAGTGTGTTCCTGTATTGCGCAAGCTACAACACATTATCAGTGCTCGCAGTTCGTAGCGTTCTTTTCTCTCTTCTCCCTTTTTATGGTCTTACTTTACTCATTCGAATCGTCTGACTTCTCTATTCAAATTGGGATTCGCTTTCAAAAACAATTGCTACATTCTTAGAATTCAATTCGTAGGTGTCTCCACCTCAGATTCACCAGTTGCAAGTTCTTCAATGGTACGCCGTCTGTTCCATGAATTTAATCCTTTAATAGTTGTTCACCCATCCGTCTACCTCAGCAAATGCTTCTGCAATTAAGTCTGTTTCTAGCTCACTTTATTTAGTATCTTTCGACTTGTGCTGAGATGAGAGAGAGAGAACTGTTGCAAGTTCACTGAACACGTAACGATTGCAATATTTCGAAAATCGTACGTTTTTAGTCTTGCTTGCTTGCTCATTTGTTTGCTAATTTAACTTACTTACTCAAGGAACTGACAGAGTACAATATTTCCTCAGGTACGCAAGAAAGCATTTTAGTGTTGCAAGTAGTGACAGCTATTCAGTTCCTGATATTCAGAAGACAATGGCACTGTTAGCTTTTAACCCGGATTGCAGATGTCCCAGATATCAGGTAACTTTTTATGTTCTTCCGGAATCAATATAGGAGGCCGCATATGTATCAGTGACTGATTAACACTTATGGCGGCTCATTTCTGACAAACGAAAGGCGATATCACACAGGTTGTTCATTTTTTCTTCAAAATGAAAGCGTTATTTTGAAGATAAATCTTTGTACTTCACATTGGAGCAAACAAAATGTAAACATCGCTCACAATTGATTGCTCGGATATGAGTGGACTGCGAATTTGTATTTATTTATGACGGTTACTTTTTGGTGCTTTGGTTGCAGCGACATAACAAAGAAACTAGACGCAGGGCCAGTAGCACCGGCTGCTAATGGACCAGTCCCCTACAGACTACCCATTCATTTTTTTCTCCAGATAAGTGATGGGGTACGTTGATAATGGGCTACTTGCTTTTTGTACACGTTAGAGCTTATTCCGTGTTTCGTAGAATAGTCCTAGAAGTGTAAAAATGTATATAATAGTAATGATAGTAATGATAATAATAATAATGATAATAATAATGAAATGTTAAAGCAAAAGTGATTCCAATAGTGGTTGAGGCACTTGGCTCTATTCCCAAAAAGTTAAAAGAACATTTGAAGAGTTTATGACTACCAGATGACATTCACTGCATCCAGATATCAGCCCTCCTTGGAACAGCTGGATACTGAGAAAGGTATTGAGTGTCTGAGGCTACTTGTTGTAGCTTGACATGTGATGAACAATTCCTCCAGACTTTGACCTTTAGAAGTGAACTCGAAGATAATAATAATAATCAATTTATTTAAAGTTGGCGCTACATAGCTATGTACAATAAAAGGTTAGGCCTAAAACTACATACAAGCTAATCCAAGCCAACTATTAAAACCGATACAGATACAATATATGGATAGCTAAAAGATAAAAATAAGTAATCAAGTACAGCATGAAAATTTTCCGAAAGAAGCAAATGTATCATTCTGAATGAAGAAAGCTAAATCAGTTGGTTGTAGAAGTTTTGGGTGGCATTAGATTTTGGCATTTTGTGTTATCTGAATCTTGTTCTGAATGTTTTCCTGGGGAAACTGACTTAAGTTATAGGGCCTTACTAGACTAGGTCGTGTTTTAGTTTTTATCCCTTTCAATAGGAATTTTGTCTGTTGATTCGACGATCTATGAAACTGACGGTGCATTCTTGCAGTTAATGTGGTATTCAGAGCTTAGTTATTTGTGTTCAGTGATGATAGTATTGTTCTTGTCTTCATGTGGAATGAAGTTGCTATGCCGCCATTACAAACTCACAATGGAAAGGAATATGCATTCTAGGGGTCTGGTCCGTTAGGGTCCGGTCCTACTGGTCCTAGGTCTGGTTACCCCGTTATTTTCGGAAGAAGCCAGTAAACAAGCTGCAGAAAACTATTGACAATGGTCCAAAATAATGATATTTATAGACTTGTTTACAATTTAGCCAACGGGATCCACTTTCTCTGTGTGGATCAGAGATATAATGGCTCATTACTAGAAACAGCCATTGTCTTCAAACATCATAATATCATTGAACTGTCTCCTGCTTGAATATGATCATTGTTACCTTTCTTCTCGTAAAATTTTTGATCAGATCAGACTGTGTATTTTACCCGACTAGAATCTGCTCGGTTCTCGGTTTTTGTTATAGGATCTTTCTCATGGTTTATGAGTAGGTTTTGTTTGTTTTGTTTTTTTTTTTCAATTTGTTTTGAGTGAGCTTATCAGAATCCCAGGGGGTACTCCGTAACTTTCAATACGGGGGGGGGGGGGGTCCATGCCACTGTTTCCTTGCTGACCCCCAGATATTGAGCCTAACGTTTTGGGGACCCCACATATTGAGTCCAACATTTTGAAGACCCGCACCAAATTCCACGATTCTTCCTTTTTTCAGATTTGTGGACCCTAAATATTGAATTTTTGTCCATGTTGTAATTCACAGACCTCAAATATTGATGTACGTAAAATTTCAGACCCCAAGTATTGGCATGGACCTCCCCGTATTGGAAGTTATGAAGTACCCCCCTGGGATCAGAATTTCTAGGTACTGAAATCTAGTTTATCATACATAACAGAATTTGTTTCACAGGTGAGAGTTCATTTGTTCGGTTGTGTTTGTTAGATGGTCCTTGTCGTGATTCATGAGTAGGTCTTATGACTTCCCACCCATTGTTCCTTCGCTGCTGAAATCGATCTAAGCGTCACTTAAAAATTCATTTATTCAGAACCCACACATAGCAGCATTCGTTTTTTTATGTCATCTTAAAATATCAAAATACACAGAAACAACAACAACAGTTAAACTAGAATACACAACTGAAAGATATTTCATTCGTAGAGAGAAAGGACACAATGTCATCGAGTTCCCACTACGAACGACATATTACAAAATTTAATACAACGATAAATCTAGAATGACAAAAAAACATACACTACAAAAGTTTGGATGTACCAGGTGCGTCAAAGAAGTATTTCTCTAACTCACCTGGTAAGGCGGATTTCCACTCAGTCAATTCTTCCGATTGGACAAGAAATCGTTAGTCTAAGATGAATAGACAGTTTGAGCAAATTTTAATGTCTAAAATTCCGCCCACTCGGAAAAACCCAGCCTACTGGAGATTGGCTCTAAAATACAGTCCGCTCAGAAGATGCTACTGAGTGGAAATCAATCGTTTCTCATGTGAGAGCTTATTTTTTCGTTTGTGTTTGTTATATGGTCTTTCGGGGGTCTTTCCCATGATTCATGCGTAGGTCTTATAACTCCCCGTTGTTCCTTCGCTGCTCAAATCGATCTAAGCGTCACCTAAGTAAAACTAAAATAGCAGAATTCCTTTCTCATAGCAGAGTTAATTTGTTCGGTTGTGTTCGTTACATGGTCTTTCCCATGATTCATGCGTAGGTCTTATAACTCCCCGTTGTTCCTTCGCTGCTCAAATCGATCTAATCGTCACCTAAGTAAAACTGAAATAGCAGAATTCCTTTCTCAGAGCAGAGTTAATTTGTTCGGTTGTATTCGTTACATGGTCTGTCTTGTGGTTTATGCGTAGGTCTTATAACTCCCGTTGCTCCTTTGCTGCTGAAATAGATCTAGTGTCACTTAAAAGTTCATTTATTCATAACTGACACATAGCACAATTCGTTTCTCAGAGCAGAGTTCACTAGTTCGTTTATTTGTTAGATGGTCTCTCTCGCTGTTTATGAGTAGGTCTTTTATATCCCCGTTGCTCCTTCGCTTCTAACATAGATCAAAGCATAAACGTCACTTAAAAATTCATTTATTCAGAACCCACATACAACAGAATTCTTTTTCTCAGAGCAGAGTTCATTTGTTCAGTTGTGTTTGTTACATGGTTGTTTCTTGGTTTATATGTAGGTCTTATAACTCCTCGTTGTTCCTTCACTGCTGAAATGTATCTAAGGGTTACCTTGATAATTCATTTATCCAGAACCCAAATATAGCAGAATTCGTTCCTCAGGACCTCAGAGCTAATTTGTTCGGTTGTTTGTTAGCTGGTATCTCTTGTGGTTTATGACTAGGCCTTTTAACTCCTGGTTATTTCTTCCCTTTTGATATATATCAAACGCGTCATTAAAAGTTTCAGAACCCACCTAGGGTCGCCGAGAGCTTTTCGAGGCCCAGGGACCAGCGATTTGAGGTCCCCTTTGAGCGAAGCGACCAGAAAATTTTTCGATCACGCCCTTTAGATTGGCCTAAAATGCATTTAAGAGCATTCCCTGCAGTCAAAATTTCAAAAATCTTCATTTGTGAGGCCCCTTAGACCCTGAGGCAGATTGCCCCTCCTGCCTCCTCTCGGCGACCCGAAACCCACCCATGGCAGAGTTTATTTCTGAAGGTCCCAAAATTCGTTTATTCGGTTAGGCCGGTAAGAGGGTCTTGCTCATGGTTTATCAGAAGTTCTTATAACTCCCCTTGTTTCTAAGATTTTGATATAGATCTGATACGTCATTAGAACATTTGGTATTCATAATCCCCACATGGCTGAATCTACTACGTATTCTGGACCATGGATGTCGTTTCGTTTGGTTTATGAGTAGGTCCTGAAGGTGCTCTCATTCTTTGGCTTTGGTCTGGATCTTAAAAATTACAGAAAGATTTCTTCTCAAGGCTCGAAGTATTCAGCTTGTGTTAGTTTGAAGAGCTTTATTCTGGTTTATGATTGTGTTTAAATTTACCCTTGCTTCTTCACTTTCTAAAGCATGAGTAGGAAATGTATTCATTGAATACCAGCACCTGATTTTGTTATTTTCTCAAAGACCCTTGTAGGTCTGTTGTGTCTGTACCCTGGAGGCTCTGTTGCCCTAGCTTATCTTGCTTTTTGGAGTTATATCAGTTTTGAAGACCCGTACTCGCATGACGTCTGAGTCTCCGAGTGTCTTTCTATCGCTTTTTGATCAGATGACAAAACTCTCCTTTCTTCTTCGTCTATGATATAAATGAAGCGCGTTACTTGGTTAAAATGCGTAAGTCTGGGTTAGAATGGATAGGGTGAACAATCTGAATGAATTTTGCCAAAATCCTGGTTCAAGGTTTTCGTCTAGCTAGAACTGCGCCTTGACAAAGTAAATGTTGATATATCAGTGCTGGACGCTCCAGTAATCAGCACTACCTATTTCACCCGAACCTACCCATTTTACCCCAGTTGACCCTATTGAAACATGTATATTGAGAACCCACCTATAGCTTACTTTTGTTTTATGAAATTTATTAATGTTTGAGCACCCGTACATCTAAGTATCCGAGTGTCCTTCAATCACTTTTTGATCAGGTCACAGAACTCCTCTTTCCTCTTCGTCTGTGATATGAATGAACGCGTCATTCAAACATGCGTATTCAGAAGCCACCTAAAGCTTATCTTTGTTATAGGGATTTTATCAAGTTTTAAAAAGTCTTATTTCTGAGTATCCCAGTGTCTTTCAGTCTTGTTTTGATGAGATCACAAAACTCCCGTTTCTTCTTCGTCTGTGATATGAATGAAACGCGTTATTGAAACATGAGCATAGGTTTCAAATCTTTAAAAAGCTGGGTGTGAAATTTTATAGGCTATTTTTTTTTAACTGAACGGCTTCAAAGAAACTTGTTGAAATATTTTGTTGTAAATCTGCAATTGGACTTTTCTGAAATCTTCAATATTTTCAGTATGACAGTATTTTTCTTTATTCTTAAGAATTCAACAAAATTTTAGCAGCAAACTTAAAACTGTCGTAATTTTTGTAAAACTTTTGACGAAATGTCAGATGACTTTGAAGGAAACCATAGTTTATGGATGCCTACAATATGGTATCAAGCAAAACTCTTTCACTCTTCTGGTTTGTGATTTAAAAATTTGATTACGTCGCATCATAAAATGAGCTGAAACATAACATAAGCCACAGGTAGCGGGAAAAATTAATAAAAGCAACAAGTACCTCTTTTTTTTATTTTATGTTTGCCAAATTTGCCAACTTTGTCTAAGTTAGGCCAACGACGACGATGTTTATCATACAAACAGTTCCGGTTCGCATACTCTAGAAGTATGAACATTTGCAATTTGACTAAACTTGGGATGCTGAATCCAAATCCGTGGTCAGAAATTTCGTATCAAGAAATGTTCAAAAATTTCCAAAACGAGGCCGTTAGTTGAAGAGATGTATTTTAATCCAAGTGCGTGGCAGATTGACGGGACCAAGAGCCATTATGCCACTCACAGGGAAACTCCTTCAAAAGACTCGATTCATCACATGGAAAAATCTTATTTTTAATTCAGAGTTTCCTCCCTGTAGCCCGTTGAAATTGCATGAGGAATATTATTCAAAACATTAAAGATCTCTATGACGACAGTTTTCGTCGCGAATTCTCTCGGAAAGTAAAGATCCTTAAAGCCATTTTAAAGATGTTTTGTTAATTGTTGTTTATACCGGGTCACCCAAGAAAAACTTCACGAGCTAGATCGCACATGGGTTCCTGAAAGCAAAGTTTGTGAACAGAAACAAGGTATCAGCATGTAGCTGGAATTCTCAGCTATCTTTTGAGATATTACTTGGTCGGTTTAAGGTTTTTTTCTTTGCTCATTTAAAAGAACAACAAGCCATAAAGCAACAAGATTAATCAACTACTTGCCATCCATAGTAGGAAAGGACTTATAGTCAGCGAGTTGCCATTATGAATGACATTTACAATTATAAATAAAACTATTCTAATCATAGCTGTAGGAGAGGAAGACCCCAGATACAGACAATTCACCATTGTGTTCGGTTGAAGGTATGCCTACTTTTCGAAAAAACAGTTCCAAAAATATGGAAATGCTGTCATTTCTGGGACTGTTCTTTCGTTGTCCAATCTGTTTTAGAAGATGTGAAAAAACTGGATTCCAGATTTGATTCGTAGCAAGAAATTTGCAAGAGGAGCAGACGTCAATCATTTCGCAAACAAAAAATTTTCCCAGATGACTTCAAATCCATCGCTACCTTGAGTTGTTACAAAAATTTGGCTCGAAAATGGTGGTGACGATTTTACTCAAATGAGGAATCTGGGATTCGAAATTTTCTTTGAATCTGGTTGTTCGGATGGTAATCATTGCTTAGAATGGTCATGCAGCATCGCAAAAGATAGCTGAGCCTTTTCACTAAACTATGATACAAAGCATTTGACAATAACTTTTGATTTCAGGGAGCTAGTTACACTCCAGCCCGTGAAGTTTTTTTGGGTCACTCGGTAGGGAAAGATGCGGTGGCTCTGTATGCAATGGCATGAGGAATATGGCTTTTATCTTACAGGAACTGTTCAATCCAAATCGATGGGAAGAACTGGTACAACAATTTCGAAAAGAGAACTTTGCCCTTCATCAGCTAAATTCACAGTCAATCCTAGAGGTGACGCTGCAGTGTGGTTTGGCTTCTCTGAAAACGCCGTATCTTTTTCTAATCTTTTATGAACGAATAACGGATGACCCGAAAAAGTGAAAAGATTTCTTCATGTGCATTTGTATCAAAGAGCAAGTTGATCTTGCATGTATCGCAAACTTTTGGAATGGCATTAAATTTTCGTGAGAATAAGCCCTATTTGGAAACATACTCCTCAATCACAAGGAATATTCTGCTGGGTGAGTTAAAAAAACCATCCCTGTTTGATATGCCACTGCTCCCTTAAATCAAAGAAATAATTCTGAAAGCTGCTTTGTTGCATTGTTTTAACCCATGGAGTCAATGGAGCTGAAAGTTTCCTGTCCGTCGTGCACATGATCTTTTTGTCATGGTGCAAGGGGTTATGTTTTTGGCAGTAATGGAGCTAATGAAGCAATTATGGCTTCGACAAACAGATTGATGACACCTAAGCCCTGCGGATCTCTCCTTCGGCGCTCCCTACTTCTCTTGGAATAATGACGTCAATTGCTGCAAGGGCAATAGAATAGCAAAGGTAACGCATTCTTTCCAGTATTTATGAGGGCTGTTTGGACTCTCGATCGACTTATTTGGTTGATAAACAATCATACGATAAAAGGGCAATTGCAGTATCAGGGTACTGGACCTTGCGTTTCTGATCCATTTATCAGACTGGGAAATAGGACACCTTTCATTTTGAGTTTATGTTTTATTTCGAACTATAATATTGTCAGTGCCAATATATCGTCACGCTATTGCTTACATACTACTGATTGAGGATAAACACTATACCTCGATTTGATCTCGGCTCAGAGGCTTGCTCCATGAGTCCCCTAGGGTTCTTTCATCAAATAGGCTCAGTTATTTTCCCAGCCTTAATCGTCCATTCCATTTCGTGGACATGGGAGATTTTCTACAGTAAAACCCTTCCAAAAACCTGCAAAAACCAGTAAAAATTGTGTTGGATTTCAGAATAACAGCTGCAGTAACAATGGCATGATATTTCAATACTCTGTCGTAAGTCAGCCCTCAGGTTCTTGAGAATAACTTGTTCTTATTCGTGGGATATTTCTTCATTTAGGCTCACTTTTATCTTATAAACAAGTTGAATTTATTCTGCGTTGATAAATTACAGACTGCCCAACCTGCGAGGAAATAGTAAGTTGTCAAATTTTAAGAGTAGACTTAGCCTGCGTCGCATTTGGAATTTGGTCTGCGACGCAGGCTAATAAATAAGACAAGAACGACAAATCTTACTTTCCTTAACGTTTCTGTTAGCCACTGCTACCATGACGACGAGAAGAGCAATGATTGTCCAGTTTGCAGCAGACTTTTTAATGATTTGGCTAAGCATCTGCCATTTGCACATTGCGCTCAATCGAGGCTGATATGTAGCTTGACAGGCGAGGCTATGGATGAACACAATCCACCAATGATGCTTCCTAATGGAAATGTTTATGGAGAAAATGTAAGTTACGTGGAAACTTCTTCGTTTCAGGATATGGCAATGGAAGATTGCGTCAAAGGTGACAGCATGCAAGTTTTTGCCAAGATGTATCGAGTTTCAATTAACCCTTTCAACCCCGGAAGGGCCATATGGTCCAACAGTATTCATTGAGAACTACGAATTTTTCAGGGGGTAAAGCATTTGGAATTTTGATTGATTTGAAAGGTCATGCACATTGTATTTATCTATTGCTTACTGAATCACTGATTATGATATCCCCTGGAAAACGACAATCTACATTAGATTTTCCTGTTAAGCTTAATTTTAGCCGGGTGTGAAAGGGTTAAATGTAAACATAATCTGCTTTTATTCTATAGGAACTCGATTAAAGAACGCAGTGCATCTTGGTAAAGAGTTCCTTCACATCATCTTTATCGTAATCGTCTGTTCAAAAGTAGTTTCAAAAGTTTGACAAAAAAGTAACAGTTTCCATTGAAGAGGATGGGGGGATAAGTTCATTGTATGTTGAACAAGAAGTTCTGCCCAGGTTTGCTAATTCTAGACGAATATGGCTCACCCATTTTTAGGAGGAACGAGAAATGTTCGGACAGTCTTAGTGATTTAAAACCCCCTTTTAAACAGCACATCGCATATTTACATGCCTGAGGATTTGGTATGTAAAACATATCCATTTGTAGGGAAAATCCAGCTGATAAAGTACATTTGTAGGGAAAATCCAGCTGATAAAGTATACCATTTGGGCGACACTGCTTGCATTTTGAGAAGCCTCCCTTTTATAACCCATTCCCTCACATTTCAAAGAAGGCAAATTCGAAAATTTTAGAAACGAATTGAATGTTTTGTTGCATGGAACATCACAGAGTGCAGGTGATCCATTTCTCAATTCCAATTCATTTCGAATGCTTTCTCTCTTCCAGTCATTTTCTGTCTGCAGAAAACTGGATCGACTGTTTGCAACTAATTTCAGCTATAGTGGTAATTATCCAAAAAAAATTTCACAAGCTATATCATACCTGGCTCTCTGAAATCAAAATTAATGGAAAAAGTTTTATCTCATCGTTTGGTGAAAAGTCTTAGCTTTCTTTTTTTCAAGCTAAACCTGATCGAAACCCGATCATGGAATATCCTTTCTTCTTATGGAATAACCTATCTTCTTATGGAATAGCCTATCTTCAGATTTAAAATCTACGTATAGTATCAGCTCTTTGAAGCACAACATCAAGAACAATTTTTTCCAAAATATACAGAGAGAGGAAAAAGACATATATGTGTTCTACTAAAACCGCACATCCTCTCCCACATTCATAATTTAGCCTTTCGATCTTTTAATGCTATCTCTGCCACTTCAGTTAGGGGTGTTTTTAACTTGTACTTAACATATTTTCTATGTTAATTGTAAATATTCTATTTATCTAATTATAATTCTTTTTTACCATTGTATATTTTTCTTTATTTAGTCGCAAAATTTACCTACCTACCTACCTACCTACCTACCTACCTATCTACCTACCTACCTACCTACCTACCTACCTACCTACCTACCTACCTACCTACCTACCTACCTACCTACCTACTTAGCCATGATTACCATCCAAGAAACCTATTTAAAGAAAATTTTGAAACACGGATATCTCATTTAGCGTGAAATAATCGCCATCAATCTCCTGTCAACATTTTGTGAAAACTCAACGCAACGATAGATTTGAAATTGTCTGGAGAAATTCGTTGTTTGCAAAGTGATTGACATTTGTTAAATCTGTAATAGACCTTCACACAAAATCGCAGCAGTCTATTGAAATACTGACTTGTCGGTTTCGCCTCGCTTCGGAGTCATCCAACGGCGTGCGTCTCTAACGGCAACCCACGAATTGTCAGTGTTTTGTTTTGGAAAAAGAGTGTCTTGTTTGCAGCAATGAAATTTACTTCCTTTTGGGAGTGCAGGCTTCACCTAGAATTGAACTGTACTTTGTGTAAAGGTCTATTTGGCTTTGTCCACATCTTCCAAGAAAATGGACTGGAAAGGAGAGAATAATCTAAAAAATGGAATGAATTACCATATCTATGAAACTGTTTTGCCAATCAGTAGGCACAACATGCTGACCAAGCAATATCTCAAAAGATAACCGAGCTCTTCAGCTGAAAGGTGATGCCTTGTTTGTGCTCATTACATTTGCTTTCAGGAAGCTATGTGCTCCCTAACTTGTGAAGTTTTTTGGGTCATTCTGTTTGGTTGCTATGCTCTGTTCAGTTCGAGTTCATAATTTATTCTACATCATTACCCAAATGAAAGTAACGAAATGTTCAATTTGCCTGGACCGCGGCGAGTTGAACCAGCGGTAATGAAGCGATTAAGACAAATATGCGTGGACTGCGAAAAAAATACTGGTTTTCTCTATTTGAAAGCATGGTCCAGTTGATAAAATTGATTTCCTTGCGCTCTCGACCAAGTGGTAGAAGTAGAGAACATTGTCTGGCGTCAAAACTAAAACTGAAGACAAAAGCCACGTTATATTTAAGTTGCCCCCTGAAAAGCAGTTTTCCACGGTCCCTGAAAAGCAGTTCTCGTGGACTGACGGGGCTGCTGTACCTAAATGAAAAAAAGGAAGTGAAAATGAATGAAATAAAAAAGTAGAATGCATGATGGTTAGGGTTTGATTTATTCCTTGTTTTTCTGCCAATGGATTTCTATATGTTACATAAATTTGATGAGATATAACGTCTATATGTTTTGTAAATTGCTATGAAATATTGTTATATGTTTTGATAAATACGGACATCTATCTGTTTTATCAGTTTGATAAAATTCTGACAATAAGATGATACTATCAAGTATCAGAGACTCATTGCTAGCCATGATCCTACTGGGCGTGAAAATCTAATTTGTATTATCTAAAATTCGTGTTTATCGTATGTTTTTTATGTCTTGCTTTCCATTCGGCGCTCAGAGGATCATGGTTGATAGTTGGTCTTTAAAATGAAAGATGCAAAAGAAACAAACGAAAAAAATCCACCCTGCTGTGCCAACGGTGTAGACACGTTCCTTCTTTCTTGCATCTACCATTTTGATATCACGTTTTTGAATAAAGAACAACATGAGAAATTCAAAATATGATTTCCGTTTTTTACATAGGCTCTACAAGCAATGGCCCTTCTGAGTGATGACAATTTGATCCAGTGCCCTCGAACAAAAGAAAAATACAAGGTTGAAGAAGCACATAGGGTATATGTCATGTAAGGAAGTTTGTAATGCTAAAACCGTTAGTTTTTCAACACTCGTATATTCGATTGATTACTTGTTGTTACAATGTAAATGAATTTGTCAGTTTTTCATTATTTGAATTTCAAAAGAAAGATCGTTGTGAGTTTTGCTGTCAATAGGTAGGTTGGTCAGCAATTGATCAAACGTGGTCGTATAATAGATTTTATTCGAAAATGATTTATGGAACCTAGTTAGGGATTAGCGTAGGCGATCATTTGGTGTTAGGCCGAATTCCATTGAATTTTAATCTATCTACAGCTTAAGCATCCAGAAACGACAGTTGAAATAGTTATGGGAATTAGTTATTGGTTATTAGTTATTTTATTATTTCTTAGTTATCAACATAGGTTCTTGTGACTATGTTATCAACTTAAGTTATTGATAAGTTATTAGTTTTCACTTTAGTTATTCAGCCACTGAATTTGTCTGTTCAGCGAGGAACAGTCGACCATCTGCTAAAGGATCTAATTTTGCCGGGTATTCAGTCGAAGCATTCGATATCAGGGCCGAGGAGAGTGGGGCAAGGGGGGTCAAGAACCTGGGGCCCATGGCCATACGGGCTATGAATTATAGCTCAATTTTTCAATTATGGCTCAAATTCAGGTCTCTGCCAGGTTCATTATCAAAAAGAGAACTAATAACTTCTCAAATTGCTATATTGTATTGAAAATCAAATAGAAGCTACTTGTTATGAAATCGTGATTCTTGTTCATAATGACTGGCTACTTCTATTACATGATAATTGTATTTAGAGGCGTGAATAGCTACCAGAGCGATCCTAACAATCTTGATTTGAAAGATTTTCCCAGAGGAATATACCTCTAGATGGATTCATCTTCAGCGTACCTTTTATAAATCGCTTTGCCTCGAGCCCATATTTCGTTTAGACCCGGGGCCCATAAATCCTCTCCGCTGCCCTGTTCGGTATTTCATACTTTTGACAAGAAATAGGCAATACCTGAACCAGGGATCCCTGACCTGAACATCCAAGAGCCAGTATTCTTAAGTGATTTTATCAGCTGTCTTTCCACAACTTACTGTTGGTTATGAGATTTCTCATCCATTTACTGATCAATTCAGAGGATTCTTTAAAAATTCTACAAACTCTGGCTTTTTTCTGTTCATTTAGAATTTTACAACAAGGTAGTTAAAACACTACATACGAGCTACTGTACGATTCTACGAGAACCATTGTAGCTGGAGCAAAAGACCGTGAATTAGCTACCGCTGAATTTTTTATCGTTTTCAAATTGTGTCGGTATCGCGTGAACGCTAGGTCAAATTTTGCTGCCGTCACATTTTGCACCGTTTTCAAAATGTTCTGGCATCGTGTAAACGCAGCCTAAGTTATGAGTAAAGATGTGATTGCACATGAAGTAGAGCTATGGCTATGATAAATACAAGGACCTCTTTCACACTGAAAGTCAGGCCAGCATAGACGACAATGCTGTACTGTAGAGACCCAGTCTCCTGACAGAACGATCTGACAACAGCTTCCGTTGCTACTGCTCCCCTTCTATTGTGCCTACCACTCAAAAGCAACGTTGCTTTGCTTTCAGGTCAGCGTTCCTAGTTTGCAATGTTGCTGAATCAAAAATTTAAGTTTGTATGGAGAAGTTGCAAGGACCGTGGATTGATCCAAAAAGTGGATGGGCTCGGAAGCGAGCGCATAGCGAGTAGAATGTGGGGGTCCGGGGGTCTGGGGACTTTTAGGATCAAGCTCATTGGATTGCTGGAAAGCACCCTTTCATAGTAACATGAAGAAACTATCACCATCATAGTGAGTAGTTTCAAGTTTTAATTTCATCTGCAAAATTATTGGATGCCGTGCCGCCAATGCCTGGAGGAGCAGCGATTCGAGCTGTTCGTATGCTTTAAAATTTGGCCGATTTAATTATAGATCTATAATGTGTACTATCAAGTCAAAAGCTTCAATATATATCGTTCTGAATTCGCCTTTAACGGTTCCAATTTCAGCTTCTCTTTCAGCCGACTAAGCGCTAATTATCTTCAAAATTTTGCCAACAAAAATAAGGCCATTTGTTGCCAAAAAGTGGGTGGGCTATAGCCCACCCAGCCTACCCTGCTCCGCGGTCCCTGAGTTGTCATTCACGCCATACACGTCTTACATCCAATGATCAGAAAAAGCTTTGAAGAGGTTTTATCAATATGTGACACTGACAAGAGAACAGTTTTTGAAGAGACTGACCTCGAACAAAGTGACGTACCGTAGAAGTGAATGACAGCGAAAATGAGAACAACGACGAAGTTCTGTTTTGATCTTGATATTGTAGAGTAATAGGCACAAGGACAGTTTTAGAAAAAACGACCAGATAGACAGTTTAGTGAGAGCAAATCACATCAATGTGTTCAACATTGCAGTAAGAAATGGACATTTTACATTGTACTGCACTCACCATTAAATATCATAATTACGAACCTCTAGGTTGGGTGGAATGTTTTAACCAGTGATTTAGGATTGGTAATTTTTTTGTTTTGTTCAAAAGTTTGGTAAGTGAGGATTAGCACAAAACCGAAAGAGAAACAGAAATAACAGAAACACGAAGAAAGAGCGTGCGGAATTACAATTAATTGTCAGCTCTTCATGCATATCAGAAGCATTAGAAATATACCGGGTGAGTCGATTAAAACACCCGGCGTTTGAACAACTCCTGCTCTCTGATTATCAAAGAAATGATATTGAAAAACTGTCTTATTTTATCCCTGATACGTCAAATTAGGTTCGGTAACTTACCCGGCTTTAATTGGTCATTCCTTCCCGTCGAAATAGGAGATTTTCTGCAGAAAGCCCTTTTCGAAAACCTGCAAAAACGAGTTAAAACACTAAGGAAGGCTTCCCTTTGTTCCCTTTCCTAGCAATAATAA
This sequence comes from Aurelia sp. 4 Dawson et al 2005, assembly GCA_964019985.1. Lineage (NCBI taxonomy): Eukaryota > Metazoa > Cnidaria > Scyphozoa > Semaeostomeae > Ulmaridae > Aurelia > Aurelia sp. 4 Dawson et al 2005. The sequence goes on along the minus strand of OZ026503.1, from coordinate 5,356,421 downwards.
TTCTTGGATGTGTTCATGTATTTTGTCCTCATGGGACAGTGGAATTCCCCTGAATAAGTTATACACACTAGGGGGAAGACTTTCAACCCGTCAAAGGGAAAGTGCGTGCGAAATCGTGCTGAAAGTCATCACAATGAGGTTAGCACTTGCTTGTAATTTTAGCATGTTTTTTAAGGTTTCTCAAAGGGATTCATTTTAGAAAATAGCTTACAGAATCTGAAAGGAGTGACCGATTTTAGTCAGAAAAATTTCTAAAGATAATTGAACATGTTGGCTATTCAATCAGGTATTGCAAAATATCGTTCCTCATATACTCAGGAAGCAGCAGCCTTTCAAACGCCGGGCGTTTTTTTTCTACTCACCCGTTATTTTTTCTAATCTGCAGGTTGGATGCATTAACCCTATCTGGACGGGGGGGGGCTAAACTAGCCCCCCTTCCAGTTTTGTCTGCGTAATTTTTTTTGATAATTAGCAGGCTATTTCTTTTTCGTGGCTTTTCTTAACTATCTTTTTCACATCTTCTCTTCAAATTTCGTCATGATATCTTATTTATTTCTGGAAGTAAAATAATTTTTTGAGAGAGTAGTTTTAATTTTTGTTTTTTTTTTGCGGTCAAACCCTTTATAACTTTAAACTGAAGTTAAGCTTGGTCGAGTGAGGTCAGATTTCGGATGGGTGACCTCTGAGGCCTCACCTCGCAACTCACCTCGTCGTCCTTCGGAAGGGACGTTAAACTAGGGGTCCCATGCCTGGATGCGGCATGCAAAGTGGGCCTAAATTAGCTTTCAATAGCTAGAAATCCTGACAAGCCCACTCAAAACAAATTGAAAACAAAAAACTAGGATAATTCTTGAGAGAAAGAAGATAACTAAATGAAATTTCTGCACAACCCTCAATTAATAAAAGAATATGAAAAATGTCCAATTTGTTTGATTTTCTTATTGATGACGTAATTCATGACGTCATATATCTAACAAATTTATGTAATAAATATAAGATAACAAATTTCATAATTTTTTCAAAAAGTTATTTTTTTATAATAACTTGATGCTTTTTCAGTCAATTAAACTTAAAACAAGAGTAACATTCCCTCTGAATAAATTTCTACAGTCAAATCAGCAAGACTACTGTTTTTCACCAGAAACAACAGTAAGATGAATTAGATATTCGGACTTTTCACATCAAATTACACTAGACAGCAAAGTTTCATCTTTCTAGCACTTATCAATTCAGAGTTCTGAATGGGGGGGCTAATTTAGCCCCCCGCGGCCTGAGGATGCTCAGAAAAGCCCGGTCCAGATATGGTTAATCGAATTCTTCGTTACTTGCTTGATATTTTCGTAAGTATGGCTACTTTCAAATGCAGCGTGCTGCAGGAGCAAAATCACTTTCCAGCATCAAAAAGAGGTCATACTTAGAATTAAACCACGCAATCTGATACCACTCGAAAGAAATAGATCGTACTTTCAGATGGTATGCCTCAAATTGATTCCAGTCTTATCATTTCCCGTAGAACATTGAAAGAAAATGGGTTGCTTTTTTCTGAAACACCCCGAAAATTGGTTGTGTTTTTGCAGAAACACCCTGTAGGACATCACAGAAACACAAACAAAGAGCGTGCAGAATTACAAATAATTGTGCATATCAGAGGCATTAGAAATATATATTTGTCTTATAAAACTAGATCGATGACGATGAATCCCTTGTATCCCTGCGGTAAACCTTGCTCAAGAGGGACTCATAATGAAACAATGAAAAACTTGGCCCTATTTTCTTCAATCATCAATGAAATTATGATGGAATCACGGCTTCGAATCTCAAGCCCGTGGGAGTGTCTTTAATTCTTCAATCGAATCGAAAATTCTATCACATTTACACCTTAACAATAGTAATTCATAAATTTCGCCATCTGATTGGTACTGGAGGAACTGCGAAGTTTGGGCCTAAATAGGGCCAAGTTTTCAGAGTAATGAATAATTCTATGAGTCTCTATTGCCCGATGCGCCATCATCAAGTCAAAGATCACAGGGCAACAAGAGACTAATCGTCATCAGTCTACACTAGCCCCCTAACATACACCTTTAACACTAATCAGCTGAACCACCACTACCAAACGAAGATCCTTCATCCTCTAATCTATGTCTACTTGCAATCCGGCTTTTTATAACATCGACCGATGGTAGTTTCCTGGGTTTTCTGTATTCTGCATGTTCACTATTCACTAGTCCTACTGACTTTTTTAGTTCTGAAGAGTTGCTTTGTTCTGGTTGAAAATGCACACGCCTGTAGCTAGGAACATCTTCTAACTCGTTACTGATATCTCGATGTCTATATGTTGACGTGTAATCTCTTCGTGGCCTGTCCGTAGTGAGTTCCCTTTCGTGATTTGTTGATGGAGGGAGAGCCAGATATGCCCCTAGAATTAGAAATAATAGTAATTAGTTTTTTCCAGGTGCCCAACAAACAGAAGGCTCAGGTGCATCATATTCGAAATTCGAAACGCAATGTTCACAATAATAGTAGACCACCAGTGCCCCTTCAAATCCTGATTTTGATTCCCGATGGATACAAGACTTTGGTGGTATCGAAATTCATGGCCCTGTGCCTGAGTTGTGAAAGCGCTGGACAGTATATGGCTGAAATCTTTCATATCTTTAAGAAATCTAGGTGTAAAGTTCTGTCATAATGTTTGTATGAATTGAAGGGTTTGGAAGGAACTCACGGTATTTAACTGTAAATCTACCTTGAAATTTTTTTGATGTCTTGATTTCGTCAAGTGTGGTATTTTAAAGGTGGTATTTTAACTTTTCAAAGACTTCACGGAAAATTTCGCAAAAATTAAAGTCACTGTAAATCCTAGATTAAAAAAGGCAAAATGATGTAATCTTCAAGAAGTCCTTAGCATATACTTGTCTACAACGCGTTGGCAAAAATCAATCTGTCGCTCTTCTGGTTCTTGATTTATAAATTTGATGACGTCATACCTCAAGTATAATAAATTCCGCCATTTTGAAGATAATCAAGATGTCAGAAAAAATTTTCCCAGCAGATTTACAGTAGTGTGTCCTGGGTTCATTTCAAGCCACTTAAGTGAAAGAAAACTGTAACTGAATTTTACACCCACCTTTTAAGACTATGAGCCCCATCCTGTGCCGGACTAGTTCAGAATCTAGAGACCTACTAGGACCTTATTGGCGTTTAGAAGTAGATATGGTTGCGTCTCCCCTTACAGGCTTCCTTAAAAGGGGCTTTCTACATCAAGGCACCTGGCAAGACACTTTACATGACACCATCGTTGTCTCTTAACCCATATTTCAAGCAGCAAAATGTAAAGAAATCAAGTTTTGTTTTGAAAATCTATTCTGCTTACTCGATTAAGTTGCCATTGAAAAAAAACGTCACAATAGGTCGAAAGTTAAAGGATAAATCTAACCCCTGTCGCTGTAACTTCATGTGTATGATTCAGTAGCAGACCGTTAAGTCATTGAATTATGTACAAACAATAATAGACTTTGTAATCATACTAAACTATGTTGTAGTCGGCATCTAAATGGATGTGAAAATTCTTGCGGCATGTCTTTGGATTTGTTCTTTTACTTCTTCTTTTGACAACCGTTTTCGCATGCACAATGAGTGAGTGACTTAGCCATCCAGATTCATTGCATCTCTCGTGAGTTGCTCTATTATCATTTGTGGCATAGCTTCTCTAATCCTGATCGTAAACATTCATCACTCATCATCAAAGATGTTATTTTTTAGGTAAAAATTCGCTTACCTTTCAGCAAACTTCTTACTTTTTCTTGCATACTTTCATCATGATAACATGTGACTTCTACGACTCCCCCATTTGGGAATACTTCCTTTATTGTTACCTTTTGTCTTTCCATTTCGAGTTGTCTTTGTTTCAGTTCAAGTTCTCTTTCCATAATATCTAATTCTCGATTTCTTTCTTTCCTCCCTTCATCTTCCTCTCGTAGTTGCAAATCTCGCCATAACTTTGCACAGCTACAAAATTCAAAATTGATTCTGCTAAGGAAAAAGCACCATTGAGGAGTTAATTGAAGTCTGATTTGCATTGTTTGGTTTATGTACCTTGATCGAATACTAACTTAGAATTTCACTACATAATCATGTCAAAGACTGAACGAATTTTCTAGGACGCAGTTTATCTGTGCACAGGGGCGGATCCAGATATTGGGGAGACCGATGCAAATGAGGGGGTCTGGGGGCTTCGCCCCCAGAAAATTTTTGAGTGACCACGCCCTTCAGACTCTCGGAAAACATGGGCAACGCCCTTTTCAACTTTGTTTTAGCTGGAAGACCTTACTTCGAACATTATTTCAGGTACAAGGATATGCACATTTACCTCAAGTCAGAGCTATTCAAGCCAGTGCTTTTCGAAGTGCTGTTTACATTTTGGCCAGACAGGCCCAATTTCGTTGTTTGCTGATTTGGTGTTTCCAGAAAAGTTCCCCTCCACGGACTACTTTATTCAGTCAACCACAATTAGGTCCTCTCACACTCTGTACGCTGTACTTTCCATTCAGGCGAGAGTAGGCGAGACAACCGAACGCTGAACAACAATAATATTAGAGGGCAATCTATTGCTCAATGGTAACCTTTGGACTGCATCGGTCAACCGGTGCAAAACGCTGATTTTTCTCCACTCAGGGGTCTGGGGACCGGTGCATTTTGGCTATCGTTTGTTCAGAAGAAAGGAGCTGTCAAAGCTGCTATGATTGACACCGATGCACTCATCAAAATGATTACGCAAGGATCTCCTGTTTGTGGCGTTGGCTTTCGTTGCCGTGTGGAGACGCGCGTCACACATCAATTGAATAGAGGATTAGAATAATAATGGGATTTACCGGCGTTGTTTTGAGGACACTTATTCTTTTGGACAATAATGGGTCTAATGGTCGAATGGTTGGCCATGGCTTTTGTGTCTGAGTCTGAAGCTACGAGGTTACTACGTAGGAGCAGTTGCACCAGAAAGAAGGGGGCATTTCGAAAGACCTCAAATGCTTTGCGTCTGATAAAAATTCTGCTGCACAGACTTCTAGATTATCGATCATGTGAAACTGACCGATGCATCTGCATCGGTTGCATCGGTCTGGATCCGCCCCTGTCTGTGCAACAGATTCAGAAATGCAAAATCTGGATGTTTTGAGAGCTATTTGGTTTTGAAGCAATTTCCAGCTGGGAAATTGACATTCTGTAGCAAGAACTGCAATATTTCTGGCAGGATAGGCATATCCTTTCAACCGTTAATTAATTTTTGTGGCTTGATTGGCCTCAGTCGAATGGTGAAAGAAATAAATGTGGACATATGCATTTGATACAGGAAACAAGCAAAGTAAACCAAATATGTGCTGAGGGTTTTCAACTAAAAAGTGAATAAACGTTTTTTTGTAAGAAACTTGGATCATGCCATAGTACTACAAGTTTCCTACTTTCACATGAAATTTTGTCCAATTTAGTACTAAAAGTTTCTTAATTGGTTTCTTATGTTTGAAGGTAGAATTATCAATGTGGTCGCTAACACTGCGGCAGATATGATTCTTGACATTTAAAACATCATATAGGAATAAACAGTATTCTGTTATGCCGAAAACGCAAATGGTTAGATAATATTGCTCAAGAATAGAGGTTCGACGATCTATTAGCTATGATATCCTTGCTTTTAACTTTGAAAAGTTTCTTAGTACTTTCTTTTAGTAAGAGTTTCTTAGCAACAGTTTCTTAAAATTTTGGCCATCTTAGTACTAGTTTCTTATAAACCATTTTCTTATAAAAAATGTGTATAGTTTCTTAAATTATATTTTCACAATAATGGAGTTTCTTAATTCTTTGGTGATCTGACACTGAAAGTTAAATTTTCTTTTTAGCAGATTCTTATAAGAATAGGTGTATGCCCTAAATTGTGTTATTTACTTCATAATATCAAACCAGTGTGTGAAGATAAACAATAATCATTGTCTACTTTAACAAACCTTTCACATCGTGTTCCTTTTCCTTTTCCAACTCTACTTCGAAACGCCTTTTTACAAGTTACACAGTTCACCATTATCTCAGAAAACTTCTAGCTACAAAACTGGCGAAATCTCGAACTTTTTCTCTTCAATACGTAAGTTTTTATCTTTAAAACTTTATCAGAGTTTTTAGTCAACCATGATTCTTTCATCAAGTTTGCAATAACCAGTCAACCGTGAAAATTATGAGTTTAGCAACCCGCAATTGGATAGGTACTCATTGAGTAATATCTCCAGGTCAGACAAGACCCTAGTACTACAGCGTTGCAGAAGTCTTTATGAGGTCTAAGTGATTGGCTAATTGTAGCACAAAGAAAGATTGTCTGGAGGCTTCGTTCTTAGAAGTGACGTCAATCATTAAATGGAAGTGCGACTTCTAAGTCTTTTTATTTCATCTTGTGCTCTTCAAATACACACCCTGGAGGCATTAAGACTGTTTCTTTGCCTAAGAATTATTGAGAATTCTCTCTTGAATATGTTACAGTGTGAAATTAGAATCTTCTAAGTTTACATATGGCCTGTTTGTGCACATGTTATCATTTTTTTGCTAGTGAAAGGATAGTTATGGATTTTTCGCTTCCATAAACTCAGATCAGCCCATGGTATTAACATTTTCTTAGTTTTACAGAAACATTGTAACTTTTTAGTACCAACATGTTCTGAAATTCTTTTATTATTGTTTCGATGCATTGAATTATTTGTTTCGTTACACACAGCACAACACAGCAAAAATATCAAAATTTCCCTATAGTTCTTGGATGGAAATTTAAGGGAAATGGACAAGTTTCTATTGGAAATTTAGGGAAACGGAAATTTCTGTTTCCCCTTTGGGTAATTATGGGAAATTAGTCCGTTTCCCCAAAATTTGGCAAAGAAAAATGTTGTGAAATTTCATCATTTTTTGCAGTGCAACGTTTAGCAAGAAATGGTTGTATTAAGCGCAAAGCACGAAAATATGACCAGTATTACCTGACAGTAAAGGTTCAACGATATGTTTCCCGCAATTCTCTTGGATTTAACTACCCTAGGTACCAGTGTCTGGTACCCAGGGTAGGATTTAACGCTCAAAGGTTTCTTTTCAAGTTTGCCATAATGAAGTTATCTACGACACTACCTACGTACTACTATACGACACTACAAGTACGATACCAGGAGGAGCAATGTATCATGACTACCCCCTGGTATTTAATATAAACCTGAGAAATACAACTAAATACACCCTTAAATTCTAAGTACTAATATGAAAAAGAATTGCATATTTAAAACAAAAGCTTTTTGCGAATAATTACCGGGTGTCCCAAAAAAACGCAACAGATTTAAAATATTCTAACACAAGCTGTTTAAAACTAAAACTTTAATAACTATTTTTCTCGAAATTTGCAATAAATAGATTAAATTTTGAGATATTTTTCAGAATTTTAGGTGACCTGGTTGCAGAGTTATATATTGACAAACTCAAAATTTGCTGTCATGGCAAAACCAGACCTCCCACAACTAGTGCAAAGCATAAAGCAAAATGACAAGTGTCGCATTGTCTAAAACTTTACAGGATTACAGACAAGCACATAATTTGATCAAGAAACTGTGACAAAGGAGATCCCTTAATGATTTACGAGTTATCTAGTTTCGAGGGAGCACTCAGTGCTCGTTTCCAATTGAAAGCATACTGCTACTGTAAGAATGGCCTAGTCATTTTAGAAAAAGCAACTTCGTCATGACTGAAAGCTTCATACAAGTATCTGTTCCATGTTCAAATAACTTTTGTGTTTGAGCGCTTGTCAGAAATCTTTGGTAATTGTTAAGACCTGTCATTTTTTATAATTTGACAATTTAATCAACTATTGCTAATGCAGCAGCTCTGGTTTTGACCTTGAAGCAATTTTGAAGTTTTCTGATTCTTATCTTTACAACCAAGACACCAAAAATACTGGGAAATATATCAAAATTTATTCTAATAGTTGTAGATTTCAATAAAAATATTTGTTTGCTATTAAGTATGAAACAGCTTCCATTACAATTATTCAAATCTGTTGCGTTTTTTCTGGGACACCCGGTACTTGAGCACCAACATAGGTGACAGTGGTGGAAAACTTTGGACATTGATTTTGCAGAGACATTTCTCTGTGTGTTAAAAATTCGGCCACCCTGTAATGACTAATTTCTTATTTATAAACTAGTTTCTTTCATAAGGATCCATACAAAAGTATATTCCTTCAAATATTCGAGAATATAACTCCTATGTTTGTAGAAGCAATAAAAACGAATTATCAAACTTGCGAATTTCCAAACATTTCAAATTTCAAGACACTGTTTTCATAAGAACGCCAGAACAGTAAGTAGTAAAAATTTGCCACGAAATGAAAAAGTTTACAATGGTAAAAAAGATAAATAAATGAATGAATAAATGAATAAATTAGTAAATTAATGAAATGTTTACGATGCAATTTACATAGCAAATTTGATGAGTATAAGCTAAAGACACCCCTAACTAAAGTGGCATGGAATTAAAAGATTCAGTTGACTTTATTTTCATAGTGTTCTTCTTAGGGGTGGTTGTAAACACAATAAACATTATAATTTTAAGTGCTTTTGGATAAAGCACAACTTTGCAAGGCCTGTTCATGAATGTGAGAGAGGATGATGTGCAGTTTTAGTGGAACACATATATGTCCTTTTCCTCTTTCTGTATAAATTCAGAAGATAGGTTGTTCCATATATTTTGCCCCAAGTGGAACAGGCATTTTTTGCCAGTTTTTGCCTTTTGCAAAAAGGAAGCTGTAATTTGAACTTAGATCTTCATGTCACTCAGCTTTGGTAAATTGGTAGGAAAATTTCATCACCATTAGTTGGAGCTGTTCCTTTGAAAGATTTCATTATTCTACACATGTATGCTGATCTACTCTGTTCTTTGTGGGAAGCCAATTTATAGCTTAGAATTCTGTAGCTCCAACATGTGCTGTGTTTTTAGATGCAGATAGAAGAGAATGCATTGTTTTGTGCTGATTGGATTTTTTGGACAGCCTCTTATTTAACATCGGAAATCACGAGGTGCACGCGTAATCAAAGTGATGTTGGATAAGAGCATTTAAATGTAACCTAGAAAGGGAATTACCCAGGAAACCTTATCCTTGTTGTCATTGATTCCCCAGAAAGATTTTCGCCTTGAAAACATCCAAGATATGTGACCATTGAGTGCTGTTTAACCTTTATCTCTCCTCTCCTGGTGTTAAGCATTTTTAGGTTTCTGCATTTTTTCGGCCAAAAAAAATTTATTTTGGTTTTGTCTTCTCCAAGATGAATGCATGGTTTGTTTTCCAAAAACCGATACTACAAAGAGTTGAAGTGAGTCACAGTCAACTGCCCGTGCCATGTCATTAACGTACTTGAGGAAAATGAGTCGACCAAGAATTGATCCCTGAGGAACCCTACATGACAAACTACTAGGTGTTGAGTATTCTTTTCCAATACTGACAGAAAATGACCGGTCCTGGAGGTAAGAAGTAAACAATTAAATGGTAGAGTCACTAAAGCCTAATCATACCAGTTTATTTACTACTCTAGGAAGATATTACGAACGCAGGGTACTTGGAAAAGGGTTTTCTAAAATTGCGGGGCTTCTTGCTTCTCACTGCGATGGAGAATGTCTCTACAATAATCATAGATCAAACCGAGGCTCTGATTCCCACATGGCAAGTTCAAAATGCAATGGCGGTAAAATTTCAAAGCTGCGAGAGACTTGGAGTTGATGCTCACATTCCAGACAGTCATGTTCAAACGCCGTTTTGCATACATGGTAAGTACACCTGACTCTTTATCAGTATTCTGTTCATGATTCCATGTGCTGCAATGCTACGTAATTTTGCGAAACGAAGACATAGTCCGACTTCTTAGGCCCATTCATGAAGAAATTTTTAGGCCTCTTACTTAAATCAAACTCAGCTTGAGATAACTGGATGGAGTGTAGGCATTTTAAAACTATGTTGTTTGTTTTAGCATTTAGCTTGCAGTAATGATATATTGATTTCTTCACTGCATAAGATTTGCTTCAGAGGCAATTTTCATGGGAGTCGTCACTAACAAACAATTTTCGTCACAGTTAAACGGATTGGGCTGTCAGGGGGAGGGGATCGATCTTAAATCCGTTAAAATTTGTAATTTTAATGACGAAAATTGAATAAGTAATATTTCATTATCATTCCTTGCATAAAGAGTAACTTGTAGCAGTAAAGTTCTAGGCATTTTGATGTCACAATCTGCATGAAGAAGTTGCTGTAGGCTTAGACCCCAACCAAGGACACAGAATAAGCCTGTAACAAGAGTTTGTGAGATGTCTGTGACATGAGAAAATCTAGCGATAAACTTAATGGTCAGTTACGAAGGGGAAGGTGGGGTTACCAGAGTGCATGTCATATAAACCCTCGCTGAAGGTACACCAAGCCCTAAGCTTTTGTACGCCAACTATTCGCAAGGATAGAGAAGCTGCTGAAATATCTGCATACTCAAAATCTAATGATTTTAAGAGACTTTCAGTACTGGCCCAAATTCTTAGCTTCTTATATGAAATATGTATGTGTATTATCAAAAGAAAATGCTAAGAGGAAAAATTCACATTCATGCCAATGTGAAGAATTTGACATTTCAAAGAGTAACAGATCATGACTAAAAGAGGGCTGTCATTAGAAATAGATTTAGTATTTAGTTGTAAAAAGCTTAGCAACTCCAATATCTTCCTTATATCTTGAACGCTTTCAAACTTCTTTTCCTTAAACTTGTCTTTGAGAGCCTTTTCAATAATTGAAGAGCAAACTTTGGCAAATTTTTGAGGGGTTGAAGCTATCCCAGCCCCCACTTCTGACAGGCCTGAATAAAAAAATTCCTTTTTTTCTTCAAGGACCAACAATTTTATTTGAAAGATTTTTCAAAAACAAATCACCAAGAAGATTCTTTGCCTGCTCAGCATCAAGAGACAGAAAAGGCTGCCCTTTCTTTCAGTGGGAAGATGAGAAAATAACAACAGGAAAGGATATAATACAAAATGAAATCAAACAGAAACTACAGCAAGAAAGAGAAAATGTTGAAAAAATATCACAGAAAAGAGAAGAATGGCTGTCTGCTCAAAAAACTTTGCATTTTTGCTTTGATTGTAACAAAATGTTTGTTGAAACAGTTGCAGAACACAAAGATCATGAAGTTAAAAAGCTATCCAAGACAGATTTAAATGAACCAAGCAAATTTATGCATCCTGCAGAAAACAAGAAAACCAATGCAGTAAGTGTATTTTCTAATTTAAAATTAGCAAAGTGTAATCTTATCTGAAAAGGGTAGTTACAACTCATTCTTTTTTGTGGCAATGGTGTCTATGATCTTGCCTTCTGCAACATCACAGTGGCATTAGCTTAATTCAGGCCTCAATTTGGAATCAAGAAGACAATTGGGACGAAAATTTTCATATTTTTCACGTTTTTGCCCAACCACAAAAGTTTATTCCACAAAATTTTCTGAAATGGGAAATCTGCAAAGTTCATTCCCCAAGATTTCCTGATATATAGAATTCACAAAGTTTCATCCCCCTGATATATTCTAAAGTATGAAATTTGTGACTTTGGTTTCTACAAATTATATATTTTTGCAAAATGAGAAAGGTTATTCCCTCATGATGTCCTATTTTGGCAGATTTGCAAAAAGTTATTTTCAACATTTGCAAGAAACTTGCAAAAGTTTCTTGTTACAATGGTTTCTTCTCTTATAAAGTAGGTGAAGCATGAAATAGTTTTAGAAATCTAACAACCACTTTTTTCTGTATTGTGAAGTGTCTATGTGGTCTAATTACTTCCTAGGAGCACCAGATATTATCTAACAAATTAATTGTTGCTGAATGTATTTTATTCTTCAAAAGGGCATTGTAAAGATTTACTGAAAGTTAATTGCTTTTGTGATAGTACTTTGCATGTGCCTGTGTGCTCAAGTAATGCTATCCAATGTGTCCCATTGAAAGATTTGCTGTTGAAATTCACTGTGGATGCTTTTTCTATCTCAATTAAAACCAACTAAACAAGCCTCTGTGCAGCCTCTTGCAGAGGTGTATTGAGTCTATGTGTAGGCCAACTAAATAAAAAGCATATCATGTTGCTTTGTGCCATTTGCGATGATAGAAAACTCAAGGTTATCTTTCTCCCATGGTGCAAGCACTGTGATCCACGCCATGTAATTAATATGAAAAAATGAACTTTTTAGAATCCAATCGAATGTATTTTTTCCTTGTTCTCCATACTCTGAAGCATATAAAATTGCAAACTATTTTCAAATCAAGCTACAGGAGCCCGAGAAATCATTTTTTGAAGTTAGGCCTAAATTGGGTAGTGTAAGCTTCTTGCTAGACCGGACAAAGTCATAAAGTAGCATGAATTTTCAAATTCCGTTTCATTGCTTGTATGTGCCCGATTTGAATGATCTTTTTTTTGTTTGGTAGATTGAACCTTGTAGAATATGACCTTAATCCGTTGATCAACGATTATGGCCTTTGAATGTGAAAATTTTTTGAATTCATTATGGCAACCAACTATTGAAAATCACGTTGCCTAAATTATAAAACCCGTTTTCAACACTGAATACAAAAAATCTATGTTTCAGAAAACTTTGAAAACCTATTTTAAAATGGACTTCAGCCTATTGCTGACACTCTTGCCAAAGCGCTAAGTAGAGGCTCCACGTAAAGAATTTTCGCGATTTTTTTACGACATCAAGTGAGGACGGGTTTTATGACAAATTTCGTTGAGAACCGTCATTTCAATGCAGGCAAGGATGGATGCTTGATGAGACAACATTTTCCATCATTTTAAGAACAAGAAGCAAAAAGGAAATATTGGTCATTCCATGAATATAATTTTCGCGTTTTTTGCGTTTTCAAACATTCACGATTTTTTCATTCATTTATCAGAATAATGTGACGAGTGCCTATTTGATTTAATGACGGATAGTTTTAAATTCAAACTTTTGTGTATTATAGCAATGAGAAAAGTTAATGATAGCTTGAAAATGCCCGTGAATATAGAGCAATTGGACAGTTTTCCATGAGGGGTTTTTCCGTTCTCGGAAATCTCACCTAACATCACATTTGAGATAGACTTTGATAATCAAGCATTGAAATCTGCTCACCTAAACATTTTCTCTGGTATGTCATGACAGTGCAACACTGTAACACAGTCGTTTGAGCCCGGTGGTGGATGCAGTGCTGGTAAAGATATGACACCACGCTCATCCATTATTTTGCTGAGAAAGGGGTATATTTGAACCAAAATCCTAGGACCTAGGATCTCAAAACAAGGGATATTTTGTTCCAGAAAATATCCCAAAAACAGTTAAACCTGGCCTGGAAACGATTTCATACCTTACGTTTTACGGGTTTCTGCTGTTTTTCAATGAAACAAGTCCGTAAAATGAATGGCAATACAATGCAAACATCGCAGAACTTTCTCTCAGAACCATTATTTCTACCGTACAGAATTCCTTAGGGTTCACAGATACTCCTTTGAAAGTTGGTTACCTTTGTATTTTCCATGATTCAGGGTCTTTCGCAAACTAGATAGAGAAAAGGCATTCTACGAAATAGTATGGACGAGCCTGTTGTACCCCTTACTATTGAATTGTACCCACCGGGGGTTCGAAAAAAATCCTGCTGCGAACCAAAGTTTAATGAAATTACTTTTTACGTAAAATATTTTTTTGATCCTAGCAATAATCATTCCTGAAATTCTTAGTGAATGCACTATAGAAATGTGTGCTCATATGAATAACAGAAAGAATGAATGAATTAATAAACCAAAAACAAGTGAAAGACGTTAGAAAACACGAAAAGCGCGAAAATTATATTCATGGAATGACCAATATTTCCTTTTTGCTTCTCGTTCTTGAATTGATGGAAAATTTTGTCTCATCAAGAAAAAATCATTGCCTACAGTGAAATTACAGTTGTCGACAAAATTTGTCAAAAAATCCGTCTTCACTTGACTCCGTAAGAAAATCGCGAAAATTCTTTACGCGGAGCCTCTACTTAGCGCTTTGGCAAGAGTGTCAGCAATAGGCTGAAGTCCATTTTAAAATAGGTTTTCAAAGTTTTCTGAAACATAGATTTTTTGTATTCAGTGTTGAAATCGGGTTTTATAATTCAGGCAACGTGATTTTCAATAGTTGGTTGCCATAATGAATTCAAAAACTTTTCACATTCAAAGGCCATAATCGTTGATCAACGGATTAAAGTCATATTCTACAAGGTTCAATCTACCAAACAAAAAAAAGATCATTCAAATCGGGCACATACAAGCGATGAAACGGAAATTTGAAAATTCATGCTACTTTGTGACTTTGTCCGGTCTAGCAAGAAGCTTACACTACCCAATTTAGGCCTAACTTCAAAAAATGATTTCTCGGGCTCCTGTAGCTTGATTTGAAAATAGTTTGCAATTTTATATGCTTCAGAGTATGGAGAACAAGGAAAAAATACATTCGGTTGGATTCTAAAAAGTTCATTTTTTCACATTAATTACACAAAACGTGAAATCTGGATCACAGTGGCAAGGTATAGGTATTTACAATTCAACAACTATGTATAATATCAACAACTAACAAATGAGAAAAACACAACAGCCAAGTACAATCAACAATGATATCTAAGAAAATTACAGCTAACAGGCCTTTTCGTTTAACGCGGGCAATCGCCCTTATCAGTGCCCTCGCAAAATTGTTTACAGGGGCTATTAATCGCCCTCGTGAAATTGTATTTCGCCCGATGCTCAGAAAAGTTTTCGTAAATAGACTCTCGAAACGATGCCCTTTTCATTTGAATTGTTCGTTCAGTCATCACTTGGTGTACATGCAGTTTTACCAAGTAGCGCTTCAAGTTCTTTACGAAGGAATTAACCCTTCTGAAAGCCGACCATGGCAAAGCAAACAAGATGTAGTGAACCGAAGCGAAACTTGAGATATTATGTTTGTTGTAAACATTTCTCCAATGTAACTTTCTGAAGCCCTCCTCTGGTTTTTGGAGTAGGACAGGACTGCATCGAGTTCGTGTGAAGTGTTCTGACAGAATTTCAAAAGAGACTCAGTTGTATCGTTTCAGGGGCAACATCTGCTACTCTAATCACTTTCGTTGATCTGTTAATGACTTTTGTGGAAGCTTTGTACTCAATTCAACGCGAGAACAGGAATTGGTTGGCCTAACTAACTGATTGGACCCTTTCTTAACTTTCGCAAAATAACGGAGCAAGGAAGAAGCACGTTACATATAGATGGAATATATAAATCTTTTACAGCTTTGCAATGAAAAAGTTTATAGCTTGTTTGAGTGGACAGACTCCTCTCCCTGGTCAGTCATCTTTGGTCTGGTAAAGGAAGGCAGTCCTCGTTGGAAGAACAAAGCATAGACCTCATTGTTGGAAGACCTCATTGTCAGTCAGTAAACAAAGCATAGATAAAAGAATATATTGTGAGGGCAACCACCCTCGCCGTCTTATCTACATGGGCAATAAAACGCCCTGGTGGATATTTCCTTACGAAAAGGCTTGAACTAACTAATTTTCATATTCCATCAAAGAAGTTCCTTGAAAACAACAATAAGGTCATCATCCCGAAAACCCTAATCTAGCCTGGGCAATCTTGAGACTGGCACTTTATTATCAAAGAATGCTTTCCTACCTACAAAGTTCCTGTGCATGTAATCTCTTCCTCAAAGGCTCTGTCTCCCCTCAAAATAATTTGTATGCGGAGGAGAGCATTACTCAATCACTTAATCTTCACACTAGATCTATTTTGTACCATCAGCAATTTTCTTCCATTTTGCAGCAATATCTGTTCTCAGGATCATCATGTTCATTCATTGTTGATCTTCTTACCAAACTTGGGTATGAGAAAATCATCTGCCTAGGAGTTCCAAGGTTGGTAAATCTTTGTGTCCTTTGTTAATTTGATAAATTTATGTTTTCAGTCCTAGAGTTTCAAGGCAGGTAAAAGTTTATTTTCTTTATTAATTGATGAATTTCGTTTCTCAGACCAATGGTAATGCAGCTTGTTTCCTTTATTTGCCTTATCCTCATTATTTTCTATGTACGCTCAACCTTGGCAAATGTATTTTAGCTTACAACAGAGATAATAGCTTTAAACTAAAAGTAGTGAGGTAATGAGAAAGAGAGTAAATGTAAAACCAATAGACCCAAAAGCTATTCAAAAGAAGCTAGAGGAGAGAAAGATAGAATTGCAAAGTTTATAGTTCAGCATTTTTAACTGAAGGTTGAAGAAAAGCAAAGCGATTTTTAAAGTGGAAAATTGGTATGTCTTGTTAACTATTTTTATTGCATTGCTTATGACAGTAGCCATATTCCTTTCTTAGAGTTCACGAAAAGATTCAAAAGATGAAAGGATCAAAGTCAGGCACAGCAGAAAGCATCTTTTTGGATATTGATAAAAGATATGTTAGTGTTGATTACATCTATAAATTTTGACTCAGGGCTTTCAGGTATTTCTTTTGTTCAGATTGAAACTTCAAGCCCATTATTTACTGTCAGTTCACAGCACTTGAGTTCATGAAGCGTTATTCACAACGGCAGTTTGTGGAAGAATCAGAAATTTTCAAAGCATCTTCAGAGCTCTTTGCAATATGCACATATGGCAGTGTTAGTCTGTATAGGTCCAATGACAAAGCAAATGGAGTTTGATCTAATTTCATGATCTCTATGAATAAGAACATTTCAAATTTCAGGTTGAATGGGGTCTTATTTTCAGAATTTCAGCTTGTAGGTTGATAGTCACTAGAAGCATTCATTATTTGCTATCAAGAAGAAAGGGTTTGGGAATTTTGTGATTGATTGTTTTTCTTTCTGCAGGCACAGTTCTTCCCACCACCAGAGTTTCTACATTACAACATGTTCAACAATTATTTCTTTGGTGGGGAAGTAGCTGAGAAAACTTTTAGGAATTTCATTGCTGAGGTAAAGCCAGGAAAAATTGCTTTAGTAATGGATCCACCATTTGGTGGCATGATGTCAATTTTAGCAGCTTCTCTCAAGAAATTGTTAGCTACAGTTGATAAAGGTGGGTATGTCGCTCCTTTTCTTGTCAATAAACAGCTTGTTTATGTCAATAAACAGCTTGTTTATTGACTAAAGAAACCAGGAATTTTTTCATGAATCCTCATTTGCATCGTTGATTAAAAATTTTTTTGATTTGTCAGATATTTGAAAATTGTGTATATGTGCTCAGGTACTGGGATCATTTTTCCAGACTTACAACAGTTTATCATTCGAAGATCCATAATCCTCGCCTAAACCCTCGTCACAAAACGGAAAGAAGTAGATCTGAAGAGCAAATGCCCCCTTTACCTCCCGATTCAATGTTGTTGACTTCTGTCACTCGGAAAAATTCATTCAGCAAGTCTCCTGAGTCAAGGCAGAAAACATTGACTTGAGGGGGGAGGGGGTCTGCAGAATATTGTAGTTGAATTATTTTGCACTGTAATTTTTGTCGAAATGCTGAAAATCTTAGTTTGTGACTAAAGGTTTTAGCGAGGATTGCATGTAAGATTTAAAGTCAGACAGAAAGTTTGGTGTGTTTGTTTTATCCACATATTTTGAATAATCAAAACTGTTTCGACCGATATAGTAAGTTGTTTAGTGCAGCAAAACCTATGGGAAAGTCGTTTGTTGCATTGCTGCTCCAGTTCGTTCAAGGCGAGAGTTTGCCCTCTTTAAAATTTCTGATATAACAAGGGCAGATTTTGTAATAGAAAAGCAATGGTTTCTTTAATTGGCACTTTGATTCAAAGCGATTAACAACAACAGACAAAGGAAATTCTTTCAACCAGGAGATCGAACAAGCACGGCCGCAAAAGTTGCTGCAAGCCACTAGGACAGACTCACGCCTTGTGCAAGCTAAAGGTAGTTTTAAAAGCAATTGTGCGCTTATAGCGAAATAAGAATGGTAATCTTAAGTTCTATGTGGCAGATTTTGTTTATTTGATTCGGGAGCTATGTGGTTGTTTCATTTAACACATACTCGAGAGTTGTTGTACCTTTTGCTCGGCTTTTGCATAGAATAAACAAAATCCATGAGACAGAACTTTAGAGTTATCCTTCTTCTTTCGTTATAAGCAAATAGCCTCTGTTAAAAACCATCTGTTACTTGCACATGACGAAAGTTTGCCCGACTGGTTTTGAAGCATCTTTTGCGGCTGTGTTTATTTTATTTACTAGCCGAGAGAATTTCCTTTGTCTGCAGTCACTAACCGCGTTGAATTTAGGTGTCAGTTAAAGCAACTGTTGTTACTGTATTACAAAGTCAGTCCTTGTTTTCTGACATAACCTTCATATTGCGAATGCAACGGTCCCAGTAAAAACATATTGTATGTGATTCCTGGACGTTTATAGCTGCAAGGGGGTGCGATTCTCCTTTTATACGTAAGAAACATATGTTGTGTTACAGTGAAAGCGGAGGAAGCGTACCCTGTAAGTCCAAAGATTATTTAAAAATAGATTTACCTGATTGAATGACGTTTCTAATACTGCATTTTTATTTTTGTCCGTTCGATTAAAATATTGCTTTCATTGGGCAGAGCATATGAATGTTTACAGTAGGAGGTCCTTTTCTGGAAACCACATTGAATAAGAGTGTTAAATGATTTCTTCATGCAGAGGAAGCAAAGTCAATGAAGATACGATTCTACAATCGCGGACAAAACTAGTTGAGACAGATGAGTTTTGCGTGAAAAGAGGCCTTTCCTGTATGTAAACTGCGACCTTTCACTGCTAATGCCCCCTCCCCCCACTGCAATGTTGGTTCCTGAAAGGAAGACATACTTGTCAACTCATCTATGACATTTTCATCAGCTTTCAACATTGCAATGGGGGGTGGGGGATCTCAACTCTAAATTCCTCCAAAATACAAAATGTGCCATGAGTTTTGTCCGCGATTGTAGTTTGAATATTGACAACCTGGGTGGTGCGCTTCTTCCGCTTTCACTGTAAATTTCTTCATTGACATCTGTTGTAGGTTTTGGTGCGATTTTCAAGTCACAGTAGTTTTTACTAGTAATATTTGCATAAGCATAGTGTATCTCAACGTGATGCGTAATTCATTTTCCCATGCCTATATCTTTGACAACGTCCTTTCATTCTTAGATCCGGGTCTTGAAATAAAAGACATTGCGGTGATGATGATCTTTCCGTATTTCTTGGAAGGCCATGTAACAGAAGCATTTCCTTCTTTGAAACTCATGGATTATAAGGTAGGATTATTGTAACTACTTCGAGGTATTATACATGTGTAGGTTATTGTTCTTGCGATAGGGTAATTTCCACGGAATAATCATAGCTTTTTGTAGTTGATAAACTTGTTTTATCAGTGCCTATTGGAATGTTCTTCTTCAATTTGTTTTGAGTGGGCTTATCAGGATTTCTAGCTACTGAAAGCTAATTTAGGTTAACCGTGCATGCCACATCCAGGCATGGGACCCCTAGTTTAAGGCCTCTTCCGAAGTACCGCAAGGTGAGTTGTGAGGTCAGGCCTCCGAGGTTATCCGGAGTTTGATCTCACTCGACCGAGCTTAACTTCAGTTACCTGACGAAAAATGCTTAAGGCACTCGGCCACTCACCCCGTAGAGTAAGTAATCTTGCTTTGCTATTTAACGATGGCAAGATCAATGCTTGAACAAGGGTTTATATTTGCTTTTTGGAACAAATGTTGCTTTTTCCTTATAACTGTTTATATGGAATACTGCATGTGCTTTCTGAACCTTCCTCGAACAGATTCAGTGTCTTCCGACCATAGTTTATCACGGTGTTGCTAATTATCCCGAGCTCTTAAATCTTCGTGACGTAACAAGTTTATGGCACATATGTAGGAAAAGTGTCTAACATATAATGTATCCAAAATGTTTGATCTTCTCCGTCTGTTTTTAGATAAGCTACGAGAATCATCCAAACTTCAAAGAGCGATCATCGGAGTCCAAACGAGGCTCGCCTATACGAATATATACAAACATCTCCGGCGAAGAATTTGTACTACCAAAAAGTGAAGGTTACAGGTATGCGAACCATTTTCTAAGACATTCCATCTGGAAAGTAATCACTTGCCTTTTTGTTCGATACAATTAACCCAAACATTTTAAACTGTCAATTTTGGTAGGAATAAAACCTTACATATTTCACGGTCACCAAAAGTTTAATTGTCAGTTTCATTAAAACCTAACATTTTTGCTCAAAGAATGACCTATTCCTCTCAAAAAGGAAAAATTGATCTCTGAAAGCCCTACTCCTTACATTATATATCCGTCCTATCTTTATGAAACGCTTTGAAATATTTTTGAAATATTTTACATCCCGGATGTCAGAAGGAAACGAAGCCATGAGCAAACTTCCACTGAAGTGATAAATACATCGCGCTCAAGGAACACCAGCATATGCACATAAAAATCATGCAAGAGGTGTAGGACATAGAAATTTATAATTTTGACCATCTATAACAGTTTAGAGGACATGTCAACTATTTTCATTTCATTTTATAACATCTTTTCACTTAAAATATTTTCATTATAAATACTACTTTTCAAACTGAAGTGATGTGCTAAAAACGAATAAATAGATATGAGAAAATGAAAAAATTGTGGTATTGAATACTTAATGACAACCCTTCTAGTTAAACAAGAAAATAAAGCGAGACAAATGGAAACAGTAGCTCTGGCAGAGTGCGTTGATATCGTCTTTGATAGCAATTTGAAGGCACTGAAGCAGGGTGCAACTGTAGTTTCCCTACTCAAGCTGTTCTAGGGGCTGTCTCCTCGATACAAGAACTACTTTTCACTCGTGCTCTTTTTTAAAAGTAGCAATCTTACGATGTTCATTGAAGACCTCAATTGTTATCGGATATGCATCCCAAAATTGTTTCGAATACTCTCCCCGAGATGTTTGGGTCTAACAATATTTCTTCAAAATATCAAGTGATGTTTATTCAAAGTTTTCGAAGAACACCACATTCTCTGAGAAGATTGTATCATCTAGTATTTGGATATTTCTCTTCATCAAAAATTAAACTTTTCGTAATCAACGGACTTAAATACTTTGCTTATCATTCTAGGTTTTGTGATGCATGCAAGCGGTATGTATCCGAAGAAAACAAGCACTGCAACGAGTGCAACCAATGCACCTCGAAGGTTTGCTATATTTTGGCATGAAAGCCTTTTAGTGTGCTGTATTGTTGCCACCGTAAGAGATATGAGTGTTTGGTTTTTTCTTCTGTGGAGTTCAGAGATTATCCCGAGTGAGCCAGATTAAGTTCCCACCCTCGAAAATTCATAGCACCGAGAGTACTTCAGAGATTTGAATGATACAAATTCTAGTTGGAAGCTGAATGGGCACGAAGTACTTTTGTGATTTTTCTCTGTCTGACAAGCAATAAAAGAACAGGTAAACTCAACTTTATGAAAATTTAACGGTTGCAAAATGACTGAAAAAGGGCCCAAAACATTGATCAAATTGTAAGGATTTGCAATGGGCGTTTCACCTCTCTCAAGAGTTATAAGACATCAATTTTCAAACAAATACTAAAGATTTTCAATGGCAATAGATTTGCAATCAGCCATGAACAAACAATTTTATTTTGTATATTGATCTAGTCTAGGAGTCCTTTATGATTTGATTAATGTTTAGGCTCTTTTTCAATCTTTTCGCAATCTTGAAATTTTTGTGAAGTTGAATTTAGCTGTACTTCTGGGCCCGGTTGTTCAAAACTCCGATTATGGCTAATCTGAGAATAAAATGCTTAATCCGCGATTAGAATTTAAACTCCGATTACAGAGCGTTGCTCGAAGCCCGATTAAGTCTAATCGGGGGTAAAACAGTTGATTAAATTTAATACAGCTCGGTAGGTGTATTAACTTCAAATCCTGGTATTAAATCAGAACAAAATGGCGGACTGTTCCAAAATCTTACAGTTTGTAGAATAAGTTTTGACACGAATGGCGTGCCATAGTTTTTGAAGCCTTTACAAAGTTTAGACATTGAGCGTCTACGTACGCTGCTTTGTAAGAATCCCTTGTAAGAAACTCAACTCTCAGATCGCCAAAAATAAGAAACTCCATTAGAAATTCGCGTTAAGACACTACTTATTTTGGTAAAGGAATCCTTAGCATACTTTTGCTTCATTTCCCCTTGTTTCCTGTAGCATATTTCAAAGAAGGCACGTAAAGAATATGTAAACATTGGAAAGGCTTCAAAACTTTTATTTTGAAATTTTTACGAGTGCACAGGTAGTAAACATGAAGACTGTTGTGGAATTTAAGAAACTCCTAGGAAACTCCGAGCACTCAAATGCTGGCCCAATTTCTTTGTTTTCTATATAAAAATTTACGTGTACTCGAAGTTTCTTACCAGTGTTGTCTAGGCTTCATAACAATCTTCCTGTCGTTTGCTGATACCCGCATGAAAATTTCAAAACAAAGATTTTTAGTCTTTACAATGTCTCGACATTACACATATTTCTTTGAACCGAAAACATTAAGGAACTCCAGTACCAACAGGAATAAAATTACTACGAAACCATACATTTTGGTTGAAGAAATCCTTGACACATTCGTATTTATTTTCCTTGTTTCCTTGTTGTGATACTCAAAAGGTACTCGACTTCTGTCTAAACATTGCAGTGGCTTCAAAAATATTTTTTTGAAGAGTTGACGAGGGCGGAATCATTCAGATAACAAACTCTTGCGAAAAGTGATGGCAATGGGCCTAAATTGTGTGCTGAACGATTCTGGGATGTCATGCATTTTCTTTGGTAGTTTTAGAGTGCAATGTATTTACTTTGAAAGGATTTTGGGATCTAATCACTCCCTAGGAGTGATATTTATATGATGAGTGAATCTGAAATTTTGTGCGTATGAGCGCTAAAATACGGACATGTTTGTGTTGTTCTCTACCTAATCTGCTGCAGGATTTGATTTAACCCGAGGAAGGAAGGGCAGGAGTGTTCTTGAACATATCGAACATGTCGATTTCCTTACCTAAGTTAGTGACCTCTCTTTTTGCAGCCGAAGATAGATTTCTCCATTTATCCCTGACTTCTGCGGTCGTCCTTTTTGCCACTGCAACTGCATTCACCGCTGCTGTTATTTCATCCCAAAATTTTTATTGTTCTTGGCGTTTGTCACACTGTCTGTGAACTTCGACTTTAAAACATGAACATTTTCTTCTACTTGCTCTGTGTGTCAGCACGGCGAGTTCCGACGATGTAACATTTGCTCTCCTCGCTTTTCGTTCCTTCGCAGCTTCACTGTTTTGGTTTGCCGCCATTTTTCAAATCATCGACGAACGTTAACCGGGGATTAGGAAAGCTTAATCGGAGACTAACTAATCGCAACTGTAATATGCCTTTCAACAACGCTTCCTAATACGCCGATTAGCAAATCGGGGAATAAGTTGGTAAACCTAGATTTGACTCTAATCCTGTGTTAACTTGATCGGGGTTTTGAGCAACCGGGCCCTGTTGTTTATCATACAGCTAGAAAAATCACAAAAACTCTTCGATCTTTCGGCTTTTAACTAGAATTTGAATCATTCAGATCTTTGAAGTACTCTTAACGCTATGAATTTTCAAAAGTGGTAACTTTTCCTGGCTCACCCGGTATTCTTAATACTGCTTTCACTTTGACAGATAGATGGAGCCCCTTTGATATTTATTTGTTCGTAGTTTATGTTCATAAATATTACATGGCATGTTTCAAAAGTTGGTCTGCCCTTGAAATAAACTCTAGTTCACTGCTGGCAAATATCCCCAAATTTGATAATGTCTTGTTAATAGAGCCCTGAGCCAAATCATGTCAGTCGTAATTTCAGCAAAACATCATTTTGTGAAAATTTTTGCCAGGTCGATCATGCCTATAACCTAATTAGTTTGAGAAAGCTGAGGGCGAAAAATTGTGCAATCTTTCTTGCAAAATTAATTTTAGCATAACTTTCTTTTGGAAAACACTGGCTTCCGCTTCAAGTCTCTCAATTTATGATTCTTCATGTATACGAAGGTGTATCTTCGTTTTTCTTCAATCTAAGATCTTTCTTTCAGGATGGAAGAACTTATGTTCACTGTGATCTTTGTGGTAAATGTGTCAAACCAGGTAAGTGACGAATTTGACTCAGCAATTCATTTTATCTTACATTTTATTTTCTAGTGAGCGTCCAAAGCCGGTAATAACGGCAGGTTTTCTTGACGAAGTATGAAGTGCCTTGTTTCGATTGAATATCGAGAAAATTGGATCTATAAGCCGATATTCGACTGTTTCTAGTTGAACTGCTGAATTTGTCGACAAAATAACTGATTTCAAGATTTACTCTAGCGATTGCGTACATTGTAGATACAATTTATTTTCGGTAGCATTCAGCTAAAATGCATTTCATTTTGGACAATTCTTTTCATTTAGTGTAGTGATAACGTCACTATCGACAAAACCCCATGGTTGCTGTTTGCTGTTGTAGTTCTGGTTTTTTTTTGTATTTCATTTATCACTACCTTTGAGAAGAGTACTGCAATTTATTGTTGAAAAATGATGTTTTTGCCTTATTTGCTTTATTTGGCAAGGAATTTTCTGCAGATAGTGCAACTGATATGATGATCTTAGAAAGCGAACCTGCATACTCATTCAGCCCTTATCCGGAACGCTCTTTCAACAAGCTGGTTTTTCTGTCACTCCTTTTGAACTGATTCAGTGTTGATTGTGAATGGGGTACCAAGTGATTTAAAAATCACCAACAGTAATTGCAAAATACTGCTCCCAGACTTACGTTATTGATCAATTCCAAGGGAAAAGACGTGCTAAGCAAAGATAAGTCATTCCTGCAAGGCAGAAATTAGACTTATGACCTGGAGCCCCTTTTTTCTTTGCTCCTTGGACTTGATGATGGCACTTAGGTCAACAGGGACTCATAATATTACTCTCAAAAACTTGACTTTATTTCGGCCCAAACTCTGAGCTTCCTAGAGTACAAATCAGATTGCTATAATTTTTAATTACTTTGGTTACGGCAATTTGGTAGAAGTTTCAATTCTAACATTCGGATTCGGATGAGGCTCGAGATTCGCGGTCGTGATTCCATTATAATTCGACTGATGAATGCAGCATATAGGGTCAGCTTTTCTCTATTTAATTATGACCCCCGTTGAGCAAGGTCTACCGTAGGGATATAGGGACTCATCGTCATAAGTCTAGGCAGAAGTCTAAAGGAGGCTTTCTTGGGAAAATCCCTCATTTTCTGATGAAAATGGCCAATTTTATGCAGAAAAATTTAAAGATTGATTTCTAGCGTTGGCGATTCAATAAAATGATAACAAGTGTTATCCCTGTGATATTCAAGTGATAGCAGCATTACAAATGCCGTGGATTTCTCTGACTCATCCCATATGATCTAATCGGAGAGCATTTTTCCGTTAATCCAGTCCCCCACTTTACCCCTAATTTTCAGTATTTTGGTCAGAGCTGATGCATGAATTCAAACGAATTAGCCGCATGAAGCAGTTCCTCGCCATCACTGATTCCTAGATATGTTTTACAAATTTGTCTTCTTGCTCGTAGGAAGAATTCATTGCCCAAAATGCCAGAGATGTGAGCTTGATAAACATAATTGCGAATTGTGAGTGTTATTCTAAGTATGAAATATTTTATGATTAATGATAGGCTTGTAAAGTAGACAGAACAGAGGAATAGACCTTTTAGCTATTCTAAAAAAGAGTCTGCATCGAACGTTATTTTTATACATTCTTATACAGGAGGCTCGAGTGAAAGGCGTTAGAACGTCCAACACTATTGTCCAGCATAGAGCTCAAATCTTTGAAAGGGTGGATGTAAAATTCTTTCAAAGTTTTCTTTGAATTAAAGTTCTTGAAAGAAACTTGGGGTAATCTGCTGTAAATCTGCCGTGGCAATTTTTCGATATCTTGATTAGTTTCAAATTGGCGGCATTTATTAATTTTGACGCTGTGACGTCGTCAAATTTCTAAATTTTTTGCCAGAAGAGCTACAGATTTCTGCTTGCAACTATATTGTAGACCTTCATAAACTATGGTTTTTTGAAGAGTGTATCAATTTTCGTAAATCGATTCAAGAGTTACGATGTTTTTCGAATGTATCGATGAATTTTTGCAAAAATTATGAAAATGTCGCCAGTTTGAAAATAATCAAAATATCAAAAATTTCTATGGAAGATTTACAGTGAATTAGCCAAAGTTCCTTGGAAGTACTTTAATTCAAATATGCAAAGGAATTTTACACCCGCATTTTCAAAGATTTGAGCCCTGTGCTCTATTGTCCACATTCGAAAATTCTTCAATATCTATCAAGATACTATTCAATTCAGACTCTTTTTTCGAGTAGCTACAATGTCTGTTGCGAGTGTGCATGAAGTACCAGCTCGCTGGGAAAAGAACTGAGGTCGGCTGCTACAGACATAAACTGACATCTGGTGAAAAATGTGACGGATAGGCCTCCCGTTCACATGAAAACGGCACATTTTGTACCAGCAGATTTTGCAAAACCTAAATTTTGAAAACGGAACTCTAACTGGCACATTTTGAGCATGGCATCGTGTTTAAACTCAAAAACGTCGAAAAGAGGAAGATTTTTGGACGCTGTCAATACGAGACCGATCGACTCTTCTAGGTACATTTCTTTTATAAGGTCAAGGTAAATTTCTTTTAGATCAAATCCTTGGCGAGATTGTTACTGTCCCGTTTCCGCCGTTTTCAGATTGTGCTGTTTATCGCGTAAACGCTAGCTCAGATTTAGTTCCTGTCACATCTTTCACCGTTTTTAAGTTGTTTTAAATTGTGCCGGTACCACGTGAACGTAATCTTGGATTACAAGAAGTTTTGTGCACTTTTTCAAGACTCTGTAATTTATAATCAAACGATTTTTATATATAATCTCACAAAAATACAACAATCACAAAAGATAACAAAAATGATTGCACAAGGAGAATGGAAATACATATCAACCCCTTGGACATATGATTATAAATCTAAACATTGAAGAAGAAATTAACAATGCAAATCAAAGGCTACATTTACAAAGGGAGGTTTCGTCCATGTATTAGGGGTCAAATAACAATTCATTTGAGAGGTTAGAAATGTCACTAGGAGGCAATATTGCGTTGAGACTATTGAGAAGCTCGCGTCTTGGTTTCTGATAAGATTGGCTTGGCAAAGCAGTAGGTAATGTTCCGTGTCCTCAGCACCATCCCTTGCACGATTCATCTGGTCTATTGTATCTCTAAAATTATGCCTAAACAAGTGAAAGTTTTGTTTGCGGATACAGACTCTTAACGCTGTAAGAGTAGCTAAACCTTTGTGGGCATGAATCCCATGTGCTGGTTTTGAAGGGGGCCAAATTAGAGGTAATGTTTTTTATTTAAAACCCCTAGCGAGGGTGCCTGTGTAATCACTTATACAGGGTGCCCATGACCGATTCTTCCCTAATTTCAAATTCTACGGTATCCTCATTTGTTATCCCTGGGTTTCTTATATGCTCTGACTGAGTTTAATATTGATACGGTGTAGCTAAGGGTGTAGCCAGGTAATGGTTGGGACAGAGCGAACTTCCTTAATCAATTGCCAAAAGAACACAGTAATTGTGTCTCGATGAAAATCTTTTCAGTATTCTTTAAATCGACTTTCGGCAACGACGCATTGCAAGTAATCAAAATCTATGGGCGATATCAGACGGAAAGACTTCAAAATGACTTCCATTCATATGGATCTCTGATACTTTCGTGTTTATTTCTAGGAAAAGTATGGACAGTTTTGCTTGTCATGTATGTGGAGAAGTTGGCCATAAGCGAAGGGATTGTCCAACTAAAGTCGCGAAAACTTTAAAAAGGTGAGGTTGTTATAGGACTCACAATGGATAATTGATAAATTATATTTGTATAGTGTATCAACAAGACATTGCTACAGAAACACTACATTATGAAGGACGACACAGAATTTCTATTTATCACTGGAATTCCTACCCCACTGCAACGGAGATAATACATCCTGAATTTGTAACATGGGTAAGATTTCGAGCCAATTAGAGAAGAATTGCAGGTTTTTTAAGGTTAAAGGAAAATATGCTTTCCTGCGGTAACGGGAACAGTGGATACTAAGTTAGAATGCAGATACACCGTTCCCGTTACGAGAAACACACTTCCCTTGACCTTTAGAAGTGCTTCAAATTTAATGTTCCATTCTTAGCTCTAAATCCTATTCACAAACCTAAACTAGATAAGGAAAATAAGATACTAGCGCCAAAGGCTTGGTTGTAGGTCCTCGTTCCTATGCACAGGAAATGGAGGATTGCAAACGCAGCATAAAGAAAGCTTCTTGAGGAACTCCTGTCATATTATTGTGAACAGTCTCAAAAGGTTTTCAATTCAGGTTTGATAACTAAAATGGCACACCATTTGACTTCGCTGTTAACTATTTTGCAGAAAATCACCAAATGTGCAAGAAAATGGCAAAAAAGTGAAGTTATCAAAGAAAAGAACCAGAAAGGGCAAATCGAAGAAGGGACGATAAAATCAGAAAAGATCTAAGCTGTTGTCAGGGACAAGCAGGGCCGTAGGAAGCAGCTGCTGATTGGGGGGGCATTGTTCTCAAAACAATAGGGAAAATACATCTGATTAATTCAATAAAATATAGATGTTGCGTGTGGTACTAGTATGTAAATTAAATGAAAATACTGTAAATGAAAGATTTAAGTACCAATGAAGCATAGATGTTAAAAACACGACGTTTCGAGCGTATACTCGTTATCAAGTGAGTTTGACTTGATAACGAGTATACGCTCGAAACGTCGTGTTTTTAACATCTATGCTACATTGGTACTTAAATCTTTCATTTACAATATTGTCGTTTAATTTACATCTGATTAATGCTTGTGACGTAGCACCATTTTTTTCAAAATCATTGAGGAGTTTGAGCCCTACCTGCCTCCCTGCTTCCAACGGGCCTGGGGAGAAGAATTGTTACAGAAGAGTTTTACTAATGCATTTTTATTACTGTAAAAAACAGTTACTGAACATGGATGTGTTTTGATTCGGTAAACTGAAATAGACTATAATTTTATCAAGGATTTGAAGTCACGAGAACGATTTTTGTGTCGTCCAATTCATACATTGCTTTCATTTGATCTTCCTGTACCTCTATGTTCCCGAGGTGATTCTTGTCACTGCAGAGGCGGGTTAATGCGTCCCCGCAGCAACTTTTCGAGCTCTTTTCTTTGGTCTTGTTGGTACCGTGACTCTACTCTTCGTATCTTCAAAATTTTCTCCACATGGTACACAGGGAGCCCCCTTAAAAAGTAGCGAAAACCAGACACAGAAAACCAGGAGCGAGTTAGCGATTGCGGAGGAGGAGGGAAAGGGCGGAGGAGAAAGTGCGGAGGAGAAAGCGCGGAGGAGAGAAGAGAAGAAAGGGGAGAAAGATTCTTTCTCCCCTTTCTTCTCTTCTCTCCTCCGCGCTTTCTCCTCCGCGCTTTCTCCACCGCCCTTTCCCTCCTCCTCCGCAATCGCTAACTCGCTCCTGGTTTCTGTGTCTGGTTTTCGCTACTTTTTAAGGGGGCTCCCTGTGCATGGTAATTTTAAATAATACTCGTTTGTTGGTTCAAAAAGCATTTTCATTTCAATATAGTGTCGTATCTAGCTGAAGGGAGCAAGAAGCTCATGTTTATTTTTACTTTGGTCGCCTACCTGAGTACAACAGTTTTTAATTTAGAGAGTGTCCGTATGTAGTGGAATTTAAAAATGAATGAACTGAACTGAACAACAGTGGCCATTAGAGGGTAAAGCCCGGGAAGGGGGATGGGTACTTGATCAGGAAAGTTACAAGGGTGCATGAAAACCTCCACATCATTATGCTGTCGCATAGGAAATGCCCCAGAGGTTTATTCTGTCGCATAAATATTCACCAAAAGCGTACATGACCATTCGTTCCGAGAGAATTCTAAGAATTTTCCTGCTTTCTGATACACTGTCCCATAATTTTCGTATAAATTATCCTACCCTGTTCCCTGTTTCATACTTTGCCACCTGCCAACCTGCTCAACCTGCCGCGGACACGGAAGAAGAACACCCGCGCAAGTCCTCGTTTTCATGACTTTGTTAAAAGTGAGGCTGAACTGGAGCTTCCAGAAAAACATTCAGCGAAGGGAAAGACGGGAAAGACCACAGTTTACTTGAAAACATTGATCCATCACCTTGAAAGAAAAAAGAAGAATCACTGCAAAGTTCGGGAACATTTCATTGACTTACCAATAAAGATAGAACATTGAACCAAATGAGATGTCTTGAGAAGTTGAATTAGCTTCGTTTTTAGATCTACCCGAGGAAGAAGTGAGGCTGTGGATTTAGGCCAATTTCTAGGCCCATGGACCAAAAGAGAGTCCCATCATAAACTAGGAGAAGTGAAAGACCAGTAACTCAAGCTGAAGGGCACAGCAAATATGGACCAAAATAGATGTGCAGAGAATGAGGAAATGCCGGCAAATTTGTCAGAAGCAAGGCCAAGTTGCTCTGAAAGCAGCGAAGAGAAACAAGAAGAAAGTGAGGAGTTAAAATCCCAGGAAACCGATAGAAGTCTATCACATGCATCAAATAAAAATGTAGAAAATGGCGATGAAATTGAAGAAATACTTTCTGACTGTGTTCGAAAGGTAATCAAATGAAAGAGTTTGCTTCAGAGTGCTTTCAAAAACATTGATAGCCCAAACTGGAAAGTTTGTATCTTGCACATGTGAGTTGAGATGGCCTAAGTAAGATTGCCTGGATATTCAAGGTTGAGAACAATAGATTAAAGCAGTAGACCCTTTTTTTAGTGCCAACTGCGAGGCTCAGATTGAAATCTGCATATTTCTTGTGCATTCAATATCTTGTGCATGTAGCAATTGGTAGCAGTCCCAACTTTCCATTCTTGTTGATGGCACAATAAGATGTAGAATTAAATCATAGACCTTGGTCGGGATACTATCAGCAAAAGTCTTTTGGATTTTTGCCTGAAGAGCCAGACGCCAGTCAAAGCGCTTTGGAGTCTGTGCAGTATCGATCTGAGGGTCATCGCCCTTCATCCTTCCTTTGTTAATTTGCGCATGCCCCAAAACGCTTCGCTCTTCCCATTGATCAGCGAGCCAATCAGAGTTAACGTCTTTTCCTTTGTCATCCACAAAAGGGGGAATTCGCAGTATCCTGAACAAGACCATAAGTTTAGGGGTCATTGAACAAAGATGTTCATCCCTGTGCAAGGCCATATGCAGGAAATTTTCAGTAGAAGGGCAATGGATGTTGCAGCATTCATGGTGATGTGAGCCAAATGGGGTCTGGGGGCTTGCCCCTAGAAAAAATTGGAGATTGCACCCTTTGAATCACAGGAAAATATTGTTCAAGACTTTTTTATGAACAAATGTGTCATTAATCCTATGCTACTAGAAATGCAGTGGCTTAAACAAAAATGGGGCCTCCAACTACAAGAACATTACTGAGCAGATGGGCATGTTTTCACTTTTTTCTTTGCAAAATATCTGCTCTGGACAGTTATTCTTTGGATGCAATGACAAATAGCATCATTCATGCAAGCCCAACTTGCAGTGGATCATTGCAAATACTTCTTGAATACTCATTTGTCTTTAAGTTGCAGCAAATATTCATCGAAATATTTAGCTTGTAAAGACCTTTGATTTCCATCTTCAAAACGTTCTTGTGGGTGTAGTATTTAAGAATACCGTTCATAGCATTCCTTTTGCAAAGAGCTAAGTCTTCCCTCACATTTACTTGAAAAACTGGTTTGTAAATTTGAATAGCTACATGACTTCAGAAGTCAAATGTGATATACATTGTACAATCAAAAAACTTAACTTTGAAAATTTCTTGGGGGGCAACTGCCTCCCTTGCCCCCCATTATGTACAACCTTGTCCCTGTGTATGGATTTTGTCTCAACTGAATCCATGATTAAACTTGTCATTTGGAATGGAAATCCTGATAAGAAAGTTTTGCAATCTAAATAAGAGTTTGAAAAGCTGCAGCTGTCATCAAATCTTTGACAATTTACATTACTTACATTCTCCATTTTTGAAGAAATTCGTAGGTAGTTGGGTGGGCAACAAGAAAATAAATAAAAGTAACATAGGCATTTGCAGGCCTATGCAAGTTGACCAGAGGCAAAAAAGTTTATCGGTTTAGTGGGAGGTGGCTCAGGTCTCAATGGACAAAATCTGTTAATATGACGCATGTCTTTTGTTAATGATCCCTAAATTGATTGAGAATAATCAGTTGAATGCTAAAGAGAAGCTTATAAAGGTCTAGAATAAAGTGTTGGTAGGCAAACGTCTGTATCTTCAACAATTTAGTGATTTGATGACTTTAAAACTTAATTAGCTAAAATACAAAAATTTCTCTACTTGTTCTGATTGTAAATTAAGGGGTGGTGACATGCAGGATAATCTTTCTCTTCAAGTTTAAATATTTTCCTTAAGCTTTTTTGGGCAATTTCTTTGGAGAATCATGTTGGACACAAAATTATTGCACAGACTTTGGTGTCAAAAAGGTTAATATATGATTTTGTTAGAAATTTTGAAATCCTTTTTTAATTTAGCTGTAAAACCTTTTTGTGTTGATTATCAAATAATATCCAGAAAGATTAAAAGATTTCCCACATTGGTTTCCTTCTTCCAAGAAACTCATGCACAGTTACAATGACATCCAAATAAGATGCCATCTCATTTTGACTTAAATGCTTACTTGTTTCATTGTTGTAGGTCCTCTTGACATGAAAGCATATGAGTCATGGTTTAAGA
Source organism: Aurelia sp. 4 Dawson et al 2005 (assembly GCA_964019985.1). Taxonomy (NCBI): domain Eukaryota; kingdom Metazoa; phylum Cnidaria; class Scyphozoa; order Semaeostomeae; family Ulmaridae; genus Aurelia; species Aurelia sp. 4 Dawson et al 2005. The sequence continues at coordinate 5,323,539 of OZ026503.1, read as the reverse complement.
ATGTAATCACTATCTTGTTTAAGTCAGATATTTTGTTTGAGAGAAAATTGATTTTTTTGATGGGAAGCTTTCTTTTGATAGACCCTGTACATTGTAAGCATTGACTGCAACATTGGATGCTGCTGGGCAATGAAGAACTGATTTAATTTTTGAAATATGGAATACTGTAATTTCTTTCATTTTTTTAAGGAACGGATAGAGGAAGCACTAGAGTTAAAGACAAAAGGCAATACTAGCTTCAAAGAAGGAGGTGAGTTTTCCGTCATCTTCAAACAATAGAAGTTAAGCAGTTCTGGGACAACATTTGATCTGATGTGCGCACTAGTATTTTGAATCATCAAATTGTATTTTGATTTGGCTTGGCTCTCTGCCTTTGGGTGCTTCCACAATGATAGTTTTTCCTTTCAAGTTTATCAATCCTGGAACTTTGCTTCATCAACCGCAGAGCACACAGACTTATTACAAAACAAAGAGCTTGTTTGTTTGGAATACTGCATCTATGCGCACTGATATAAGTCTGTGCCTTTTAAGTTGTTTATGTCTGTTTTGCACCTCCATACATTCATTTGAACATTGGCCAGCATATCTTATTTTAGCTACGTTTATCTATTGTTTAGTTTGACCAATGTTTGACCATCCACACTATACCTTGGGTTTTTTTCAAGGGTATTTTAGAGATTTGCATGCTGCTCCACAGTGCAAATAAAAAAAGCTCAATTGTCAAGGCAGTGCTTTCTGTGCCTTAATTCTGGATCACATCTCCACGTTTCCCCAAATTTTCTTCTTTGATTTAATTAAGGAGGCTCCAATTCATCTCTAGAATTTGAAGAAGCTATCAGTCATTACACAAGTGCGTTAAAAGTATGCCCAAAAGATTCTTCAAAAGACCTTGCCATATTGTTTGCAAATAGAGGAGCTTGCTATGTGAAAATGGTATGAAACTTCTTCACTTGACTGTTTTGTTGTTTCTTTTTTTTCATGTAAGATTGGAGTACTGGCAGGAAATCGAAGCTTCACCAAAAAATGGAGAACAAGGATTGCGACGATTATCATATTTGCATTCATTTCATTCCAAGTTTGAGCAGTTAGACAATTCCAAGTTTGACAAGTTAGACAATAGTTAGACAATTCCAAGTTAGACAATTCCAAGTGACAAAATAAGACATATCCGATGTTAATCATTTTCTATTTTTTATTAACATCAGATATGTCTTAATTTGTCACTTGGCATTGTCTAACTTGGAACTTTCTAACTTGTCTAACTTGGAATTGTCTAACTTGTCTAACTTGGAATTGTCCAACTTGTCTAACTTGGAATGAAATGAATACAAATATGAACATTGTTGCAATCCTTGTTCTCGGTTTTCATGTAAAATATTAATATACTGTCCAATAAAATCTTACTTTCTTCTATGCTTTTATAATCTACAACATCTCAGAGATGATGCCATAGGGAGCAAGAGACAATGACTTTTGCATGCTCAATGCAAAGAAATGCAACCACATACAACTACACAATAAGAGATAAAAAATTAATGGATACTATATTGGATTCTGTCTGTGGTTGTCAGGTCAGGATTGCAATAAATTTGATAATGGCCCCAGTAGACTTCACTCAGTAAACTTTGTCTAATATTTGTAATAAACTTTATATGTACATATTGTAATAAACTTTGGATGCACTCAAATAAACTTTGTGTGTATTGTAATATACTTTATATGTGTTGTAACAAACTTTCTGTATATTGTTTGGGGCATTCAAATAAACTTTGTTTGTAAATTGCATGGCACACATGATCTTCTGTAAATGTGAAACAGAATTACAAAAGAACATGTGCTTAGTACATAACTGAAGTTGCAAACAATCTCAATCAACTGACCAGTTTTGTGGATGTCAATCAAATTGACCAGTTTTAAGTTGTTGTTTTTTGACGGTGCATTCAAAGCATTGAAGTTTGCAATAACAAAGTTGACAAACACCATTTCAAATAGTAGTTCATGTCTCTTAAGGGTAACAGGGGGGTCACTGGGGTTTTGTGGATAGCGGAAATCGGGCTATTATGGGTGCGGAATTGCGGAAATCAATCATCATTTCTGTGGATTGCGGATAATGCCTACATTTTTGCGGAATGCAGATATTTCTGCAAAATTAGTGCTATTTGCTAAAACATAGTACAGTAAGTTTGATGCTAGTTCTGTGAAAACATTATATTGACTTAAAAGACACTAAGACAAACGAAAAGAGTACATATCATGAAGATCTGAAGACAAGTGCCACAACAACAACTACTAAAACAAAATTTTCGCGCAAAAAGAACACCCTTGACGACAACAAAACTGTTTGCATGTAATCGGCACATGCAAAATACAAAGAAAATGGTTTTCGTTGATTGTGTTGTGTTTAAAATTGAAGCAGGAGGACCCTGCTCACAGGCCCAATGAAAGGCGGAAATAGTCAATTTTTGTGTTTGGATTTGCGGAAAAAGGGCAAAAAAATTGCGGAAATGCGGAAATGCATAAGCCCCAGTGACCCCCCCCCCCGTAACAGACATCAATAAATAATCAGACATGCAATGTTTCTTCCACTAGTGGGACTAACAACCAAAAGGGCCCAAAATTTTTACGCTATGACTTTACTACCTGTAGACTAAAGTGAATCGCTTATCACTGAAAAAGCATGGTCCCCACTTTCAAAGCTGTATCAGTAAAAGAATGTTTGTGATGCAACCATAAGCTACATAAAGCCAACTTTTACATGAACATACACAATATACTCTCTTAAAAATAAAGACAGCCAGATTGATGGTATCCAACACATTAGCTTCATTTGAGAGGAACATTTCATTTTAGCTGGCAACATCAATAACATAGTTTTATTTACAAGGGGAAAGTATATGAAATAGGCCCCATTTTGACTTAGGCAACTGGGGCAAAAGTGCTGATTTTTCACTACTAGGGCAAGCAAAAGAGCCCATTTGGGCAAATGTTCCACCAGTCAGTTTTTTAAAAATCACCCTGGTTTGTTCTGTAAGAGAGCTTGGATCTTTGTTCAAAAAATAGTTTTGATCTTTTACATAGGTTTTTTGAAGTTACAGGAAAGTCACATTTCTTAAGAAGTATCTTTTTTACTTTAACAGAAAGAGAACTTGCAAGCAATCAAAGATTGCACTTCAGGTAAGATATCACTTAGTTATTGATAGTTGCAGTTCAAGAATTCCATCCTGATGTATTGGGTTCCCGACGTTACTAAAACACGGAACAAGCGGAACAAGCGGAACAAGCCAGTAACAAGCGGAACAAGCAAGGAACAGGTCAGTAACAAGCGGAACAAGCCAGGAACAGGCTAGTAACAGGCCAGTAACAAGCGGAACAAGCCAGGAACGGGCCAGTAACAAGCCAGTGACGCATTGAACAAAGCGTGGAATTAGCATGGGTACATGGCTGAACCCCACGAGATAACGTTAACATTGCCGCAAGGGCCGTTCATTCCAACGAAAATTTCCAAAAATTGTTGCGGTGTGAAATGATCAAGTAACCGTATTTTCTTGTTAGAAGAAACTGGTTATGAGAAACAGATCGCCATATAAAGTTAAGAAACTCTAGCACTGGGAAAATATAGCGTAAGAAAGCGACTTGCGGATTTTTCTTGAAAAGAGAAGGGTTTTTGCCGAAGTTGAACGGACCCTATGGGGATGGGCGAAGAATTCCGGCGCATGTAAAATATTGGGGCGAGAATTGAGCGAGAATGAATTTCTGTGTTGTCCATAGAGTAGTGTTGTCAAAGAGGACACTACTTGTTTGTTGCTGTTGTATTTTATATTCTTTGATAATCAAGGGGGAGGTTTGGAACTAAACCTTCTACCCCAAAATATCGGTTTTAGTAAACATACAATTTCCAGAGAATTCTTTTTTCCGACATGCTTCAAAAAGCGCAGCGACCTAAGTCCCCTCGATCAACTTATAAGCAATTTCCTCCCGCAGATAAATTTCCGCTTTTTGCAAGGGTAAAGGCCGAAAGGAGTGGTCGAATTTTCAAGTACTTTCTTTGTTAAAGCTCTTAATGAATGCGGAAGGAAAACGATTGCACATACACACCACTCCAAGTGAGAAAATCATTCAAATTCCTTTCCTGGTGAATGGTAGTGCGTACAGGTTGGCAGACGATTGTCTTTTCTAGCTTACTGTTCTGAGCTGCACTAACTTAAGTTTGTTAACAGCTAATTTTCATCATAAATGACGCTGTCAAGTTGCCAGATTAAGTTCACAATTATCTAGCCTAATTGTAGCCTGCGTGCAGACAATGCCCAAGGAAAAGGTATAAGTTTTCCCGGGAAATCTTCAGTAGTCAAACTATTTCAGGTATGCCTCTACCCATTTTTACACTTTTGGCAGGGGCGAGGCTGGGGGGGGGCTTGCCTATTTTATCACTCTATTTTATTTCGACAAAAATTATCAAAAAATGGCATAAACTTAGTAGGGTATACCTTTAGGTGGAAAAATTACGTCAAAATCTCCCCCCCCCAACTTTTCCGATTTTTCAGAGCTGGCGCCGCCACTGCGTGATTCCCGCTTGCTTGGTACCTTTTTCTGGTTATATTATTACCATTTGCCCTTACTTGTTCATTTAACATAGCAACGTATTTCGAAATTTCCGTTGGAATGGACGCCCCTTTTCTTCTGATTGTTGCGGCAATGTTAACATCATCTTGTGAGGTTCAGCCATGTACGCATGCTAATTCAACGCTTTGTTTATTGCGTTACTGGCTGGCTCCGCTTGTTACTGGCCTGTTCCTGGCTTGTTCCGCTAGTTACTGGCCTGTTCCTTGCTTGTTCCGCTTGTTACTGGCTTGTTCCGCTTGTTCTGTGTTTTAGTAACGTCGATTGGGTTCCTAATATGATGAAACTTTTGTTTTATGCAATTGCTGCAAGGCTAAATTACATCTGATGATGTTGGTTGTAGTTTTATGACGATTTTCTCATGTCAAAAGGAATATCAATTAACCTCAATTCAAGCCTTACATGGCACAAGAAAGAAACAGGTAAGAAATATCAACGGGAACTAACAACTGACAAGGCCTCAAAATAGTTGCAATTTGGAGCTTAAAGAGTTTGTTCTCTCACAAACATACATTTTATATCACATCTAAGGTGTTGACTGGAAAAGTAGGCTGTTTTTTCTCATGTCATCTAAGCCTTGAATTTGAGCAGGTTTATCAATCTACATTTTGACACGAGAAAATCGTCGCTAAACCACAACCAACATCCTCGAATACAATTTAGCCTTTTGGCAGTCAGATAAGACAAAGTTTTTGAAATTCAGTTCATTGGTTATGGACAAATAAGCGGTCAAGTGACATTACATCCTTTGGAACAACTGGTATGGTTTCTTTCTGGAGTATTGAAATAATTCTGATGCCTGACAGGAAAGGAGGAATCAAATCGTTCTGTCAACACAGTATGAATCAGGCTACCTTCTGTCTCTTGAAAAGATAATCTAAAAACTGGAGATAATTGCATACCAGGTCAGTTAAATACATGTTTGAAAGGCCTTAGCTCCCTGGATATTAATGTTGACAATAGTGTTGACAAAATAGTAATAGTAAATTGTTCATCCTATCTTTATCTGCTGAAAGTGGGCTTCTCTTTTCTGAAACTATGAGGGATCTATTGAGAAAGCCCATTCAAGAAACCTGTCAAAGTGATGTAGAATCACGACAACTTTGTTGGAATTTTTGTGCCTTAGAGCATGACTCTTTATGCTTTGTGTTGTCTCTTTGGGAGGATGAAGGCCATCCCTGGATGCATAACAACGTTATTCCACTTTCATCCTCTTGGGAGGCTATCACTTACTAAAATGAGCGGAGTAATTGCTCTAAGGCAGAAATATTGAGAAATTGTTCATGATTTTAGGCTGGCTTTAGATATTACGCAAATGGGGCTTTTTGAGAAAATCTCTCTTAATATCAAAGCTTCCCACCGTCACAGCCAGCATACTTGCCAATATTCCCGTCTTGCCATCCAAGAACTATCGTGATTTTAAACGGGGTTGTTTCTTTACTCACCCGCTATGACAGTAACAAGATAAACCACCGTTATCAGTCGGAGATTAGCTTATGCATTGATGCCAGGATCACATCCAGTCTACTGGAGTTGAATTGATTTATGCTCTGTATTGCAAAAGTTATCCTCTTGCCAAATATCTATCTTATGGGTATAGTGCTGGATCATTTTGTGTACTCTCGAGTACCGAATAATCGCCGCCCCCCGCTTATAGATTTTGAAAAATTTTCCAGCCCCCCTGCTTTTATACCAACTCCCCCTTTTATCAATTTTTTGAAAAATGAAATGATGGTAAACATAATTTCTGAATAAACGCAAGAAAAAGTGTCAAGGAGTGCATTCAACAGAACCAGAGTTCATAGGTGTAAATGTCTTAGTAACATCATTGTTAACATGAATATACGAAGGATACGTTTTAACAAAGACAACGACTATTTTCAATTTCTCCAAACATCCCCCCCCCTGATCGTTCTAACCCCCGGTTATTGTCATATCGAGCCATTCCCAACCTCCCTCCGCCGATTATTCTCACCACCCGTTTATTCGGTACTCGAGAGTAAAGAGTAGAAAGATAGAAAAGAGAGAAGTTTGCAACTGATTTTACTCTCAATTTTCAGCTTTAGAATATGACCAATACTACATTAAAGCTAGATTGAGGAGAGCACAAACGTATGAGGCTGAAGATAAACTTGAGGATGCTTATGAAGGTACGATTCTAGGCTTTCAATATGTCCTTCTTTTTCACCCAACAGGAATAAACCTTGCCAGATGACACTGAATAAAAAATCAATTAATAGCAGCTTTTAATGGTTTTGAAGATGAATTCTCGAGGTTGCCGATCATATATTTGGAGGGGAGAGGGGGGAAGGACTTCTCGATTAGTTTACCTATTGAGAGAGCTCCTCCTTTAAATGAAATTAAATAGATAAATAATTTAGATAAAATTATTGTTAAAAAGCAACCTTGCCGACTGCTGAACACCAGTCGTGTGTTCTTTCCAAGTTTTGATGCCTCCAACTTTCATAAATTGGTAATGAATCTTCGCAAGCTAGGCCAAATATCGTCGCCATTTTGTATTTTGTACTAGTGTGAGAGGGCGCGATAAGGAGGCTACCAATGTGAATAGTATAAATCAACACATTTGGCAGCTTCTTTCTTTCAGGTCAACATGAAGTGACATCATAGAAAATGACGTCATTTCGCACTTCTTAGCAGATTGAATTCTGTAGTTTCGCAGATTAAAAGAGAAAATAATTTGAAAAAAGTACTACACACCATTCACTTCACAACAGTGTTAATCTCTTGAATAACCAACAGTTGTACCAATCCCGTACTTCTCCTTTAAGTAATTCCTTCCATACAATTTATCTCGTTTCTCTGTATATGTATATTGTATTGGTGTCCGTATTAACGTATTAATTTCCTGTAATATTGTTTCATTTCTTGTAGTTTACTTATTTGTTAGTGTGATAAATTATGTGTAAATTGCATATAGTGCATTGTAAGATATACGAGGCTGAAACTGAAACTGATATGTTAGATTTGCTTCCATTGTCATTGATTATTGTTTCATTGAATGAACCTCCCATATACACTGCAACTTGGTGTCATGGCATCATAGTGAAGAAATTTTGGGGAAGGGATTTATTTTTATATTTATCAGTTGAATCAATTCGCAGGCCCATTTGAATCGTTTTGACAGAAAACCACCAGCAAATGCCCAAGTATATTTGTTTTTGAAGCATAATGTTATGAGTTCAAGCTGTATATGCGGAGAATTCATATTCTCCTAGGTTTTGGTTGAATGGTGTAATCGTGTATAGATAATAATCATGAAAACAATGAATCTTTTACTGTTACATCCACCTTTTCAAAGATTTTAGCTTCATGCTAATAAACTCCATGAGCTTCTTGCAACATAATTATGCTAACTTTCTTTAAAGAATGACATTCTGAAGATTATCTAAATTCTCTCATAGATTATAAAAAAGTTTTGGAACAGGACAGAACCTGCAGAGTTGCTGGAGAAGCTGTACTGGTATGTTGGTTGATTACTGTTGAGTACCGAATAATCATTCCTCCCACTTATTTATTTTGAGCAATTCCCAACACCCACTTTTATTGATAGTGATAGTGAACACAATTTTTGGATAAATTATAAAGAAATACATGTTAAACTAAGCCCCTTGATAGTTCCAACCTTTCCATTATCATTATATCGAGCCACTTTCCAGCTCCCCAATTATTCTCACACCCCCCCCCCACCACCTTGTTATTCGGTACTCGATAACATGAGGAACACTGTCGTGTTTGCTCTCCACTTGTCTTCAAACCCTTTACTTCTTTCTGCCCGAGTTGAGGTCCCACCAAAATCCTTTTTTGTCATATGTGCCACATTTGCGCGTCATTTGGACAGCCTCGGTGACAATGTTTCAAAGCTTGTGTTCAAATTCGTACTCAGCACATTTGAAAGAGGCATTGAACAAGTTCTGAGACACTTCCTTGCAATTTACATTTTGGTCATTTGTGCGACTATGTGCCGCTTCGTGTGCCCCCTGGACTATGTAGGCGGTAATAAAATATTTGTTGATATTCGTAATAAGGACACTTGAGCTTCGTGCTAATTTGGAAGCAATTTGGCAAAATTTCAGTTTCTGCGAGATTCTTTTGGTGGGACTTCGACTGGGACGCAATGACATGAAATCAGAATTTCTCCTCTTCAGAAACTTATTAATTATATACTTAGGAACCAATCGGTCTATCGAACTGCTGTCAAAAGTATGACGTACTGTACATAGTATTCTTATCAGTCCATTAAGTCCGATATTTTACTTTCCCAGGTTTGTAGAAAGCTCATTTAAAAATATTTTATAGGATTTAGAATTCAGTATCTGAATAGACCTTTTAGCTATTCTCAAAACGAATGTGGATCGAACGATATTTCATTATAATTTGTAGAATTTTCGAATGTGCGCAATTGCGATCGAAGCTCTAACGCCACTCTATCGAACCTCGCGTATAAAACTGTATAAAAATATCGCTCGATCCAGGCTCTTTTGTAGAATAGCTAAAAGGTCTATTATTCAAACGCGTGTTTCTTATTATTCACTTGTACCTACTTTATGAAACAGCGTTGTTGATCAATGCAAATTTCTGTTGTTTCAGAGGCTACCAGATCAAATTAAAGAAAGAAATGAAAAATTAAAGGATGAAATGATAGGTATTATTTAAAAATTACATTAATGCTGATTCTATTTTCTTTTCTGGTTTGCGTATGAAGTAGATATGAAGAGTATTTGGTCGTGCCAAGCTGCAATATTGCCTTGAACGGTATTTTGACATGCTAGGATTTTTTCATCAGACACTCGACAGCTTATGAGGTGTCAGGGCGTGGCTAAAACTGAGACATGATTTCAGTGCCAGGTTCCCTCCAAATCAGCCTATCAGAACCTTTTCAAGCAAAGAAATTATTGTGTTTTGATCATGTCAGTGATAAGTATTTAGAGTACAAGACGCAGCTAGGATAGGTTTGCTTCTGAACTCTTTTTGTTTAAAAGAGAACTAGATTTGAAATCACCGTTTTGTCAGTTGCATTTCTTTCCAGTCTTCAAGGCAATCCTCGAAAACGAAAATCCCTGCAGATTCAATTTTCATGTAGATTCAAAAAACTGATGACATGTTTTAAAGGCTACGCCATTTTTTTGTGTAGTCATGATAAAGGAAGAGAAAACCTCGGGAATAATAGTAGTGCGATTTTGATTAGATTTGATTTTGATTAGATTTTGAAAATTTGTTTGTGGGTCGTATTTGGTCATGTTATTGAGGATTTATGAGGGGTTGTTAAAGTTTGAATGCCCCCAAGTTAAGTGTGCCCCCGTTTACGTATCGCTGTGTGTACAAATTTGATCTTTACCTTCTTGCAGGAAAATTAAAAGACCTTGGCAACATGGTTTTGAAACCGTTTGGACTGTCAACAGAAAACTTTAAAATGCAGCAGGATCCCAATACTGGAGGTTATTCGATTAATTTTCGAAAATAAAGAATTTACACTAGATTAAAGTTTTGTAGCTATCTGGAGAGATCTGAGATATTTTCTCACGTGAAACCTCGCAAATGTTATACTAGGAAGGTAGCTACTGGCAGCTTTATTCACCGTCGCGCATTTTACAAAATGTGAATTTAAATTGTGGCCCCAGGCCCCACCCATTTCCGAAATGCAAAGTTTACTGTTGCGCCTAAAGGCCTATCTCCATTACAGCGAGTTGTAGCGAATGATAGGTGAGATTGCTTGTGAATCATAGGAACAGGATCCCCATTTGTCTGCTCAGTTGCCAGCGAGACAATAGGGATTTAAATAGGAATTTAAAACCTGTTTAAAACGTAAAGGCAGAAAAGCCCAAGCAGCTTTAACCCTAGGGCGAACCGCTGCGACCGGCATGAAGGTATGAAAAAGTGAACTATGCATGCTCAAAATGCGGCAATCGCCGAAGATCGCTGTGATTCACTTTAAAGGGGCAGGCTCACGTAATGTAAACAGACTTCTTTCGAAATGACGATTTTGCAGTATTTTTGATAGGCCATATCACAGTGATTTTCCACTTCTTTTCTCAACATGAAGGTGTTATTTTGAGGATGGACTCTTGTACTTCGAAGAGAAACAAAGGAAACACCCATATGTTGTACGATTGCAGAGATAGTGGCGGAATTTTAGAAGTAACTTTAGTCTGGATTCACCCTATCCACCGAAATCTGTGCAGAACGCAATGGCCATGTGTGGGCAACAATGTAGATTCTAGAGATAACAAGTTTGTTTACGGTTACGTGACACTGTGCCTTTAATAGAGATGGCCATAAGATCCAAACATCAACAGAGAAAATTGGAAACAGTATACGATGAAATTGTAAATAAATTGAAGATTTAGTTTTAAATCTTCTGTGTGGTATAGGTGGAGGAAAGAAGTCATCAGCCAAGTACATTGGGATCGTAGACTTTCGGACAATCAAACTTTCGGACAAACTTTTGCCTGAAAATTTTAAATTCTTTGAAAATAGAAAAACACAAATTCTGTCCATAGACTATCACTGTTAACAAGTGATATACTGTCACCGATGATCCTGGTTCCGAAGTAAGTTACTCTAGTGCATTTGTCAGTAACAATGTTCTTGAATCGATGAATGTTCCTATTGTTGCGTCTGCAGTCTTTTAACAGCTCTCAGAGCCATTCCCTTCGTTGAATACTTTTGTTGAAAACTATCGATGCATCTATATACCGGTGAGCTAGAAAAAAGTTCATCAGCAACTGACCAACAATAATTTCAGTCGTCAAGAGTAAAACTAACTTCGTTAAGAGAAGATAATTTCATTGTCTCAGCTTCAGAAGGAATTTCGTTCGTAGTTAAGTTGCCGTTGATGGCAGGATTTTCAGGGGTAAAATGGATAGGCTGGATGTTGCTGACAACGGTAGATCGTCAACTGTTCCATCAACATTGGAAGCTGTGATTAGGGTAGTTCAAACTGATGAGATTTTCCATATTTTACGGAGAATGTGCGCATTTGGGAAGTTTAACAAAATTTATTCAAATTGCTCGTCTCGCCCATGTTACCCCCAAACAGACCTATTTTCGCCCATAGACCCCTCACAGTTTATGATGAACCAGGAAAATTTTAAGAAAAGAGCTGTCGCCTGTGACCATTTTAAGAGCATTCCCTGTCTTAAAGGGTCTGTTTCATCCATCATTCCTTGCACGTGTCGTCTCTTATGGTTCGCCTTTGTTTGTCGCCATTTTCATGGCCCATGACAATGACAACAAACAAAGGCAAATCAATAGACGACACGTACAAAGCATGATGGATGAAACAGACCCTTTAAATGGATGTCTATTGAAAATTTTTGCAACTAAAAGTAATTAAAGAGTCTTGCACGAGTTATTTTGCGTTATCTCAAGATTCGCAGTTGGCATCTGATTTGAGACAGACTTTGGAAAACCTGAACATATATTTGCGAAGATAGTAGTGAGAGAAAACGAGACAACATTTGTGTAAAAAGATTATCTTTTAACACAATACCTCAAACATATTGAGAATTAATTAATCAAACTACTCGTGCATTTCTAATAAAAACAAAGTTCCAGTGATTTTAGGACATTTTTTAATGATATTTTAGTCGAACCAAAGGAAGTTTAACGTATTGTAGTAAGGGGCCCTCGAATATTCTAACGCATGACTTATCAAGATCTTTCTTCGAATAAACTGTTTCGTTGAAAGTGCTTGCAAATCAGATTTTCTTGTCATGTCTCATATGACATTCATTTCGTATTTGTTTTTCGTCCTTGCCGTTGATCAGTCCAACACAGTGCCTCGAGGAAGGCTAGCTATAAAGGCGTGATGATAATCAAAATGCCGTCTGTGCACAGGCTAAAAAATTAGGTCGAAGAAAATTCTCTCAAATCTAATTCCTTTAAAAGGTAGCATTTGGTAGCATAAAGCTGGGTGTAAATTGTTTTACCTATTTCTTTGAACTGAGCGGCTTCAAAGAAACTTAAACTATCTTACACTAAATCTGCCGTTGGACTGTTCTGAAATCTTCCATATTTTCAGAACTGCAGTGCTTTTCTTCTTTTTTGAGAATTCGAGAAAATTTTCGAAAAACTTAAAGCTATCGTGATTTCTAAACCTTGTGACGAAAGATCAAATAATTTTGAAGAAAACTATAGTTGATGAATGCCGAAAATATGGTATCAAGCAAAATTCTTTCACTCTTCTGGTTTGTGATTTAGAAATATGATGACGGTCACATCATAAAATGAGCTGAAATATAAAATAGGCTGTAATTTCGACAAATATTCAAGATTTCTGAAAAGTTCAACGGTAGAATCATAGATAAGTGGCTGAAGTTTCTTTGGAAATAGGCCATTGAATTTTACACTCGCTTTTTTACACCGATTTAAAGATTTGGAACCTGTGCTCTGTTTGGTGAATTCTCCTTTCCAGATGTTTTGCCACACTCAAAATGAATCATGCTTGGTCATATTTCGTTCAATGTGTTTGGGTAGCAGTGTCCGCAAATGAAAATCTTTCATTATAATTTCACAACTTTTTGTACACGTCACGCTTGAGATCAACCCGTGTGAAAAAGCATTGAAAATCTAGGGAATAGACAAAATCGGCTAAGGTTTGTTTATACCCATTTCAAGTCATGTGATCAATCTCTTGATAAAACGTCTTTTGATTTCTCCGACAAATTTCATGCCATGCAAAGTTGTGCCATGAACGCAAAATGTAGCATAACTTCCCATGGGCATGGTCGTATGACTTGAAATGGGTAAAACAAACCTTTAGCCGATTAGGTCTATTCCCGAGAAAAAGGCTGGCAATTATGTCAGGCTTTCCCTGGGATCCAGGAGCTCGGAATCAGAATAAAAACTCAGGCAAAGGTTGGAACGCGGCGAGGATTTTCTTACATAGGCTGGAAGTAAACTCCCACAAATGCTTTCACGTCAAATTTGCAGTCTAAAGAGGTCAACTAACTATGACATGGTGATTTTGCACGAAATTGAAAAAGCAGGTGTTTAAGCACAGTTAACACTACGGAGACCCTTCACCAAGCATTTTATTCTGAAGGGAACACGTAAAAGCGTTGATTATTTTGATTTATCTGAAAATGTTCTCCATTGGGACCTACAACTCTTGCAAATTGTTGAGTTTGATTGATAAAAACAAACAAACTGTGACATGCCCTAAACAACGGTTTAATTTCTTGAACGTTTTCCAAAATGATTTGTGAGGACAATGTTCAACTTCAACTCTGAAAACTTCTGCTGGAAAGGTGATCGCACTGTAGGTACACGATGATATCTCTATAATCAGGGAAGTTTGCACTTCCAACACTCTGGAAAAGATCGATCTGAAACGTGGCGTAAACAAAACATTGCAACTTCTTCATTGCCACTCGCTCGGACCGAAATACGTCTACAAGCATTTGCAAGGTAAGGAACATCATTGCGAAGTGAAGCTCTGACACTTTCGGTCGAAATTACGCTTAGCTATACCATTTGACTAAGCAAAGGAACGAAACGATAAAATATCGGGACGTTTCGAGTTCACAAGTATATTTGTTGATCTTCAACTTACATGCACATACAATACATTACATTTTAAAATCGTCCTCCGAACACGAGAGATAACAGTTTTTTGTAGAAGGGCCTAGCCATGATTTGATATCACAGGCATACACGTTTTTTTGATAAGAAACTGGTTTATAAGAAACTAGTACTAAGAAGGCCAAAATTTTAAGCAACTCTAGTACAAGTCTGAGAAGTACTAAGAAACTTTTCAAAGTTAAAAGCATGGATTTGATAGCGAATAGATCATTGAACCTTCATTCTTGAGCAATATTATTTAACCATTTGTGTTTTCAACATAACAGAACACTGTTTATTCCTTTATGATGTTTTAAATATCAAGAAACATATCTGCCGCAGTGTTAGCGACCACATTGCTAATTCTGCATTCAGAAAAATAAGAAACCAATTAAGAAACTTTTAGTACTAAAATCGACAAAATTTCATGTGAAATTAAGAAACTTTTAGTTCTATGGCCTGATCCTAGTTTCTTATAAAAAAAACGTGTATTGCAAAAGAGTTCCAACTTGACCTATAGCTTTTTCTTTTGAAAAGAATTATACCTTGAAATTCTTGAATTGGTTGAAGATTGATAAATGTAGCAATCGACTCGGAGAGTAATAATCTTATTGCTTCGTTCCTATTTCTAGTCAAAAAGGGGGTACTTTTTTGAGACACCCGACACCCGGTATTCGACAAGACTTTAAATCGGCAGAGAGTGGCGAGATTCTTAGGACATGGACCTGGTGTAGGGAAAATATTTCATGAGTTTTGCATCCAATTTGAATAAAGTAACTGTAATTTTGAAGAAAAGAGATTAATGAAGATAGAGAAATTTAGTCAAATCGGTGCATAATTAATGGTCGTACGGTAAGCGTAATTTTGGGCCCTATTGTACTGTTTGAATTTACGAACACTTTTAAATGCTGGTTCACACTGGGTGTTTTGTGTCGTTTAGAGTCGTTCAGAAAATCTTAGTTCTGAGAATGTATCTTTGGGTCTTTCTAAGGCCTGGTTCACACTAGGTCTTTTTGGGTCGTAAGGGTCGTGCAAAAAGACCCAGAAGACAAGGACTCAGAGTTTGAGTCATTTTTTTTTATCTTTCTACACTACCTCAACGACCCAAACGATCTAGTGTGAACCCGGCTTAAACGATTCTAACGACCCAAAGACCTGGTGTAAAGCAGACGAAAGTGTCAAACCTCTTTGACATTTGTAGACAAAATCGTCTACGGTCTGTTTTACCCTTATGACCATACTCTGGGAAATTTTAGTAATATACTATTTTTATACTACTAATTTCACTATTGTACTACTCATTGCACAAGCTTTCATAGTGCAAAATATGTTAATGAAAATGTTTTATGAAAGAATGGGGACAGCCGACAGAACGGGGACTATCCTCCAGAGGGGAAGGGGTGGATTAATAGATAGAACGTAAATGAAAGATTTTTACTTAATGATCAAATCAAACAATGACAGTAATTCCCCTAGGAAACATTAATCAATTCTAACGAATAATTCTAGGTACAAGTATATTTTTATAAGAAACTTAGAATTTGGGCCACTAAAGTTCCTTAATTTACCAGATTTTGAGTACTCGAGAGTTTCTTCCTGGTTTCTTTAAATTCCACAACAATCTCCATGTTCACCACCTGTTACCTCAGGAACGTTTCAAAACAATGTTTTTGAAGTCATTTCACTGTTTGGACATTACACAAGTACCATACCAGTACTCTCGAGTACCGAATAAACGGGGGGGGGGGTGAGAATAATCGGGGGGGGGATGGAAATGGCTCGACATAACAATAATCGGGGGGGTTGGAATAATCGGGGGGGCCGGCTTGGAAAAATAGAAAATAGCCTTTTTCTGTTTAACCACGTATCTGTTATACATTTATGTGAACAGTGATGTTACTGATACATTTACTTTTGAACTCTGGTTCTGTTGAATGCACTTCTTGAGACTTTTCTTGCGTTTATTCAGAAATATGTCTAATATCATTTCATTTTTCCAAAAATTAATAAAAGAGGGGGGGGGTTGGAATAAGAGCGGGGGGTTGGAAAATTTTTCAAAAATTAATATTCGAGAGTAATATGATACAGGAAACATGTGAAAATAAACTAAAAAGAGGTAAAGGATGTCAGTTTCTTACGTTTATTTATCTGCCCAGTACTGGGATTTCTTGGATTTTTGGCGATTTGAAAATTGAGTTGCTTATCAGCAGCTTCTCATAAAAAAATACGTGTAGTTCAAATTTAAGATAAAAAACGATAAAGTTAATGTCGATTACATCAAAAAGCAAAGACCAGCAGACGATTGGGCTAAAGATGGCGGCGAGGAATTTTTTCCCAAGATGCACTGCGTTCTTTAATCAAATTCCTATAGAATTGGTAAAGATTTGTACTTCGAGAGCAATGCATTTTGGTAAAAAATTCCTCGCTGCTATCTTTAGCGCAATCCTCCATTGCGCAGAAAAGGCATGGAGAAAACCTAGTGCAGCGTTCGAAGATTTGATACGGTTGTTAACTAGCCTGCGCGTAGACCGGTCATTCAAAAGAAGAAGGGTCTACGAAACAATGAGCAACAGCTTGCTACAGTGAGTTCCAAATTTCTAGAACTTAATTCATCCGGCCTTTGTTGAGAGGCGTTTCACAAATCATTTGAATTCACTCTTTGTTTCGTAGACCCTTTCTTCTTTTGAATAATGGGTCTACTCGTTGGCTTGTGCTCCCCATGATCCTTTACATGCTCGCAAAGCAGCAAAACATCACAGTTACTGTAAACAACGCAATTTGGCCACAATATGGGGAAATAAATACCTCTAAGGAAAAAAGCTTACATAATCCTTCAATTACTTTTAGGAAGGCCTTTTTTGAGTTCAAAGCGATGACTTCACAACGTTCATTTGCAGGTTGAAACGACAATACAGCCTTGCAATTGCTAGGCCATACTCATTTTCACAACCAGAAAGGATCATGGGGAGCACAGGGTCTTTAACGTATCAATCGGGTCTCTGTGATGTGGTTGAAACTTTAAGTGCCGGGTGAGTCAAGAAAGGCCCGCCGTCTGAAAGGCTGCGACTACCTGACTATAAAAGCAGTGCTATTTTGCGAGATCTGATTCAACAGCTAACATGCTCAATTCTTAGAATTTTTCCTGGCCGAAATCGTTCATCCCTTCTGATTTTGTATGGTCACATTTGTACGTCTGTCACTAAATCATAGATCAGCTGGTAACGCCGATATCATTGTCTTCTTATCTATGGAGTCAAGGCCTTTCAAACGGTGATTCTTTTTACAGCAAAAACCCGCACATAAGAACCTTCATTTATTTAGAACCTACAGCCTGAAATTGTATTTTTTGTACCGAATAAATAAGAACCATTTCAGCCTGATATTTTAACCAGGTTCTTAATAATGTAGGGTATAAAATTTCATTCTTTCATTGACTGGGAATAAATTCCGCTAGGATGAGAAGAGTGTCGATGACTAAAGGGACTGGTGAAGCATGGTGGGACTTAAGGGAAGACAAGGAATTCTTCCCCAATCCTTTTGAAAAATAACTGGTTGTCTGATGACTGAAGATGGGTCAGGAGATGAGAAACTTCAGCCCCCAAGGACTAAAGGACTAATGTTTTTTAAAGTAGAGCTTTGCGTTGCTAGCCACATTGCCGTCATGTTTCAATGCTAAACCTTCAACTATCCTTTGTCTCCTGCCATTTGTTTTGGACCCTATGTGAAGAACCTGTACCCTGATTGCGATATGTACCTCCATAGCATGAGAACCTAAACAGGCTGAGTTAAAGATGTCAGGTTCTTTATGTACGGGTTTTTACTGTATTAGGCTGTTTTAGCAGCAAGACGCAGATTTTTAGAGCATTCTAATTTTCCAGCCTTTTCCCTTCTAGAAAGCTGCTTATAGGGAGACAAAGTCCCTAAGAACAGTTTGCATTCTCTCATTTCCATTCTCGCATTTCCATCATTTGTGAACGTTCTCACATTGCATTTTGCTTGCCTTCTCGACGTCCTATTTTTGCAGTACGGCCTTCAAAAGCATGCTTTTCATGTTGTCAGTTTCAGAATAGAACGTACAATGAGTCCCTCGAGACTCGCAAAAGTTTTGAAGTTGATTTCATTTTGTCATTTACATCCTCGAACAAAAGAATTATGCCGGCGTCTTTTTGACTCGCGTCTTCTTGCTAAAACAGCTAATTGACTCATCTGGTACAGCACCGCTGTTTTAGGAAACATTGTGACAAGCTAATCATTTGTCTACGAGTTACGAAAACGAAATATTGTTACCTTGTAGTATTGGTGTTGACAACCACGAAATTCGGTTCACTTTTTGATAAGATTTCTTTGTTCAGTGTAAACATTTCTTTTAGCAGTTCTTCACCTTGCTCTCTTGCGCGATTGTTCTTCTTTGAAGACAATTCCAATAACTCTTCTATCTCACCACCTTTACTGTTCACATTGATGTCTCGAATTGGAACCATACATGGAATCAAGTCTGGTAGCCGCGCTACGCTCGTTGATTGGCCTCCTAATGACGCGCCTCCTAATGGTGGTAAATCCTGGTTACTCCCATGTCTCCGTAAACCTTTGTGTTGTGTTGGGTATCTGCGACGGCCTATTCTTGAGTATTTTGTCCCAGTCTTCGATTTTAACTTCTTTTCTTTGCTGTCCGAAACTCTGATTACAATTTCTTTGCCATTTCCTGGACACAAATTTGAACAGTCCTCGTGTGTTGCCTTTTCGCTAGCACCAACTTGCTTATGAGTTTCAAACTGCAACAGCTTTGCCTTCACAAACTCATTGGGAATATTCTTATTTGCTAAAACCTTTGCATGTGGACTTGTGGACCTTGGAGAGATCTCATGTTGCAATCCCTTCATTGATTCATTATCAAAATTCACACCGTCCATTGGATCCACGCCACTCTGCTCTATGAGATCTCGGTAATCTCTTTCTGACATTGCACTTTCCATAAATACTTGTTCCCTATTTGCAAGGGCCGTATAAACTTCTGGATCGTCCTCGACTTCTTTCTTGATTTCATTCTGATTAACAGACAAGAAATGTTTGGAACTAGTTTCAAAATGTTGTCGTTGTTCAGTTTGACATTTCTTTGGCTTCCCGCTCTTTCTACGTCGCTTGTTATCCTCGCCATGTAGAGTGCCTTTGGTCTGCAGAGAGGTAACGACTCGTTGCAGATTCTTTATATTGCCCGTGTTATGCATACTACTTGTATCCTTTACACCCTTTATGTACGTATCTCCGTTTTCTTTGACTTGTATGCTTTGTAATCTGCGCTCCATATTTGCTAAACCCGAGATTGCTTCTCTAGAAGATCGCTCTGGTGAAATATTTTTGGCCTTGAATAAGTTTTCTTTTACCTTTTTATTCTGTTTCTTAGGGCTTTTATGAATACCATGCGACCAATGGGAAACATGGCTTCCTTCTGCTCCTGAGCTTGGCTTTTTCGGATTTGTTATGGGCCTTGTGATATTCTTCAAAGCAATCTTGAGGGCAAGAGAACAATTATGTGAGCTTGATGGGATTTCTTTTTCCGCTCCAGAACAATCCGCCCTTTGGTTGATGCCTTCTTTCCCAACGCTGTTAAGCGCTTTCAACAATGCAGTATCCTTTCCTCCGTGCCTGTCGCTGTGACCCTGTTCTTGGCTAACATACCCACCATCTTCTACGTGATCCCTAGCTCCTAAGAGCCCATGAGCTACACCTGACAAGGATTTATTTGGTGGATTGGCAAGAACTTCCTGACTGCTAGTTGTGGCAGCACTTCGATGCATACTATGTTGATGAGAATTTAACAATGCTTGCATAAGCAAGCTGTCTTTATTTTGAATCTTCTTACAGCCTATGGATTTGCTTCTACACTGATCATTGCTCTTCTCAAAAGAATCATCTTCTCCCTGAACGGTATCATTTTCCAACCCTCTGTTTGAATGAGACGCCTGCAGCATTACCATTTCTCTGAGAAGATTGGATGCTGGAAATACTGGTGAAATCAAACTCACTTGGGTTCCATCTCCCCCCTGACGAATCTCGTGACCATCCTCGTTACCTCTCATTGCTTCCGCATGAGCTGACGCAACTAATCTCTGAAATGACATTTGTGCATACATTGAATTCTCTCCCCTTTCTCCAGAACTGTCTTCCCCATTTAACTGCTCAAAAGTTTGACTACATTTTTCCATGTGACTAAACGGCGCTTGATTGAAAGGCTGACTCATTTGATCTGTGTCCGATGAAGAAGATTCACCCACGTAATCATCATTATCATCGTCATATGTTATATGTTCTGATTCAGTCAGCCTTAAATTTGACTCAAATTCCAAATCTGTCTCTCCTGGGTCAGTTGCACCTGGGTCTAATTCCGACCAACCTTGGGCCAGTTCTTCGCCGATGTTTTCACAAAGACGGGTAGCGGATAAATTGCCAAATGATTCAGTTTGCATTTCATCTTCATGAAAGGCATTGGAAGCATTCTGGGATATAGAATCTGGAACTAGCTTATGGCTCATTGAACTCCCTGTTCCTCTTTCGTTGGAAACAGCACGCTTCCTTAAGACACTTTTGTTTGGTCTTTGACGCTTTTTACCCTCACCAGCTGTCCCCCTTTTCAAATTTTTCGTCTCTTTATTTCCAGATTCGGGGCTCTTTTTCTTCGCTTTCTTAGGTGAATCTATTGTATACTCATCATAAAACTTGACTCTCTGCACCTCCTTCTGTGTCGCCAAAGCTTCATCGTGAACGGTAACTGCAGGTTTGGCACTGACTGCTTCTTGGTCTTTGTCTCCAACTGAACCTGGCATTGAGTCGTTGTTAACAGCCTCCGAAACAGCGCGATTCGGGTTCACTTGACCCTCGATTTTCTTTTTATTACCCTTTTTCGGCACGATGTAAACAGGTAAAGCTTTGAACGTCTTCTTGCCTATTTTCCACAACTTTTGCGTTGGATCAATATCCTTCCAAGGCTTCGCAGGGGTTACTGGCACATTAGGTTTCGCTTGTTGAAGCTGTGTTGGGTCTATGTCCTTCCATGGCTTCGCAGGGATTGCTGGCAAACCAGTTTTCGCTTGCTGCCTTTGTTCTAAACTTACAGGCCTATTTTGTGTTGCTCCTTCAACAGAAACGGCTAGCGAGCTCGGAGCTACTCTTTCTTTCTCTACATTGCAGGCCACTCCACCTAAAACTTTAGCTACTACCCTTTCTTTAAACACGGTTGGATTCTGTTCAGGATCTCCTTGCTGCGATACATTCGTATCTTGATTGGTAGAATTCTTAGGCACTCTTAGATTCTTGGTGGCACTGACTTCAATCTTAACAGTTTTGCGACCAGGGCCTGGTGTAATATTATCAAAAACACCAGCTTCTTTCAGATTAACAAGAACATACCTTTTGCCCTTGTGTGTCATACCTCTGGATCTCTCATTGTGCTTAACCGTTGCAAGTAGCTCCCGTTGTCTTGCTGCTTCTTCAAAAGGTGCAATTTCACTGGCATCTAGCAATTTTATCTTTCCTTTCAGCACTTTCTGGGCTTGCTTTAAGACACTCCATTTTGCAATGTATCGTTCGCGTGCGCTTAAATCTCTGCATAACTGTCCACTCACCGCAGGCTCTTTACAAAACAGCATATCTTCAGTGACTATTCTCTGTCGCATCGTGCTCTCAAGATCTGGCAAAGCCTCCTCATCGCCTAACTTGCTGGCGACTAAATCACTTGTCTGTTGCACTTCATTTTTAAGCGATAACACTGACATTCGCGATAGGCCTACTTTCTGCTTCAAAATATTTTCAAGACTGGGTAGTTTCTCCTCATTAGCTGCTTTGCTGCTACCAAAGTTCTTCTTGACTGGTGTTTTCTTTTTAACTGTTACTATCTTTTTCGGCGAAAGCCTTTTCCGTGGAGATGTCATTATACGACTGCACTGTGCAGACTCTTCACCCAAACTAGTCGTTTTTCCTCCTACGCCACCAAGCTCTTGGACCATCGTCACTCTTGTCATATCCTCCCCACTGCCGAGCACCAATTCCGTATTGGTATTTACAGGCACTTCCTCTTGCATCACTGCCACAACCATGTCACTAGCATCCCTCCTGTATTCACCTGCATAATTCCTAAAAGCTCCATTAACTTCCAGGCTAGCGTCTTTTGCAATCTCCTCTTCAGCTAGCCGCCTCTCTTGGTCTACTCTATTCTCGTTCTCCATATTCGTGTTTACTATATCTCCTTCCACCACATTCTCCTCCCTTGAAACATACTTCTGAACTTTGATAGACTTTCGCTTTTTAGCTCCTCGTAGATAAGCATCAGCCTCAAATGCTTCGAGTTTCCTTTTTGAGGGTTTGCGAGTTCGAGTGCTTTTCAAGTCATCTGAAACCTGCCGTTTAGGCAGCATGTCGGCAATATTATCTTCACTCATGTTTCCATTTTCACAAGATTCCAGCAAACTTTTCCCGAAGAAATTCAGTGGCTGTCGCAACTCTAGCTCTTCATCTTTTACAGCATCGCCGGTCATATTCTCACGAGATTCAGTGTTTGATTTGAAAGCATTCTTTGGTTTCCTTGCTTTTCTCTTTTTTACTTCCTTCTTAGTTTTAGGCGCAGCCTTTTCTTCCGTCTTTGTACTTGAACTCCTATCAGCATTCGTTTCTACTTGAGGTTCACTGTAGATGGTCTCTTGTGAATCCGTAATAGCATCAGTTTTCTTCTCAATTCCCTTCACATCGTTGCTTACAGACGTAGCCATACATTCAGCTAGCTCCTCAGGAATTATCACAGAACCTTCATCGACTTTGGATGATTGCAATAGATCGTTATGGTTCTCTGAATCTTCTTGAAAATGATGTTCTAAATCTGGAAAAGATGCAGTTTTATCTGAAGAGCTGAAATAGCCTTCCGAGTTGGTGTTATCCTCCATGTGTTTGACACTTTCTTCGCTACATGTCAAGACGGGTTCTTCTTCCCTAGCGGAACGTAGAGTAAATTCATTAGTTTCCCCACTATTTGCAGTGGCAACTAACCCCAATTCTTGGCTTCCATTCTTCTCTTTCAAAACATTTTCACTACTTGAATTAGAAAATACTTCCGTCTTGTCACTGGAATCTCCTTCCTTCTGAGAATTCTGCATCTGCTTACCTTGTTTCTTACAAATTGGTTCACGCTTCTCTCTCTTTGCGCTCTGCTCATTTTCTGGTTGGTCTTTGGAAGGTAATACGATTTCCAGATCTGATTTAGTAATTTGTTTTCGTCGACGTTTTGTGCTGTAAAACTGGTCAACATATTCCAAGCTGGCGTTACTCTCCGTGCTTGAATTTGAATTAGCATCATGGTGATAGTCGATGTAAAAATCATCTAAGACCAGGCAACTTGGTTTCTTCTTGTTACGAAGAAACTTTCCAGAAACGTTCTTTGAATTAAAATTTTCGATGAAGGATGATGTAGCTTCCTTCGTCAGAGTTGGCTTTTGACTTGGCTCTTTGCGCTGTATGGCTCTAAAAATGAATGATAGTTTGTTTTAGAAATATTGTCATAGCTTGATTTTGTTGTGGTAAAATCTGTACAAGGTACATTGATGGTATCAACGAGGGCTTCACGAATGTTCCCGCAAGGCAGTTCGTAAGCAAGGAAACAAAGAATGATTTCCCTTGGAAGTTTGACACATCCTCTAAGAAGTACACAATGTAGGGACACAGATGTTTCATACCAGCATTCAAGAGGAAGTACACTTCCTAAAACCACAAAACCTGAAAATAATTTCAAATCTTGTTGTGTAAAACTTCATATAAGTTCCCGAGCTTAACATTTTCAGGGACGTAGGAAGCATCTTAAACCCGGGGGGGCACGACACTTCGCGGGTACTTTTCCCTTATGACAAAGGGGATATTTTCTAAAAATAAAAAGGACACTTCTTTGTTTATTGCAAATCTTGGGGGCACGTTCCCCCACAGTGCCCCCGGTTCCTACATCTATGAACATTTCGTTATGGAAATTATCTTTACAAAACCATTTGAAATCCGGTATATACATTTGACTTGCTCAAAAGCTTTACATTTGATAATGCCTAAAAATTCAAATTCGTCTTGCCTTCGTTACCATGCAAATAGTATTGTTTTTGCAATAAAATTGTTAAGCATAAAAAGACATTTGAGATGGACTACGATGTTACGAATCGTATTGCACTGAAATGTCAACAATAGAGGCAGACCAAAAATGAAATATTATTATATTATAAAATGACAAATTTCATTTCTAATCAACTTCAAAATTTTTGGGAGTCTCGAGAGACTTACTGCACGTTCTATTATACAAGTGACAACCTGAAAAGTATACTTTGAAAGCCGCACTGCAAAAATAGTACGTCGAGAAGGAAAGCAGAATGCAGTGTGAGCATGTTCAAAAATTATGGAAATGCGAGAATGCAAACTATTCTCAGGGAAGTTGTCTGTCTGTGAGCAGCCTTCTGAGAAGGAAAAGGCTGGAAAATTAGAATGCTCTAAAATCATAAAAAAGTTGCTGCGTTTTCAAAGACGTCCGCGTCTTGCTGCTAAAAGAGCCTGATAACTGTACTAATGCTGCTAGTTAAAACTGACGGAAGTTTAGCTGGGAAACATCTTGATATTTAGCTACAATGCTCTATGATTGCGAATAATCATTAAATTCTTGCACAACGGAATTTTGTCACATAAACAATCATATTGTAGACAGGGGTAAAAATTATTCACAATATTGCAACATAGGTAACTGACGTGCATGAGACTTTAGCTACAACATGGCACGGAAGAGGAGCACACTAGGACTTCTTTGCGGGGCATGCATGTGAAAAACATTTACTTCTGGTTAAAGCCCTTGGATCAGACAATCTAGATTTGAAGACATTCATATCGATCGAAAGCATGCTTCAAAGTAGCCTTCGTGCAGTCTTTGTTCTGTTGTTTTGAAAAATGAACGAAAGGAAAATATTTTCAATAAAGGACTGTATTAGATACTTTTTGCAGCTCTGCGTGATCATGATCAGTTGAGGAGCTAAGGGGCTCAAAGTTACAAATTTTCACGCATCCACAGAGTTTCTGCTCTGCTCAATTTTTTTTGTAAATCATTCAGGTGTGTGGCAAGTAACTCAAACAAAAATTTCAGGTGTACATCCGCCATTCTTGCCATACTGGCCCCCAGAAACCCCAAACAGCCAACGATTTTTTCAGTGTGTGACAGCCGGAGGATCAATTATCTTGAGTGGAATCTTTGCAGAGCTTGCCCCATATCATGTGCTTGCAGTAATTTACATGGTTGTTTAATTCACATTGATAATTTATTCTGTGACTCAAAGTACTTAATGGACACAGCAGAAATGATTTCAAGTCTGAGCAGATATCACATGATTCAAGAGAAGGGGCATGTTCCAGAAATACGACAAAGTCACTGCTTTTCAACAAATTTCTACTTAGCATCATTTTATTTTTGTCTAGCCACAGGGCATGCTGGTTTCATTCTCATTGCACATGGCCTCAAATGTTTTCAATTGCATATTTTTCAGGAGCATCTCCCACTACCCAACAACAACAAATTTACAATACACCTTTCCGACGAACTGCCTCATTTTGGCAATTTTCTTGACACAAGTTTCTTGGTGCAAAATTTCTGACCACAGATTTGAATCCAGCACTCCAAGTTTATTTTAACTGCAAATTTTCAGATTCCTTGAGTATTTGATTTTGATTGTATGACAATAATAAATTTGAGAATTTATATGGGATTTGATTGTCAGAATCGTTTGGGGGTGTAACTTTGCACCCTTTGTCATTATTCATGGTCAGATTCCTTAGAAAGCTTGAAATTTGTTATCCTTATGAAATTGAATTTGCTAACAGTAAGATCACGAAAATTTGTAATTAAACAAAAATTAGGATATGGGGTAAGAAATTTTGTATGGCCTAAGTTAGAGAAATTTTGAAAAATTCCAACATGAGGTCGCTTAGGTGAAAAGGTGTATTGTAGTGATCTGTAACAGGCTTCTAGCCTACATTACAGCATTTGTTATGTCATGTGATGTAATGTTATGTTATGTTAAAATGTTATGTTAAAATGTTATGTTAAAATGTTATGTTAAAATGTTATGTTGAAATGTTATGTTAAAATATTATGTTATGTTATGTTATGTTATGTTATGTTATGTTATGTTATGTTATGTTATGTTATGTTATGTTATGTTATGTTATGTTATGTTATGTTATGTTATGTTATGTTATGTTATGTTATGTTATGTTATTTTATGTTATGTTATGTTATGTAATGTTATGTAATGTTATGTTATGTTATGTAATGTTATGTTATTTCATGTTACAGTATGTTATGTTATGTTTATGTTATGTTGATGTTATGTTATGTTACGTTACACTATGTTATGTTTTGTTATATTATGATGTGGTATGTTATGTTATGCTATGTTATTTTATGTTATGTGATGTTACAATATTTGCTGGTGATAGTACGGAATCGCCTTGTGCTGATCCTAACTGAACCTTATCAAAACTGTACAGAAGCCCTAAGTTTCTTGAGTGTTATTGTGGTGTCCAAGGTTCTACCCTTTGATGTTGAAAAGTAACCAGAGTTGCAAAATTCAATTAATTTAGAGAAATTTAGCCTAGCTTTGCAAAGTTGTAGATCAACATCTGAGCTACGGATATAGCAAAAGAAACAAAATTTTTGAAATCGATTTGGTGATAAATCCACTTTTCTGAAATCAACAAAGAGTTTTGAAAAGTTGTTTGCAAAAGCATCCTTAATAATGGAAACATTGCAATTTATGTATTTTTCAATTTCTAAGGCTATGCAGAGAAGTGTCACTTGTACGACTTTCCAATACACCAAATGGTATTGGTGAAATTAACTGTTTTCTGAGGAGAGTGATTTTTGTAAAATGAAATTTATCACTCATTGAAGCAGACAGCAGAGTTACCTAAAGGTTATCCTGCTGTTGGAGAACTGCTAAGCAATTGAAAAGCATGGTTATAATACTGCTAAACCATAACCTGACTGTTTTTGCACAGTGAATTATGTTGTTAATCACCAAAAGATAGGTGGAATGGTGGAATTTGTGTACACTGTACGTTACAGATTACACAAATCACTTTCATTTTATTGCCCCGCGAAGTAGGGCCTTCTAGCCTCATGTGCCTGAGTTGTAGTTGTTGCTGCTGCATCCAGTGGGATCACATAAGAAATCTTTGTCCACACTTTATCACATGATTAAATGATAATCCTTGTCAACGGTATCCTTGTCTTATTGTCTGTGGTAATTGGCGAATATGACTTGACAACACGTGTGTACAGATTGGAATAGCACAGCTATTTAGGGGAAATTAGGCCTGACTTTTATTGCCGCATAATTTACTCTCCTTCTCTGGTTAACTGTGTCCTTACACATTGAAAATGGCAAATGGTTCTACATGTTAGGTGTGGCAGAAAATTATATGTTTCAAGTCGAGAAAACTTTAAAATGGTTATAGCTTTATAGTGGGGCACTTACTGTAGTTTATACTATTTCTGGTTGTTTTTTTCCATTGTTAAGAATGAGATGGTGGTGCAGCATGCTCTGATTTCAGCCTAACAAAGATATTGCATTTAAGGTTTGCTTTTCAAACAAAATGTCTCTCTGTTAATCAACACTTTGCAGAATCTTGCTTGGCAAGAAGATTTGATCAGAATCTGTCGGTTTTGTGATCCTATCAATAGTCGGGGCTGTTAGCGGAACAATCGTCCATTTTATGATACCAGCATGAAAATTGGTAAACCTACACAGTTTGATGCGCTGAAAAATATAGGGTCGGGACCCCATCTCAAAATTGCCCCTAAATGCTATTTTTAGAATGGGGTACTCGGTTCCAGTCCTCTTCAATGGTCCTCACTGTAAACCCCATGCCAATTATGGCATTAACATGAAACTTGGTATTCTTACACAGTCTGAAAAGCTGAACAAGATAGGGTTGAGACCCCATCTCAAAATTACCCCTAAATGCTATTTTTTGAATGCGGTACCCGGTTCCAGTCCTTTTAAACTGCTCTTAGTGTAAATTACTTGAAATTTGTGATAGCATGAAATTTAGTATTCTCACACAGTTTGACGAGCTGAACAAGGAGGAATAAAGACCCCATCTCAGAATTGCATTCTAGGGTGCATCCAACGACATTGCTCAAAGAACTTTCTTTGTCTTCTACAAATACAACAAATTGCTCTACCTCTCTAATGTTGTCCCTGCAGATCATATGCAGTCTTCCTTGAAAGTTTTCAGAATCCTCTCTCTGAAAATTCTCTTATTGTACTTTCTGAACATCTTGTTGCTTTTCGATGTTGTCATTTGTACCATGGCAGCACCATTGATTACTCTTGCAGTCAACCCTATAAGGTCCTTGGTTTCTGCTATAGTATGACTCCAAGCAACTCAAGAAGTCACTTTCTGTATACTTTCGTAGATTGGTGTTGCCCATTATGCCTATAGCATCGCGAACTTTTAAATTAATTGCTCAAGGTATTAATGAAAAACTAAGTAGTTAGGTTGTAGGGTGTGTTACTAACTAATGGCGAAAAACTTTAGACAGATGAGGAGATGCGTCATTTTGTTCAAGTGTCGCCCATCATAAAAAGTTATGCCACTCAATCTTTCGGAAAGAGAGAATCAAATTTTGAGTTTTGACTGTAGAAATTCATGCTTTGACTTCTTGTTTATCTTGCTTTATCATCTGTGTATGAGTTTTTGGAGAATCATTCTAAAATGCAAAGATATTGAAATGCGCCTCCTTTTTGGAGCTTCATGAACCGTTGAAGTTAGTAAGTACGGCTTCCACCAAATATATCGCTGACTGGAATAGTTGAACATATTCAGGCTCCTGGGAGCTTCCCTGGTAAACTGAGAAAGGCAACCAAAATAGAATATTGTGGAACTCAGACTTCAGAAACTGAAATCCAAATTAGAAATCACCTTTATAGGTTTTCTTTGGAATAAAGTTAGGTTAGAACGATTTCAAATCACAATGTGATGCACGAAGGCAAAGAAAGAAGAGGAAGGTAAACTATCTTGTCTTCATTCAATGCAAAGTATAGGCCAAATTATAATAAACTGATGGAAGTCAGCAAAGATTTCCAGCGCAATTGCAATTTCATTTCTAGCTCCCAATCTTCTGAAATTTCAATATCTCTTGCTAGTCGGCCATAATGGGCAATAAAACTCTGGTTTGTTGTATACAGAAATAGAGATTATGCTTAATTCTTACTCGCAAAAAAGTCTGAAAGATCACCATTGATGACGGAAAGGCAACATTACAGTGATGAGTATTACGGTAGTCTTCCTTCATTTATGCCACTTTCAGCTTCCATTTGATGTAGCTGGGTAAAGCTCCCCTCTCAGAAAGTATCTACGGGTAATTTTGAGGTTCGGTCTTGACCTTAATTTGTTCAGCTTTTTCAAACTGTATAGGAATACTAAGTTTCATGCTGACATCACAAATTGCAAGGGATTTTTGATAAGAACTGTTAAAAATAGCTGGAACCAAGTACCCCCATTCTAGAAATAGCATTTATGGGTAATTTTGGGATGGGGTCTTGATCTTGTCTTGTTCAGCCTGTCAAACTGTGCAAGAATAGCAAGTTTCATGCTGATATCAGAAATTGCAAGGGTTCTATAGTAAGAACCGTTTAAAAGGATTGGAGCCGAGTATCCCATTCTAAAAATAGCATTTAGGGATAGTTTTGAGATGGGGTCCTGATCCTATCTTGTTCAGCATGTCAAACTGTATAAGAACACCAAGTTTCATGCCAATACCACAATTGACATGGGGTTTATAGTCAGAACCATTGAAAAGGACTGGAACCGAGTATCCCATTCTAAAAATAGCATTTAGGGGCAATTTTGAGATGGGGTCCCGACCCTATCTTTTTCAGCGCATCAAACTGTATAAGAACGCCAAGTTTCATGCCAATACCACAATTGACATGGGGTTTATAGTTAGAACCATTGAAAAGGACTGGAACCGAGTACCCCATTCTAAAAATAGCATTTAGGGGCGATTTTGAGATGGGGTCCCGACCCTATCTTTTTCAGCGCATCAAACTGTATAAGAACGCCAAGTTTCATGCCAATACCACAATTGACATGGGGTTTATAGTTAGAACCATTGAAAAGGACTGGAACCGAGTACCCCATTCTAAAAATAGCATTTAGGGGCGATTTTGAGATGGGGTCCCAACCCTATCTTGTTCAGCTTTTCAAACTGTGTAAGAATACCAAGTTTCATGTTAATACCACAATTGACATGGGGTTTACAGAGAGGACCATTGAAAAGGACTGGAACCGAGTACCCCATCCTAAAAATAGCATTTAGGGGCAATTTTGAGATGGGGTCCCGACCCTATATTTTTCAGCGCATCAAACTGTGTAGGCTTACCAATTTTCATGCTGGTATCATAAAATGCACAATTCAACGAAAATTTTCCTCTAACAGCCCTGACAAGAATTTCAAAGTTATTCAATTCATTACATTTGTAGCAGCCAACTGAGCTATTGTCTATTCACATCTGACAATAAAGTTTCTATGTTTCAAAAGCATCCTAGTTCAATTGCTACTAAAGTGAAAACATTTGTTTGATTGCATGCACCCAGGACCTCATTAGTCATAGTCATGCTGATTTCCTCACCAACGTTTTTGGTACCAGAAACTTTCATGTTTTGTGATTTTTTTTTCATATTTTGAGACATCCTGAACTCCCCAGAGTGATTATTAGATTGATCATATTGTCTAATCCAGTCCTGTATTATTAATATTTTCCTGATTCCCAGACCAGGTTCTCAGAAAATTTTTAGCCTTTGCAGAAAATTTTTCAGGAAAAGTTTGCTCACATAAGGAGAAAATGGTTGCTTTCTACATTTTCTTAAAGAAAGAAAACTTATTTTATTTTTCTACACTATAGATCACATTTACAGTAAAAATGCAAGGTTACAGGCTTTTTACACATCAACATGACAAGAATTCTCAAGAAGTCTTAAGAATTCTAAAGAATTTTTAAGAATTATACAATATTCCTTGAAAATTCTTCTTAAGAATTCTCAAGATTTCTGGAGAATTCTTGCCATGTTGATGTGTGCAAGGCCTGTAACCTTGCATTTTACTGGGGAATGTGATCTATATATAATATACAAAAATGAAAGAATTTTTCTCCTTTTACAATTTCATAAAAAAACAATCATTTTCTCCTTATGTGAGCAAAAGTCTCTTGGAAAATTTTCTGCCAAGGATGAATCCATGATGAAAATTCTTGAAATGTACTTGGAAGGCCAAAACTTTCAACTAAGAATTCTTCAGAAATTCTTGGTTTTGCAAGAATCCTTCAGAATTTCTGGGCAGAAAACAATGTCATTGTATGCAGGGTCTATACTGTAACTGTACATTATGAAAAAGAAGTACCTAACTTGCAATGAAAGGAGATGTCTTATATCTGTAGACATTTGGCACTTTCTTCTGTTGTTCCAAGGACTGTAAATATATTTATCTGATATTTTTGATATTTGATTTTAGAGTTGCCATTCAGCAGAGTTGGTTTACAAGGGGCCCTCCACTTAAAAACTATTTACAATATACAATATACAATTACTGAACAAAAAAGCAAAGTTACAATGTAAAAACCATAATATTAAAACCTAATGCAAAATTTACAAAATCTAGTATAAAAGAAAAAGAGAACCCTTACATTAAAGTGTGCACCCTGCAATTGCTTATTTTCTAAATCTGACATTCAGAAAATGTTATTGCTGGAGATTCTTTTGCTCCTGCGATAATATTACTCAGCACACCTCTTCCACAGAGATCTCAGTATAAATTATGGTCTCTTTTGCCAAAGAAGTTTTATATTATTTAGAAGTCTTGTTTTAAATACTCACAGTCTTCAGACCTCAGGAGAATATCAAATATTCTTTATAGATTACTGCAGTAGTAATGTACTCAGGGCTGGACTGTACAAATCATAATTCTATAAATCTGAATTGCAACAAATTTGTTTTTCCATTCAAAAGTATATACAGCATAAAAATTTCAACATGGATGGCCACAAAACTTGTTTCTTCATAAAAAGATGAGCAGCAGTTTCTGCCAAATTTGGGAAGATTGAATTGATCAGTAGATAACTTACTTTTTAAGATGCTTCATGACTGATCCTACAATTTTGGTAAAATTGTTCAACAAAATTTTCCAATAGATATACAGCACTTTACACGTTTTACCACATGGAAAATTAAAAAATTTACATGAAGATTTCATAGTTGGAGGTCTTGTAGGGCATTCTCTATTTAATTGTGGATTTTATGACCTTATATCCAAAAACTCTAGCTTGGTCAGAATGTCCTTTTGACCTTTTCAGCCCATCGTGGCCAGCAGAGATGTCTTGTATTTTGCACAACATAACTTGACTTTGCAGAAAATTTTTCCCCGTTTACCAGGTTCCCAGAAAAGAAAATATTTTTCGCAGCTCTGGTCACGGGAAAGGCAAGAATAGCAAATGACCAAAGATTTGAGCAGACAAGAGAAAACTAAGAGTGCAATTACGAATAATGATAATTGAATGGGGGAATTTGCCAATCACTGGAAAGACTGCAAAACACTTTCTATTTGAAAAGTTTCAAGATGTGTACACTTGAAGTGCACATATGCTAACCACTGCACACTGCATATTTCAAATTTTTCTCATGCACAGCACAACTAAGATCTCGTTGAAAAGAGCTGTACAAGCTCAAGCTAGTATATGGTACTGTATATGCAAATGACTGTTACTTGCTGTTACAAATACCAATGCCTCCAATAATTTGCATGTGCACACGCGCAGGAACATAATACAAGGTTTTCAGCCTGAGCCACACAATTAGCAATAAACAAAGGATCTATTGTTCAAATCTATTGTTCTCAACCGCAAATTTTCTGCCCAGTTTTACTAGGCCATCTCAACTTGCAATGCATGTGCAAGATACTAGGCCTGTCCACCGAAGGTCGAATAATCGCTAGTCGGTTATTTGATCACTATTCGAATAGCAGTGAAGCGAAAAGATTATTCGCTGCCACCGGAATAGTCTGAATGATGCAACTATTCGGATAGAATGACCATTTAAATAGAGCGATTATTCGGACAGTATGACTGGTTGACTGGTTGCAATGCAAATGATCAGTCAAAGAAACCGAATATGTTGACACAGCAAATATTGCGATTCGTGTGGTTGATTGATCGAATAGATAAAATTTTCTTGTCTAGACAGTGTGTAGATAGCAAGACAAAGGGCAGTGGCAGGCACATCATTATGTAAAACAACAAGTATTGTTAGCCTGTTGTA
The DNA here is from genome assembly GCA_964019985.1 of Aurelia sp. 4 Dawson et al 2005. Classification (NCBI taxonomy): domain Eukaryota; kingdom Metazoa; phylum Cnidaria; class Scyphozoa; order Semaeostomeae; family Ulmaridae; genus Aurelia; species Aurelia sp. 4 Dawson et al 2005. The sequence continues at coordinate 5,289,966 of OZ026503.1, read as the reverse complement.
TTTTTCTGCTTTACTTGATTGTATTGCATTGAGGCTTTTCTAAATGACGTCTGCGGTTTGAAGAAGGAAACTTTATTCAGTTATGGCACCGTAGTAAGACAGCACTGCTGTTGGACCTGGGGAGATTCCTTTCCTGACAGTTTGCTGTACACGGATTGATCTTTGCAACATTCAAATATTTTCAATCATTCAGGTATCAGGACCACACCCTAGCCACACCCCTATTCGCCGAATAACCGAATATTCGGTGAAATTCGCACCGAATATTCGAATAGTTATAATCTTTCATTTGGACAGCCCTACAAGATACACACTTTCGAATCTCTAGTACAAATATAAGTTTGCCGTGATAAAATTCAAATATCAATTCCCACAATCTGCTGTAATCCTGAAAGTAACAAACACTTTTGTGAAACTTCAAATTCAAAACTTCCCGGATGATGTTCACTGCTTGAATGAAACCTGTGACCTGTTCAATTTTCTGCCGCCATTTTTCTTTACGCAGAATTTCGCACCAATTCAGTTTCTTATTACGTTCTGTTTAATTTAGATTACTTGCCGCCTCTTTCAGCGATACACAAGATTCCCTTGTGAAGATGATTTCTTAGCGGATTACTTCAGCAGAGTCAACAATAAAAAAAATATCCTTACCGCTTCGTGGCTGAGCATTTTTCATCGATCAAAACCCCTCTGAAGGTTCGTGCCTTGTTCTTCCCTTTGCCGCTTTGAAAGCGTACAATCAGGCAGTTTGGAAGTTGCTGTTCGACAACACATGTTACTTTATCGCCTGCTTTGAATTCTCGTGCCATTTTCAAGCCATTTATGAGCCAAGGATGGCTATTTTTAGGGGCAAACTCAAAATAACTCAAGTCCACCAGCAAGGTTTCTTCTTTGTCAGTCCAACGCCTGGGCCTAACGGCCAGCTGCGCCAAAGTGCTGCGCAATGATGGACACAGTATCCGGACCTTAAAGGAGACTATCAATGGGTCATAGGACATCTTTCTCATGGTCATGTGATCTCCTACCAGGAGTCTTTCACGAGAAACTCTTTCAAGGAACTAAACTCTTACCCTGGATCAGTGTATTTTTATGTATTTTTTTATAAAATCTATCTGAAGCGAAAAAATAAAAGAAATTTTACAAAATTCTAAAATCAAAATTTTTTTTTCAAAATTCTAAAAGTACTCTGATCCAGGGTACTCAACTCTCAGATTTCTAGAAATTAAATGAGACTAAGGAAATTCCTAGAACATGATTTCACTTTATTTTTTACTTCTTATTTGTAATTATTATATCAATTGTTGGAAGGCATTTGTATGAAATCTTGCCACTGACCCATTTTTCTTGTTCATAGAGCGTGTTTTCCTCTTCAATGCCTATTTTCATTCAGATGTTGTGGTGCTGTGGTGCAGTGGTGTAATCCTCTGGCTTTGCAGCCAGAGCGGTCAGGTGGAGTTGGTTCGGTACCCAGCAGGATCCTGCCACACGAGCGTCATGACAAGGGGTTGCTCTATTTCTGCGACTTCACCCTTCACCTTGAGGGCGGACGATAGTGGAGCTGCGAAGGAGCAGATTGCTGTTGTTGCTGGTTGAGAATTGAGAAGCAGCAGCAACAAGAGGCCAAGTTGCAGAGCAGCGTTCCTCAGATTTCACTTTGCAGAAGGTTCGTGCTTGGGGCAATAACTTTGAGGTAAGAGATAACGTTCACCATCGTTCATTGCTGTTTTTATTCCATTTCGCTGAGTCTTTGATTAAGAAAGCAAGCAGGCTGAAAACTTGGCTCCATTTTGGCTGCTAGGCCTAACTAAGGAGGCCTAATAAGGCCAAGAAGATGATAGAGGCTATCAAATCATTGGCCATTTGGGGCCAGGGTGAATCGCTGTGCTACTCTTCGCCAGATATTTTGAAGCAAACCAATTTTGTGCACCAGTGTGCACCAAAGAATAATTGATATCTATTGTTTGATTCAGTGCATCTTGTATGGGACATTGAGACATTGAATTGCCATGCCCATTGTCACAAGCGATGCTGGAAGATGTGTATGTTACACCAAATATCTTTAGCTTGGAGCAACATCGAGAACAATGGAAGCACAATAGGTCTATTGTCTTTAGACAATTGGCATGGCATAAACCTTTGGTGTAACAAAAACAAATTTTCCACACTGGATCATAATGCTTCTTCCCCAGTGTGGAAAGTTTGTTTTTGTTATGTCAAAGGTTTACACCATACCAATGGTCTAAAGACAGTAGATCTATTTCTCTTCCATTGTTCTTGATGTTACTCCATGCCAAAGACAGACCTCCTTAAGCTGCATGAGTGCCAGGCATAAAATTTAACATTCTGATTTTCTGCAAGCACATTTTCTGAATCGATTTTTTCATTATTCGTTATTGTTTCACAATCATGACTTTGGGTAGATCTTTTGTTTTAAAGACTGAATGGTCAAATGGAATAGCATTTCAAAAGGTTTATATTTAGTGAATCTTTGTTACCCAAATGACAGGAATCATTATCTCTTATGGGTTGAGTTGTAAATAACATAGAAAGTGTTACTGACTGTCAGCTGAGGATTCACCTTAGAGATTTATTATGCACGTTGTAGTGTAGAATAATACCATGTAGAAATACAATGCCTGGAGCACTATAAGATGCCTAAAATATCTTATGATGTGAAATATCTCATTGGATTACTCATATCATGGTATACCACAAGCTTAAGATTACTTAGCCTTTACCTGTACAGGTGGTGAAATGCTTCTCACAGCAAGACTCATGGTCTTCAAAGTGCCCTTAAAAGATATCAAATGTATCTCTCTGTCTATAAATTTTTGAACAAGTTACATGATTGGATGCTATTTGCATTCACAAAAGACTGATTATCTTGTTACGTTGACAGATTTTCTGGTCCTAATTTGACTGTCTCTGAGAAATATCAAGAAGCTTTGCAGCAATATGATAGCTTAAATTTGTCATTGAACCTTTTTTATTGAGTGTCAGTAAAGGAATGTCAACTTATTGTTTTATTTTTTGAATGTGATAGAACATTGTTCATTCCTCTATGATGCTCTGAATGTCTAGAATCATGTATACTCTGAGTTGTAAATTCTTTTGACAATCTATGCATCTTAAAAATAAGACACAAGTTAAGAAACTTTCAGTACTTAAATACAAAAATTTTCATGTTAAATCAAGAAACTTTAATACGATGGCTCGATCCAACTTTCTTATAGGAGAAAAAACATGTAGTGTGATTTCTCTTTGATTTCAACAAGATGGAATTTCACATAGCAAGGAGAGTAAGGACCAACAACAGGCATTACCAAAGTACTGTACATGACCGTGTGAGCGCCACTCACAGACATCTTTCTATATCTGCAGGTGCATTTCAAAAAAGATGTTTTTTCTAAAGTTTTAGTGATTGACTGGTAGTATCTGGGAAACAGCTATCATGATGCCAGTTTAATCAATGTGGTTTGGTCATTGCAAGAAAACGATTTCAAAGGTCAAGAATAATTAAATTAGACTTACAACATAATCCCTTGTATTCGTTCATTGATTTAATGAGCTATGATGAGTCTTATGTAATGAGTATATAATGAAAGCGTAAGTGAATTGGACATCAATTTAATCTTGCAGAATCTCATAAGGAGAACAGTTTCCTTACATGACAACTCTTGAAGTTTTATTTCAAAAAGATTGGGTTGAAGTTGAACATTCTAAAATGTACCACAAAATGAACTGTGTTTACATTTCCAAGAGTTTTTGGGATGTCTCAAGAAGTACTGATGGCATATGTCACTATAGCGTTTTAGGACCAAAATGTCCCACACTTTATCAAAGTATGCTTCATGTGATGGCCAGAAAGAATATAAATTTGAGATGATATGCCTTGAAAAAATTTGCTGACACATTTTTGTGCAAATTTTTCACTCACAGGTGCAAACAAAATTTTGTGAGGCCTGCCTGACAACCCGTCTCTAATGGTGCTAGAAGGCAACCAACAAAGTGAGCCCAAGAATATGAGTTATAGCAACTTTGGTTGCAAAGTTCCATATCAGGTAAAGGTATAATATAGTATTATGATTTCTAACTTTTTATCTCCAAAGGGATGAATCCTGAAAACCTGAACCTGGCCAGCAAGATCATTTCACAGTCTTATGCACAACAGGCTGCAGATGCAAGAAAAGGAACTGAAAATAGAATCAGGTTGCTGTTAGAACAGGTGTGCAATATTCTTTGAATTATTATCAGACCATTATTTCTGGATACATAGTCAACTACCAGGTCAGGTGAGACAAAAGCAGTTATGCGGTTAGTGGGCTATGGAATAAAAAGTATGTGACTGACATTTAAAAAAATGTTAATCTTGACCATTGCATGTATTTACCCTTGTTATCTTCTTGGAAGTAAGGAAGCCCTTGAATCAATTTCTTTTTCCCCCAAAGAGCATACATATGCCAACGTGCATGCAACTAACTGTTGTTAAGCAGAAATAATAGGGTGCTTTTGGAGCTTTTTGAGGGGGTATTCCTGAAAGCACTCACATTTGAGCAGAAAGTGGTTGATTTTGGTAAGGAAAACTTCAAAAATCATGTCAAGCACAATAACAGCAAATGTTTTTGCTGTGACTTTCAAGGGACAATAGCCATGCACTTTTCTTGACTCACTCAGTACTTGAGCTTTCAGAGGGATGAAATATTCCTTGCCAGGTGAGTCAATAAAAAGGCTCCCTTTTAAAGAGCCCACAGCTCCCAGGATTTCAAGACAATAATTTTGGCAAATGTGTCATTCACATGTTCAATATGTTTGATGTGAAATAATGTGTCATTCAATAGTGAACATCTTCAAACATATTCTAAAGTATACCTGACTGAAATCAGCCACTTCATGCTGAAATTATAAAGGATTTCTCAAGATAGCAGTTCCAACAGACATCCTAAAACTCATAGCAAATCACTACCAAACTTCTTACGTGTCTGTGCCCTATTGCAATAGCTTTTATATTCTTTAGCATATTCTTTTCCTTAAGGAGGATGAAAACATCATTCCTTGGGAAACTAACATTGTTGTAGATGATTTCATCTTCCCAATAAAACATGTCAGAGTGTGCTAAACTCGTGGAGATAAGGCTGAAAGTTCAGGAAATCGTGGTTGCTGTTTTGAGCCTGTTTTTACCATTTTACAAAAGGGTTATTTTGGAGAAAATCTCTCTTAATTTCAGGACAGAGTGACCAATTTCATTCAAATAAAATTGAATATCTGTTTGAACATGTCTACTGTCAAATGATATGTTACCAATATCACCATCTTGATATTCAGGAAATAGTGACTTTTCAAACAGGGATTCTTTTTATTGACTCCCTCAGTAGGAATATGATTTTCCATAGCTATCAATGCAACTCATTTTTTCTTCAGAGGAAACTTCCTCAAGAAGGATGGGATGATCTCGCCATTGAGCATTTTTTGCAAGAATTGGCTTTGATGGACAGCAACAACTTCTCAGGTGACAATACTTTCTTTTTGAAATTCTCTACCTCCATGATGAATGCATTGTGAGTATCGATGCATTCTTCCAACCTGAGGGGGGTAACATAATATGTTGAGGGTACGGGTATGTGCCGCCCATATGGATGGGTTTATGGGTCCAAAATTCTCTAAACAAGGTTCCCTTTTTCAGCAGATTTTCCTTAAACATGGGTGGGTTTTCCAGATATTGGCAAAAAATTGTCAAAAGTGGGTAGTTTTTCGCCAAAATTCATCATAAAAGTGGGTATGACGGTAACTGGTGGTAATTAGAAGAGGGTAGCTTTCTGAAAGCTGGACGGCAGACCCCCGCCATCCGTCTGCAAGTCATGTACCCCTCCCAGGTCTTCCAATAGGGTGCAGGCATTGCTCACATTTATACCACAGTGATATATGGAATCTCTTGAGCAGTAAATGAAAGCTTTTGAGAATATTTAAACTGGAATTAAAAAAAGTTTTCAGAATTTGCAAAAAAACTATTTGAAAAAATATCAGGCATTTAAAAGTTCATATGGCGAAGATTGCTTGATGGACTGAATAGTTGAAAGACTCACATATTTTTCCAGCTTTCCAATTTTTTGTGAGCGCTGAAAATTTTAATGAAATAAGATCAACTTTCGAAAATCCCTTGTTGATAAAACACCTGAAAAACTTTTGGCAACAGTCGATGGAATCATAGTCAATGTATAGAAACTCCTTGCGTCAAACAGCTTTTCATGCTGTCTGCAAATATTTATTGAATAGGATCAAAAACTATTTTGAAAATTCATTTTCCGTTAATCTTTGAAAAAGGTTATATCCTGGTGTATTGCTCTCTACGAGATATCTCTTTTGATTGGATCTAGTTTTGTAGGCCCTTTTTCAGCCAAGTGACAATGAAAGAATTTTCGTAAACTTGAATTTGCTTAAATTTTCCTGGCCCACAATGTGTAAGCAAAGCCACAAAAATCTTTCGCTCTTTCTACTACCAAGCAATTTTCAATTTATTCAAAACCATCCACTGCTTTTGGAACATAAGTTTTTTATCCTACGTTTAGCCTGAACTCGAGGAGTTGGGAGTTGAGACTGCGCGCAAGCTACAGTTTGTCAAATGATTCAAGTTCAACTTTTTTCGCTGTACCCAGCGCACCATGTTTTGTGTCACCAGGAGGAGAAAGTTCTCCTGAGTAAATGATGATAGGGATTGTACTCATCTAGAGTTTCAGTCTAGCCAAGGGTGTGTTTTTTCTGATGTATTCCAGCCAATGGTATGCTCTCTGCAAGTTTAGTTAGTGTATCTTATCACAGTATTTTGATAGTTTAGCCCATCAGTGGTTTATTTTTTGCAAAGATTTGCCTAGATAATGTATACTTTGAAATTGCAGTAGCTCCGTTCTTGAAATTTAGCTGAGATCCTCCCCTCAGTGTTTATAGTAAATTGCATTTCAGCATTAAACTATTTGACTAAACGGGGGGTACAAACATACCTGAACAAGGAAATGATTATTACTATATCTAACCAAATGGAGTACATCTGTTTGAAAAGTTATCAAAATTTAATAGTCTGATCACGAAAATTTCTTCATGTGCACTCTTATCAAAGACCAAGTTACTCTTGGACTTAGTGCGAAGTCATGAAATGGCTTTGAATTTGTGGGAATTTGTACTACTAGTAGCTACCTAGACTCATGACATGTTCGTAGTAATCGCTATTGAGACTATTGATAGACTGATGGACGCTCCAGATTGAGCAAAAATGAAAATGTCGTTGTTGTTGTTATCATTGTTGTTGTTGCTGTTGTGATATCTGGGACTATGTCGTGAGGCTAGTAGCTACCTGGGTTTGAAGCATACTCCGAAATTACAATATATGCCATAATTGTAAAATTCAAAACCTAAATTACTTTTTTACAGGACCACTTAGCTAGACTCCCTGATAAAATATGAAAGAATGAGATTGCAGTTGAAATTTGAGTTTATTTGTTTTTTTTTCTGCAAATGTGCAAAGAGAAAATTCAAAGATCGGCGGAGATATCATATTTCAGTAATTTTTCTACATGTTCCTCTTTTATCGAATCACACGGTAAAATCTCTCTTTTTCGCTCTTCTTATGCAACAACATTTATTCTAGGCAATGTTGGCATTGGAGAAAGAGAAGCGCGGATTGCGTCTGGTCTTGTAGCTAGAAGACATTATCATTTAGGACATGGTATTGGCAGGTCAGGTGACATCTCTGAGGTCCAACCAAAGGCCGCTGGTTCATCATTGATATCAAAACTGACAAATTCTTTTGTTATGGACATTCTGAAGATGGCAGGTACATGCTTCAAGGCTTTTGCAACTTGCCAGTGAAGTATATCGAGTGCGCCAGGGAAAAATTCCCGTTATTGAGATTCCCAGCACTAAAAATACTTGATATGGCTCTGAAGGATTCAAATTCTGGTTAAAAGGCGTAGGACCAAAGTATTTTTGTCATCTTTCTCACGCTCTCATGACCGCTAAAAGACATGTAAACTCGACTCTACGAAAAACGCTTTGCTGCGAAATGCCCGAAAATGGCCCAAAGCACTCGATTGATCGCAAGGAATCTTTTGCACATAACAATACGCAGGGGCATTTCACCTCCCTCATAAGTTATAAGAGAAATGGATTTCAGAGAAATACTGTTTTTAAATCCTTTGGCAATTAATGTGCTTACGATGTCTCTCACCCGTGAAAAATTGTACTTATTCCATTGTTCTGTGAGAGAAATTTCTTTATTGATCGAATGTTTAAAGCCTTTTTCGGAAACTTCGAAACCATGAAATTTTCTGAGAGTCAAATGTACCTACATTTCCATGGGTAGTTAGAAACCGCAGTTATGTTTCATAATATTTGTCTCTGCAGAGGAAAAAGTATACGTTTCTGCGGAGGAGGCTTGATATTGCGCTAGCTCCTCCTAATGGCAAATATTTTTTTCCTCCGCTAAAGAAGGATACGGCGGCAATGAGCCACAACTGCAGCGTTTCTCTTCTCTCTTCCTCCGCTCTCATGCTAGCTCCTCCATAGTGGCAAATAACTTCTCCTCCGCAAGAGAAGAAAGTGGCGGCAATGAAGCACAACTGCCGTGTCTAACCACCCATGATATTTCCATGATATTTCAAAATACGAGGAACATTAAGAAATATTGCAATCTCACAGCTATCAAGCTGAATTCATTTCAATGTCTAAAATATCAAAACTTTCTTCTGACTCATCCGTATAACCGGAAAAATACATTACTTCTTCACTCACCCTTTATGGTATCACTTGCAGTTTAGTCTGTCAGGAGAATGTTAGCCGTAAAGATCCAGAGATAACATTGCCATAAATTCATAAGATTCTATGAAGTTAGCTTGGATGTCTTTGTGAATATCCCCGCTTGATAACCGTTTATCGTATATTTCAGGTACCCCTCATGTACAACATTGCATAGTAGTTCCAGTTGCAACTGGCATGGCCTTAGTGTTGACGATGTTGTCATTGAGATCAATGCGTCCGTCTGCTAAGTATGTCATATGGCCTAGAATAGACCAGAAGTCATGCTTCAAGTCAATACTAACAGCAGGTGAGGTAGTCGTTTTTAATTGCATTGTGCCGTGTGAGCCAAATAAACTCATGAGCTAGATGGTCCATAGCTTCCTAACAGTAAATGCTATATAAGCAAAAAGAAAGTATCTGCTTTTTTTCTATATTCAATTAAAAATTCTACAAACATATTACTAATTAAAATGACTACAAACTACGTTACATTACTACAAAGCCGATGCCACAGGGAGCGAAATATTATGTCTACCCTGCGGCCGTTCTAAAAGTGATTAAAAAATACATAAAACTACATACAACCATTACAGAAAAAAGAATTATAGAATACAAAATGATAATACGGATACAAGCAAAGGTAGCCTGCAAGTATCTGCTTGTTGTTGGAGGGCGTAGTTTTGAGATGTTTGGGATGTTGCTTGGTCACTTTGCATTAAGATTAGCGCATAGTTTCAAAAATAGGGAAATTCACTCATTTCTAGGACTTCCATTCCTTTTCACGTCCATGTCTTGGAAGATGTGAAAAAAGCCGAATTCTATTGGAGCACGAAGTTTGACTGAGAAATAGTTGTCAATCAGTTGCATACAACTGATGTCCCCAGAACACTTTAAATCTACCTCTATACAAAAATTTCCCAAAACGTTAGCTGTACATCGTTGGCGATTATTCTATTCCAAATAAGACATGTATGATTTAAATTTTCTTTGAACACGGTTTCAGATGGTATTCATTGCTTAAATGACCATACAGCATCCCCTATGCCTTTCAATCAACACTACACGTAATTTTTTGTCAGACGAAACTAAGAATTCCGGCCAGTACTGAAAGTTTCTTGAAATTATCAGATTTTGAGTACTCGGAGTTTCTTATTAGTGTCTTAAAGATTTCATAACAATTTTCATGTTCACCACCTGTATCTCCATGAACATTTCAAAACCATGTTGTTTGAAGCCTGTCCAATGTTTAGTCAAGTACCGTCCGAGTTATAAGAAACAGGGAACCAGTGAAAATAAAGTGAAAATATGTCAGCTATTTCCTTTGACAAAATGAATAGTTTCTTGAGTTGTATTTCCCTCCCAATACTGGAGTTTTGTAATTTTTAGCGATCTGAGAATTGAGTTCCTTATAAGCAGCTTCTTATGAAAAATTACGTTTAGTATGAGCTGGGTGAGTGGATAGTAGCGATTTCTAGGACTCAACATATTCAACGTAGTAAGTCTAATATACTGTACTCCAGTTCCTTATGTCCTCTCATTTTGCTGTGGTTACTTTTGTCAATTTGTTGGTTGGTTGGTTGGTTGGTTGGTTGGTTGGTTGGTTGGTTGGTTGGTTGGTTGGTTGGTTGGTTGGTTGGTTGGTTGGTTGGTTGGTTGAGTAAGGTTAATCACAAGGAAACAAGGAATTTTGATAGTAGGCCTCAAGACCGCCTAGCCTCACTCCATTAGGACTCTCAACTTACGTTCATCTTATTAAATTGAAGTTCTGTGCCTTATTTCCCCTCAAAAGGGACAAAAATCTCCCTCGGGGCACAGATCTGTTCCCCCAACCAATGAGAGTGAAAGATGGCGAATAACTTGATAGGTTTGGCTCATTTTTCTTCAATTTATACTTCCCGCCAAAGACAAACAAGTGCGCATTCGACTGAGCGCAAATTTAGGAGATCTTTTGCGTCCCCTTACAAGCAAAATATCATTTGAAGATAGGAGTTTTTTGCTTAAATAGCTCCAAGAAATATCCATCTAAGCACTGATAGCTTGTTTTACAGCGTAGCACGCCAGGAAGACTGCTTTTTTCAGGGTTTTAGGGTAGGTGGTTTTGAGAAAAAACTAAAGGTGATGTAGTTTTAGCATCCATCAGCCTACCAACAGCAATAAGTATGAATATGCAAGCAATCTGTAAGGCTAGGGTCAAACATTGCATTATGGTCGCGCCAAATCTAATTGATTTGGATTCGACATGAGAGCGACTCTGGTGTGGCTTTGGGTCAGACGTCGTCACAGCAACAACAACGACTCTCTCTACAACTTTTGGCACGAAAGATAAAATTACGGAACGAAATTGCTCCGGTAAGGAAGGAAATTATTTTGATGAAGCTGATCCAGTACAGTGACATACATTTATTTTTCTCAGCAACTGATGCATCTTATTTGACACATGTCAAATTCGACGTCTGACTCCAAGACACTTTCGCATCGCATTATGCGACTGAACCAGTCGAATCTTATTATTAGGTCGACCCAAATCACAACTGCCGTACACGTTTTTTTTTATAAGAAACTGGTTTATAAGAAACTAGTACTAAGATGGCCAAAATTTTAAGAAATTATAGTGCTATGTCTGAGAAAAACTAAGATACTTTTCAAAGTTAAAAGCATAAATATCGTAGCAAATAGGTCATTGAAACTTTATTCTTGAGCAATATTATCTAACCATTTGTGTTTTCAACATAACAGAACACTGCTTATTCCTTTATGATTTTTTAAATGTCAAGAAACATATCTGCCGCAGTGTTAGCGACCACATTGCTAATTCTGCATTCAAAAAATAAGTAACCAATTAAGAAACTTTTAGTACTAAATTGGACAAAATTTCATGCGAAATTAAGACAATTTTAGTACTATGGCCTGATCCTAGTTTCTTATATAAAAAAAAACGTGTACTCCATCAAACATCGTATTTGGTCGCGCCGAATACAACTATCTGATTCGGCGCGGCCAAAATGCGGCGTATGACCCGGGCCTAAGGACCGCCTATCCTTCAGAGGTATTTAGGTTTTTCCTATAAGTAGAGCAATGAAACTGTGGAGACACATCATGGTTCCTATGACTGTGCTTTGTTCCTTGTAACTGGACTGGAAAGCTTCCTTGTCAATGAGATATATTTAGATTTTTTACTCCATGCAAATGCAAGTTTTAACCCTGCACAAGTAGCAAAATTGCACTTGTTTCTAATTGAGAGAGATCTGAACTTTATTACAATTCTTTAGTCATTAGTTTTAACCAGTTAGATAGGTAGCAATCTGTAGGCTTTGAAACACTTCAACTTTATTTTACTCATCCAGTTGTGTAATAGTTATTCTTTCATAGGACACTTTCATGCTAGGCCTTATTGTTGTGAAAAATATTTTCCTGAAAGCTCTATCATCACTACCTACCAGGGAGGATTGGTCAGGGTCACGAAAGCCGCTTTGGAGCAACTAATCGCTATTGTTCATTATCAATAAAAGCAATGGGACAATTCAAAATTTTAACTCTACGAAACAACAAAAGCGGCGTAGGAAATTCTTAGTAGGAGCATGTGCTAAAATTTGAAAGGACTCGACATAGCTATTTCGAGTAGTTGTAATAAACCGGTCAAAGAAGACGACTAAGCACCAATTGTTTCTTTAGCTACACAATGACACAGTACGTTTAAGACCCCGTTCACACTACTCCGTTTTTGCATGAAAACTGATATGTTTAGCACCGTTTTTGGCTTTGCGTTCACAATAATCCACCCTAAAAACGGATCTAAACGAATGCGCTTACAAAAACGGAGCTGAATATAAACAGAGCTAAACAAAAAGTCATATCTCTGATGTGAACACCAAAAATGGAGGAATTTGAATACGCTAACAACAAAAAACCTTGTTAGTCTTGTAATTCAAAAGAGACAGTCAGGTGCGTTTTTGAGAACAAGTCTGAATACTTGTTGCAAGATATCCGTTTTAATCTGAAAACGGAGTAGTGTGAACAGGGAGGAAAATTAGCTCCGTTTTTATGAGTAAAAATGGATCTAAATGAAAATGGACTAGTGTCAACGTGGCCTCAGAAGGGTGTATTTATCAGTTGGCCAGCTTTTAACCATGTCGATTCCTTTACGAAAAATGCTACGTGCGCTGGACCTGAGCTTCTTATATCAAATGTGTGCATCACATGAGTGGCTAAGCCAGGCTACCACAGAATAAAAATAGAAGCTTTGTCTGAGGTCACAGACTCGCAGACAAAGAAGTCTCTATTTAATTCTATTACTGGATGGGGATGTTCTTTTAACCGGACCCTACGACCCTACGACCCCGGACCGTACGACCATACGATTCTGGACCCAAGTTTATATCTTTAGCTGCCAAGTCTGAATCAGCACTTATGGTTGATTGGTGAACGTGCAAGACATTAGTATGTGTCAATGTTACCTGGCCAGTGGCCAAGCACAATTCGCTGTAGTCGTACTGAGCAAAGAACAGCACTATACATTAAGACACCCAGTCTTGTAAACAATACCGTCCCCTCGATGAATGAAAATGAAATCGTGAGAAATCTATGTCGAACATCCACAGATATATCCTTCTTTGCTTGATTCAAATCATAAAATCAAATGTATTCACTTATAAGTTTAAGGCCATGAAAATAGCAAAAGATATGAGGGAACTGGAGAGCACGATAAAGCGTTTCGATCGCTGGAGTTGTGCCTTGGGCCATTATTCCTAGGCCACTCAGGTTGCTTGAGAAAATAGTAAAGAAGTAGGAAATCTAAATCCTGAATGAAGATATTTCTTTATTCTCGTCCAGATCCTCAGTCAGCGAGGAACAGTTATATTTATATTGAAACAACGCGTTTTTAAAACTGCCTTCCTTCAGATATCATTTGCCTGTCAGTCTTATTCTTAAATCTGCTTCAGTTGCTGAACATTTGAATCACAGCAAAATAATTTATTATCAGTAAGTATGAATAAATCATCAAGTCTTGCCTGGTAAATATATTGAGCTTGGGTCTAGGGTCGTATTGTCGTATCGTCCGGGGTTGCAGGGTCATAGGGTCCGGTTAAAAGAACATCCCGGCTGGAGGTTGTATAGCATGTGGTTTTGTTCAACATCAATGACCGCAATGAGACGGATCAAAGCTGTTCAAGGAACGCTTTCAGTCTGGCAGTAGAGAAGGATCTTTAAATATACAAAGATGGCAGCAAAGGATATATACGAAGCACAAAATATTGCGGAAGGACCACTGGGTTCCCGGACAAATGCAACCGATGAGATATCAGGAGACGTTGATACAACAGTCGTTCCTTCAGCTGAGACTGTTCAAGGGAAAGAACTTCGGAGAAAAATTGGCCCGGTTTACGCTGTTGCTTATGCCATTGGGATATTACTTGGCAGTGGAATTTTCATTTCCCCGAGTTTAATTGCAAGGCAGACAAGCAACATGGGAACTGCTTTGATAGTGTGGATTATTACTGCTATACCTTGCATCTGGGGTGCATTTTGTCTCTGTGAGCTTGCTTGTATGTTGCAAAAAGCTGGAGGAACCTACCTATATATATTTGAAGCATACGGTGAATGTGCAGCCTTTGTAGTCTCCTGGTCAAAATTGATTATTGTCATTCCTTCTGGTACTGCAGCTGTTTTAGTTTCGGCTGGACAGCATATCGTAGAACCATTTTATGAAATAAATGCAGCAAATGGGGCCTGGCTTTCTAAGGCAATTGCAATTTGTTTCATCCTTGCGAGTTTTATCATAAACTGCTTCAGTAACACGTTCGTTGGCAGGTCTCAAGTGTTTTTTACTTCAATTCAAGCACTGACTGTGATCTTTCTAGTAACTTTGGGGATCTACAAAGCTTCATTTGGAAATTTTGAAAATTACATCATCATGTTCGAAGGGTCCGGTTATTTTGAAATTGGGAGCTTTGGCCTTGCGCTTTATAATGGCCTATGGGCCTATGAAGGATGGTCCCAATTAAACAATTTATCTGAAGAGCTTAAAAACCTTGAAAGAGATCTCTGGTTGTCCATTGTGATTGGCTTACCATTCGTGATGTTTTGCTATGTCATGATCAACTTGTCATTGATGTCTGCTTTGACACGTGATCAAATTGCTAACTCACCAGCAGTGACGTCACTCTTTGTAGAGACAGTTCTTGGAAAGAAAGCAACATTCGTCATGCCCCTTGCGGCATCAGCCACTTGTTTTGGCTGCATTAACGCTGCATTGTTTATGCTGGCACGTTCAGTTCTATCAGCAGCGCGAGAGGGACATCTTCCTAATTTCATTTGCTTCATACACAAGAAGCGGCGAACGCCAGTGGTGGCACTGTTCGTCCTAACGCTAAACTCAGCCATTTGGATTTTAGCGGCCGGTGCAAATATTCAGTCACTTTTGACGTATTTCTCCTTCGCACTTTGGACAGAATATACTTTGGCTATATTCGCGGTAGTAGTTTTCAGAATCAAACGGCCTGCTGCAACGAGGCCGTTTAGAGTATGGCTTGCAAACCCTATTGTCACCACTGTCATAGCGCTATTCTTGGTTTTTGTCCCTTTTATTCGAAGTCCCATCGAATCTTCAGTTTGTTTACTCATCATATTGACAGGGCTACTATTCTACTTCGTGTTTGTCAAGAAAAAGGACAAATTGCCTAAATGTGTACTCTCTTTGTTGAAGTCTATTGAAGATGTCTTTCATCGATATTTCAATCTCGTTCCCTGTGTTTACAAAGAAGAAAATTGCGACATTCATGCAAATCAACAACTTTCATAAACTTTATACAAGGCTCTGAACTGCGTCGTGCTCGTCAAGCAAAAGCGATTGCCCAAATATGTTCTCTCACCGTTGACATTTGCACTGATATTTCAAATTCATTCCATGTGTTTCTGAAGAACAAACTGGTGAAATTGGTGCAGGACAATAAACTGGATAAACTGTAGTTAGACCTACTAATTTACTTCGTCCTCGTCAATAAACAAGACCGATAACGCAAATATGTGCCCGTTTCGTTGGCATATGTGTTTGCGAAGAAGAAACTCTTGACATTGTTGCAGATTAAAAAACTTTAAACAGGGCTGCCAATCTACTTTATGTCCACTCAGAAGATGGATAGCCTGCGTGCAGACGATACCCAAGGGCGAGGATGTCACACTGAGAACGATGGTCCTACCTTTGTCCGAAAACTGGTAGTTCACGAAAAAATTTTGCATCATCATTGTGCCGAAAACTGGTTGTTTTGATGACAAGTTTACGTTGTTATTTTTCTTCGATTTGATGGACAATTTAATCACTGGCGATGTTTGTCCCGGAAACCGGTAGTTTCGGCCAATTATTGTTTTTCCAAAGCAAGTGGTACTCGTAGCCATGAAGGCACAGGTGTTCCAACTGGTTTTTCTTCCTCATTAAAATCTAATGTCGTTCGCAGCGAATCCAGAAGAGAATCCTGCAGGCACCTTTTAGCTATTCGGAAGAGAATCAGAATGGAACGAAATTTTGCTACATTCTATACAATTTTCGAATGTGCACAAGTGTGATAGAAGCTCTAACGCCACTCGATCGATCCTCGTGTATAGAAATGTATAAAAACAACGCTCGATCCAGGCTCTTTTGTAGGATAGCTAAAAGGTCTATTATATCCATAGAGCAGCAGTGTCCCCAAATTGGTAGTCTTCAAACGGCAATTCTGAAGCTGTCCCTAGGTTCTGAAAGAAAAAGTGGTTGATATTTCTTCTGGTTTGTCTCAAAACTGGCCTTTTTTCCGTAAATTTGACGGACAAAGGAGGAAACCGCTTTAGTGAAAAAGTGGAATTCCTTGTCTTGTTTTTGTAAATTTGGCGGACAAAAGCAGAACCACTCATGTGAAAATTTTTATTGCTGGTCTTTTGAGCTTTAATTTAGTGGATAAAGGTAGAACCAGCTTACAGGTAAGCTTTCGGATTTTGACTAGATAAGAAATGAGAAAACTTTATTTATGTGAGAAGTTGATAGAAAAGGACTGATTTTAAAATCTTACCGTTGTCCCCAAAACTGTTTGTTTTGGACAGGAAACTCGTGGTGTGTCATAAAACAACCGGTTATTCGTTCTAATTCCTTCGGAAAAGCTGGGGTCAAATATTTTACATTACTTGCCCGCCCCTGGATACCCAAGCAAAAGGTATCGTCTGCGCAACGTCGCTCAATATCGAATATCATATGGGTGACCATATCATTTCAATGGCAGTTTAGAAGGCCCTCTCCCTTTACCACCTGTGCATTGTCTGCTTCAGGGTACTTGAAATTCCAGAGTATTGTGTTATCGATGAAGTTTGCTAAGAGAACAAAGCGAAACCTGAGATTTAATCACATGATAACTGCTCTCAAATCTGATTGCTTCCTCGTTTCGCAGGAAGGCAATGTTACCGGCTGTTACAACAATACGCTTTCTTTGCTATCAAGTAAATGCTGATGCCTGCACTACACGAAAGAGAGCGTCATTGGGCCGACTATACGCTTTTCTTTGGTATGGTCTGCAAGCAAGCTAGAAGATGAACAGATGGGCTAAATGTTTACCCTCTTTGTTTCTATCTATTAAATAAGTAAGGAAGTAAGTAAGCATACGTTTGCCACAAATTAAAAGGAAAAAATTTACAATGGTTAAAAGAAAAGGAAAAGATAAATAAATGAACAAATAAAATATTTACAATACATTTTACACAGCAAATTTCATAAAAGCAAGTTAAAACACCCCCAATTAAAGTGGGAGGGATAGCATTAAAAGATCGAGTTGACCTTATTTCCATAATGGTCCCCTTAGAGGTGATTGTAAAAAATTATAAACATTATATTTGTATGTACTTTTGGATAAAGCATGAATATGGTAAGGCCGAAACATGAATGTCCGAGAGGATGTGCGGTTTTAGTAGAACACATATATGTCTTTTTCCTCTCTCTGTATATTTTGGAAAAAAGTTTCCTTGATCTTGTGCTTAAACGAATTGATATTATTTGTAGACTTTAAATCAGAAGATAGGCCATTCCACATTTTGGCCCCATATAGGACAGGCACTTTTGGCCAACGCTACTTTTGCGAAATGGAAGGTTTAATTTAGACGTTCTTGTCACTCGGCTTTGGTCGACTGCTTGGAAAATTTCGTCAGCATAAGCTGGAGCCATTCCTTTGAAAAATTTCATAATGTTTACACATGTATGTTGATCAACTCTGTTCTTTGTTGGAAGCCAGTTTATAGCTTTGAATTCTGTAGCCCCTACATGTGCTGTGTTTTTTAGATTCTTTATTGAAGGTGTCTTGTATCCTTGCATCAACATTTCAACCTCGTTCCATTGATGCATACCAATAGCTTGTATAAACTTTAGGCTGTATGAATCGTTGTGACAATTGTGAATAATAGGATTCATTTAGTAATTTCCCCTTATTGCATCGAATAGCATTTGATTTTTTCTTATAAGAACAAGACAGATAGTATAATTTAGAATGAATTTAATGGGATGAATTTCCGGTAAGAAGACGCGAAAAGTCTGGTAAACAGTTTCAGAATTGAGTTAGATGCAGTAGCGGATTTAGGGGGCGAACGGGGGCAACTGTGCCCCCTTTCACGATCAAAACTCAGCTTGGCGCCCCCGTTTCGGCAAGAAGAGTGCCCCTTATCCTGACCCAAGTGTACTCTTTTTTCCGTTTTTCCTTCTGAATGTTGGGAAACATACAAACTAGGCGTTATTCAGCAGAAAACCAGAGAGTTTTTCTTGAATAAAGGCCCATAAATTTTAGTACGTCTTCGGTGCGCTTACTTTTATTATATTTTTGGCGCCCACTCTCCAAACTGCCTCCCCCCAATTCAACTTCAGGCTAGATCCACCCCTGGTTAGGTGTAGATTGAATAATGTGATGTATCGTTGTTGTTGATGTGGTATGTGGTGACGACATTGTTGTCTATGTCAGACTCAACTCAGCCTTCTTTTTTCTGCGACATGAAGTGGTGTTCATCAGATCAATAAATCTACCTGATGAGTCAAATGATAAAATTCCACTGATAAGAATCTTCAAGAGGATGATAAGATTAGATTCTTGTCTCGAGGCTCTTGAGCGCAAGTATCCATTTTAATTCATGAAATCTGAATACAAACAGTAGTTTTGACATATCGGGGATAAAATGAGACAGTTTTCAATTGCTAGACTGATGACATGTTCGTTGTGATCGCTATTGATAGACTGATGGACGCTCCAACTATCCATACAAATGTTTCCTCAATCCAAGAATCAACAAACCTTTCACTGTGAACCAGGGGTTCCTCATTTTTAAGGTCAATTAGCTTCCATGAACTTCACTGCAGCATTGAGAATTTCCAACTGTCGAGGGTCGCTTGCCTCGCTTCTGAGACTACACTGCAGCCTCATTCCAGAGGGCAAACGTAAACGTGTTCATCTCCGTCTCAAAATTTTACATCAAAGTCCATAAGGCCCAGATTGAGCAAAAGTAAAAGTGTCATCGTTGTTGTTATTATTGTTGTTGCTGTTGCGATATCTGGGACTATGTGGTGAGGCTATATCATTGCTTTGATATTCAGGGAGCAGGATTTTTTCAAACGCCGAGCGTTTTTATTCATTGACCCGGTAGCTATCCAGCAACCCCACCGTGTGTCCCAAAAAACGCAACAGATTTTAAAAACTCTTAACACAAGCTGTTTCAACTTAAAAACAAATAATGATTTTCTCTAAACTTACAATAATTGGATAAAATTTTAAAGCATTTTCAGGATTTTTGGTGACCTGATTGCAGAGTTATGAATCAACAAACTCTAAATTTGCTGTCATTGTAAAATCATAGCTGCCAACATTAGCGTAAAGTACACTGCAAAATTTCAGGCGTGGCATCATCTGCAGCTTCACAGGATTACAGACAGCACTCATAATTTGATCAAGAAACTGTGACAAAGGGATCCCTTGATGATTACTGAGTTGTCTATTTTCGAGGGAGCTCTCAGTGTTCATTTCCAGTTGAAAGTATTACTCTAATAATGGCCTAGTCATTTTAGAAAAAGAAACAGTGTCTCGACAGAAATCTTCATAAAGGTGTCTGTACAATGTGCAATTAATTTCTGTGGTTCCATGCTTGTCAGCAATCTTCGGTAATTGCTGAGACTGCATGTTTTATGATTTGACATTGTAATCCACCATCGCTAATGCAGCTGCTCTGGTTTGGCAATTTTGAAGTTTGCTGATTTTCAACTTTACAACCAAGGCACCAAAAATATTGGACAATATATCAAAATTTATTCTAATTATTGTAGATTATTTCAAAAATAATCCTTTGGTAATAAGTATGAAACAGCTTCCATTAGAATTTATCAAATCTGTTTCATTTTTTTCCGGGACATGCGGTTGCAAATCCACTCACTTATTTATTGGTTGTCACACATATGGAGCTTTTACATGACTTTAAAATTCAATTTTGAGTCAATTGTGACATCAAGCAGTTATTCTTTGCCTTTTGGGAGGTTCATGGGTTCATCACGATGCGTCCATTATATTGGGCTACTTTTTAGATGCTACGGTAAAACCCCGCAAATAAGAACATACTTTTCTAGAATATAAACTGACTACAATCTCTTACAAAAGTGTTGGACCCCTATGAAAATCAACATTTTGCAGAAATATTGTCCCCCTCCCCCCTTTTAATTGTTAATTGCTTTGGTAAATCATTCTTTTTCTAGATCTGCGTGAAAAGAACCCTCTTTGCAATTCATGCAACATTGACACGGGGAAGGGGGGGACAAGAATTCGAGTTTTTCAACAGGGGTCCAATACTTTTGTAAGAGATTGTAGATTCTTATAAATGGGGTACTAATGACACTTAGGACACTTATGACTTTGATGAATATATAGCGATACAGTATGTGTTTAAATATTATAGGGTATGATATTTTGTCGTTGAAAAAGCATTTGATATCATACAGCTTGATGAAACAATTTACATATCCCTGAAAAATGTTAGAGATTTAGTTATCAATAGTTTAAGGTTTTTTAACACTGACATGATGAAATTTCTTAATTAAGTGTACCATCTCACAACAACCTTGAAATAAATCAGTCTTTTTTGGTTCTTAACTTTGGGTGTCTTTCCCCACAAAATCAGACGGCAGGTTCTTATTTTGCTCTGTTCTTATTTGCCGGGTTTTACTATATTGTCCAAAAGATGATTTTCGTGTCGCTACATCGTCGTCCTACTCCCAAAAGGCAAAACTAAACTCTTCATTAAATTTATTTGCTTCTTGACAACACCCCCCCCCCCCAATAAGGACCCCGCCGGACCTTGAAAATACAGCGGGGAAATTACGAAAACATACATTTTCAGCGGGGATTAGAAATATCATGACGGGGAAATGTAATTTCAGGCTATCATCTATGATGGAACTTACTTACTTTTGATGGGGAAGCAAAGATTTCAACGGGGAAACAACAAAAACAAGCTGGGAAAGTGTTTAAACTCAAATCTTGGCGGGGAAACGAGTTTTCCTGGCGGGTCATCCTTTAACTTTGGCGGGCTTTGTTTCAGCGGGGTCATTACTGGGGGGAGGGGGTTGACGGCATAGGTTCCAAATCTTAAAAAAGATTAGTGTAAAATTCGATGACCCATTTCTTTGGACTGAATGGCTTCAAAGAAACTTTAGCTGTTTTGCTATAATTCTTCCATTAGTCTTTTTTAAAATATTTAATATTTTCAGAATTACAGCGTCTTTCTTCTTCGAGACTTCAAGACTTCAATAAAAGTTAAGACCATCGTAACTTCTAAACTGAATCACGTCGAATAATTACGTCGAATGTAATTTCTAAACTGAATTTACAAGGAATCACGTCTTCAGTCTATATGCAAACCACCTTCGATAGATACCAACAAAGAAAGTGCACATTTGAGCAATTTTTCTTTCTTCATGACGAACACGAAGTATATTTGCAGCCCTGTTTAAAATTTATTGATTTGCATCCATGTCACGAGTTTCTTCTGTGTAAATAACAAGATTGAAATACCTTTCCAAACCACCTTTGATAGATTTCAACAAAAAGTGTACACATTTGGGCAATTTCTCCTTCTTCATGACGAACACGAAGTATATTTGCAGCCCTGTTTAAAATTTATTGATTTGTATCCATGTCATGAGTTTCTTCTTTGTAAACACATGGTACAAGATTTAAATACCTTTGCAAACTACCTTCGATAGATTTCAACAAAGAGAGAACACGTTTCGGTAATTTGTCCTTTTTCTTGACAAACACGAAGTAGCTTGGTAGTCCTGTCAATATGATCAGTAAACAAACTGACGATTCGATGGGACTTCGAATAAAAGGCACAATAACTAAAAATAGTGCTATAATTGTGGTGACGATAGGATTTGCAAGCCATACTCTGAAAGGCCTTGTCGCATTTGGTCGTTTGATTCTAAACACAATCACAGCGACTATCGCCAAAGCAAATTCAACCCACATTGCGAAGGAGAAGTACGTCAGAAGTGACTGGATATTTGCACCGGCGCCTAAAACCCAAATTGTAGAGTTCAGCGTAAGGACGAGCAGCGCCACTACTGGCGTTCGCTGCTTCTTGTGTATGAAGCAGATGAAATTCGGGAGATGCCCCTCTCTTGCTGCTGATAGAACGGCACGTGCAAACATAAACAAAGAAGCATTAATACAACCGAAACAAGTGGCAGATGCTGCAAAGGGTATAATGAATGATGCTCTCTTTCCAAGAACTTTCTCCACAAAAAGTGACGTCACTGTTGGTGAGCCAGCGATTTGATCACGTGTCAAAGCAGACATCAATGCAAGGTTGATCATTACATAACATAACGTAACGAATGGTAAGCCAATCACAATCGACAACCAGAGATCTCTTTTAAGATTTTTAAGCTCTTCGGAGACGTTGCTTAAATAGGCCCATCCATCATAGGCCCATAGGCCATTGTACAGCGCAAGACCAAAGTTGCCAATGTCAAATTTACCAGTCCCTTCGAACATGATGATATAATTTTCAAAATTTCCAAACGAAGCTTTGTAGATCCCCAAACCTACTAGAAAAATCACTGTCAGTGCTTGCATCGAAGTAAAAAATACTTGAGACCTTCCAACAAATTTGTTACTGAAGCAATTTATGATAAAACTCACCTGAACGAAACAGATGGCAATTGCTTTAGCAAGCCAAGCCCCAGTTGCAGTGTTTACGTCATAAAATGGCTCGATGATATGTTGCCCAATTGGAACGGCAATAGCTGCCATTGCGGAAGGAACAATGATAGTAAGCTTTGACCAAGAAACAACGAAGGCTGCACATTCACCGTATGCTTCAAATATATATAGGTAGGTTCCTCCAGCTTTTCGCAACATACAAGCAAGCTCACAGAGACAAAATGCACCCCAGATGCAAGGTATAGCAGTAATAATCCACACTATCAAAGCAGTTCCCATGTTGCTTGTCTGTTTTGCGATTAAACTCGGGGAAACGAAAATTCCACTGCCAATTAATATCCCAATTACGTAAGCAATAGCGTAAACCGGGCCGATTTTTCTCCGAAGTTCTTTTCCTTGAACAGTCTCAGATGAAGGAACGACTGTTGTATCAACATCTCTTGATATTTCATCGGTTGCATTTGTCCGGGAACCTATTGGTCCTTCCGCAATATTTTGTACTTTGTATGCATCGTTGATCGCCATCTTTGCGCATTTAGGAATCCTGTTCTCCTGTCAGACTGAATGTGTTCCATGAAATGTTTTGATCCGTCTCATTGCGCTCATTGATGTTGAACAGCAACGAAATGTTTATCCGAAACCGCTGTTACCACCTCCAGCCACTGAATTGAATACAGACTTAAAGTTTGTGACCACAGATAAAGCCCCTTTTGACTACAAGTCCAACTTTGTAGTGTAAGACGCGGCTCGATGTCAGTAATAAAGTCAGTGACGTTCGTTAATGCAATTGCACCCTCCTTGCATATTTCTCACAAATTCGTATATTTCTATACATTTATCCTGTGTTATCTGTCAGATGATTCAACAAAATAAAGACCGTTTCTAGACAAACAAATATCAAACAGTGCGCCCCATCCTCAAAATTTTTATAGCTGCAGTTGGGGCTGAGATAGAGGCAGATTTGGGGGTATGGTTTATCAAGTTGCTTGGGCTGAGCATCCAAAACTCTGTTGGGAAATCATAGCTTCCGTTTTTTTAGCCAAATTAGGCGATGACGTTGGCTTGTCTAGCGCTATTTGTTTACCTTTGCATGCAAGTACCCCTTTAACTTTTTATCTCTGCCAATGAGCACTCAGATTAGGAAAGCGCAAAGTAAGTGCATACAACGGCGCTCATGCATACAAAAAACAGAAATTTCCGGCGATGTTATAGCAAATTTTGACGTCGGCATATTTCATGTTGTTAGACAAATTTGACACATAGGATAGATACTGTTTGCTGGATAAATGGCTATGGTGTTTTCACTGATAGAACAACAACTTCAACCTGAATTGGCACAAACTTATCCTAATTAGCAACTTTATTCCGTATGAAGCACGATGAAAATTTGAGCGATATCTCTCATTAGCATTTTTTTGGCAAAGTTTTCACTAAAATGTTTTTCTTGATGTCCTGTCCCATAGTTTAGTCCCTCAGCCCCACCCAAGCCCACTTGGACAAACCAAAGCTAAGGGCGTATGTGGCCATTTTGAAACACCATTGTTTCAGGCGCGGTTCAAAGAAATCCTATGGCCAGCAAGTCGCGTGTACGCTGTCGGGGGTAGCTTGTTCCAAAAATTTGTCGAAACTCCCATATTAAAGGTTTGCATTTATAGAAGGGTTAGATTGGGACAAAGTGGACAATAGGGAGCGGTCATTTTTAATCCTGGGTACCAGGGCGGATGATTTCTGGCAGGGTATGAAACTTTTTTCTGTTACCTTGTGGGGTACAAAAATTTTAAGAGCAATTTTTATGGGGTACCAAACTATTTTTCTTGAAAATATTTTGAGTGAAGTCATTGATCAAAGATTGAAAAAAAAGTTGAATTGAATGTTTCTCGATTGGAACGGCAACAGCTACTAATGCGGAAGGAACAATGATAGTAAGCTTTGACCAGGAGACAACAAAGGTTGCATATTCACCATATGCCTTTAATATGTATAAGTAGGTTCCTCCAACTGTTTGCAACTTGTTCTTGAAAAATAACGAAATGTTGCTGTGAAACCGTTTTCATTAAGCCTAGTTTCCATACGAACATTTCTTAAAGACTCCCGCCGGGTGTAGTATTACAGGATAAGCGGACCGAAACGCATATTACACCGGCATAGGAGTTTGCGGCATGCCGCAGGAAAAATGTTTCCATATCGTTTTAATTGGATGAGGAACGAATCTGTTTTGTATGATTTGCCAATTTGTCACTTACAAAAGTTGCTGAAGCTCCATTGGAAGCTGCTCCGTATGTATGATGATGATAATGATAATGATAATAATAATAATAATGATGATAATAATAATAATAATAATAATTATTATTATTATTATTAATTATTATTATTATTTGCAATTTCACAGTTTGTACAATAGTAAGATGAACCCAGTTGAATTGTACGAGCTGTGAAATTGCAAATAATAATAATAATAATAATAATAATAATAATAATAATAATAATGATAATAATAATGATAATAATAATGATAATAATAATAATAATAATGATAATAATAATAATAATAATGATAGTAATAATAATAATAATAATGATAATAATAATAATGATGATAATAATAATAATAATAATAATGATAATAATAATAATAATAATGATAATAATAATAATAATAATAATGATAATAATAATAATAATAATAATGATAATAATAATGATAATAATAATAATAATAATAATAATAATGATAATAATAATAATAATGATAATAATAATAATGATAATAATGATAATAATAATAATAATAATTATTATTATTATTATTATTATTATTATTATTAATTATTATTATTTGCAATTTCACAGTTTGTACAATAGTAAGATGAACCCAGTTGAATTGTACGAACTGTGAAATTGCAAATAATAATAATAATAATAATAATAATAATAATAATAATAATAATAATAATAATAATATGATATGATGAGGGATAAGGAGGCCATTGGCCTATTAAACCCTTTAGTGTTCGTTTTTAAGCGCATTCATAGTTGTACTTCTCGTTGCCGCAAAAATTGTCATATAATTTCTCAAATTCTGTAACTGACTTCGCATTGACTATGGTTGCTGGCAAATTGTTCCATTCGTTTATTACTCTGTTTGAGAAATAGTTCTTCCTCAGGCTCGACGATGAAGCAAACTTGAAAAGCTTCAGATTGTGCCCTCTCGTAACTGAAGTACTTCGTTCAAAAAATACTTTACTATCAGTATCGATCATGCCGTGTAACATTTTGAAAGTTGTAATCATATCTCCACGTCTTCTTCTATAGCTTAGCGTTGGGAGATCGAGGGAAAGTAAGCGTTCCGCGTACGGTTAGTTTTTGAGTTCCTTCACTAACTTTGTTGCTCGTCTTTGCACCGATTCTAATGTCTTAATTTGTTTTACTTTACATGGATTCCAAACTGGCGCACAGTATTCAAGGATTGGCCTAACTAGGCTTTTGTAAAGGACATTTAAGGTCTCTTTGTTGACGAATTTCATGGTTCTTTTAATAGACGCTAAAACACCGCTAGCTTTTTTGCGATTGCTGCGATGTGTTTGTCAAATTTGAATTTGTTGTCAGCTATAAGCTATGTGTTGAAGCTCCATTGATTGCCAATATAATACATGCTGAAATTGTACGAGCATAAATATTCTTGCGCGAACGTATCTTGCTGAATCAGTCACATTGCGAACATTTTTAAACACCTGATGAAGAATTCGGAAGGCCAACACCTCACGTGCAATCTTTGTCAGCATATCAGTATTACCATTGTCTCTCGCCCAGAATCTTATTGTTTAAGTTTTGTGCCTCATCGGGTTGGGAAACGCTATACTTCCACTAAGGGCCTGTTTATATGAGGCGGGCTGGCCCGTTAGCGAGCTGGCTCACCTTCAGGTGAGATCCTGCTTACCTGGTCACAACTTTGTAAACATCAGTTTACGTTTATATGCATGCCGGGCTGGCCCGCCTTGCCGAGATCTCGGTTATCGACTACCGGGATCCCGCCTCAAGCGGGCTGGCTTCTCTCATATAACAGAAGAAACGGGCCAGCCCGCCTGTTACGCACGCGCAGCATTACATTTGGCGCCGTGAGTCAGAAAATATTTCCTTGTTCTTTCAATTTTACACAAAAGAATGACGGCACGTGGCTACTAATAGCCGGGCTGGCTCACTTTCGAATCTCTCATATGAAACCGGGCTAGCTTGTTGGCGAGCCAGCTCGCTAACGGGCCAGCCCGCCCCATATAAACAGGCCCTAAATTGCAAGATATTTAAACCGGCATCCAAAACTGGATACCCAAATATCTAGTGAGTAGATAACTTCAAAAAAATTCGGGAAATTTCAAGCCAATTTTGTCCTGGTTGCGCTTTATGAAGGTAGGTAGAATTTCAGAAAAATCTACACACGTTTGTTCTGTCTTCTTCGCGTATTCGCCGTCTGATTGGTCCGTGAAAAATGAGCCTTTGAAGGTTTCCGGCCATGGGATACGAGCAGAAATCGGCTAAAACATTTGATTCCTATCTTGTCGTGATTTAGGGCTATCGAATTTTGACACCGATATACCCCACACTATATTCAATTTTAAGTTTTCAAGTATCTTAATAGCAATCCCACTTTTCATTCTTCTAGGGTTCGAACCAATCATTATTGAGAATATCCTTGAGAAGGATGAGCTACGGACGGATGTAAACAAAATATCTGAAAAAATAAAAGAAGTTGGTGCAGAGAATATTATTTGTTTAATGACAACAACAAGCTGCTTTGCACCACGAGTACCAGACAGGTAAGCATCATCATCATTATCATCATCACCACCACCACCACCACCACCACCACCACCACCACCACTACCACCACCACCACCACCACCACCACCACCACCACCACCACCACCACCACCACCACCACCACCACCACCACCACCACCACCACCACCACCACCACCACCACCACCACCACCGTCACTGTAGAGATCCATAAGGTATTGCCTTCTTGAAAATTAATCAAGTAAGTAAGTAAGTAAAAATTTGCCATTAAAATGATAAAAAAGGACAAAGATCATAAAAAGTTTAAAGGAAAAGAAAAAGAATCTAATGACAAGTGTACTCTATAATACAAATTTTAGATGTAAAATATAGATTAAAAACACCCCCAGTTTAAAAATGGCAGGGATGGCATTAAAAGGTCAATACAACCTTGTTTCCATAATGGTCCCCCAGAGGTGTCAAAGAAAAAAAGGAATGTTTGATGTAAAGTTGAAAGCAATGCTGCATTTTAGATTTGTTGATGGGTAATTTCTGTGAAGCTTTTAGAAATTTAATAATACATATAAGAGCTATTTTCTCGATTCTGAAGATCGTTAAAGAATTTATCCTTGATCTTATGCTTGAAGCTGTTGACATTATTTGAAGATTTTAGGCCCGACTGCATTGTAAACAATTATTTGATCTTTCGCAAACAGGTTTGCAAATTACGGTAGTTTTATGTTTTCTACGAAAATTGTCTTGAATTCTTAAAAAAGAAGAAAAAGAAAAATACTGTAATTCTGAAAATATTAAAGATTTCAAGGGGGTCCAACGGCTGATTTACTGTAAAATAGTTCAACTTTCTTTGAGGCCGTTAAGTTCAAAGAAATAGGTCATAGAATTTTACTCTCAGCTTTTTAAAAATTTGAAACCTATGCTTATTTAAGATATTATATTTTGGCAAACGTCGATGCATTATTTTGGCACACTCGATGTGTCAACTCTTGAACAAATCATTGATTCATTATATGTATGTTGTTATATAAACCTTGCTCTCATCAGCATTTTCTTCTTATTCTCGTAAGGCTTGAAGAAGCAGCTGAACTATGCAAAGCACACGACATCCCTCATATTGTAAACAATGCATATGGCGTGCAATCTTCAAAATGTATGCATCTGATAGAACAGGTAAATGAGTTGTCCATTTGAATGCTTCAAAGATTACTATTAAAGTGTATTTTCCACCTAAAGCCTCGTTCACACCAGGTCGTTTCGGTCGTTAAGATCGTGCAGAAAGACCCAAAAGACAAAGGATTCAAACTCTAAGTCTTTGCCTTTCGGGATTTTTGCTCGAGCTTAGGTACCCAAACGACCTAGTGTCAATCAGGCTTAAACATTCAGATTTAAGTCTGTTTTCACCGAAAGCAATTTATAGACTTACTAACGTGATCCGTTGTGTCGCTCCACACTTTATTGAATTTACTCGTTTAAACTACGACTCAGGTATTTAGCATTCGTTTTTGAACTTTTTTTTCAAATATCCTGAACAAGCGGCCAAAAAGTTTGGGACAGCGTTAATTCTCGTTTTCACTTTTTCTTCTTTAAGGAACGTTGCCCTTCAGCAGGAGCTGTTTTCCAAGGGGCTCTCCTGTAAAGACATTAAAAGTTCAAGCCTTGATAGCTTTTTAATAATTCTCTAGAACGTTTTCAGGTAAAATCTGAGACATTCTCTAGTTAATGCAATTCCTGATTTAAAAAACGCAGTTTGATTAGAAATTTGACCAGGAGGGTTATAATGACGATCATTTTAAAACGAGAGACAGTTCGATGAGATGATATTTGAAGACAATTATTGGAGGCAATTCACGTATGCGACAATTCCATCATTATAATCTTGAAAGATGGAAACAGCAAGAACAAGACGGTAACATGGGTAAGCACGGGGGGGGATATGGATAGCGCCAACAATGTAAACAAATTTGGCTAACCCTAGTCATATGATAAGAACCTAAACTCTGGTTACTGCCGAGATGGAAAAGGCGCGTAAAGCCACGTAAAGGAACAGCAGGACAAGACGTTACATTAGACGTTATGATAGGTTGTCCCATAGGCAGCTCGGACACTGTTGTTATGCTGTCTGATCTAACCATGAAACAATAATCATTCAATTCTCATCCAAGCCAAGCAATGTTTGTATTCCATTGCAACATTGTACTTTGGTTAGACCCTCGCTTCAAATTCTGAGTTCAACTGCAAGAACAATCCGCCTCCCAAACTTTCCCTAACGAAATTCCCTCGCAGTTGTCGCTGCGAGGGCATTTCGTTAGGGTGAGTTAGGTTGGTAGAATGCTGTTGCAATTCAGTTTGGATTCAGAATTAGCAATAGCCTTTCGATGGAAGATTGTTCGTTTGTTTGTCACTCACCCGATATTTACTTTTTGTATGATATAGGCATCTCGGAAAGGCAGATTGGATGCATTCATACAAAGTACAGATAAGAATTTCATGGTTCCTGTCGGTGGCTCTATCATTGCTGGATTCAATAAAACTTTCATTGATAATATCAGCAAGACTTACCCAGGTATGTGTCAGCGACAGCCTTTTCAATAAGAAGTTCCGAAAAAGGATATTGGTGAGATTTTTACCACTAAGTACTGTGTTAACCAAAATATCTATAGGGTGTCTGAAGAAATTGTTCGACGTTTGATTGAATATTAAAAAATAACGATGCGCTGAGTGGGCATTTGGTCAAGTAACCCTTTTCCTGAAAGTTTAAATTAATTTTTGACACAGGAATCGTGCATGTTGGCTGAAAATTCATGGAGTTACAAGGCTCTGAAGTTCAAGTTTGTGCAAAAGCTGAAACCTGAGGCCTCGAAATGGCATCTTTGGTAAAAATCCCATCGGATATCGTTTCTGTTATTTCTAAATTGCTTCAGTGCGATAACCTAACTTTCAAGCATATGGATGCTTTAAGGAGACTGATTCAGTCTCGTCGATTGTTTTGAACCACTGTTTTTAGGAATCTGAAATGTTAAGTAAATTTTGGCGATGATTGCAGGAGTTGAATCACTTTAGAAGTCCTTTTTTAGTTTGCTTTTATATTAACGTGAAGTATGACACTGAATAAGCATCTTTTACCTCGGTATTCGAGCTTTTTGCATTACAAGTAATCTTGGGGGTCTTTGGTTCTCAGCTATCGCAGATTTTTGAGCTTTGAAACTTCGTAACTCAGTGAATTTTCAACCGATGTGCAAGATTCTGGTCTCTAGTAGTTCTTTGTTTTGAAATCATGTAATGTCTTCAGGAAGCTTGCAACTAAATAATTGAATTTGCAGATTACCTTGTTTGGTTCTCAACCTACAAACCTACTCATGCAATCACTTTATTTGGTTGCAGGTACCTTTGCTTGTATCCTTATTTTCAGTTTATATTTTATAATTTCTTTTGCTGTAATAGTTATATGTAGTTTTATGTAGCTTTTAATTACTTTTAGAATGGCCGCAGGGCAGACATAGTATTTCGCTCCTGGTGGCATCGTCTTTGTAGTATTGTAACTTAGTTCGTAGGTATTGAAAGTAATAATATGTTTGTAGGATTTTTAATTGAATATAGAAAAAGACCCAGAAATTGGGAAAATGCAGAGAAAGGGTTTGTATGGGAACCAAGATTCCACATTCCATTCTGGTCCATGATTTACGTACTATTGAAATTGAAATTCAAATCTAAAATTGACAATGTCATTGAATTTGAACTTCAGTGCCAAATAAATCATGGACTAGAATGGAACGTGGAATTCTCGATTCCCATCCCATGCAGACTCCTTGCCGAAATTTTTCTAATTTTTCTAACTTCTCCTTTTAACGATTCAGATCATGGCAAAACATGGCCTAAGTTTCGTTTTCAGTAAAAGTGAGGCTCTCTAGGACTTGTAAGCACGTGTTAGACCAAAATCAGCATTCTTTGAGACTGGCAGTGCAAGTGTATCTGTTTTCTTGCAAATTCCATCCACATATTATACGGTGTCTAATGTTATGTTTGTGGTTTGATTACCATGAGTCCATTATTTAAGGGTGTTTTCAGCTTCTGTACCATAAATCATTTGGCCATCAATCTTCCACCCATCTGTCCCTAGAGTGAAAAACGACAATTCCGTTAGAGCTATCAGATAATCTTGTTAACTCCTCTGATTCCATTTTGTTTAAGGTAGAGCGTCTGCAAGTCCAGTTATTGATCTGTTCATCACTCTCCTTTCTTTGGGGCTGAATGGATACAAGAAACTATTAGCCGAAAGAAAGGTAAGCCTTTTTCCTCAATAATAACTTATTTCCATACCTAGTCAACCGAAAAAGGCCCGTCTTGTAAAGGGCTACTGCTCCCTGAGTACTGCTACTGCTACTTCTCCGGCGTGTTAAGCAATGATATTTTGCAATAGCTGATTGTATAGCCAACATGTTTCATTATTTTTTAGAATGTTGCGGCTGAAATCAGTGATTCCGTTCAGATTTTGCAAGGGATTTTCTAAGAGAATTCCTTTTGAGTAACCTTAACAACATGCTAAAATTTTGAAGCTTTTGAAATTTTGAAGAAATTTTAACATAAGGAAAAGCATTGAAATGTTCCGTTGGCACGAGCAGCTTGGAAAAATTACTTGCCCTAATGTACAGGTGAAGTTACTCAATGAAGTCCTTTTAAATATTTATTCCAACTTCATTCCCAACCAAGTTAAAACAATTAAACCTCGCCAAGCACCATGGATAACACAGGCTGTCAAAAAATTTCTGAGGAAAAGGAATCATGCTTATGCAAACTTCGTGAGAAACGGTCGACCAGGCGACAAGCTTGAACGGATTCAAAAGATGATATCTGACGGTGCAAAACTGATCGAGGATGCAAAAAAAATTATCTTCGTAAGACAGGGCAAATATTAGCAAATCCAGGGACATCTGGAAAAACCTACTGGTCATTAATCAATACTGTTCTTACTAGGGCGAAAATTCCGATAATACCACCCCTTTTAGATAATGGGTTATTCATAGCAGACTTTACTGAAAAAGCACAGATCTTCAATGATTATTTCATACTCCAATGCACGACGATCGATACTGGTAGTGAAATCGCACGAGATGCCCCAGGAGCTTTATCCATGATAAGTGATTTTGTCATTTCTGAGGAAAAGATACTGAATATTATAAGATCACTTAATCCCAATAAAGCACATGGCTAGGATGAGATTTCTATAAGAATGATAAAACTAAGTGATGCATCCCTAGTTACTCCTCTTAAGATAATATTCACAAACTGTCTTAGACAAGGTGCATTTCCTGAAATATGGAAGTGTGCAAATGTGGTGCCTGTTCATAAGAAAAATGAAAAAATGTGAAAAGTAACTACCGTCCTATTTTTCTGTTACCAATTTTTGGAAAGATACTTGAAAAGCTTATGTACGACTCTCTGTACTCTCATTTTGTTTCTTGTGATTTACTCAACCCAAATCAATCAGGCTTTCGTCCCGGTGACTCAACAGTCAACCAACTAATTTCCATAACGCATGCAATACTCAAAGCATTTGACTGTAATCTTCCTCTTGATGTTCGTTCTGTGTATCTTGATATTTCCAAAGCATTCGATAGGGTATGGCATGATGGTCTTATTTATAAACTAAAACGATGTGGTGTTTCAGGACAACTTCTTACTCTTATCAAAAGTTTTCTTAAGGATCGAAAACAGCGAACTGTTCTGAACGGGCAGTGTTCTAATTGGGGAAATACTTTAGCAGGAGTGCCCCAGGGTTCGATTTTAGGACCACTATTTTTTCTTGTGTATATAAACGATCTCACTGCTGACTTGAAATGTAGTGTAAAGTTTTTTGCCGATGATACGTCCTTATTTACAGTCGTCCGAGACCCGAATGCAGCTGCAAATGACATGAACCATGACTTGGAGCTAATAAGCCAGTGGACCCACGATTGGAAGATGTCATTCAATCCCGATCCACAAAAGCAAGCTGTTGAATTACTTCTTTCAAAGAAAAGACATGGAATAGATCATCCAGTGATCCTTTTTAATGACATACCCGTGAAAAAGGTAGAAGAACACAAACATCTAGGTGTCATTGTGGATTCGAAGCTTTCCTTCTCAGCTCATTTTAAAGCTGCTATCTCAAAAACGAGAAAAGGCATTGGTTTGCTAAAGTATCTCTCCAAATATCTACCCAGGCATACCCTGAATGAACTATATAAGCTTTATGTGCGACCCCATCTTGACTATGGAGATGCCATCTACCATATCCCATCTAAAGTATGCGAATCCAGTCAAAGCATCATTTTACCAAGTTTAATGGAAAAATTAGAGTCTGTTCAGTATTCTGCTGCTCTTGCGGTAACAGGAACTTGGAGGGGAACATCGCGGGATAAGCTGTATGCTGAGCTCGGCTGGGAGTCACTGAGTTCCCGAAGGTGGAGTAGGCGCCTTACCTTGTTCTATAAGATTATAAAAAACCTCACCCCCGTGTATACAAGGGATCCAATCCCGCCACTTCATCAGTCACAATACTCTTTTCGTAAGCCAGATGTGGTTGGGCGAATAGGAGCAAGAACAGCAAAATTCCAATCCAGTTTTTATCCTAATTGCATCTTTGAGTGGAACAAACTTGATCCTGAAATCAGGCTAGCGCCGTCTGTTGCAGTCTTCAAGGCAAAGCTACTATCAATAATTCGTCATCCGGCAAAATCTGTCTTTGGGATTTATGACCCAATCGGCTTATCGTATCTCTCACAAATAGGGGTCGGTCTTAGTAAACTAAATTTTCACAAATTTAAGCACAATTTTAGGGATACTGTAAACCCAATGTGTCCAACTAATGATGGCATTGAGGATACGGAACACTTTTTGTTGCCCTGTCCTTCCTTTGATGTCCAACGACGAGACCTTCTCGCTGAAGTTTCGCAATTAGTATGACCGTTTATTCAAATCAACAGTCTTTCAAATACTGTTCTGATAAAGCTTTTATTGTATGGTGATAAAGACCTTTCGGATAACATTAACAAAAATATACTCGAATTGACCCTAAATTTTATTCACAAAACTGGTCGATTTGACTGATTAAGGGTGGTCACTGGTCGAAAATCACAAGAATTTCTTCCCAAAATAATTAATTTTCTGCTGAGTTTACTTTGGAACATTAGTTTAAGGAGCATATCTTTAAAGGATAAGATTTCAGAACTTCAACCAGTGACCTGCCTTACGCTATTTTCAAAAATTTCCTTCGTAAAAGTCACAAAGTCCTTTTTTTCCTTTATAGGATGTTTTACGTCTGCTTCGCAGTTGATGTCAGGCGTCACAGCTGACCTCCAATATCCAAACCCTACTAATATTGGCTCAGTGTTTCGTTTTTCCAAATTTTTTTGTTTTTCGAATTTGTTAATTCGACATCCACTGCGAAACAGGCTTCTTTAATTCTATGCCAGTTATCTGTAAATTGGTTGTATGTAGCTTTTTGTAATCGTATATTTAATTTTAGTTTAGTTCTATTCCTTTAATGGAATGGCGTCGGGGTAGTCAGGTTATTATGCTCCTCGGGGTATCGTCTTTGTAGTGTAGTAAAGTGCGTTGTAAGTAGTGTCTTAGGTAATTCTTCTTTGTAAAAACTTTTAAATTGAGTATAAAAAAAGTATCATTATTGCTAAGAAGGAGAAAAAAAGGGAGGGATATTTTGACTGCTGCTTTCACTCGTTTTCGCAGGTTTTGAAGGGCGCTTTCTGCAGAAAATTTCCCATTTCTACAAGAAGAAATTGCCGACTAAACCCGGGGAAATAACTGAACCGAAGTGGACATATCGGGAAGAAAGCAAGATAGTTTTCAATATTTCTGCTCTGATATTCAGGGAGGCAGTATTTTTTCAAACGTTGGACCTTTTTATTGACTCACCTAGTACCGGGTGCGCTAGTAAGAACTTCGGACGTTTGAAACTTTGTTTTGCAGAGAATGTCTCATAACTTGATAGCCAAAGGGAGCCAAAGTTTAGTTGATAGCTTAAGCTTTTTGTGACGTTTTTCTATTATTTTGAGAACTGTACATGTAGGTAAAATAAAGTTTACAAAAATGCCAAGTTGAGAAACTCTGAGACCGGCTTACGCATCCTCTTTTCAAAACCAGCAATGGGCAAATGTCAACTCATACCGTGGTGTACGTCTGTGGAGCAGCTTTGAACCTAAGGTTCAGCAAGCACCCTCTTTATATGCTTTTAAACATCGTCTTTAATTTGATCGTGTGTGGCTGGATGCGGTTGGATTGGACTGGGGTCAGTCGGATTCTTTGCCTGCCATGAGGTGCTGTAATGCTGTGATATTTCAGGGTGGGCATGGGGTCCGGTTTGTTCTGGTCCGGTCTGATAGTGTCCTGCCACTCATGGTACGATAATTATGTTTTGATTTTGATCTTACTTTGGCCTTGTAATTTAGAGATTTATTTTCGTTTGCAGATTATTTTACTTGTAAATTTTAATTTTTTCGCGGCCCCCTGAAAAGAGGCCTTTGCCGACGGGGTTACTGTGAATAAAGAATGAATAATGAAAATGAAATGAAATGTGAAAAATGTGATAAAGGCTTAAATCGCTCGATAAGATTATTAGGAATCTCTTCACTCAAACAAAGTTTCATCTCCATCAGAGTTGAAAATCGAAGTTTTATGACAGCAGTAACATAATTGACCTAATACCTTTGTAAAGATAACTTTCTAATCCCAAAGGGAAATGAGATTTATTTGCATATTACTATGTGCTTTGCATTACTAATTTGTGTTATCGAAAATCTGACGTGACATCTACCGGGTGAACCAGAGAAAAGTTCCCATTGTTGAAAATTCGTAGCATTAATAGTACTTCGCATATTTGCATGATTCCATTTCTAGTTAAAAGTCAATAGATCAAAGTATTTTTGTGATTTATCTCGCTGTCTTACGAGCACTAGAAGTATTGGTAAATTCAACTTTATGAAAATTTCATGGCTGCAAAGTGACTGAAAAAGTGCCTAAAACATTGCTCAAGTCATAAAGGACTCCTCGCACAGACCAATAAAGAAAAAGCAATTGTTCATGGGTGAGAGATATCCACTGCACACTTATTGCCATGAGACTGAAAATCGTGGATATTTGTTTGAAAATTAATGTTTTTTGAGAGAGATGAAATTGCGTATTGTTGTGTGAAAGGAGAATCCTTACAAAGTGATCAATGTTTCGGCCCTTTTTCAGTCATTTTGCAATCCTGAAGTTTCTGTAAAGCTGAATTTGCCGACACTTTTAGTGCTGACAAGACAGTGAGAAAAATCACAAAAAATCTTCAATCTTTTGACTCCTAACTAGAAGTTGAAGCATTCAGATCTATGGAGTACTTTTGGTGCTATAAATTTTCAGAAACGGGCGCTTATTCTGCCTCCGCTGGTAGCTTGAGATTTAGGCTCTTCTCCACGCATTTCGAAGGAAAGAAAGATTCACAAGTTTCATATTACATGGATTTTGGATTCATGGATTCATAAATTTCATATTACATGGTTTCTATTACATGCATTTCCAATGCTCAGAATACAGAAGAAAAATCACAGAAAGTACTGCAGCCATTCAGTTGTCAACCACAATTGGACTTTTTTCTGTTTATTTAGTAATGTCCACATAACGAGTTTCAAATGTGTAAATTCCTTTTTTGCGCACCCGGCATAGAGGGTGCACAATAGGGTACCTGCATCTCTCCATCCCGGACCTATTTTCTAGCATATCCCGTATTCGGCCGCTGTATTTTTCATATCCTGATCCCGCTCCCTCTACCATCCCGTACCCGCTAGCCAGGAATCGTATGTTCCATATCGGCCGATCCTACCATCCCGCTAAGCCTGTTGTGCACCCTCGGTATAGTCACTAAATCTCGAAAACGTACACTGGCCAGCGTTTAAAACCTTTTTCTTATTCAACAGGAAAGTTATACAAAGTTATCGGATGGCTTGCAACATGTCTGTGAAGCAAACGGAGAAAGGCTGCTTGATGTCAAACACAATCCCATCTCGCTAGGTTAGTTATTATTTTCTATTCTGGACGAGTCAATTAAAACCAGGGAGTGCCGAAGGCGCGCCCTGCTTAAAACAATGCCCGTGTGAAATCCACGAATCCGTGGATATCAAGACGAGTATATTGGCAAACATAGAATACACATTTTACATCTTAAAAAAGAGGTATGGATCGAGCATCCAAGTCTGGTAAATTTGGAAGGAAAATAAAAGCATGAAACCCTTTCTTAGTGTAACGATGCTAGTTGTGGTAAGAAGTTGCTTCAACGAATGAGTTGGAACTCCGAAATGCTCCAAAAAACATAATTTTCAAAACAAAACTAAAAATTCATTTATTGAACAAGCTCGACCGTTGAATCCAGGCTATTTTGGTACTGCAAATGCACAATTATCTAAACTCTTATAGATTTATTTGATTGTATCTTAGGACAGGGGGGGGGGCTCTCTCCTCGATTAGTTTACCTATTGAGAGAGCTCCTCCTTTTAAGTAATTCCCTGCATGCAATTTATTTAGACCTCTTTGTATTTGTATATTGTGTTGATTTTCTGTACCATTGTATTAATTTTTTGTGACATTATTTTTCATGTTTGTAGTTTAGTTATTTGTTTGTATTGTTAGCATAAGTTGTATCTAGTGAATTTGAATAAAATGAAACTGAAACTGAAACTGAAACTGCGCTTGCGACACCATTCAAGGCATCATATTCGTGACCAGACATCTGATGTGGAACAGAATCTAGTACATTATCCATTAGTTTAATCGTTGTAGTGTAGTCGTAGTTAGTTTAAGGTGGCATGTCTTTTTATTTTGGTAATATGGTAGTCATTGTCTTTCGCCCATGGCATTGTACCTGTGGTGTGGTTGAATGTAAAATACAGCGTAAACTTTATATTTGAATAAAACAAGTTGCTTCAGATTTCAGAACACTTTTCTGAAAGTTAATCAATAATGATTCCACTCAAAATGAGTTGGAAATGATTTAGTTCATACACGTGAAGTTTTATCTGCCTTCTATTCTGGCCTTGTTTCTCATCATTTCAGTCAGCTTTAGCTGATTTTGTGGTGTAACAGTCACAATTTCATTTTATTTCATCATTATTTAATGTTGGTAATATCTAATAGTCAACAGTATACATATATGTACATTAACTAATTCAAACCAACCAACTAAAAACTAAAATAATTACATAATATACAACAAAATACAAGGTCCTATTAACTGCATAATTTGCAGCTGCAGTTTGCCCCGTTCCATGTTTTTATTTTCTTTTTGAAAGCTGCCTCATTTTCACATGTTTTTATATCGTCACAACTCAAAAGTGCGAGCATGTAGGGTTTCATTTTGCGTGTTGCAAGTCGAATCTTGCTGTTTTCAAACATTGTTATTCAATTGAAAGAAAAGTTAGCCAACAATGAATGAAAATAACGAGAAACAAAACGAAAAGACCTTTTAGACTTATGCCATTCGCCCCATGTTCTTTGAATGGGTGATATCATTTTGTCAAAAGGATCTCTTGATATTTTGTTTCTTTGTTTGCTTGTTTTTGTTTTCAATTTATTTTGAGTGGGCTTGCAAGGATTTCTAGCTACTGAAATCTGATTTAGGCCCACTGTGCATGCCGCATCCAGGTATTGGACTCCTAGTTTAACGTCCCTTCCAAAGGACGATGAGGTGAGTTGTGAGGTTAGGCCTCCGAGGTCACCCATCCGGAGTCTGACCTCACTAGACCAAGCTTAACTTCAGTCACCTGACGAAGACTGTATAAGCCACTCGGCCACTCCCCTCGTTATTTTACTCTAAAAGAGTGTGCCCACTCTAGGCCCGCGTATTGTGATTCCGTATTTACCAATCAAATTGCTAGAATTTAGTTTTTAACCAATAAATATGAAGGCGCTATGCTATTTAGACTGTCCTCATCGTTACATGCAAAAAGTGTTGATATGACCTAGAGTTCTCCTTGCAACAAGGGATCTATTTTCTTCTACAAAGGTAAGTTACTGCTTGAAAGGTATGTATTATACGAAATGGGCGAAATATAGCTTTTAAATAAATATTTTTTTACATCTTTAGATTTTCAGCATTTCTCTTTCAGCCATATCACTGGATAGCTTGCTATCAAAGGGACTAGACGAAAAGCCAAAAATGATGACAGAATTTGGATCCATGTTATTTAAGCGCTGTATTTCAGGAACAAGGTGAGATTACTTTAGATCCCACCCATCCATGAGCCGACCCCGCGTATAGGGCGCACCCTAAATCTCAGTCGTACAATGTGGGGAACGTTGTACTTTGGAATTTCAAGCTTGATTTGACATGACAGGGCTATCGTGATTTACAATATAACTGATTATTTCTGCCCTGACACCTTGAAAGGAAGGTTTTTAGTAAATTCGTAGCTACGCAGCGATCGCAGCTACCTAGGCGTCAATGAACTCACTAGATGTCGACAAGCTAAGGCAAAATTTGGAGTATTCAAAAAGGAGTCTCCATTATTCTGGTGCCAAAGTTTGGAATGAAATTTCATTTAAAGTAAATGAACGGAGATATAGCGACATAATCTGAACATAGCACAAAAACCGCAGACGCCACTTATCTTCCTTTTGTTTTGTTGATGGAAAACATCAAATACAATATCTAGATTACCCAGTCCTTCTTGCTAAGTTTGCTTTTAGCCCCGTTGATTTACTTTAACGTCAGAGCTAGTCCTACCAGCGGCCCTCTGCATTCAGCTAGAACCAGCATAAGATCTTTCCACGCTTTGCATACCGTAAAAGTGCTATTAAGCCCCCGTGGAGCTTATATCATTTCCAACACTCCAGACCGGGGTGTCTGAATAGAGGGGGAGCCAGGGTTTTTTTGCTAAATGTTAAACCATAGGTTTCCCTTTTCAGAGTTATTACAGCTGGTGAAACAAAGACAGTTGGAGGATATACATTCAAGAACTGGGGATCACACTCAGATGAGTACCCGTATACTTACATGACTGCTGCTGCT
Organism: Aurelia sp. 4 Dawson et al 2005; assembly: GCA_964019985.1. Classification (NCBI taxonomy): domain Eukaryota; kingdom Metazoa; phylum Cnidaria; class Scyphozoa; order Semaeostomeae; family Ulmaridae; genus Aurelia; species Aurelia sp. 4 Dawson et al 2005. The sequence continues at coordinate 5,249,154 of OZ026503.1, read as the reverse complement.
GCTATAGGACTTACGACTGATGAAATCGATATTTTCTTGAAAAGACTTGATAAAATATTTGCTAAATTCAAAAGGAAACATGCATCAAAAGTTGAAGACAGTACTCAAGTAAGTTGTATGGTAGCGCAAGAAGGGACCTGATGATTTGTAATCATTTACATAGATCACTTTTATATTTAGCACTTTGAACTTTCAGAATAGGATTTCATTTTTATATCAATTTTAGATCAGGGTTATGTGATTTTGAATGGACAGTCTGTAAACCACGGAATCACGAAACGACGGAACGAATAACGAAACGATGGGATCAAGTGACGGAATCATACAAGAGTGTAATGAATCAATTTTGTATGCTCCTGCTAAATGTAAACGCCATATGAATGCCCCGATTCTCTTTTTCTTTTAAATGGACAGCTAAAACTTTGGTAACATCTAATGGCCTGTTAATCTGAGGCGGGCTGGCTCGCCTGGGCGAGATCTGAGTGAACAGAGACATCCTTTGTTGAATCAAGTTGCGTTTATATGAGCAGCGGGCCAGCCCGGTCAGCCGAGATCTGTGAATTGGGTAGGTGGGATCCCGGTGAGGCAAGCTCATATAAACAGCATCAGGCGGGCTTGCCCGGTTGACCGAGGTGAAGGTAATTGATTTGTGTAGGCGTGTATTCATTGTTTACAAGTCAAAATCATTGTTAAGCGATTTTCTTTCCAAATCCCATAACACATCCTGTCATGCATTGTTACGAGGCCAGCCCGCCTGGCCGGGATAGTTTTCTCTCATATAGACACGAATCAAAATCAGCTGGCCCGCCTCATGTAAATAGGCCCTAAGAGATCAATTTTTTCTAACTTCTAGCCTTAGCCTTCTCCGGAATCTCACTGAAACTTCATTCCTCACCAAAATTTGATTTGTAAATTGAAAACTGAACAGTGGAAATTACAAGTATGGTTTTAGGATTGAATCTTAAAGGACAAGTCCGGGTTTGTATGGTTTTCCATTTTTTGCTCTTTTAATCTGCGAAAGTACATATTTCAATCTGCTAAGAAGTGCAAAATGGCGTCATTTTCTATGGCGTCACTTCATTTCGACCTAAACGAGGCTGCCAAATGTGTTGATATTATATGATATTATACCATTCACATTGCTAGCCTCCTTATCGTGCCTTCGCACACTCTTTCAAAATGCAAAATAGTGACGTTATTTGGCCTAACGTACGAAGATTCATTAACCAATTTATGAAAGTTGGAGGCATCAAAGCTTGGAAAGATCGGCCATTCCTTCCCGTCGAAATGGTAGTTAAAATTCACTAAGTGTGCCTTTCCTAAACAATGTTATTTGAAAGTGTGCAATTGTCAAAGTAAATCAACGGGGGTGTTAAAACCAACTTAGCTAGGGGGGCTGGATCCATCTAAATATAACCTATTGTATTTGATGTTTTGATTGATGAAAGTGGCGCCTGCCATTCCTTTGTGCTATATTTAGATTGTGTTGCTATATTGCCGTTCATCTACTTTAATTGCCGAAGTTGTACTTGGAAGGAAAGCCAATGAAATCCACGCGATATATCTGAAAAAGCTTCGTTAGTTGGACATCCATCTTAGAATTGAGCAAAAGATTCTGATTCTTGTATTTAAAGGGGCAGGGTCAGGTAATGTACTCTAGATTACCGAATAATTGCCCGCTTATCAATTTTGAAAAATTTTCCAACCCGCCGCTTTTATTCTAGCCACCCCCCCCTCCTTTATCAATTTTTGGAAAAATGAAATGATGGCAAATATAATTTCTGAATAAATGCTAGAAAATGTCTCAAGGAGTGCCTTGCACAGAACCAGGGTTCGTAGGTAAATGTATCTGTAACATCACTGTTCACATAAAGATATGAAAGGTACGTTTTTAGCTAAGAAAAGGACTGTTTTGAATTGTTCCAAACCTCGATTATTGTTATATCGAACCATTTCCAACGTCGACGATTATTCCCTTTTATTCGGTACTCGAGAGTAAACAAACTTCTTTCGAAACGACGATTTGGCAGTATTTTTGATAGGCCATAGCACAGTGATTTTCCACTACTTTTCTCAATATGAAAATGTTATTTTGAGGAGGGACTCTTGTACTTCGAAGAGAAACAAAGGAAACACTCATATGTTGTACGATTGCAGAGATACTGGCGGAATTTTAGAAGTAACTTTGGTCTGGATTCACCCTATCCACCGAAATCTGTGCAGAACACAATGGCCATGTGTGGGCAACAATGTAGATTCTAAAGATAACAGGCTTGTTTACGGTTACGTGACCCTGCCCCATTAAGACACTGAAAAGCAAAGCTACGTGAAACAAGATATTCTTTATCCTGGGTACCAGACTCTCTAAAAGAAAATCTTTTCTTTTAGAGAGAGTCTGGTACCCAGGGTAGATATTCTTAAAATAAGAGAGTATCATTTGCCAACGTATCATTCAGGTTGATGAGACCTCGGGGGGGGGGTGGTAACATAACACGTTGAGGGTACGGGTATGTGCCGTCCATATGGGTGGGTTTTTGGATCCAAAATTCTGTAAACAAGGGTCCCTTTTCGGCAGATTTTCCTTAAACATGGGTGGGTTTTCCAGAAATTAGCAAAAATTGGCAAAAGCGGTAGTTTTCCGCCAAAATTCATCAAAAGAGGGTACTGAAGACCGGGCGGCAGACCCCTGTCCATCCGTCCGTCCATCGCAGCCAGATTCGGAGTCTAATAGCAAAGTTAGTGAAATGCTTTTAGATGTTATGAAGGATATAAGCAGTACCGATTTAGGGCCTACGTATGAAGATTGCCCTATACGCGAAGAGTGTTGCAAATATTTACAGCACGCAATCAAAACTGGCAGCGAAGTTGCACAAGATATTACCAGGGTCCTTATATTACCCAAGTTTTACACCACACTGTTATTAGCACATACACAGAAGGCATCCGTCCATCCGGGGATGGGACCCGGCACTGGACTGAAATTTCTAATGATGTAAAGCAATGCACAGACATCGGAACTTTTAGGATAAAATTAAAGACATTACCCCCGGGACATTACCCTTCAATAAGTTTGAAAAGACGCTGCTCCCGGAATATCTAGCCTGCGTGCAGACTCTACAGTCAGTGCGGAGGAGCGAAAAGGAGAAAACCGCTCCCTGTAGAGAGCTTTCCTCTCCTTTTCGCTCCTCCGCACTGACTGTAGAGTCTGCACGCAGGCTAGGAATATCAAGGCAACTCATAATAGTGAAAACTGTCTTGTTTGCTAATTTGTTCACCAGGTGTGAAAACTGTCTTGTTTGCTAATTTGTTCACCAGGTTTTAACCACCCATTCCTTCCCATGGACATAGGAGATTTTCTGCAGAATATGCATAAACGAATGCAAACGGCGAGAGAAGTTTCATTGTTTTTCATCCTAACAATAATAATGACACTCAACATGTATCTCGACATGTATTTTTGTATTTTAATCTGTTTGGAGAATATTTTGAACCCGAGGGGGTACTCCCATTGTGGCCTGACAGGGGGGTCCAGTCAGGGCTAAAGAGGGTCAAAGCAAAAATTTTGAAAAATACCCTCAAATGGCAGTATCTTTTTACAAAAACCCTCAAATGGTAGTTCACGAACTTGAAAACTGGATCATTTGGTAGCATTTAGTAATGAAAATTTTCTACGGTTTTTCATAATGTTTTATTGCAAAACCGATAGAACAAAGCAAGAAAACTTTCAGAACTCATTTATGATTAATGCTGTAATGACTAAATTGGCGTCCGGAGGAGCGTGCCGGGTTGAAACATAATAAGTGGCTAGGAATCTAAGAATATCTCCAATTGGTAGTATTTGGTTGACAAATAGCGTCATTTGGTAGCCATTCAGTAAAACCCTCAAACCGACTGGACCCCCCTATCAGGCCACATTGAGAGTACCCCCCCCCGGGATTTTGAACTATCTTTAGGGTTGGATTTGCGTTTGTAGTATTTGCTTATCAGTTTTTACCGGTGATAGCTCCTTTAAAGGCGGCACAACATGCTGGTAAACGTTTCTGGAATCATATATTCCTTGCGTTCCTTTGGCAATCAAGAGAATCAAGATATTATTCAAATTCAGTCAGCCGTGTCTAAATGCATTGATATGAAACAATGGTAGAAACTTAAACAATACAATCATGATTGATTTGATTACCAAAGGAACGCAAGGATTGTTCTACTCACCAACCTCGTTTCCAGGGCCTTTTGGTATATTGCATTATTGCATTATTGCATTGGTATATTGGGACGAGGGACGTGGGACGGAGTCGAAAACGCACCGTTCAATTGCTTTTGAGAAGTAATTCATTTGGTATATATTTAGTAATATTTGCTGACATCAGCAAAATTCAATATCAATTACATCATTCACACTTATTATTTCAGCGCTCAACAATACTTGAGTTTAACTTATTTGATTTACTAATAGTAAATCGTAAATAGAATTTCTAGGTAGAATCATAATCCTACTGATCCCACTGCCCACTGCCACTGCCCATGCTATGGCCTTTCGAGGAAGGAGACTGTTTCGAGTCACCTGCAGTCTCATCAACAACTTTTCTCTATTATGTCTAGGGAATCTTCAGCATATTTGCGGTTGTATGTCGACAATAACAAGAGCATTGTTTCTGTGAAGCCAAACGTGATATTTTTTGCAAGTCACATTTCCAATTCACGACTTTAAATTTGAGGTTCTGCTGGGACATTAATGCTACCAAATCGTGAGAAAGTAGCTTTTTCGATGAAGCGATGCAGCTTGCGGTTCTTCATACACAAAATATCGCGGAATTCACTTGCTGGGATTCCCCTTGTTTTCTAAGAAGTCCTGTGCTGTCAGAATTGTCCAATCGGAACCCACGTTGTGGGCGTGTGGCAACCTGGGAGACAATAAAGAATTTTCTTCTTTACATTGCGGTTGGCAGTTTCTGGTGGCGTAGCTTGCTGGTGGACAATTTATCATTCCTGGAAGACGTTGCAGATACAATCTAATTTCATGAAAATTTGATCATAAAGACTGCAATAAGTTGAAAGTTGTTGATCCTGTGCAGAAGAAACGTAAAACCTAGCAAACTGCAAAGAAAAGTAACTTCGAACTTTCAAAACCGGCCTAGCTTGGTGAGTCATTGTTGATAAAATATGCATGACCTTATATCTTGAACTACTTTGTTGATAGTTTCTGAGCTTTGCCAGTGATCATAATCCAGTCTTTGCCAGTGCTGCAAGATGATAGCCTACGTTAGTGGTAGATTTTATAATCATAAGTAAAGTAACACCAGTAAAGGGAAGGGAGTTTGCCAACGCTAGAAACGGATGATTTGCCATCTAAGCTGCAGGCTGCAGTGAAAAGTTTCAAATAACAGTAGAATGGGTGAGAAAAGGGGACAAGTTTGAATGTTGGACAACTATGAAGGCAAATAGATGGGATTCTTGACTGTGACCGTGATTCGACGTGAATCTGGACTTTGACAAAGGACCCCTTTGTATGACAGAATTTTTCAAGAATTCAAAGCCCCTCGGCTTGAATTTCAGGAAGTTTCGTAGCCATGTCTGTGAATTTTGTCGATTTGAGATTGCAAGATCTATTCAAATTTCTTCTGTTGTGATATAAATTCTGAAAAAGCTACCCATCTACCAAAATTGAGGTAAAAAATAGACCCATTGGTAGGGAATTTCAGGTCTCACTTAACAAGCAAGTACCCCCCGAGGGGAGGCAAAACAAATGCGAAGAAGACGAAAACTATTTTAGTTATTTGCCCGGCACCCCGATGTGGTCCTAGGCAACAAACGCCATAACAAGAGGAAAGTTCCGGAATGTTCCGAAACTAAGATCCAGGCGAGTGGTGATGGGAGAGTTTCAAAGAATTTTGAAATTCCAAGAATCCAGCCTAAGTACCCTTGTCAGGTTGTATCGGACGTCCCGTTGCAAGCATACAAACCGGTTCCTTTCAGAATAAAACGAGGACCTTTTATCGGAAAAGAATTCAGGAAATTTCCAGTGCTTCAGTTTCGATAAACAGGTTAGGAATGTATTTCCGACGTCTCTCCTTGGGGCAGGCGAACGAATTTAATACTTGATACCAAACCAGTTTGTGGTCTGATTTTACAGGGAAATTCCGCATATTGCTCCAGGGCCGAAGCCAATGGTGGGCTGGGGCAGAGCCCCCTAGGAGACCATTTTTCGGAAAATTTTGCTTTCACGTCGGAATTTTTGTGATTTAAATGACTAGTTTTTGGAGGATTTGAGGAGAAATAATGCATAGAAACATGAATTTATTAGTGTCAAAACAAGAATTCCAACAGAAATTATTGAATTTATGGCATCTTTTTTATTGATTTTCATTAAGTGTATTGATTTTAAAGTTGGATTGCGAAATGTAGCCAAATTTTAGTGACTGAGGAGTTAGATCGGTCATACGGTATAATCATGGGCGATTCTGAACATGAGTGAAGGGCACCCAGTGTGTAGCAGTTTAGATTTATATCAGAATCGAGCCACCTTAACTTAGTGTTTTTTTGTGTCTTGAACTTGTTTTTACTTCGTACACAACCACCTTTCAATGTTTCGCAATTTTGAAATTTTCAGTAGTGAGCCACCTTAAGTGAAGATTCACCTTAACTCTTAAAGGTGGCTCACTGCTGAAAATTTCAAAATTACAAAACATTGAAAGGTGGTTGTGTACAAAGTAAAAACAAGTTCAAGACACAAAAAACAATAAGTTAAGGTGGCTCGCTACTGGTATAAATTTAAACTGCTACACACCAGGTGTCCTATCGCTCATGTTCTGACACGTGAAGTGTTTCATACTTACTGATTCTATGTTTTGAAGCAATTAGAATGCTTACCTTGGTGTCTTTTCTTGTGTTTTGACTTCTTCTTGCAGCAGCCTCCTGTTCCCTAATCAGGCAAAATCTATTGATCTAGACTATCGCCTTGTGCTTATCGCCTTCCTTCTTTCTTGCAAGACGAATTGGGAAAGTCTACCCTCCTCCTTCCTCCGGGGTTTGATATTAACGGCTAAGTAAGAAGCTATACACGTTTTTTCATGAGAAACTGGTTTATAAGAAACTAGTACTAAGATGGCCAAAATTTTAAGAAACTCTAACCTTTATTCTTGAGCAATATTATCTAATCATTTGTGTTTTCGACATAACAGAACACTGTTTATTCCTTTATGATGTTTTAAATGTCAAGAATCATATTTGCCGCAGTGTTAGCGACCACATTGATAATTCCGCATTCAAAAAATAAGAAACCAATTAAGAAACTTTTAGTACTAAAATGGACAAAATTTCATGTGAAATTAAGAAACTTTTGGTACTATGGCCTGATCCTAGTTTCTTATAAAAAAAACGTGCATTCAGACAAAGTAGGTAACCGATAACAATCAGTGCTTCCTTCGGTATGCTTCAAAACCATGTAGGCCTAAGAAGCCAGACTGGTGTAGTAATTTCTATGTAATGTTTTATCCTATAATCATGCAATCTTTTCATTTTAGGAAATGGACAACATCATTTAGATCATTGTTATCTAATTCAGTTTTAATTGCTCATGGATTTTCCAGGTACGTAGCACGTACGTAGTGCCATTGCGCTGGTATTTACGCTAGCATTTACGTGTACGTGATCTTACACTTTATCGGTACTTCGAATCATTTCGCACTGTCCTTGCAGAGACGTAGGAATAAGAGCACTGCGGGGGAGCACGTGCTCCTGCAAGATCTCGCAGCTATACCCAACATGGGGTGAGTGGCCGAGTGGCTTTACAGTCTTCGTCAGGTGACTGAAGTTAAGCTTGGTCGAGTGAGGTCAGATTTCGGATGGGTGACCACTGAGGCCTGACCTCGCAACTCACCTCGCCGTCCTTCGGAAGGGACGTTAAACTAGGGGTCCCGTGCCTGGATGCGGCATGCACAGTGGGCCTAAATTAGCTTTCAGTAGCTAGAAATCCCGACAAGCCCACTCAAAATAAATTGAAAATAAAATAAAATAAATAAAAATAAGTGCCCTCCTAATAAGTGCTATTTCATGAGATGCCCTTTTTGCTAATGAAAAAGTACCTTATAAGTATTGTGCCTCCAACTTTAAGTGACACCTGTGTTCCTGTACATCAACCACATTTTTGTTCCTTCGACCTACTGGACAATTTGTTCTGGAGCAGTGTGAACGATTTTCACTACAACAACTTTGCAACATATCCAAACTTTACTGATACAGTATAGAAGCTGTATTTATTTCTTACAAGAGTGTGACAAGGCATGAAACGAGAATTGGAAATTCCTTCATATTGTGTATTCGAGCTCATGGGCGTGGGGAATGCCTGACGTTTAGACAGGGGGGAGGGCTAATTATTGATGTTGCCCGAATATGATGGCTTCATTGAGATGAAACCGCTTGAATGAAGCATGTAAGGCGGTAGATTTTGCCTGATTAGGGGGGCTGCAGCTCTCCCTGTCCTTGTGTCTCCCAAGCCTAAGTCAGTGCTGGGTTCTTTTTACTGCATCTGCGATATAATCAACAGCAAAATTGTTGGATAGAATAGGCACGTTGCAATGTCATGTCTCACAGAATGTCGCTGGGAAAGTAGGCCTGTTTATCTGAGCTCCTTGCATCTCCTTGCCCTACAAGGCCTCACAACGAAACAGTGATAACAATGGCCCTTTCCATTCGTCCATCAAAACTCTGTAAAAGCCTGTTTGAAATCATCAACTCAAAGCTCAATTTCATCCCCTGAGTGACTTCGTTGCTCTACCTATACTCAGGGATACAAGAAGCCGCTCGGCGATTTGATTGGCTGTACCCTGGGTACCAGAGCCTAGCCTAAATAAAAAATAAAAAGAAAAAAAGAAAAAGAGAGAAGAAAAGGAGGAAAAAGATTCCTTTTCTTCTCCCTCTTTCTTTTTTTCTTTTTATTTCTTTTTATTTTTATTAGGCTCTGGTACCCAGGGTAGATTGGCTGGAACTCCGTTTTGCACGATAACTCCGTTTTGCACGGGGTAAAAGGCTGCGGCATTACATGTCAACATTCGACGGGAAACCACTTTCTTTACCCATCTCAACCATGATTTGCTACTTATCTACAAAATTTGGAGAATAACGAGCCTTTTCATTTTCGAAGCTGCGGTGGAAATTTCTACAATTTGCAACTTAGGCCCATATTTTTTACATTGATAACACTTACCAACCCTATGTTATTGTTCAAATACGTTCAAAAAGGTTGATATAAGGTCCTTAAACATTTTTTCCTTAGTTTCTCAATTTATCTTCTGCAGAATTCACGCTAGAGCAACGGTAAGAACACCCTGGGAACGAGAATAAGACACATCAAAAATCACGTTTAGTAAACGGTTGACCAACAAAACGTGTCATTAACACGAACAAACAACAACGTTTTGCCTCATCAGTTTGTGCCACAGGATGCTGCGTCGCTTCTCAGTTGGGGGGGGGGGCTTAGTAGTTCAATGTACTTATCCATTGCAAAACTACACCCTTAGCGGTAGTAGCTTTAGCCAAAGCGGTAGTAAATTTTAGCCTCTAGGTAGTACGGTCAATGGTCAGTTTGTTTTGCAGGTTGCAATTTGCAATTTGTTTTGGCAGGTTTGCATAACGTGAGGAGACTGAAGACTTGTTGATTTCTATCGTTACAGAATCTTACTAACAACGATTCAGCTCATCAAACTTTCTTAGATCTCCTCGAATTAATCATGTCAATTCTCACAACCCTATAAGCGGTAGTAAGTTTGAAAATTTTTTCCCCTAAGAGGTAGTAAACTGCAGAAACTTTGCAACGGGTACGTCACCTTGAACTACCAAGTCCCCTCCTGGGCTTCTTTGCATAAAGATCGTTTTCATGAGACTCTTTTGCAAGCCTTGCAATGGGAGTGTGAGGTGGCTTGAGCGATTGGGATATGTGTGCCAAAAGGAGAATGGAAGCTCTACGAGAGAAACAATTGTGGTTTATCTAGGGTTTCATTTTCTATAGGTGTCGCTGGTCAGAATGCAAGAGGGGGTCACCCTCGAAGGCGAGGTGGCCGCAATCGAGGCCGAGGACGTCGGGATCAAGAACAAGGTGGCCACGCCGGAGCTCAAGGAGGAATGCAGGCAGCACCTATTGAGGAGTTAGCTGGTCACAATATTGATGGAGTTATTTTTAGAGATCTCAATGCGAGGGGCCAAAATGGTAGATGGAGAGGTGGTGATGCAAGAGGACAACATGGTCGGGGGAGAGGTGCTGAAGGAAGAAGACAGCATGGGCGCGGCGGAGGTGGTGAAGCAAGGGAGCAGCATGGTCAGGGCAGAGATGGGGAAGCAGCGGGACAACATGGTCGAGGGAGAGGTGGTATCAGAGGAGGGCATGGTGGAAAGAGAAGAGGTATGTTTAGAATTCTTGGGTGTGTTTTCCTTGCAAGTGCGCCAGAGGAAACAAAATCTGGGATAAGTGATGCCCGAAGCCGAGGCTATTGCTTGCGAATGTAGCCCTTTAAAAAAACAATGACTTTAATCCTTTTCATTCTTGTAATAAACAAGATAATAGCGGTGTTATTAAATGACATTAACCCCGTCAAGACAGGATAAGCGATAAGCGGAAGTATCGAATGATCGTTGTCATGAGATTCTCGTTGTAGACTGAAAAGGGAAGATATTATTCTTGTGAATTTTACCAAACCACACCGTGTCTTTTATTATCTTAAAAACCTTAGATGTAGGCCACGTTAAACGAACATTTTGCCGTTTTGCTGCTGTCATCTTCTCACCATATTTTGCGAAATTGCAAATTCCCAAATTTAAGCAAGTATATACAAAGCGAAGCTTTCACTTCCCTTGTGTGAAAAAACTGGTATGATATCCCTGAAAACATTATGGAAAAAGAATCATTTGCTCATTTTAAAACAGGTTTCAGAGTATCTATTGAACTTACAGGATCCAAACACGTTCCTTCGGCAGACCAGCATATTGCGAAAGCTTTCTATTCTTTTTTCTTTAACATAAATTGTTAATAGGGTGACAGGAGTATCGCATCTAAGTATTGATGAAATGAAAAACGAGATGAGAAGCTTACAAAAAGTTTTCTGTGGTAACTTACAAACGCATACGCTTCTTTGCAATGAACAGATGCTAAGACATTTTCTTCCCTTTCCAGGAGGTGGTGACAACAACAGAAATGATAGAAGCAGAGGACCTATTCTGGGCTATCAACGATTACTTGAATTGAGCATGATGGAGTCTGATAAAGTCATCTTTGAGGTGGTAAGGTCAAAAGAACCGTTAAAGAATTTGCTGCAGAAATCAAACGTGAAGCCTGATTGGGTAAAACTTCTTATGATCATATATTCAAAAGTTTGTGAATCAACCATGCGTACGAATGTTTTTGATGTCATGTCACTGCTGCCAGGATCGAAACTGATCAAAGATCGCTTAAGGGAGATCCTACAAGAACTTCCCCTGCATGATGACATTATCGAAAGAAAGCAACAATTTGTTGAATCAGTCTTAAGCTTGTTTGAGAGATTTAACGAGATGTTTCCAAGCTCTGCAGGTGACCTCCCAATCGCAGATCTGATGTTGACTGTCACAAGGCTCGAGTTTGAAAACAGAGCTGAATTGTTGGCTAGAGTTACCGAACTCGTCACAACAAGGGAGAGAATACTTGAGGAGAGTATGAGAAAGCTTCAGCTAAAAGGTAAGAGACACGTTGGAGCAGAGGGGCCGCCACCGGAGGATTACCGCACCCTGTCTGTCGAGCCGACATATGAAGACATCAAACCAGATAAAGACCCCTACCTGCGACCAATCAAGGCTGAAGGGCAATACTCTGATGGTGAGGAATACCTTGACATACAGTTCCGCCTCCTCAAAGAAGATTTAATAGCTCCCTTGAGAGAAGGTATTGAAGAAATCACGCTGGGTTTATCACGTGCAGATAAGAAGCAGAACATTAGAGTGTATACTGGTGTACGTATCATTGCCCCTAGTATTTCATATGGTGGGATCATTCATAGGATTCAATTCGATATGACGCATTTGCAACGAGTGCCATGGCATCATACACGTCGTTTGATCTTTGGTTCTCTTCTCTGCTTCTCATCAGACAACTTCCAAACGTTCTTCTTTGCTACTGTTGCAAACAGAGAGGTGAAAGACCTGATGAAAGGGGAACTTGATGTCCGTTTTGTTGGTGGACTGGGCAATGCTTTGATCAATGTCACTATCCAGGATGTTTTTGATATGGCAGAGTCGCCATCTTTCTTTGAGGCCTATCGCCACGTGCTATCTGCCTTACAGAATATCAATCCGGGCACTGTTCCGTTTGCAGAATACATCATTTCAGCCTCAAGTGACGCGGGATACCCCCAGTATTTGCGCAGACAAGAATCGATTCTTTACGATCTAAGTGGCTGTTTGACAAAGTCTGGTGTTACGTGCAAAACAAGTCTGTCGAAGATTCCAGATTGGGAACATAAAAGCGTACTGAATCAATCACAGCTGCTTGCAGTCCAAAAAGCATTGTCCCGTGAATTTGTCGTCATTCAAGGACCTCCTGGCACTGGGAAGACCTTCGTGGGACTGAGAATTGCACATGCTCTTTTGGAGAATGAGAGCATTTGGGAGAGTGGTAACGGGTCACACATCCTTGTTGTGTGCTACACAAATCATGCTTTGGATCAATTCATTGAGGGGCTCCTTCAGATGGGACACGATGATATCGTCCGTGTTGGTGCAAGATGCAAAAGTGAGTTGGTAGAGCAGTACAACTTGAGAAACAAAAAAGGGGAGACGAAAAGGAAGCAGAGAAACAGAGGTGCCGCAGATCAAGATTTGCAGCAAATATACCGCGCAAAGGGAAACGTTCTACGAGAGAGGTACGGAATAAAAGATGGCATAGCTGATGCTTCTAAACGCCTTGAGAAGGTGCAGCGTGATGCTCTATCTGGCAAAATCTTGCCTCTTGCCATTTTGTCAAAATATTTGCCTGACAGGCTCAGAAATTGGTTTGACAACCTGGACCATGTCAGCAAACAAGCAAGAATCCCATTCTTGGAGATTTTTCTCGAACTCTTCCCCATTCCTTTGGAGGTGATTGGAGACATTCGAAGAGAAACAGTCGCTCTGCAGGAAGAGATAGTCAATCAGGATGCTGATATTGCCAGACCAAACCTTCATCAAGATGAGGATGATGGAAGCGACGATGACCGATTCATTGGCATAGAAGGGGAAGCCGAAGAACTCCTAGACCGATGGGTTATTGATGAAGATCAGTATCGGCCGCTTGAAGGCCATGGATTTGACAGGAAGAATCAAATCGTGGAGGAGGAAGAACCGGACTTTGTTCTGGTTGACTCTGATGGATTCACAACTGTTGCCCCGAAAAGAGCAGCAAGAAGATTTCGTGCACGAACTAATTTGCTGAACACGGCACCTATGACTTCGCAGGAAGTCAATCAAATCACTGACCCGATGAGGCTGCCAATTCAGCAGCGCTGGATGCTGTATGCCTACCTTATTGGCAAATTCATGGAGGAGCGTAAACAAGCAGTTGTCCGACTAGGCCAAGAATATGAGCAGTTGTCAGAGCAGATTAAAGAGCTAGATGGTGGGGAAGATGAAGTGTATATGCGTAGGAGCAAAATTATCGCCATGACAACAACTGGGGCTGCAAGATACCGTGATGTGCTTGATCGAATAAAGCCAAAGATCATCATTGTAGAGGAGGCTGCGGAGGTACTGGAAGCGCATGTTATTACCTCATTGACGGATGGAGCTGAGCATTTGATTTTGATTGGCGATCACAAGCAACTGAAACCAAAGCCGTCCGTCTACAACCTAGCAAAGAAGTATCAGCTTGAGTTGTCTCTGTTTGAACGAATGATCAGCAATGGAATGGATTGCCATCGTCTCGATATTCAACACAGAATGCGACCTGATATTGCACGCCTTCTACGAGATATATACCCAAAGCTTGAAGATCACCCATCAGTTACTGAGTACCCCGACATCCATGGTGTCTCCTCAAATCTTTTCTTCATTGACCACAGATACCCGGAGAGAACAGACGGAGAGTTGAAAAGCAAATCAAATGTCCATGAAGCAGAGTATATTGCTGCGTTGTGCTGGTATTTGCTATTACAAGGCTACCCTGCTGAAAAGATCACAGTCCTTACCCTATACACTGGCCAGCTTTTGACTCTGAAGAATTTGATGCCCAAAACAAAGTTCCAAGGTGTTCGTTTAACTGCTGTTGACAACTTTCAAGGTGAAGAAAATGACATCATCTTACTCTCTCTCGTCAGAAGTAACAACGAAGGAAGCATTGGATTTTCTGGGGAGGAAAACCGAATTTGTGTCTCTCTTTCAAGAGCGAAACATGGATTGTTTGTGATTGGCAATTTTGCACTCTTTGCTAGTAAAAGCCCGTCATGGGCCAACATCGTGGAAGGAATGAGGGCAAAGAATCAAATTGGCGCATCTCTGAGATTGTTCTGCCGTAATCATCCTGAAAGATCAATCGAAGCTGTTTCAGCTGATGATTTCAAGAAGGCACCTGAAGGTAAGGTTACTGATGCCTTTCAGCTTAAAAGAGCTCATAAGAGTACGTTGGAGAAACCTTCTGTGAAGATAAAGACCCATATTTTCCTTACCTAAAAACCGTATAACAGCCAACACCGTACCCCTCAACCGTAGTTAATGATGAGCACTGATCGTACTTGACACATGCAAAATGATGCCAAACAGTCACTTGGAGGGCCCCTTGTAAAACAACTCTGGTTGAAGGGCTACCCTCCTTAAGAAATGAAATATCAAATATCAAATGAATTGCAGCTTCAGCGGCAAATTCTAACGTAGCTTGTATCAAATTCTAGTGGCTTTATGCAACTTAAATATGGAGCGCCAAACACGTCAAAATACTTCTAGAGAATCCACATAGTCGGCGAAGGTGCTGGAAAATCTTGCACTGCTTAGTAGAGAAATACTTGTTAAGTGCTGCCTTTAAAGGGTCTCGTTCATCCAGCATTCCTTGCACATGTCATCTCTTGGCTTGCCTTTGTTTGTCGCCATTTTCATTGACCATGAAAATGGCGGCAACAGAGGCAAACAAAGAGACGACACGTGCAAGGCATGCTGGATGAAAGAGACCCTTTAAATGGAAACGACCTATACAATCTAAAGAAATTTTTCTACCTCGTGTGCAAAGATTAAGTTTAGAATGCCAATGGCTCCACAAGCCTTGAGAAGTTTCTTCAAGAAAATTAAAAAAAGAGATAATGCATGATATATATTTGTCGGTGTGCCCCTAAGGCCCCTGGCCCCATGATAGCTACCCTGGCTATCTGCCCTCCTTTTTGATGATCCTGATGTTCGTTAAAGAGTATGAAATAACGCATCGGAAAACCGCGTTCTGAGCTATACTCCTCAAGCAACATAGTTAATTTGGACTTAAAGCCACGAAATCGAGATTTTTCATTATCCTTTGAGTCTGCAACAATAGTTAACATTTCTTAATAGTTAAGATTGGCAAAATATATTTATAACTATTTATTATATATTTATAACTAAACTAAAAGCTTACTGTATAAAGAAGGGTGATCATCAGTGTTTCCTTGCAGCATCTTTCAAAAACTCAGGCAACCTTGAAAAGAATTTAGTTTACTAATTCCAAAGCCAATCATAAGATCAACTATGCCTGGAAAAATAATTTAGTCATAGATCTACGTGATCAAAGAAAGAAATTTGAAGGTGGGCCTTATGATGATATTTTGGCGGTGACCTTTCAAACAGGTTTACTGTATAGGACATCTGATTGCAAGGTCAAAGTTGGAATCTTCGTCTACCGGGTGAGCCAGGAAAAAGTTCCCACTTTCAGAAATTCATAGCGCCAAAAGTATTTCACAGATTTGAATGATTCAAATTTCAGTTAAATGCCGAAAGATTGAAGTATCTTTGTGACTTTTCTCACTGTCTTACCAGCACTAGAAGGATAGGCAAATTCAACTTTACAAAGATTTCATGGTTGCGAAGTAACTGAAAAATGGCCAAGAATTGATCAAATCATGAAGTACTCCTTGCACAGATCAGATCAGTGAAGAAAATGCAGCTGTTCATGAAAGAGAAGATATTCACTGTCCATTTATTGCCTAGGGATTGAAAATCTTTAGTATTTGTTTGAAAACTGATGTCGTATATCTCATGAGAGAGGTGAAATGCCCATTGCGTATTGTTCTGTGTAAGGATATTCCTTACAATTTGATCAACGTTTTAGGCCCTTTTTCAGTCATTTTGCAACCATGAAATTTTTATAACGCTAAATCTACCGAAACTTCCAGTGCTGCAAAGACAGCAAGAAAAGTCACAAAAATATTTCGATCTGTCAACTTTTAACTAAAATTTGAATCATCCAAATGTGTGAGGTACTTTTGGTGCTATGAATTTTTAAAAGTGGGAACTTTTTCTTGGCTCACCCAATATGTTGATGATTACAAAGTGTGTCCAGAGAAAACTTGCCTTTTTGAAAGCAGCCAAAATGGAAAGATAATTTAGCCTTCCACCTACCGGTTGATCCAAAAAAGTGATCCGAGAAGACCTTTTACATGTGAAACTGTAATCCACAGAAATCATTGATCTAGACTTTGTTTGGTAGCTGAATGCTGTAATTACATCCCCATTATATTTGCTATTTTCATCGATGGGGCAAGTTGGCAAAAATAGGGATCCAGTAAAATCAGGAAGATCTAAAACTCGTCGAAACTCGTCAAAATCACTGGATCAATTTGATCAGGACGAGACAATAACGAAGTCGAACGAGGTCGTTTTGCATTAGCTTGGGAAGTAGGCATGTTAGGTGGTAATTCCCAGTGCGCACAGAACTTTTTTCAGTAACAGAAAATGTACATTCTAATGCTACAAGGGGATTGTTTGGATGCATCTAATTTGGGTTTTGCATTCCCAAGATGATATGCTCATTGAGTGCTGCTGTAATGCAGCTGATAAAAATCGACTCCCTGTTCTTCATGAATTTCGACGGGTTTTAGAACTACCTTTATTCACAAAATCGTTATTTTCGCCACATTCTGATCTCGATAGAATTGCATAAGATAGTGGCGACATGGCTAGTTATTTATCTACCAAAAAACGTTTGAATCACGGATTTGGGTCGATTACTCTATTTTATGTAACTACGTATTTCCTCGATTCGCTTTTATCAGGTCACCCTGAATTACCCTGAAAGGAAATTTAGAAATTGATCTTGTAATAAAGTGTTGTTGGTAGTTTGGATTTCCCTACATTCCTGCATGAGACACCGGGTAATTTAGTTCTCAAGTATATAACCTGTCTCACCAAATCCGCTCAATTTGTTAATAGGTGGATGCAAAGAGCCATGCAACTTTCGTTTGAAATGCGGCCATGTTTGTCAGAAAGCCTGCCATCCAGTCGACCAAGAGCATATTGAATACAAGTGCCAGAAATTTTGTCAAAAGTTGCTCTGCAGTGATACAAATCATAGATGTCGAAAGCGGTGTCACTTTGGAACAAGCTGTGGCCCTTGCATGAACAAAGTGCCAAAGATTGTTCCAGTTTGTGGCCACGAGCAGCAGATTCCCTGTTGTATGGATCCTGCATCATTTAGCTGCACATTTATGGTTCAGAACACTTTAGACTGTGGTCATATGGTTGATGTGCAGTGCCATGTTACAGATCTCAGAGACATCGTCTGCAGAGTCAGATGTGAAGCACAGTTGGAGTGCGGCCATCAGTGTGCGGGGACTTGCTCAAAATGTCATCAAGGTAGGCTTCATATACGATGCAACCACCCTTGCAAACGGTCTTTAGTGTGCTCACATCTGTGCAGAGAGCCATGCTCAAAGGAGTGCCCCCCGTGCCAAATGAAGTGCAGCAACACATGTAGACACAGCAAATGCGCCAAGCTTTGTGGTGAAGAATGTGCCCCCTGCATGGAGAAATGTGCTTGGAAATGCTCACATAGGCAGTGTTCAATGCTATGCCATGAAATGTGTGATCGAAAGCCATGTAACAAACCTTGCCAGCGTAAAATAAAGAAATGCAACCATCCCTGCATTGGAATTTGTGGAGAAAAGTGCCCGAAAGTTTGTAGAATCTGCAATAAGGAAGAAGTGGAGGAGATATTCTTTGGTGAGGAAGATGAAGAGGGTGCGCGATTCATTCAGCTCATTGATTGTCCGCATTTCTTTGAGGTATGTATGTATGAATGTATGTATCACTTTGCCATTAGAAATTTACAAAAGTTGAAATATAATAAAATAATAGACGATTACGGAAAAGATGGCGGACCTCATTTCACGCAATGCATGATAGGAATATGCCCCCTAGCAACGCATAGCTACCAAACTTACAACTGCTGCATAAAATCTTGACCACAGCTACGATAGATTGAGGCCGTCGCAACTTCATCGTGAAGTTGACACTCTTCCAAGCCGTTGCTCGCAATAAGGTACAGTTTGTACAGTTTCCCTGAAATATCAAGATGTAGCAGCCTCCTGTTTTCGTCGTTTCATCAAGATTTCAAGAAGATTTTTGGCCTTGTTTTCATAACTTATTGGAGAATGCAGAGGTGAATAAAAAGAGAGATGAATAAAAAGTTCTAGAAACATTCGAAAAAAGAACGAACATTGCAAATCATCTTCTCTTGTTGAGATTTGCATAACAACGCTCATACTAACAAGAGTATTGCAATGGCTTCAGTTCACTCGACCGAACACAACATTCGAACTCTTTAACTTTCTTTCCGAATCCTCATTCTTTTGGGATTTCTCTCCGCCACGTCTGACGACTCTCGAGACTGCTGTTTTCAGAATTTGCATCCTTTGTGTAGCTGAGGTTTTATCTGCGAAGTCTACCGTCTTCAGAAGACTTCATATACTTCAGGTGCCCAAAGAATACGCGTAGATTTCACGATAAAGCTGCGACGGCCTAAGTCTATCGTAGCTGTGGTCAAGATTTTATGCTGCAGTTGTAAGTTTTGGTAGCTATGCGTTGCTAGGGGGCATATTCCTATCATGCATTGCGTGAAATGAGGTCCGCCATCTTTTCCGTAATCGTCTATTGTAGTAGAATTTATATCACAACTTTAATACCAGTTAGCTATTACCAGATTGAAGTTTCGAAAGCGAGACATACAGAATCCCGCCATTCCTATTGGTCAGTTGCACATTTCCCGCGGGTTTCACGTAGCCTTGTGTAATACGATACAAGGACGCGTTTTTGTTGCCACAGCAACTGCTTTAGGCCTGTGAGATTTACAGCAAACTCAAACGACATAACTGTAACAAAATATGTTTGATTAAATGATGCAAGTCAAGATTAGAAGCTGTCAGGTAATAAAACTCTTACTAACCGGCTTTGTCGTTGTACAGGAAGATATAAGGCCCTCGGTCTTAATACACAGACCTCACAAGCTCGGTTTGTACTTTTAAGACCTCTGGCTTCATATTTTCCTGTAAAACGCAAAACAGTTTAGTATGCGCATAGAACATCCCTAATTATAGTGGCAGGGATAACATTAAAAAGTCGAGCTGGCTTAATTTCCCTAATGGTCTCCTTTAAGGTTGTTGCAAACAATGATAGACAATATATTTTGAGTAATTTTTGATAAAGCATTACTTGGTAAGACCGAATCATGAATGTGAGAGGGGACGCGCAGTCTTAGTAGAACATATTTATGTCGCTATTTATCCACCTCATTGATTTTCCGTATCTCTTTGAACATAGTCTTTTGAACAAAGACTATGCTTTGAAGTATATATGTATATATTTATGTTTAAGACTAAAGATTTACAACAGTTAAAGTATGATAAGAAACAAGGACAGGTTTTGTAAGACAATGGCATCAGTTGCTTTTATCGACACCTAGATTCAAAGAGATTGCGATTGCAGACAAGGGAAATTCTCTCAACCAGTAATTAAAAACAAATAAAGCCGCAAAGTTTCTCTGAAACCCGGGAAGCTAGCTCGCTTGCTGTGCGTTCCAGAAATGGTTTTTAAACGCAAACATGAGCGCATATCGAAAGAAGGAGGATGTATCTAAATATCTACCTCTCTCTCTCTCTCTCTCTCTCTCTCTCTCTCTCTCTCTCTCTCTCTCTCTCTCTCTCTCTCTCTCTCTCTCTCTCTCTCTCTCTCTCTCTCTCTTGGTCAGCGCAAAGCGCTGCTGTGGTCTTCACCAGAGCATTCCAGCTAGTTCTGTTTTCTGCTTGACGTATTGATTCTGCTATGCTGCCACCTGTCCATCGTTTTATATCTGTCAACCAGGATGTCTGTGGTCGTCCACGTCCCCTTGTCCCTTCCATTTTCCCTTCTATGATCTGTCGTTCTAAACGTCCTCTTCTCACTGTGTGACCGAAAAATTTCACCTTCCTCTCTGCAATATTCTTCAGCAATACAAGGTCCGATCCTATGTTTTCTAGAATCCATTTATTTGTTCTCATTTCCGTCCAGGATACTCGCAGAGGTTTTCTGTAGCACCACATTTCAAATGCATTAATCTTCTTGCGATCTGCCTCTGTAGGGGCCCATGATTCACACCCATATAGTGCATTAGTGAAAGCAGTTGATTTCAGTAGTCCAATTTTTAGACCAATTGATACACCTCTGCTTATCCATATTGTCGCCAAGTTGTGTACAGTTGACTTGGCCATACCTCTTCTTCTTTTGATTTCTTTCGCATTACTGTATTTTGTATCGATAATGGAGCCTAAATAAGTAAACTCTTCAACTTCCTCTAATTTTTCATCCTCCAATAGAAAATCACTAAAATCAGTTCTGTTCTTATCAATAACCATCATTTTTGTCTTTCTCGTGTTTAATAGGAGCCCTCTTTTTTCGCTCGCCTTTTTGTCTGTTTCAACAAATCAAGCAGCTCTTGCTTGGAGCTACATATCAGCGTTGTATCATCTGCAAAACGTAAATTTGTTATTTGACGTCCACCTACTTTCACCCCACCCTCATAGTCTATAAATATCTCTCTCATGATCTCTTCTGAATATATATTTTAGAGAGTAGGTGACAAGAGCAAGGACAGATTTTGTAAGACAATAGCATCAGTTGCTTTTATTGACACCTGAATTCAAAGAGATTTGCGATTGCGGACAAAGGAAATTCTCTCAAGCGGAAATTCAAAACAAACGAAGGCGCAAAGTTCCTCTGAAACACCCAGGTAGCTACCTTGCTTGTTGTGCACTCCAGAAATGGTTTTTAAGAGCAAGCATGGGCGTATATTGAAAGAAGAGGGATATATCTAGATATCTACCACGGGCATTTTACTTGTTTGGTATAGGAACCGACTTGGAGGCGATTCAATTCTCGTATTTTTTTGGGTGCAATCAAAGCACTTACTTCTCAGCTTCTGAAAAGCAAAAATAAAATGCCCGCGGTAGATATCTAGATATATCCTCCTTCTTTCGATATTTGTTAATGTTTGCTCTAACGATAATTTCTGGAATGCACAACTAGCGAGATAGCTACCTAGGTCTCAGTGAAACTTTGCGGCTTTGTTTGTTTCGAATTACTGGTTGATAGATTTCCCTTGTCTGCAAGCGAAAATTGCTTTGAATCTAGGTGTCAACAAAAGCAACTGGTGCTATTGTCTTACAAAATCTGTCCTTGTTATGATAAGATAGTTACAATGATACAGTCTACATAACAATTCTTCGGCTAGTTTGCACTTTAGCGGACACACTTTCAACATTTCCTCGTGTCTGAATGTTGCACCGAATGTGAATGTCAACCGCATTAGCACTGAGATTAAAGCATACCTAAACTGTATTAGTGGGGGTTTGGGGGCGGCAGCCCCCAAAACTTTGGAACTAAACGAAGACATAGATTATTTAGGCCACATTTAGGTCATGCTGACGTTCTCCAGTAAGTGCGAATCAGTCGAATCACGGTTAGATTTAGCATTATCCAATTAGATGGTAGGATTTTAATCACTATTGTTAAGGAAGCCAATCAGCATGTAATACTAACAATGCAATTCAGTTCAACCTCTGTTTTCCTTGAAAGCTGTGTCCGCCAAAGTGCATTTGTCCCCAATTCTTCTTCTAGCAGAACCTGCTAACGCTTTAATTTGATCCCGAGTGTTGAATCCAAGACTGCACTTATGTTTTTCTTTGTTTGCGATATATTTTTAAACACTCACACTTACTTTATTTTAATTGCCGAAGCTTTCGCCTCACTTCTGAGGCCTCATCAGCAACTAAACATCAGTTGTATTCGAACTTAGTTTTCGTTCTCTGATTGTTCGATGGTCAATCAGTGGCATTCAGAACACTTTCAACGTCACAATCTTCGAGGAACCTGTTGTTGTTGTTCTGTCTCTTTCTTGGTATATTTGAATTTCCCCATTCTGCCCACGCTGAATTCGATAGAAGAATGGGGAAATTCAAATATACCAAGAAAGAGACAGAACAACAACAACAGGTTTCTCGAAGATTGTAACGTTGAAAGTGTTCTGAATGCCACTGATTGACCATCGAACAATCAGAGAACGAAAACTAAGTTCGAATACAACTGATGTTTAGTTGCTGATGAGGCCTCAGAAGTGAGGCGAAAGCTTCGACAATTAAAATAAAGTAAGTGTGAGTGTTTAAAAATATATGGCAAACAAACAAAAACATAAGTACAGTCTACATAACATCTTTGATAAATTCAAGTTAAAGACACCTCAAATTATAGTGGCAGGAACAAGGGAATACCGATATTAAAGATATTAAGATATTAAAGGCAATGTGTCCATGTAAAAATGTATTCTCTGTGAAAATATGCTGATCTAGTTTCAAATTTGCTTTTGGATAAAGCATAATTTTAGTATCGCCAAATCATGAATGTGAAAGAGGATGCGCGGTTTTAGTGGAGCCCATATACGTCACTTTCTTCCCTCTGTATATTTGGGAAAAATTGTCTTTTATCTTGTGCTTAAACGAGTTGATATTATTTGTAGATTTTAGATAAGAAGAAAGGCTATTCCATATTTTTGTTTTGGTCCCAAGTGGGACAGGCATTCTTGATAAGCGTTACTCTTGCGAAATGAAATGTTAATCAGAACTCAGACCTGCATGTCACTCGGCTTTGGTCAATTGGGTGAAATATTCTGTCAGCATAAGCAGGAGCCGTTCCTTTGAAATATTTCATGATGTTTACACAGGTGAATGGTTTAGATACGTGGATGCAGACAGAGCAAGAAGGAGAGAATGCATCAAGCATCGGCATGAAGTTGTGCCCAAAGTGTAAAGTGCCAATAAGAAAGTGCTACAGATACGGGAATATCATCAAGAAGCAACAGAAGGACGTTGACGCTGTCAAGAAGATTTTGATTGATCAAAGAAAAAGAATAGCAGACGATCTACGCCCGAGACTGCAATCATTGTTGGATGATGTTCAGGTTTCATTTCTGTTTCATTTAATTTTTTGATTAAGGTGGAACCAGTAAGAATAGATGATAACAACAGTTGCTTTAACTGACACCTCAATTCAATTAATTCACACCTTTAATTGACACATCAATACATTGATCGTTTTAATTGACACCTCAATTCAAAGCGATTAAATGACTGATACAAAGGAAATTCTTTCAACCGGTAAATCAAAACAAATACAGCTGCAAAATATGCCACGAAATTAGAGGGCACACTCTGGCCTTGTGCAAGCGAAAGATGGTTTTTGAAAGGAGTACAAGGACCAGCATGCTTTGCACGATGTCAGCGACTTACTCTCCACAGCTTCCAAAGTAACTGACTGTACTAAATTTAAGAAAAGACAAAAACAAACGATTGCAAAGGCTACTTGTCTTTGTAGCCCCTTTACGAGAAGTTATGTGCTGATAAAGATAGAAGAAGGGTAAATCTAAAGTTTTTTCTCGCTAATTTTGCTTATTTGATTGAGAAGCCGAGACGCAGGCATTATAATTCTCGGGTATTTAGAGGTTAGATAAAACGATTGTCACGTAACATCTGAATCAAGTAAACAAAATCCGCGAGACAGGACTTCAGATTTACCCTCCTACTTTTGTTACTTGCACATAGCTTCCCTGAAAAACCACCTTTCGATTACACAAGCTGAGGGGTTGCCGTACTTGTTTGAGTGCAACTTATGCGGCCGTGTTTGTTTTGATATACATGTTGAGAGAATTTCATTTGTCTGTAGTCATTAATCACTTTAAATTGAGGTGTCAATTCAAGCAATTGTTGCTATTGTATTGTAAAGTCTGTCCTTTTTATTGTGCTATTTATTTCCATTGATGAAAATTTTTGCTTCAGATCACCTTTTATAGCTGTAACAAATCTTAAAGGACAAGTTCGGGGATGTTATAATTGTTGATTATTTAAGATATGACACTGTTATAAATGGTGTACAGTACTTTTTTCTATTTTTTTCTCTTTTAATCTGCGAAACTACAAATTTCAATCTGCTAAGAATGCGAAATGGCGTCATTTTTTATGACGTCACTTCACGTTGACCTGAACGAGGCTGCCAAATGTGTCGATATCATATAGCCTCATTACCATAAGGACCCTCAAGTTACGCTCATCTCATTGAGTTGAATTGTTGTTGTTATCGCTCCACTGAGGGCCTTATGGACATAGCGCTGTAAAAACGGCGAAAAATTTGAATCGGCGACAGGATCCTGTCGCCCCTTCGTCTACCGACCAGCATGTGCCTTAGGGCAGGGCGGTTTTTGCTTTTGTGGCAAGAATGATCCTTTACCGAAGTACTGATACCTATTTTGATGGTACAGCAGCTCTAGAAAACTGATTTTTAAGGCATTTTAGACCCAGTAGTTGTGAGGAAAAAGTAGCAGATGATTTAAGCCCACAGCTACATTCTGAAAAAGAATGCGAATCGAACGACAGATTGATACATTGCGTAGAATGTTCGAATGTACACAATAGTGATAGAGACTCCAACAATGCTCAGTCGAACAGTTTTTAGAGCAGCGGAAAGGTTTCAAATAGAACCAGTACGAAACTTTACCGTTTCGGCAAGCGTTTGGGAATAAGTCGTAGTTGTAGCGATATCAGTTCAGCCAAAAGCGAAACTACGACATGTAATCAAGTCTAGATATTATACCACTCACATTGCTAGCCTCCTTATCGTGCCTTAGCACATTCGTACAAAATCCAAAATGGCGACGATATTTGGCCTAACTTACGAAAATTCATCAATTAGGTTATGAAAGTTGGGGGTATAAAAACTTGGAAAGAACTTACGATTGGTGTTCAGCAGTTGGTAAGGTTGCTTTTTAACAATAATTTTATCAACCCTGGACTTGTCCTTTAAGATATTAAAGGCAATGTGTCTATGTAAAAATGTACTCTCTGTAAAAATATGCTGACATGACATTGACGAAGAGATTCAATCGGTGCACTGTGATTGGGAGAATTTGATTGATCACATGCAAACTTGTGGTTCTGTACTTACATGAACACATTACCATTAAATGAATCAATTTTTTCGAGTTTATTATCTTTAATGAATGAAATATATTTATCTATAGGTGATACGTCCATCTGCATTTGACATGGGGGCACTTCGTAGATCAACCACAAATCTTTTCTTCAGAGGCAAGATGCAGGATCAGAGTAACAAAGGTTACTATAAGCTTATCAAAGATGGTATCGTTGAAAAACATAGCAACCTCGATTCATCATTGGAAACAATCATCGAAAGTCAAGTTGAATTGCTAGAGAGAGCTATTGTGCTTCTGCAAGAGTTGAATAGCATGGAGAAAGAAAAAAAGTATGTTTTTAAGATACAGTGTGTTCCAAAAACATCGTTCTCCTGTTAACTCCGGGGTGTACTCTTTTATCGTAATGCCCAGAAAGTGGGTCCAATCGGATTGAGGGTCTTACCAAAATGCTACAAAATGGCCCTGTTTGTCAAACACATACTGCCAATCGGGGGTATGCAAGGATTCTTCTCCTTCTTCTTGTGGTGCCTTATCGTATGACATCGGCGACTAGTTTATGCCAATCGTTCCTGCTTACTGTGCACTGAATAAGCTCAATCCTAAGATTACTGGACATTATAAAGATTTCAACCCAGTATGCTCCTCCGTATGGAATTGGGTCTATGCAGCAATAATCATAAATGAATTTTGAAAGTTTCGTCCTTTGTTCCTTCAATTTTTATTTCCTTCTCAAAGGTTTCATATCGATCTTCATGTTCACTACCTGTGCCCTCCTGAACATTCCAAAACAATGTTTTTTTAAACCTTTCCTATGTTTAGACGTTTCTCACGTAATCCTAGAGTAATATGACACAGGAAACAAGTGGAAATGAAGTAAGATATTACTAGAATTGTCCAAGAACAGATGACTACATAGACCACAGGCTGTAGGATGAAAAATGAGTGTTCTAGTGTAAATTAGAATATTTGAATGTAGTGTGTACTTGCCTTACGTGATAAACTTGTCTTTTCTTCGTTTTTTATCTCCTGTACGAACCTCATAATGCAATAAAGCGATTTTAATGTCGAGCGTCGATATGTGGACCCGAAACCGAGGCAGACGTTCGTTGCAAGGCACGTTTCAAGATGGCCCCCACAAAGTTAAGTTCACATATCGACGTTCGACATTAAAATCGCTTTATTGCATTATGCAGTTCGTACAGGAGATAGAAAGCGAAGAAAAGACAAGTTTATCACATAAGGCAAGTACACACTACATTCAAATATTCTAATTTACACTAAAACACTCATTTTACATCCTACAGCCTGTGCATAGACTTGGGGCAAGTCTAAAGTATGACGAGTATTTTCGTTATCA
The DNA here is from genome assembly GCA_964019985.1 of Aurelia sp. 4 Dawson et al 2005. NCBI lineage: Eukaryota > Metazoa > Cnidaria > Scyphozoa > Semaeostomeae > Ulmaridae > Aurelia > Aurelia sp. 4 Dawson et al 2005. The sequence goes on along the minus strand of OZ026503.1, from coordinate 5,222,344 downwards.
AAAATAGTTTCTTAAGTAATATTTTCCCAGTACTGGATTTTCTTAATTTTTGGCCATCTAAGATTTGAGTTTTATATAAGCGGTTTCTCATAAGAAATACGCACATTTGACACTTGAAATATCACAGTTGTGCTGAATTTTCTCCTAGGTATGCAGCCCCAAAGGAAATCAATCAGATCTTGTCATGTCTGTATGCTCTTACTAAAGTGTGTCTCGAGAACAACATCACTGTACAGCAAGTGCAAGATGCAGACTTAGAGATGCGTCGCTTGACGTTGTTTCATGGTGTCGTCATGACAGCAAATGACAACCAAAAGACGAAGATTGCAGAAGATCATCTGGAAATAATCAACAGATATCTAAACCGCCTGCGCAGTGGCAAGAAACTGGATCAAAAGAGGATGGATCATATGCGTAATGAGGTTGCACAAATACGGAAAAAGGCAGGTATGGGAGAGCTAACTAAGGAAGAGATCAAAATGATTGTCAAAGCCATGAATTTCGCTGCTGGGCATTGGTATAAATGCCCAAATGGCCATGTCTATGCCATTGGTGATTGCGGAGGAGCAACCCAGGTAGCTAAATGTCCAGACTGCAATGCTACAATAGGAGGAACAAATCATAGTCTTGCTGCAGGTAATCAGCATGCGGGAGAGTTCGATGGATCGCGTTATGCAGCTTGGTCTGAAGGTAATAACTTGGAAAATTTTGATCCACGTGATTTCAGAGACTAGAAGTAAAGCAACAATACCGGGCAACCAATAACAACTGAAAATATCTCATTTCACCGATCATGAATTTCTCTATTACATTTTTGCCAAGGACTGGCTTATCATTAAAATATGTATATTGCGCGTGGTACTAGTATGCAAATTAAACGATAATACTGTAAATGAAAGATTTAAGTACCAATGTAGCATAGATGTTAAAAACACGACGTTTCGAGCGTATACTCGTTATCAAGTGACTCGAAATCAGTCGAGCCGGGCAAAGAGAAAACGAGATTCGACGGATAGGAAAGAATGCGAGATGCGACGTGACGTAGCATGAATAAGGAAATGGGAGGAATTGAGAATAGAGAGTGGGGAAGTGGCCTATTGCAGATAAGTAAATTGCTTATTAAGTCCACTAGGATAAAGAGTTTTAAGTTAAAGATCAAGCGTTTCTCCAAGGTTTGCGTCACTGGCTTATCATGATTGCTATAGACTGGTTTATCATGATTGCTAGCTCTAACTTAGATTTGACAGTTATGCTAGGTTACCCTTCGAGGATAGAGAGCACTTTAGATATGCGGCCAGGTGTCTAATAAAAATAAAGGCAGCAACAACGTCATATTGTACTGTATTCGCAGGGGGAGTGCTCAGCATATTTGCATATGTGCAGTGGCAGCGCTCAGCATAGGGGTCAGTCCGATGAATTTTCTGGCAATCAAAAAATATTACCTTAGCTTCACTACAACCCAAAGATATCAGCTCATTTTCGACCTAGAAACCTTCAAAGAAGCATACAGTACCCTGAAACAATGCAAGCTGAGGTAGCGATTGCCTCTAAAGAAACCAGAAAAATAGTTGTTTGACTGTATTTGATGTCAGAAATAGCCGAGCCACAATTGCAATATATTTTGGATCCAAGAATATTACTTTCAGCCCTTTTCTGACCCAGAAATGTTGGACTTACCTCCCCATATGTGCATGTGCTAGTTGTCCCTCGTGGGGCCGCATCTATTGAAATATTAAAACATCTATTGAAAAATAGGGTCTATGTGGATAGCGTTAGAAAGTCCTTATCTTGTTTCTATCTTATCTTGTTTCTATCTTGTAGCTAAGGATTTACCACAAGCAGTTTCTAAAGCAAAATGGTGAGGTAATTGATCAAAAAGTTTTCCAAAATTTCCAAAAGGCCTGTTAACAGGCTAATCAAAAAGACAAATTTTCCGGAACAAGTATGTTTCTCTGTGTGTGTTTCAGCAAGGCAGCCATAAGTAACAAAACAGTTTTAATCGTTATTCTTAAATTAGAAAAACAGTTCAGTTCATGTATACTCAGTTAAAAAATTCCACTACATACACATTATCTCTAAAATAACATACAACGAGCTAAATTAAAAATTATAACAAGAGTTTATACAACAGCATTACATCGAATTTGCGGGAGAGAAATTTCCCTTCAGGAGGAACCACAGGGACTCCAGAAAGTTGTATAACCCCACCCCGCCAATGATAAAGAGGCCTTCCTCTGTAGCCTCTTTTGTGATTGCGAAGCTATGACGTAATATCCGTAATATCAAGATCTGTTAAGTTGTCTAGCTTGTGGTGCTGTAGGAAACTTTTTTCAGGTTCACCCTGCAGTTGGAAAGTACTGCTGAAAATAAAGAAAGGAGATTATGGTTCGGGATAGCCAGTGAGAGTAAGATCATGCCCGAGGATCATTCCAATCTGCTTTTTTATGTTGCAGAAAATAGTTTTTTGCAATTGTTTTTCTATTCCATGAAGGTCCTGGCTATTTCTTTGCTTAGAATTAAATTTTTACATATCTACATAGTATATGCATGTTGCTTGATAGCTAATGTTTTGTTGATCAAATTGGTTTTTTCTTCGTTTATTCTCCAATGCAAAGGTTATAAACCGACGGGTGTGTCACTCGCTAGAAATCTCGTACACTTTTCGAGGGGGAGGGGGGTAACTCCTACAGGGGACCTGGTATACATGTGCCTTTGACAATCCAGAGGGTAGACCCATAACCAGGGCAAGATTTTGAAAAAGGGACCTCATAACCAGGGCAGCTCCTTTAAAACATACCCCATAACCAGGGCCAAAAATTTTCAAGAATCCTGTTGAGAATACGCTATCTACCATTAGAATAGCTAAATTCCTTCAAACTAATGTTACAGATGTGAGGTTACACAAAGATTCAATGATAGAGCAGAGACCAATCAGATGTTTCATTTACTGCTGCACTAAAAGCCAAAATTCACGCATAACTTTGGACAATCTTCATCAAGCAGGCCCATAACCAGGGTAAAGTATCGCAAACAGACCCATAACCCGGGCGAAACTTCATAAAACGTGACCCAAAAACCGGGCAAAATATCGCAAACTAACCCATAGCCCAGGCAGGCACATGTATACAAGGTCCCCTATAGGAGTTAACCCCCCCCCCTCGACACCTTTGCAAAAATCCATTTGTTTTGAGAAAAATCCACAAAATATCCCTCAATACTCGTTTGCTTTAAAACATCCCTTACTCGTTTGGAAAGAGTGACACACCCCCCCATAAACCATAGATAGTTGATAAGTCAAAGTAAAATTTATCACCAAATGCCGTAGACACACGAAGATCCAAAACTACCTGCAAGAATTTTCGATTAATGGCAATGAAAAATAGTATATGATAAAACCGTTGAGATTGTGAAGCTTTTGCTACATCTACCGGGTGTTCGAAACGCGGGGGATGTTCCTCCATAGTAAAGGTACCTGGGGATGTGTCGCCCGCAAGGGTATGCCTTTTTCGGACCTCTGGTCTAGCCAAGGGTATACTTTTTGGCAATTTTAGCAGATTTTAAAGTGGGCAAGGGTATCCTTTGTGGCTCTTTTGGTCAAAGACATGTCAAACTTCGGTCATCTTGTATAGAGACCCAACTTTGTTAATTTTGATCAAGAAAATGCGAAAATTTGCCACGTTTTGTCTAGAAAACGTCAACTCATGGCACTTTTGATGCAGAAATTAGTCCAGCCTAAGGTATCATTTTCACAAATATTGGTCTGTCCAACGGTTCGATTTTGAAACTTTGTGCGACACACCGCTACCCGAAATGTAGCCGAGGGCCCCCCTCCCGTGGTGGACATGTTCAAATTCGTTTCAAGATTTACCTGACTGAATTTGGCAGCTGCTACTCCGTTCTGAAAATTATGGAAAAGAGACATTTCAAGAGACTTTCAAAGCACGCTTAAAAAGCAGGAATATCCAAAGCAGTGGCGTAACGGAGCAACTCGGGGCCCTTAATAATTTAGCTACGCAGGAGCCCCTTGAGGCGGCAGATAGATCAACGAAAGGTTGCCAAATTTATAACATCAAAGCGGTGTTTTTATTGGCAAAATCAACTTGAGCCCAGCAAATCAAATCCTCCACAACCGGCATCTATGGAAGTGTTTTTATGAAGGCACGTTTGCACTGTTTGATAGGGAAGCGAGCTACATTTGGGGTATCCTATCGGGGAAATTTTTTGAACCAAGCTCTTGACCAGTGCAGTGCAGTGCAGTAATTGTTTCCTTGTGCCTATTTGAAGAAACACAATGACTGTTTACCATCTTAGTTGAGTTTGAACACTTTCGTAGCATTTTGGAGTCTGGCTTCGTTCTGCTGATTAAGTGTGTCATTCTGTAAAACGAAGACCAAACCTTTAGCACTTAATTTGCTGGTTCATCAATTAACTTGCCACAGAAAGGTCTATTTGCACTAGATGTTGAAAATCTACTCTGTATTGAATTATGTTTGGATGCGTTTTTGTCTTCGTTCTATCTTCGGTCTCCGGTCTTCGGTCTTCGTTTGATAACAGCCAATGTCCCAAAATCAAATCATCCCTAAGTGGAAAATGTGGAACCACAATGAAGTAGCAGTTACCCAGATAGAAAAGTCCACGAAAGTCATAGACTTGCCCAAGTCTATTTCGTCAATAAAAAAACTTGGAAAGGGAAAATTAGGAAAGGGGAAAGCGAAATTGTTTCGTCGTTCACTGTTTCAGGCAGACGTACTACATATGACGAAATAGACTTGGGGGCAAGTCAAGATTTTTCCATAAATTCAACTATACGTACTTTTTTATCAGCAAAACATGGTGTTTTGAAGCCAAAGAAATTACCCAAGTACATTCTGAGTAATAAGATACAGGAAACAAATGAAAATAAAGCAAAAATGCTTCAGGCACAACACATTCTGCAAGGACGTAGGAAGCATCTCAAACTTGGGGAGAAGGACGACACTTCGCAGGCCCGTAGGAAGCGGGGGGGCAGGGGGGCTCATGCCCCCCAATAATTTCCAGAGATTACTTCGTAAATTTACGGTTATTTTCGTGAACAGGGTAAAGAAGATAAAGTGTTGGAGCTTGGTTTCTTTTACCCTGTTTGATGTTTGGAATGAAATGAATTTCTGTGTTGTAAATTTTGGTGTCTTGTGATTAGTTTATCAAGGTGCTAAGTGTTTAGCTCAAAGAGGGTCATTGCCATCTGAGTAAATGGTCCCCGCAACACCAAGCACAACTTTCAAACCGCCGTTGTTTAGGACCTTTTTAGCATTTATTGTGGATAGCTCCTTCATTCCAAAAGTTTCTATTTGAAAAATGAACACAGAAACAAAAACAAATATGATGTAGGGAAGAGCTCTTCCGAGAGAAAATGGGCGTTTCCGAGAGAAAAATGGGCGTGGCCCTCAAAAACTTTTCTGGGCGCTGCGCCCCAGTCCCCCGCCAATGTTCGCGCCTTCGGCGCAAAAGTGCCCCCCCCCTAATCTCTAAAAACACGCTACGGGCCTGCTTCGAGGGCACTTTTGCCGTAAGAGAAAGGGGGGTTTGCTAAAAATAAGAAGGGCACTTCTTTTTTAATGCAATATCTTAGGGGCAAGTGCCCCCAGTGGCCCCGATTGCGGTTCCTACGTCTATGACATTCCGTAAATTTTCGCGCGCTTTTCTCATCGTAATCGTCAAGTGTTCTTTATATGAAACTGAGGCTTGTTGTCAAGTCGGAGCAGCCATTTTGTCTTTCATAGTAACCAAATGGAGTTTGAAGGAAGAAAAGGAATAGAGAAAATGTAGCAGTTTGTCAGCTTCTTCGCCCTTGATTTGTATGGCAAAATAGTAAGTTATTCAGTTAAAGTTGTATGCTATTTGCAAAGAATGAAACCGTTGGCTGGAAGAGAGTGCTTTTCTCTTTTTTATGGAAGCCAAGAGGGCGCCCAAAAAGCTAGCACCAATATGTTGATATGGCCTAATCGAGCTACAACCGGTTTGTAATAAACACAGGTAGCGGGGGAAATTAGTGTATAATGGAATAAGTGTCAAATCAACACAAATTCCCCCTTTTCTTGATTCAATTTCTGCCAAATTATTTCGTCTGCCATCACAACCAAGTAGGCCAACCAACTGGTTCCAGTCTCTAAAACTAAAAGAATTAGGGGTCATCGACAAATAGTTTTCGTCACAGTTAACGGGATTGGGTCGTTAACGGCTTGACCCTTCTTAACGGACCACTAAATTTATCGCTAGATTTTCTCTTGTCGCGGACATCCCACAAACTCCTTGTTACATGCCTATTATGTGTCTTGGGTTGGGGCCTAGGCCTAAGCCTAGCCTACCGCAACTTCTTCATGCAGATTGCAATATCAATATTAAGTTGTGCAACACCAAAAAATTTACTGCCACAAGTTATTCTTCAAGGATTGATAACAAAATATTACTTATTTCAATTTTCGTCTCAAAAGTAAAATTTTTAACGGATTTGAGCTTGACCCCTTCCCCCCTAAGGGCCCAGTTCCATTAACTGTGACAAAAATTGTTTGCCGATGACCCCTTAATGGCCTACTGATGTGATGGCTGACAAATTTGGCAGAAATTGAACAAAGAAAGAGAGGTATTTGTGTTGATTTGACACTAATTCCATCATACACTTATTTCCGCCACTACCTGTGGTAACAAACCCTAATCCCAAGCATGCAGTGATTAGGACTCTGATTTCGTACAAGCGCCCAAAAGAAGCTTTCATGCATATGCCTATGGGGACCATTTTGATATTCGGTTTCTTTACATGCAGTATTTCATCCTTGATCAGTTCAAGGACGGCCATCTAGCATTTGCTTTCCTCTTGTCTTTCTTTGCCACTTGTTCAAATGTGATGGAATTTTATCTCACACTAGCAACAAAATTTTAGCCCAACAAAACCAGATGTTTATGACCAATATATGTAAATACAGTAAGGCTTTACAGTAGATAAACTTTCATTGCATTTCAAATGTTGGTATGGGAAAACACGGCCATCTACAAGTTGGATGAATATAAGTCTATCATGCAGTGGAAACCAGGCTTTAAAATGAATCAAACTCTGGCTGATTGTTGGGAGAAAATAATTATTTTGTACGCAAGGCCTTATCAGGCCTTCTATGTTTTATGTACAGTATGCCTTCAAACCAAAAGACGGTCAAAAGAGTTAAAAGCTGATCAATGACCCAGTCCAAATTTTGACTGTTGAAAGGATGTTCAACAAAGCCTTTGTATCCTAATGGTGAGACTAATGTGTTAACAGGATTTCTATAAAATGTAGATCTTTCATTATCATTTTGCATTCGCTTCATCAGAACTAATGTTGCAATAATTCGGATCATACCTATGGACCTAAATTACTATGGGCAAACATGGCAACTACAACCTAACAAAAGGATGGACCTAATATGAACAGTTGAAATAAAGCTAGATGAAAGGAGAATAGAGATGAAAGGAAAACAGAGGGATTAGGAAGAGAGTTGTGGCAATGATTGGGAGCAGAAAAAGGGCGCCAGCCACCCAAAGAGAGGTACTAAAACATTGCAACGTGAAATACAGTACATTATGATAAAGCTATGGCAGGAGCAAAAGATGCAAGTGCCTACCCAGTCCCTAAACACTCTCATGTAACACAAACAGGAAGAAACAGAAAATAAAACAAAGCCGAACAAAAATTACATGGAGGAAGAGCTATACCATAAAAGCTCTATTAAGCCCCCCTGAGTAATGAGCCCTCCCTCTGAGTAAAAATTTGAAATAAGCCCCCTCTCTATTAAGCCCCCCCCATTTATACAAAATTCTAGAATTTACCAAGTATTATCAATTTATTTAGGTATGCAACTGTACATGTTAATTTTAGTATGGTTTGGGATTTAACTTTGTTAAATTTATGTATTTGAGCCATGAAATTGTATGTTGATTCTGCAAGATATGTGGTAAAAGAACTAAAAAGCTACCAAATACATTTTTGTCACTTGATATTGTGAATAAGCTCCCCGCTCTATTAAGCTCCCTTCTGGAAGGTTCAAAATTAAATAAGCCCACCTCCTGGGGGTTTAATAAGAGCTTTTACGGTATGTCTAGGGATCCACAACTCTGATGTTGTATGTACTAAATGAATAAGGTATTATTTGGTTCCTTCCAGTATACAGAAAGGATGGCTGCCATAAATGATGATGATTCTCCAAAGGAAGAGAACAAAGAGGCTTTGAATTTGATCAATGCAGCAAAGGCATTAAATTCAAAGAAGCTTGATTTGTCAAAAAGAAGAATTTTGAATCTTCCTACTGAGTTACAAAGCTTACAACAGCTTGAGGTGTGTAATTATTGACTTAAGAGAAAGTCTGGTGTTTTCCTAGGAGTTAAGTATGAATCTTTCCATGGTCCATTCTTGAAATGCTGTGTGACCCCAAAAGACAAAAACAAAATACAACATAAATTGATGGTTTGCAAAGTATGCCAGCTGCGTGACTTGAAGCACTTTTTTCATTCTTATGACAGAAAAACAGTGAACTTTTCAGGCAAGTATTAACATGCTGTGCAAGACATGCAAAAATTAATAAGAATTTTTCAAAATTCAAAGATTTTTACATACTGGGAAGAAACGTCAAGTCATGTCAAAGATTGTTAACTCCCTTATTAGTTTATATGCACAAGGCCTGTAAATACTGGATTTATCTTTCCCAACTCCTCTTTGATGAAAATGATGTATTAAGTTCTATTTTTTCTCGCAGAGCTCATCCAAGCTCAGGAAGCATCATGTAATATGGTTTTATGAAGTGTAATATGGTTCTTTGCTCAGCAAGCACAATAATTAACCATCCATATGAAGAAATACAACATCTCAAAAGAGGACTTAAGGCCAAATCTCAATAAAAGTGAATTGTAGTGACTGTTTTTTGGGATTGCTGGTAAACTACAATAGAAATTAAGATGGGAAGTAAAACTTTGAATCAAATTGTGTAAGTTTTGCTGGTGATTGCTGAAAAAGTTAAAGCAATTTGAACTCCAAGGGAACCGCAATAGGGACCCTTAGCAGGTAGGATGGCGACTGCAACAACAACACAATGTGCCCATTGTTTTTCAAACTTTGGCTTGAAAAGGCTCCTTGTTTTCCGTGCAAATTTGCTTCACTTGAGAGTCCATGAAGTTGTCCTTTTCAATTGCACAACTTGGAAATCCTACTGTTCTTCAGATCTGGATCTTCCAAATGAAACTCATTCACTTTAACTGTTAATTATCAAGGAAAAGAAGGTTACAAAGTATTAAGATGAAGAAGGATATTTTCTCTTGGCTTGTTTAAGAACATGTAACTTGTGGGAAACTATACTCAGTTGTATCATAGAAGACAACGTTTTGACTGGCATTGCCGTCCTAGTTGCATTAAGTCCCTAATGCATGTTTCATGGCCGTGGTATTGACCAAACATGGATTTATGTCAACATTTCAACTATTCCCCACTTGACAACTTTTTAAACATGCAGAGCCCTTTTGTGGCCTGAAGGTGTGAAAATGTGAACTACGGATGCTCAAATTGTGGCATTGACAGATGATCACTGTAATTTGCTTTAATGGAGATTGGCCTTTAGATATGGCTATTTCAGCAAGGATAAGAATAGGTGGATAAGGATCAGGATGAGCATGATGATGAAAATGGTTCTCTGGCCTGCAAGTTGGTTACCAATGATGGACACTTTGCTAAATATTGGGAGAGGGTGAAGCTATATTGTTTGAATTAAATAGTGATGTTATCATTATGTGTTCAAACCAAAAATCTTCCCAGCCAACATGGGGGGATGATCACACCCCCATACCTGCCCCGTTGTCTGCCACAATTGATCCCACCAGTGGTGGTGCCTCTGGGTTGACTGGGGGCACTTGCTCCCTCCTTAAATCCCAAAAGTTGGCAAAATTTGTCAATGAAAATGACATAAAATTAGTTGGGTATACCTTTAGATTGAAAAATTACGTCAAAATCTCCCCCCGACTTCTTTCAGATTTTTCAGAGCTTGTGCCACCACTGATTGGACTCACACAAATTGTTTTGACACTAACATCATCACAGCTCAATTTTTTAGAAGAGAAGAGGGCATTACTCTTCAATGTTCTTATTTATTTTTAGTTTCTATACTTGGAAGGAAACTTACTCCAGGCTTTACCAGAAGAATTATTCACTAGCTTGAATCAATTGAAATGGTTGGATTTAAGGAACAACAAACTACAACAGTTACCTTCAAGTATCAAAGAGGCAAGGTTAGATTCTGTCATCTTGCTAGCCATTAGTAAATAAGTTAATCATATTTTATCATCAGACCTTGCAAGGAAGGAAACGCTGGCACTTGGGGATTTTAGCAACTTGGTAATTTCATATACTTGATTTAGCACCTGGGCAAGAAGTTTATTCCTGAAAAATTTGCAATTATTGTTATTATATGACACTGCCAAAAGAAAAAGTTTTGATTACTCCCTTTTAGCATACAAGGTTTTTTGTTCATTGTTTTTGTGACTGAGATTTTCATGTGCTTTGCAGGTTTCTGCGATCTCTGCTCCTGGAGGAAAATGATCTGAAGGTACTGCCTGTTGATCTTGGTATGTATATTTTAATGCAATATCAATAAATTGTGAAAACAAACATGAAGTTGCAGTTTTAGCACCAAGGGCTGGAATCCCAGAAGTACTGTAGCTAAGCGCTAATTGAGTCCACAGACCCATGTTATGATGCTCATGTGGTAGGGCTGTGCTCTATCAAGTGTAAAAAAGCCCTGTCAGCCGGACTGTTCTGACCCCAGGGAGGTACATGACTTGGGGATGAATGAGGGCCTGCCGCTTGGTTTTCAGAAAGGTACCCTCTTCTAATTACCAAAACTTGCTGCTATGCCCACTTTTATGATGAATTTTGGCTGAAAACCACCCAGTTTTGGCTATATTTCACCAATTTTTGGGTAACCCACCTATGTTTAAGGAAAATCTGCCGAAAAAAAGGACCCTTGTTTAGAGAATTTTGGGCACAAAACCCCACCAATATGGGCAGCACATACCTGTACCCTCAACATGTTATGTAACCCCTCTCCGGGGTTCTGACTGCAAGGTCAGAGGATTATGTCACTGTGCCACCATACCTTCACCAAAACATTTTATAAGAAACCTTGCTGTCACAGTTACCTTTGAGAGTCAAAATTTGATTGGTATTCTAGTAAGCGCTGCCCTGAGTCAAGGATTTATATTTGTTATAGTACAGTTCCTTCCTACCTAACACATTGGGATTTGACTTTTTGCTCAAATTCAGAGATTAATGATAACAGATTTGTGAGATGAGATGGCATTGGAATCCCCAGGATCAAAAAACTTCCTAGCTAACCCGTAAGCTTAAGGTAACCCGTAAGCTTTCTTAAAACATCTGGGAGTGCTCTCAGAGCTGTAAAAAACCATAGAGAATTCCTCCAGACAGGGACTGGAGATATTTCAGTTGTGATTTGATTGAGACAAGCTATTTTGCCCGAAATGCTGGTACCCATAATTCGGCAAATTTAAAAATTGTAAGGGCCATAATCCTGCAAATATAGAAAACCTTAGGTCATAATTCCAGAAAATATGAGACATTTCCTGTAATTTCTATCTTTGAAAATTTTTCTCCAGAAGAGGTCCCATAATTCCACAAAAATGTAAAAGATACCCATTATTCCGTGAAATGCCTGAAAGTTTTGAAAATAATACCGGTAATTCCCCTAAAATGTCTGAAAATGATATGATTACCCCGTATTGTTTTAAAAAAGTACCCTTAAAGGTGCACGTCCTGGTTCCACAAAAATTCTAAGGAAACTCCCCCCCCCCCTGCTCTAGAGGAATTCGTAAATGCACTTTAAAATCCATAATAACGTTTACAAGTTCACAGTAACCCATGCAAATTTTAATGAATCACGTAATGAACTTGAAAGAATTATTCTTGCGAATGCTGGAGTATCAAGTCGTAAAAGATCTGCATTGTATCTTTACTTGTTATCCCATGATAAGCAAAATCTAAGCCAAGCAAGCATACATTAGCCTTTTCAGTGTTTTCAGTGCACCAGTTTGAGACACATGAACTCACGTACTTGTTAAAGAAATTAAGAATTATCGCCAGCACTGACAGTTCCCTGAAATTATCAGATTTTGACTATGTACTCCTATTCGTCTCAACGGTTACTTGCCTCAGATTTTAATATTTTTTCTTCCAAAAGGTTTTGTGAAATCCTTATCTGGACTGCACCTTGCTGGCAACCCACTGGAATTTCCACCTTCAAGTATCATAGAGCAAGGGACACAAGTAAGTTAAGAAAAATCACAACCCATCTTTATTCGAGATTCTTCAGAAAATAATGAATTTTAAATCAATTTGACGCATACCATCTAAAAGCGCAATCTATCTTGCTTTCAGTGATATCCAAGTTGGGGGTATTGATCGAATCATTGATCTCTTTATTGACTTTTTTGTAAGTATGGCCCACTTCAGATGCTGGAAAGTGATATGACATTTACATGGACGAAAACATGTCTTTGTGACAGCTTACAGTAAGTGCTTCTAGACTGTCAACATTCTGACAAAATCGTAATGTTTTCCGGTGCACGGGTATTGATTTTTGGTCTTACATCATGCTGTATCTGACATCAGCCATACTAAGGCAGCGTTTACATTGGACCTGTTGGAACCGTTCTGTATGGAACTAATTGGAACTGCTTGGAACTGTTCCCAGTGTATCCCGTTTTCACGGGATCGGTTCCAGAAAGTTCCAAGGGCTTTGTTAAATCGTAAATGTTTTTCAAATAAAGACGTTGGCATGTCTTTTGTTCTTCGAAACAAAGACGAAAATTCTTTTAATTCCATCGTTTAAGACGTCGACATCTTTTATCTATTAAGTGCTTAAACAGTGAATAGCAGCGTGATTTCCTGGACGTTCCCGTTTGGAACTGTTCCACCCGTTTACGCAAGACGTTCCTGGGTACGGTTCCAAATGGGATCGACTTCGTAAGTGGACCCGTTTGGGTACGGCTAGCAGTTCCATTTGGAACGATTCCAGCAGGTCCCGTGTGAACGCAAGGCCTAAACGTACCCTTTTGGTTAGGGTTCCAAGTGGAACAGATCCCGTGTAAACGCTGCCTAAGCGAGGTATAAGTTGAATGAGAATTCATTCATTACCGTTTTCGAACTGTATCTTTGGAAAGCCTATATATGATGCCTGTTTCTATGGATTATGGTTTCAGACGGTCTTCAGCATAAGTTCAACATCTTTAAACACGTGCGTGTAAATTCAACGACCCGTTTCTTTGGATTGAATGGGTTCAAAGAAACTTTAGCTATTTTGCTTTAATTCTGCCTCTGTCTGAAATCTTCAATGTTTCCAGAATTAGAGTGTTTTCCTCCTTTTTCGAGAATGCAAGAAAAATTTTCAAAAAACTTAAAACTGTCGCAATTTCTACACTGTTTGAGGCAACATGAAGTAATTTCCAAGAATGTAGTTTTATGATTTAGGCCCTGTTTATATGGGGAAAAACACCTCACCTGCCAGACCCGGGGCTGATAGGCGAGGTAACTTTCAGTCACTGTTTACATGAGATGTTTCACCTCACCTGTCAGCCCCGGGGCTGAGAGGCGAGGTAGATTAAAGTCTCTCTTCCGTGAAATCAGAAAGAACTGACCAATGAGAATCAACGAAAAATTTCACTTCACCTCACCATACCGGTGGTATTTCGTTTATATGGAAAAATTTCACCTCACCCAGGTGAGATTCCACCTCTGGTGAGGTGGGACTTCACTATACCGGTGGTGTTGCGTTCAACATGTAAACGCGAAATGAAACAACAAAGGATTCTATTGGAAGGTGGAATCTCACCTCTCAGCCCCGGGTCTGGCAGGTGAGGTGATTTCCCCCATATAAACAGGCCCTTAGAAATTTGATGACGTCACATCCTGAAATGAGCTGAAGGTGAAGTTGCGGTTTTTAGTGCCAAGCGCTGGGATCGCAGAAGTAGCTAAGCGCTAATCGAGTCCGCGACCCCTTGTCATGACGCTCAAGTGGGGAGGCCCTATCGCGTCTCGAACCCACTCCGCCTGACTGTTCTGGCTTCAAAGTCAGAAGATTACACCACTGCGCCACAACAAATAGCTGAAATATAGGATCCACTGTAAGTTCAGAAATTATTCAAAATTTCAGAAAAGTCCAACGGCAGAATTATGGACAGGTAGCTAAAGTTTATTTTAAGTCGTTCAGTTGGAAAGAAACAAGTCACCCACCTTTTTCCTTCCTTCGCCGATTTAATGTTTTGGAACCTATGCTACGGTCTAAAACATATCTATGCAAATCTTTTCATTTGTCAAAAATGTTCAATTGTAGTTGGGTTGCGTTTTTCCTCAAACCTCCTGTAGTTTAAATAGCACAGTCCTGAATCTGTCTGAACTTAAGCTGCAATGCAATATCTAAAACTGACAGTGCAAGGTATTAAGTTCTCATATTGATCGAAATAGTTCCTTGCATTCATTCCATTTTTACAATTTCAGGTAATTCTCAGTTTTCTCAGAGATTGTTTCTTCGAAAAACAGAATGAGGAGCAAGGTTTGAATTAAAATGTAGTAATAAAATCTATCTCATGTTATATGTCACTTGAGATTTGAAATTACTCAAATTAATCATGCAAAACATTTCAATTGTTTTATTCGCAGACGTTTTGAGGTTGCACCTAATTTAAGACAGATTTTAAAGCATCTTAGCACAGTAGATCATACAGGTAGATCCCCTGCATGAGCTTAAAGGGCCCATGTCAACAGTGATCCTTTGTGGGCTTAGATTAAAGCAAACCCCATGAGGACCTAGCCAGAAATGAATTCATAGTTTAAATATTGTGATGCTCGCAGGAAAGTTTCATTTCATAGTTTGCTGCAGAAACTTTGTCAAAATAAGTTCCTTTTCGTCTCGTTCCGCTTGTCATTTGTCCAAATAAGGAAAATAGCTAACCTGCAAACTCAAGCAAAAGTTACCTAATATATCACAAGTGAAATTTTTATACAAATTGTATACAAAAAGTACAATATTAGCAAAATGCTTCTGAGACCCCGTTCACACCGTGCTGGATAAATTTTATCTGCATAAAATTTGTTCAGATTGATTTGTGTTTACACTGTGCCTCACAAATTTTTTCCGCTTTGTCTTCCCGTTTACACTGTGCCGGATAAATGTAGTGTCGTGACCAAAACCATGCGTAAAAAAAGGCAAACTCCCACGATACGGGATTGGTGTTACTTTGATAAGTCATGAGTTTGCTTGCTCCTTATTGAAAACGCCTCCTTATCGATTGAAATTAACCTCACAATGAATGTTGATAGAATTTATCCGGATAAAGCCGTTTACACTGTACCAGATAGATATGTGAACTAATTTAATCCACTTTCCTAAGTGAACTAATTTTAACGAATTTTTATGCGGATGAAATTTATCCCGGCACAGTGTAAACGGCGTCTAAGAAATCAAAAATGATACGTTGAATGGGACCTCAGCTCATTGTGCAATTTTTATACAGCACTATCTAACAGCTCCAGATCATACCCAGATCCCCAGATCCCCAGATCATGACCTCTCTTTAGGAAAGCTAGATATTTGCACTTTCCCCCTTCATTGCACGAAATTTAAGCATGCTCTCTAGTCCGGTCGCAGGAAGGAAAATATTTCGTCTTGTCCTGGAATTACAGTAAGTGGGACGTTTCGAGCATAGCCTGGTATCAAGTCCGTTATTAATTTCTAGCCGCTACTGTAGAAAACATGTAGAAAAACATGCTCAATCCTCGTGTCTCGTCGCCGTCATGTTCTGTATGCTTAGTTCCTCGGAGAAAAGCCGTACATCCTCGGTATCAGTTACCAGTAGGGGTTGTGTCATCTGCTTCAACTTGGACTGCTTTCCTACCGTTTCTATATTGTTCCGATATCGTGTGAACGCTAGCTCAAATTTTGCTACACCGTCACATTTTTCATCGTTTTCAAAATGTGCCAGCATCGTGTGAACGCTTTGTTTCTTGAAAAAGATTACGTATTTTTTATCTTCGAGACAGTAGTTCTATTTTCTACAGCAGATAAACTCAGATGAGTTTTGTTTGCACTTTACACTCATTCCAAGTCAAGTGATTAATCTCTTGATAAACCTTTGAATCCTTGAACGTATTTTGCACCATAAAAACGTATGCCGTGAATGCAAAAAGTTTTACAACACTGAAATTTCCAAAGAGACTTGAAGTTGGTAGAACCAACCTTAGCCGATTTTCTCTTGTTTTCGACGAAATTGCGGACACTCAAGTTCTTCTGCGCTCAAAAGCAAAGTATCCACACAGGAATTATTTCAGTTCTAATGATAGGCATCAATGAGGCTGGAAGGAGCAGTGCTGTCATTTGTTACAATTGCAGTCAATAAATTCGTATTTTTTCGTTTTTTTACAGAGTCTGAAGAGATTTCAGGAGAAGATGAAACCATGCCTTATGACAAAGGTAACAATCTATACAATTAACTTACTGTTTTGCGTACTCCCAGTGTCTTAACGAGTTCAGTTTTGCCACGCTGCGAGCCATTGATTGGCAAATATCTTCGCTTTTTCATACATTTTGCAGAAGCCTGCAATACATATTATTGAATTACTCTACCTACAAGCTTCTCTACACTACTACTAAGATAGGGCCACGGGAAGCAATAACTATGTCTAGCCATGGCTGTTAGATAAACAGAAAAAGGACACAAAGCTACACGTGACTGTTGAAAATAGAAATAACATTTAGAGGGGCAGGGTCACGCAATGTAAATAAACTTCTTTCGAAATGACGATTTTGCTGTATTTTTCATGAGCCATATCTCAGTGAGAATTCCACTAGTTTTCTCAAAATGAAAGTGTTAGTTTGGAGATGAACTCTTGTACTTCGTAGAGAAACAAACGAAACACTCATATGTTATATTAGTACAGAGATATTGGTGGATTTTTAGAAGTAACTTTAGTGTGGATTCACCCCATCCACCAAAATCTGTGCAGAACACAATGGTCACGTGTGGTCAACAATATAGATTCTAGAGATAACTGGTTTGTTTACGGTTACGTGACCCTGCGCCTTTAATTAAAAGGTACGTGGTGGCAGTACGACTTACAACTGAGTCTTAAATGTCTAATCCAACTGACTTAGTCTTACGGATACAGCAGAGGGCTAACAGAAGTATACCTTTATTAAGACCATCGCAAAAATCTTCATCACCATAAAATAAAATCTACATTTGCATAGAAACTCATTTGAAAGACTGTTGTATCAAGGTGTCATAATAAAGCAGAAACGTAGACTGATGACGATGAGTCCCTTGTATCCCTGCGGTAAACCTTGCTCAAGCGGGACTCATAATGAAACAGTGAAAAACTTGGCCCTATTTTCTTCAATCATCAATGGAATTGTGATGGAAACACGGCTTCGAATCTCCATCCCGTAGGAGTGTTTTCAATTCTTCGATCAAATCGAAAATTCTATCACATTCACACCTTAACGATAGTAATTCACAAATCTCGCAATCTGATTGGTACTGGAGGAATTGCAAAGTTTGGGCCTAAATAGGGCAAAGTTTTTCAGAACAAAGTTTGTTCAGAATAATACTATTACTTTCTATTGCCCTACGCGCCATCATCAAGTCAAAGAGCACAGGGCAACAAGAGACTCGTCGTCATCAGTCTAGCAGAAACCCAGCGAGAAGATCTCTACGTGGTACTTCAAAAAAGAAGACAGGGCAACAACGAGTGCTCTGTATCCTCAATGTCATCGTTAGTAGGGCACATTGGGTTTGAATTTCTAAAATTTTATTTACTGAGACTAACCTAAGTTTGATGAGATACGTTAGTCCTCTTGGCTCATGTATCCGAAACACGGATTTTGACAAGGGGTGAATTCTGGATAGCAGCTTAGATTTCAGGATCAAGCTTATTCCATTCCATATCTTTGTTTTTGAGAAGCAGACAGTATTTTGAAGAATTTTAAGTGTTGGTCAACAAATCCTGCTTAATTTTGTTTGTCAAGAAATGTTCTTGTTTTCCGTATTCAATATAAGAGTTTACAATGACGAATTACGTACTACTATCCCACACTACAAGGATGATGCCAGGAGGAGCAAAATATCATTTGTTTTTTGTTTTCCAATTTGTTTTGAGTGGGCTTGTCACGATTTCTAGCTACTGAAAGCTATTTAAGCCCACTGTTCTTTCCGCATCCAAGCATGGGACCCCTTGATTAACGTCCCTTCCAAAGGACGACGAGGTGAGTTGTGAGGTCAGGCCTCCGAGGTCACCCATCCGGAGTTTGACCTCACTCGACCGAGCTTAACTTCAGTCACCTGATGAAAACTGTACAAGCCACTCGGCCACTCACCTCGCGGCCACTCATGATAACTTCCCCCTGGCATTCAACATAGAACGCAGAGTATCTAAAATACAACTAGTTATACGACACGATCTGCTACTTAGCTAACACAAAATCTACTTACAAATGAACGAAAGATCTACTAAAGCAATGTTTGCGACATGGTCAAACAGAATGACATTTCTTGGCAGGGAAATCTTGCCAGTTTGGTAAGTAACGCTTCGTTGCTTGGCCAGGACAAAAGCTCCGATGAGATGATATCTTCTTAGCATGTTGCAAAGCAATTTTCGTCCAGCTAAGGAAAGAAGCGAGGTATCTAAGGAATAGATCACGAGGATGATTTGCTTTAAGCCATTAAATGTATATTTAACTGTATTCACACTAAGAGCAACTTCCTTGCCACTTCAAAATTGAAGCATAAATTTTATGGTAAGCCAGTGTACACACGAGCTTTACTCGGATAGCGTGAAGACATTGTGTTTTGTCCTTGTCAGTGGCTGTATTGGCTGCCCCAAAAAAACGATGTGTAGATTTGATTGGCTCCAATGACATGAATTAGCTTTAGTAAATGGCTAATGACATGAATTAGCTTTAGTCAATGGCTAATCTCTCTCTAGGAGAGCTTCCATGATTAACTTTAACATAGCTACCTCGTTTGTTGGTATTGATGCGTTGAGAGTAGAAACATATTTCTTGAAAGCTCAAATTTGCATGTCTTGAAGTACATCGAATTTAGAAAGTGGAATTAAGGAAAACTTTAGAAACTGCATATTGGGTTATTACTGCTAGCAAACGGAATGTGATATGATGTAATAATCTTCAATTTTATCAAGCTCATCCGTTATTCATTTGCTGTGCTTCAAGAAGCTGTTTAGGCAAAAAACGGAAAAGCTCTAGTTTTGAAATGGACATGGGTTTGAACTTATAACATCAATATTTCTTCTCTCAAAGCAACAGTACCAACCATGGGTCGCAGGAAACGAAGTAATAGTTAAAAATGTAAACGCAAACATACCTGTGTCTTTATCGTGGCTTCTTCGGCCTTTCTTGGCTTTTCTTTGCTTCCCTGGTTCAGCTCAATTCATTGTCGCTTTTGCAGAGAAATTGAATTAGGCCACTACGAACTTGAAGCAATGAATTGAGCTGAGCCATGGAAGCAAAGGAAAACCAAGAAAGGCCGAAGAAGCCACGATAAAGGCACAGGTATGTTTGCGTTTACATTTCTAACTATTACTTCGTTTCCTGCGACCCATGTACCAACAAACGAGGTGTCTTTGTTCAAGTTAAATAAAGAGCAACATTTTGAAAGAGATTAGCCATTGATTGAAGCTAAATGCACATCGCAACGAGGACAACTTTTGTAAGACAATAATAGCATCAGTTGCTTTTGTTGACACCTTGATTCAAAGTGATTTTCGATTGCAGAAAAATGAAATTCTTTCAACCAGTAATTCAAAACAAACAAAGCCGCAAAGTTTCTCTGGGACCTGGCTAGCTGTCTCGCTTGTTGTACATTCCAGAAATACTTTTTAGAGCAAACATGAGCATATATCGAAAGAAGGAGGATATATCTAAACCTCTACCGCCGGCATTTTATTTGTTTGGTATAGAAACCACTTTGGAGGCGATTCGATCTTCGTGTTTTTTTGGGTGTGATCAAAGCACTTATTGCTCAGCTTCTGAAAACAAAAATAAAATACCCGCGGTAGATGTTTAGATATAGCCTCCTTCTTTTGATATACGCTCAATTTTGTGTTTAGAAACCATTTCTGGAACGCACAACAAGCGAGATAGCTACCTAGGTTTCAGAGAAGCTTTGCGGTTTTGTTTGTTTTGAATTCCTGGTTGAGGGAATTTCTTGTGTCTGTAGTCGCAAATCTCTTTGAATTTACTTGTAAATACAAGTAACTGATGCTATTGTCTTACAAACTCTGCTCTTGTTGCACATCGCTGCATCAAACTAAATCTGTATACTTTTTGGGACACCCGGAAGATGATCTGTCAGATTTACAAATACTTAAGGCACTCCAAAACTAATTTCCTCGTTTATTTCCTTGCTAGGAAAGGACAAAGCTATGCAACATGCTTCAACAAATATCTCACCAAGCCCTAATCTAAGATTACCGCCAATCGAGCGTTCTAACAGCATTGGTATTGACGCTGCTGTACGGGAAAAGGCTTTGAATATTTCTGTGTCAGTAACTGGTCGGAGTAAAGCAAAATCTCCTGAAAAGCCATGGCGTAAACAAGAAAAAGTCAAACAGGAAAAACTGCCAAGCAATAGGAAAGAAGAGGCTATGTCGCCACCGAACGATAAGGCTTTAGAAGCTGAGTCTAGAAGCATTCGAAAAGTTACGAAATCACCAAGCAAAAAGTCCTCCAAACGGAAAGTAAAATCAAAAGTCGTGAAATCTAAGGTGCCGGAAGCAAAGACTATAATGAATGCGAAAATCAAAGAAAGTGGAATGATAGAGTTAGATTACGAGATTGTAGCTGATGAGAAATCCATTGATGAAAAAGAATCAATCGAAAGACTGGACACTACTGTTATGAATGATAAAGTGAAAGAAATAATGAATGAAGAAAAAGCAAAAATGAATAAAGTTCGAGAGCTGATTGAATCACATACGATATCCGAGGTTAGGCCTAACAAAAACATGAGTGTGTTTGTTGATTTAAAAGAGGTACTCGTTGATGACATGGTTGTTATCAAAGTGCCAGAGAAACATTTCATTCCAGGGCAACCATGTTTAGGAAAAGTTGTCTCGCTGCCTGACGCAACGGGGTTGCTGTTGGTTCATTACTTCGTTGGTAGCTACGAAGGAGAATGGCGCCCAATGATGAGTAGATCGAGCCCTTATTTGAGAAAGGTTCCAGCATCGAGAATTGTTTTTAAATTCAGATTGGACGAAGGTAACAAAATGAAGGCGGAAGATGCGATAAAGATTAAGGAGCTTATTGATAACAGTTAGGGCTAAATCAGACTGTACGTGAATTCGTATTTGACAAAGTTGTGGAATCAAGAGTTGTTTTTAATTCAAATTGGATTAAAGGCAACAAAAGGAGAAGGGAAGATGCCAGAAGAATTCAGGAGCTTGATGATGATACTGAAGACTAGGTTGTGCACCAGTGCAACTGAACTAGAATGTTAGCTGAGCTGTTAGTCGATATTTGAGAATGGTCCATTATCGTAATTGTGTTTAGATTCAAAATAGGTGAAGGTAACAGAGTGGTGCAAAAAATTTCAGACAAATTAAGGACTTGTCGATGAAGTGAAGCCGAGACCTAAGTTATGTTGTGTATGCAACTGAGCCAGGTCTTTAGCCTAGCAATTCGTCCATATTTGAGAAAACTGCCAGAATCAAGAACTGTTTCTGTTCCTGTTGGAAGAATGGCTGCAGAGAGGCTGCAGAGGATAGCAGAAACCCTCCCAGGACAATTTAACGAGAACGTTAACTGATAATACTCAATGAAATAGCATCATCTAGCTCCTTGAACTTAAGTATGATTGTGAAAAGAACAATACATGTGTACCTCTCTGCATTGCCAGGATCATTTTGGATGCGTGTTTAAAGGACAAGTCCGGGGTTGATAAAATTATTGTTAAAAAACAACCTTACCAACGGCTGAACACCAATCGTGAGTTCTTTCCAAGTTTTGATGCCTCCAACTTTCATAAATTGGATGATCAATGTTCGTAATTTAGGCCAAATATCGTCGTCATTTAGTATTTTGTACAAGTGTGCGAAGGCGCGATAAGGAGGCTAGCAATGTGAGTGGTATAATTTCAACACATTTGGCGACCTCGTTCCGGTCTATTTGAAGTGACGTCTTATAAAATAACGTCATTTCGCACTTTTTAGCAGATTGAAATGTGTAGTTTCGCAGATTAAAAGAAAAAAAATTGAAAAAAGTTTTTCACATCATTCACATCAGTGTAATCTCTTGAATGATCAGCAATTATACCAACCCCGAACTTGTCGTTTAATGACTTACCGAGCTGGTGAATACTTTCGGGTGAACGGGAGCTGTTGTCCCCACCACAGTGACGATAATCTCTTGTTTGAAGCAATAGAAGACAAGATTGTGCATTCAAGTTTCCCTACTTGATTTAGGACTCTACGTTGTTTTCAGTTTTTGTGATATAAATAGCGTACGTAATTTTTGAAGGGTGTCTTTGTAGAATCATCTCAGTGTAATTTTATAGTTGCATAAACATAAACACAATGTAGCTTTTAACCTTTAGATAATAAGATAATAATATTTATTTTAGCAGAAAATTTGATACTTCTCAATGCAAAATATTTATTCTGGAAGTAGAAGTTCTATTTTAGAAGAAAAGTTCTGACCAAGGGAAATCGTTTTTATGAATACTTCTTTCTGAAAATGCTACACTTTTGAAAAATCTTCTTCGAGACGCGCAGTTATATTGGAAATGAATGCAATACACTACTTCGATCAAGCTGCCTCGTTTTGGAAGTTTGTCAAATTTCCTTCCTATTGTTTTTATGAAAATTTCGAGCCCAGATTCAGATTTAGCACCCAAATCTTAGTTTAGTTACAAGTTTTAAAACTGCTGGCATTTTTTATGTTGATTTTATGACAATGTAAAATTCAAAGATTTATAAGGGATTTGACCATAAGAAATCGTTCGGGGTGAGACTTTTCACTCCGAGTCATTTCCACGGTCAAATCCCTTACGGATTTCCAAACTTTACATCGCCATAAAGTAACTTTGCATCGCATCGCCATAAAGTTAAGACCACGACGTAGCTTTACACAGCAATAAAGTTAACACCGCGACTGCTGGTAACATGAATGCTTGTGGTTAGACTAAAGTTTGGGTGCTAAATCCGAATTTGGCCTCCAAAATTTCATATGAAAGAATTTTGAATAATTTCGAAAACGAGGCTATTAATCGAAGTGGTGTATTATAGAGATACGCAGCTTTGACGTCATTTTGCATCCCAATAATGCCTTAGGATGCCTAGGATTGGTCTCTCTGGAGAGATTCAGAATGGATCTTCTTTTGACTGAAGTTCTTCTCCAGGGTAAAGTTAAGTAGAACGTTAAGTTACTTAGAATTCGGAATCTCGAGAGACAAAAGTTTGAAATTTGTATTTTGCTTCTTCTTATTCTAACAATTTATTTTGAATAATTCTACAAAATCATGAAAGATCACAACAAGGAAAGCTTTCAACTACCCTTTGCTGGAAGTTGCTATTTAAAAGGAAAGAGAGAAGAGAACAAAGAGAGAAATAGCTGCTAGGTAAATATAGTGGAATGACTGACGTTAATTTAGCCAGTCAGTGACAGTCAGCATGAATCACTTCCCAATGGGTAACTTCATTGGCAGAAAACTGTTGAGGAAAGCCTTTGAGCATCTTTCAGCTACAGAATGCTTTTCATTTAATGGAATACTTGTTACATGCATACTCTCGACTACCAAATAATCACCACCCCCCCTTTAATAATTTTTGAAAAAATTTCCAGCCCCCCCCCCCCGCTTTTTTCAAAGCCCTCCATTTGTCAATTTTTGGAAATTGAAATGATAATGAACATAATTTCTGATTAAATACAAGAAAGTGTCTCAAGAAGTGCATTCAACAGAACCAGAGTTGAACAGAACCAAGAAAACGACTATTTCCAGTTTCTCCAAACGACTATTTCCTCGATCGTTCCAACCCCTCCCCCAGATTCTTGCTATATAGAACCATTTGCAGCCCCCTAATTATTCTCATCCCCCTTTATTCGGTACTCGAGAGTATTTATTGCTCTTCTTACTACAGCAAAAAGACAGCAATGTTAAACACTTTGCATTGAATTGTTGCTGGCCTTTATGATTTTTCTATCCCCTTTAATGGTGTCTGCAGGGTGATGTGAAAAGGTATTCATGAACATGCTAGATAATAGCCTTTTGCCTGCCTGCGTGCAGACTTTACTTTTCACTGCTAGCGCCTTGTCTCTCCTTTGCAGTGGACAGTAAAGCCTGCACGCAGCCAAACAAGATACCTTATCGGTCCTTTTTACGCCGGCCCTAATTCCGCCACGCGTTTTACGCCACTCAAAGAGCGAGGAAAGCAAAAATTGACCATAAATATTTTTATGCACTTCTGCGTCATTTGTTCTATTTTTTCTTAAGAACATTGTCATGTCAGTCAATTACAACTGTTTCGTAGTCATTCTACATGAACTTTAACATTTCCTTCATCATCGGACTGCAAGCATACGGCTCAAATCTCAAAGCATACGGCTCAAATCTCAAAGCATACGGCTCAAACCAGGCTTTAAGCAGCAACGAACGTAAATTTGATTTACTTTTTATTTCGAGAAGCCAGGATCAAAGCTTACATGGATTGAAATGATGAGGAAGCAACTACAAACAATAAATTTGACATGGGAGGAGGCAAGTCACCTGGCAAAGGATCGAGAAAAATGGAAGGATATTTTGAAACGATAGGGGGCAGGGGTGATGGCATTGTGGGGTCTGCTGCCGGGTTTTTCTGGTTTTTTAGCCTTGTTTGTCCAAAAGAGTTTTTCTTAAACTTTTTTTTGCCTTTTTTTAAACTTCTCTTTTCTTTTTGCTCAGTCTCGCTTGACTTTTTAAGTTTTCTTTTAATATGCATGGTTTGGGCTCCTGAGAACTCTGGTGGTGGAATCTCATGGTGGCATCACCCTTGCTACCCTACGAGATGTAAATCTGGATAAACGTTGTGTGGCATTGCCACGTTATATCGTTTATGTATATAGGATCAATGACAAAAACAACTCCATCATTTGTCAGTGATGTTTCATCAATATTCGTTGACACAACCACTTTACGACCAATTGCACCGTTGGATTTATTAGGTGGTGGCTCAAAAATTCTTTGCTGCAAGTTATGCGGCAGGGTGGAATAAAGTGGAATACATTTGAGTGAGGTCGCCAACTTCTGGACCCATATTTTCTATTTCTCGTTTGATTCTTTTGCATGCTTCGTCGATTTCCTGAAGAAGAAGATGATATACTCTATGAGTACGATGCAGTTGGAAATTCTTAAAGATAATTTCTTTCTTTCTTAAGAGAAAGACTAAACTAGATATCAAAAATATTTTGGTCCCAATCAGTCTTCCATTCCAAAACTACAAGCAGTTTAAAAGAATCGTCTTAGGAAAGACTCCAAGATTTTGTAGCCATCCCTTCGAAGCTCATTTCAATGCATGTGTAAATTTCTACACCATGACAAACAAACTGTTTCACCTACCAATAAATCGAATACTGCACGTCTATGGCATCTTTGTCTGTCTTGTCTTCTTCCTTCTCATCTCCTGTCCGCAGCAGCTGTTCAAAATCAAATTTCTCCGTCATCTATTGAATTTTCTTATTGACGAAAGTTTCCATTTTTTGACCAATATGGTTTCGTTTGTTTAACATTAGCAGTTTAAGGGCTTTCAGTTTACTACTTTACATCTTGTTTTATTATTATTTTGAGCAAATTTTGGCCGAAGATATAGAAAGAAATCAATGAGCAATTGATGTCTGCTACATCTGCAATCACTTCATTTTTGCCCTATTATGTCCTGTTTTTTCATAAAGAACAGACGACTCAAGCTCTGAGACCTAAACTTACCTGTCATTTGTGAAAAATTCCTAAAATATGATGTGCTGTGGGAAAAACAAGTATTAGAAAATTGACGGCACTTTTCGAAGAAAAGACGGATTTAAAAATGAGGGGGAGAAAATTTTCCGGGACTGTCAAAATTGCAACTTCTTTAATCTCAATTTTCATGAAAAAAGTAGCAAAATTGCAATATTTTGCAAATTTCTCTTGCAGAACATTTCTTTTATGTATTTTATCATAATTATCACGTTTCGATGGAAATTGTGCTTCGAATTTAATTTTATCACCGTTATCCAGATTTTGGCCAGTTTGACGGTTTTCTTGACAACACTAAGGAAAATGCTATCTAAGCAAAGATGATGGCTGATCGTAGGTTAACTTTTATGTTTTCATAAAGGACATGCCTGTGGCTATTACTTTATCAAATTTGGTTGCTCTGCCTGTTACCAGTCAACAGTTAGGAGGGGGGGGGGACGTTTTGCTCCCCTACCAAGATAGGACGTTTCAGATAGCCAACCATTACTGGGTTAGATAGAAATAATCATAACGTTCTGTTGATAGGATGTAAATGAAAGAGTTCACTTCCTTTTCAGAAAGAAGAGCCCATAGCAGCTACAAATACTCGGATCGACAACCAGAACGAAGAGGCTCCGACCCCACTGGCATTGCATCAAGGAGTAGTGAAGAAAAAACTCCCTTTAATGTCACATCATCAATTTTGTCAAATCCTCTGATATACAATAGAAAATATGCCTTGGAAAGCATCAACGGTGGTACAAGGAGCAGTAAGGGTGCAAGAAGGCAATCAAACAAATCGAACTCAGCTGCTTCTGAGAATCATAGGGAGAAAAAGAAACAACAGAAAGGTGTGCAATTTATTTTCTTTTATCCAATATAGAAATCTACAAAAACGAAATTACCTAGAACAACGCTTGTAAACTACTTTACGACACTACAGGGACAATGCCATGAGGAGTTCTTGAAGGAAGGAATCCCCCTCCTGTCACCATGTTGTGTTACTCAAATAGCTGGAGCACAGATGAGGACGAGAAAACACGCCTTCCTTCAACACGTGTAACTAACTAACTGCATTAATGTCCATCCCCTGTCAATACAACAACAACCACAATTATCATGATAATAATAATCTTAATGCAACAGAGCAGAAGGCCATAACTACTCCATGGCCATAACATAGAGACAGGTAACTAAAGTTAACTCTAAATATGCAATCTCCAAAGACATTGATCTAACATCTTGACAATAAGCCAAAAAACAAAACTATGTTTTCTCGAGGTGCAGTTAAAGTTGTATTTTTCTTAAGCTTACTGTTTTACTCTCACTGGGCACGGTAATCTTTTGTTCAAACTTGTAAAATTCAATTTTAAACCCTTATTTTCTTGTAGCTTGTATGTTTTTAACTTGTACAGTATCTATAAATACTCGGTTGCTCTCTTGAGATGTTATTCCTGACGAAGATTTATATCGAAACGCGAAACGTAGCTTCTAAACAGTTGCTTTTATATTTATTGCATTTTCTGTTTACAATGATGGTGGTCTAGTTCACTTATGCAATCAAATACCAATATAAAAGGCTACAGGCTGTGTTGTACAGGTACAGGATAGGCTTCATCTTAGAGTTTGAGAACTTTTTGGTTTATCTATGGCACACGAATGTCAAAATAAATGTTCAGAAACGGCACATGCAGAAACGTTAAAATCATTTAAATGTTTCAAGAAAGGGTTCTGGCGTTGTGTTTGGATTTTGTCTATGTTTTTGAAGGCTTAACTTGGGGTTGTTTGTTTATGACGCTGGACTATCAGTTGCTTTAATTCTCGAACTACTGGGTTGGCCAATAAAAAGGCCCATCGTTCATAAAAATGCTACTCCCTGAATATCAAAGCAATGATATTGAAAATTGTCTGTATCATTCCAAATATGCCGTATCAGGTTCAATAATTTGCCCAGCCTGAATTGGCCATTCGTTACCATCGAATTGGGAGATTTTTTGTAGAAAGCCTTTGTTGAAATCCTGCAAAAACGAGTGAAAACGGCAAGCAAGATCCCTTTGTTCTCCTTCTTGGCAATGATGACATTTGTATTTGTTCATTTACTTTGTGCTTGTGGGAGAATAAATTATTCGTACTGCAGTAGGGGGAAGACTGTCTCTTCCAACACGAGAATAGCAAGTGCTAAAGCGTACCCACATCATTGTTGTGATGTAAACATGCCAGGGAATTTTGCTGATGATTTTAGCACGTCACGTTTTTTTAGGTTTCTTGCAGTGAATTTCTTTCGAAAGATCCTTTGCGAAATCTGAACGGAGTGACCGATTTCTGCAAGAAAAAGTTCTAGAAATTATTTAATATGTCTGTTATTCAATCAGATATTGCAAAATATCGTTACTTTTATACTCAGGGAACAGTAGCCATCAAACGATGGGCTTTTTTCTTTGACTCGTTCGGTATTTACTTTGTACTATTGTAATATTTACTTGATTTGACTTTAGTGGAGAGCAAAGGATTCGCTGCCCTTGCAGAGCATAGGTTCCAAATCTTTAAATCTACGAAAAAAGGCGGGTGTAAAATTCAATAACCTATTTCTTTGATCTGAATGACCTGAAGGAAACTTTAGCCACTTCTCTATGATTCTACCGTTGGACTTTTCAGAAATCTTGAATATTTGTCAAAATTACAGCCTATTTTATATTTCAGCTCATTTTATGATGTGACGTCATCAAATTTCTGTATCATAAACCAGAAGAGTGGAAGAGTTTTGCTTGATATCATTTTTTAGGCATGCAAAACTATGGTTTTCTTCAAAATTATTTTGATCTTTCGTCGAGGGGCTTAGAAGTTACGATAGCTTAAAGTTTTTTTCGAAAGTTTCCTTGAATTCTTAATAAAGAAGAAAAACACTGTGATTCTGAAAATATTGAAGATTTCAGAAAAGTCCAACGGCAGATTTACTGTAAAATAGCTCAAATTCTTTTGAAGCCGTTCAGTTCAAAGAATTAGGTCATTAAATTTTACACCCAGCTTTTTAAAGATTTGAAACCTGTGCTCCCTTGCAGTAACCTCTTATTTTATGCCATACAGCAACAAGTCATTAGATTGCTTCAAACAGGACTCGTGGATACTTGAAATTGAACACAATCACATAATCTGACAGCACTCTCTATCATTTTGGTTCAAGGTAAGACAGTCAACTCTGCAGGTTCGGCACATGAAATGAAACGAACTAGGTCCGGTGGTTTATCAAAAGAATCGATAGAAAGCCGGATACAGGAAGAGATGAGACAAGCTGAAGAGAAGATAAACAATGCGAGAATAGACAGTATTATACAAAAACAAAAGTGAGTTCTTTTCAAATGCTCCATTTTTTAAAATTTTGTTGTCCATATAAAAAATTACAATGCATTCTATATCTACATTTTACTATATTTTGTAACTACCGTACAACTATACAACGCTACAGGGATGGGACCACAAGGAGCAAGAGACAATGACTACACTTATGGCTATTAACATAAAGACATGCAAAGAGATAAACATTGCCTAAACTTAGATTAAATACTGACACATACCGGGATCTGCTCCACATTGGATGAAGTTTTACAACAACAAGAGACAATGACTACCCTTATGGCCATTAACATAAAGACATGCAAAGAGATAAACATTGCCTAAACTTAGATTAAATACTGACACATACCGGGATCTGCTCCACATTGGATGAAGTTTTACAACAACAAGAGACAATGACTACCCTTATGGCCATTAACATAAAGACATGCAAAGGGTTAAACATTACGTAAACTTAGATTAAATACTTACATATACTGGGATCTGCTCCACGTTGGATGTCAGGCCAGCAGCATAAGCGCATGATGTCAAACTATTGGGACGGGAGAACAATAACAACAGCAGCTGCTGCCGTCATCCATCCCCCTCCCAAGTCCCCACGGCTCTTCATGTTGCACGTATGCTGTCAGGATAAGGTTGATTCATGATATTATTGATCAGAAATACTGTCGATTTGTGGATGATTCCATGTTTAATATTCCAGCTGCTTGCAGATTCTTCTCAGATCATTTCCAATGCTAAAGCAGTGTGCAAATTGGTTAAACAATCGTCTATTCGGCATGGAACCGTTTTCCTTACTTAAGGAAAACTGTTAAGTAGGTTGTTAATTTTGTTGGACAGTTTTTTCGTACCTGGACCGAGATTTTGCTTCTGTATTTGCAACACCTGGTGCGCCATAAAAGCTGAGACGTTTGAAAATACTGGTAGTACTGGAATACGTAAAGTACTGGAACGATGGGAATCTTATCACTCCCTTGATAGCTGAAAAAGCAACAAGGGTAGATTTTGTAATAAAATAGCATCAGTTGCTTTGCTTCACAACTCAATTCAAAGTGGTTGGCGAATGAAGACAAAAGAAATTCTCTGAACCAATAATTCAAAACAAACATCCTCAAAAGTTGCCCCGCAACCAGTAGTTCAAGCTCTCGCTTGGTACGGGCGAAGGGACCTTTTTTTAGAGAAGTTATGTGCTTATAAGGAAAGAAGAAGGGTGAATCCATAGTTCTGTTTAGCGGATTTTGTCTTCAGGAGCTGAGGAGTAACTGTTTACATTTGAGACATAAATATGCAAGAATTGTAATGCCCTCTGCTCGGCTTCTAAATCACGTAAACAAAATCTGCGAGATAGAACTTTGAATTTACCCTTCTTCTTCGTCTTAAGCACAAAGCTTCTCTTAAAACCTCCCTTCGCTCGCACTAATTGAGAGTTTGCGCTGCTGGTTTCGGGGTGCGGCTGTGTTTGTTTTGAATGGTTGGTGATTTCACACAGAGAAGGCGAAGACTAGCAGAAAAAAGTACGATGCACCTTTCATTAGCAGTATTGTCTTGTATTTCAACATCGTCATACAAAACCCGGACCTTTCCATTAAGGTTTGTATTTATTTGCATTTCTGGTGATTTCAAAACTCTAGCTTCTTTGATCTAGTCATTCATTACCAGTAAAGTTGTGCTTTGCCTGTTTCATCCTATAGAGACAAACAACTACTCAGTGATTGGCGGAGAGATGCAAAAAAGATGCAACGAGATTATATGGTTTCAAACCAAGGGTTGAAATACGGTAAGCCTATTTTTTCTTACGTCTGTATGTATTATTTTGCCCATAAAAAATGAATGTAATATCAATAGAGGATAAAAACAAATCGAATCACAAAATTACAATATAATGCAAATGTAAAAATTAGAATGTAATCTAAAACCGACTACAGTTTGAAATGACAGGGAGATGATTGAAAGGTCAAAGGGCTTAAGTGATGGCAGCTTTGTCTGAGTGAATACTGGTCTTCTGCAGGTTTTGCAAGCTTTATTCGCTAGAATACTGCGAATATTTTGTGAATGCATTTAGGCGGTAATGTTACAAGTTGCCGCTTTCAACCTAACGTATGAACAGATTAGTACCTTTTTATCAAACAAATCACATCATTGGAATCCAATAATAGCAATTTTCTTATTTGAATTTTGAATTAATGTTTGTTACAGAACCATTACCTCCACCATTTGGAACAAAGGATCAACCGGCCGCTGCCCCTTCAAAGGTACGTTGCCACGTTTCGTACTAGATTGTAAGCTTATAGGCCTGTCCATTGTTAGAAAACCCCCGGGGGAGGGTAACTTAACTTGTCCATGGTACGGGGTTGTACCATTTTTAAGGGTACCTTTTTCATGATAGATTCCGGATTTATGGGTATGGTTCGCAAGAATCTTTTGCATTTTCCGGATTTATGGGTATCTTTTGAGAAATTTCTCCGGATTTATGGGTGGTACTTTTAATGATTTGAATGGCACAACCCCGTATCTTGGAAATTCAAGTTACCCCAACCCCCTGGGTCTAGAACTCGTCGATTACGATCCATTAATCGATGGTCTATGTATACGCGTATTCTAATCAGCATAGGCGTCGGATCTTGCAAAACATTAAAATTAATCATGTGTAAAATGTTATTGCTCTACCCGTTCAACAGAACAGAATTGGTCTTAGGGACCTTTAGGTTTTTTTGCCACAATTCCAGAGAGATCATATGGGACATTATCATTATTTTCGGAATTACAGTGTTTTAGAATTCTGCAAGTTTTTACATTATGACGTTATCTAATTGCTAAGTTATAGACCAAAAAGTCACAGACATTTGCTTGTTGCCATTTATTTAGGCCTTCAAACCTTTGATATTTAAGGCATTGGTCATATTAATTTTCTCCAATCAGTTTAGAATTTATTGTGATTTGAACGTTTGCCAAAGCTTTAAATTCTTCCCTTCTCGCCCAGGGGGGGGGGGGTAACTTAACTTGCCCATGGTACGGGGCTGTGCCATTTTTTAGGGTACCTTTTTCATGATGGAGTCCGGATTTTTGGGTGTGGTTTTCAAAAATTTTTCCCATCTTCCGGATTGTTTTATGTAATATGTAATGGTTATAGTTTTCTGTAAGAATATTTATTGGCGAGCTGTTTGGGCATTTCCGGATTTATGGGTATGATTTTCAGAAAAATCTCCAGATTTATGGGTATATTTTTGAGAAATTTCTCTGGATTTATGGGTGGTACTTTTACGATTTGAATGGCACAACCCCGTATCTTGGAAACTCAAATTACCCTCCCCCTTCGGGCATCTCACATCCTTTAATAAACTTTAAAACACCGTAATGTAAAAAATAATGTTGATATTAAAAATGCTCCTTCTGGAAATATGGCAAATGACATAAAGATCATTTAGCGCATTTCAGTTGAATAAATAGGCCAACAAAATTTTACATTCTAAATTTTTCAAACTTTACATTCAAACATTTAAAAAATTGGGCTATGCCCAAATCGTCTAATGTAGCAATTTTCTGCTTCAGTCTCCTTTTAGGGCCCACTGCACACTAATAAAGCATGGTACTTGTGTTTGGAGCATCTTCACGAGATTTCTGTTTCGGAAATTGTAATGACCCTGTAAATTCCATATGAGAACAAATTACACACATGACTGCACTTTATGCGTTTAATTTGAATCATACGATTTGTCTTTACGCAAGTCTGTTGGTATGCAGTGCCACCTCAAGCGGTCCTTCGCATGGTCTTTCACGGCTTCCATTTGCTTGGAGAATTTGTCGCCTGAAAGGACAAAAATTCAATGCTGTCAGGTCATGGGCGATAATGCATCTTGTTTGTAGCTAAGAAATTGAAGTTTATTACCTCGATATTACTACTTTGTTGCTTTCTCTTCGGCTGAAGTCTAACCAATGTTAGGAATCAAATTCAGATGGCTCCTGCGCGTTCCCTGGTTAGTACCCACACAGCGTTCATCCTCATTTCAAACTACCTGGTTGGAAATGAGGATGAACGCTGTGTATGAGCCAACAATTCAGACACAGGGGCCATTTAAATTTGATTTCTAGCATTGGTTAGGCTTGGGCCAAAGGGAAAACAACGAAGAATTATGGAAAAATCTTTCGTTTGAAGTCAAATCATTAAAAATCTTAAGAAATATTCAAAAAACGTATCAACAATGCCAACACCGAATGCTGATTCTCTCTTTCATGTTATAGTTAGCACCACTGTAATTTGTTAATTAGAAAATTTTTTAAATGGGGGTTTTTTTCTAATTATGTATACATTTGTTAGCTCTGTATTTATTTGCACGGCCCACTGTAAATTAGTCCTATGATTGACGTTGCCACCATGCCTAAAGAATTTAAAATCGAATCGAGTTGAAAAAGAAAATTATGGTAATATTGAGGTAACAACTTTAATTTCCAAATTACAAACACAGTGCTTTATTGCTCATTGTCAGATTTGTTGTTCTTGAGCATCTGTAGAGACTTTCTTAGCTTGAGCTCCTTTCTGAATCTTGTAATTGTTTTTGATTGACCTGACGCTCCCAGTTGTATTTATGTAGCATGGCCAGCAAGTTAAAGAAGCTCTAGAAAATATGGATGCAGGATCACTCACAAAAATGACAAGAGACAGAGATGTTATTGATAAGATCGAAGATCACATTCGAAAAATGCGAATACGAAGACCGTCACAAGATCAATATACTCCAGAAGAAGAGGTTGAAAAAGCGAGGAATAATTTAGGAGAGGTAATCAATTTTTCTTCATTATCTAAGCATCCTCACAATGTATCAGCAATGATTTGTATGGAGCGTCGTTTGTGTCTTTATTACAAATTGACATATTCTTATCCTATACCCTAAATTTCTTTTATATGAGACATATTTTCAGTGGTAATTGCTCTATTTAGTATGGCCTTCATATCACTTTGTATGCCAACTTTCATTTCGAATGGTGTTTTGCATTCAGTATTGCCTTGAGCACAGTATGTCGCGACAAACTGAAATTTAGTATGGCCTATTCATGTCGTATGGCCTATTGCGCAATGCATCATGTTAAATGTA
Organism: Aurelia sp. 4 Dawson et al 2005; assembly: GCA_964019985.1. Taxonomy (NCBI): domain Eukaryota; kingdom Metazoa; phylum Cnidaria; class Scyphozoa; order Semaeostomeae; family Ulmaridae; genus Aurelia; species Aurelia sp. 4 Dawson et al 2005. The sequence continues at coordinate 5,187,866 of OZ026503.1, read as the reverse complement.
ACTTTAGTATGGCCTATTGCGCAATACATCATAGAACCCTGATTCTGAACGGCCTGTCCATTTCGTATGGTCTATTGCGCAATAGCTACGTTTTGGCGGGAAAAGTGGTCAGCGCTCTTGAAGTGTTGGCCTAAACTGACTTACCATCGATGGTTTTTTACTTTACTGTTTTGGGGTGAATCGTCGATGTGCTTCGAGAGAAGACTGCAGAGAACAACTTTTCAAATTCCAGGGATGCAAAGGCAGCAACATAAAAAGAAAGAACTCCTTCATAAACGTCCTTGTGAAGCCTCTCTACCCTCTGATTATGGACAGAGCTTCCCGTTATTACACTCCCCCTGTTTAATCCCCTTTGTTGAAACATGAATTCAGCCACTTGCACATTTTCCAAACCATGGTCGCATCGTATACGAGATGGAATACCATAAATTGCTGTTGACTCCTCAAAACATGCCAAAACTGTGTCACTCCTGTTGTTATTTGCACAACGAAGGTAGATTACTGGTCGCGAATATCCATCAATACATGCATGGACCACAAAGCGCCAACGGATTAGTTTATGATTAGTTTATGATACTGAATAGCTTCGGCGATAAATGCACCCAAACCATCGTAGTGATGTTCCAATGGGATCTAGCAGCCGAATCATCTCCCGAACTCTTCTTTGTTGTACATGGAGCTCTCTTTCTCCCAGAGCACCCATCATCCGCCTTAGTCCAATATTTGGATTTAGGGCCATAACCGCCTGCATAACTTCCACTAGTCGCTCATCTCTGACATCAGTGAAGCCTTCATCTTCCAGGTTCATACCCAACTCATTCCTTCCCCGAAGAAGCGTACTTCGTGAAATTCCGAGAAGATTCTGCACTTGAGTCCAACTGAAACCAAACTCTGAGCAATCTTAGCTGATTCTCTGGTATTTCAAATTTGGGCCTGCCTCGGACACCCTGATGTTGATTAGGCATAACATGATTATTTTCTTGTACTTGCATTATTCTGTCAATGGTAACTTTTATTTCATTGACTGCCTGAATAATCTGGTGCAGAATTATCTGTGAGTGGTTATTTGATGTCTGAAGCAAGAGTTGCAAGCCGGTTTGGACATCATTCAAACGGCGTGAAATGTTATCAGTAAAATCTAGATCATACCAACTTCCGCTCGAAAGTTGTTCAAAAATTGCGTTCGCTGCAAGAAATGAAATTGCTAACTGCTTCATCTGGATTGTTTCTTGTTCTCTGCGGTCTTTCTCTCGAAGCACGTCGACGATTCATCCCAAAACAGTAAAGTAAAAAACCATCGATGGTAAGTCAGTTTAGGCCAACACTTCAAGAGCGCTGATCAATTTTCCCGCCAAAACGTAGCTATTGCGCAATAGACCATACGAAATGGACAGGCCGTTCAGAATCAGGGTTTTATGATGTATTGCGCAATAGGCCATACTAAAGTTACATTTAATATGATGTATTGCGCAATAGGCCATACGAAATAAATAGGCCATACTAAATTTCATTTTGTCACGACATACTGTGCTAAAGGCAATACTGAATGCAAAACACCATTCGAAATGAAAGTTGGCATACAAAATGATATGAAGGCCATACTAAATAGAGCAATTACCACTGAAAATATGTCTCATATAAAAGAAATTTAGGGTATAGGATAAGAATATGTCAATTTGTAATAAAGACGCAAACGACGCTCCATAGATTTGTGTACTTTTAATTTGCAGCAAATGGTCAATATCTTGGTCAAACTATTTTTTATTTCCTTGACATATTTTACTAAGTTGATATTATCTGTGGTGAAAGGGACTCATTGAGGCTTACAGCAAACACTCGCATACAAAACCTAGCGGATTAAGAACATCCATGGCTGAAAGGCTCTAATTAGACACCCAATATAAGAGCTTTATCGTATTATTTGCGTCGCATAAGAACCCAAGCCATGCTGACTTGCAAAGTTGTAGGCTCTCAAACGAGTTTGTATCTGTATAAAAGCCATGATAAAAATAGTTTTGAAGAGCAATAGGCTATGGAGCATGTCGAACTATGTTTGGGCAACTGATTTACATCAACAGGAAAAATACTGATATCTTACAGGCTAGAATTTGACTGCAAGTGGCTTGAGACACATTCATATGCTATGACCCCATTTACCCAGTAGCGGATCACTTTTGGCTCGATGCAAAAGATGTTGCGGAGGAGCCCCCCATTTACACGAGCTCGAAGTGTTCTGATACACTTCTGCTCCTCCATCCGCATCAATTTTGTACCTGCTACGCCCGGGGAGGGAGTTACTGGACTAGGGAAGTGACAAAAATCCCTTTATATATCCAGAACCCCATCACAAAAAGTATACCCTGTCGCATAAAAATTTTGCCAAAAGTTACACGATCCACTGTTTCAAGAGAGCACGGAACAATTTCCTTCCACATGATTTAAACCCTGTCGTGTGATTTTCTTATCTATTGTAATCTGTCGCATAATTTTTGTTAGAAAAGGACGTCCCGTCGCACAATTTTTATAGCAAAAGGACACCCTGGTTAGAAGCACATCGCGCCAGGTCAAGTATTAGAGTAGCCCCTCTCCCTCCGTGGCAGCACCCCGATAGAGTACCCCGATTATCTTCCTACTGCCTTCATTGTATTTGCTTTTATTATCTGTTTGAACACAATAGCAGTACACTTTTCGACAGTGGGCGTACTCGTTGTGATCTGCTACTTTGTAGATGTAGTCGGGGATCCTTTGTAGAAGGGGATCCGTAATAATTTTAATCCACTACCGTGAAAACGGGACGGTGATCCGTAACACTGTGATCCCTATCACTTTTGATCCGCTACCGTATAATCAGGAAGGTGACCCGTAACACTTTGATCCGTATCATCTTTGATCCGCTACCGTGTGAACGGGGTCTTACACTGTCTTTGATATCTTGCTTTGCGTAGGCGATCGGTAGCACTTTTGATCCCGCTACCCGGTAATCGGGAAGGTGACCCGTAACACTTTGATCCGTATCATCTTTGATCCGCTACCGTGTGAACGGGGTCTTACACTGTCTTTGATATCTTGCTTTCCGCAGGCGATCAGACTGCAACGTGAACTTGAAGAGAAAAGAACGTTAGAGTATCGACTAAGAGCTTTCACCGCTGAAGATTATGCACCACCAAGTCATCCTTTATTTAGAGACAGTAAAAAAATGTAAGTCGTACAGTTTGATTTTCGTCTTATTTCAAATATGTTTGACCGACCGGATGAGCCAAAAAAGTGAGCGGGGCCTAGGTTCTGTCTGTATGACCTTTCGTATTGTTCTGTATAAGTTTTAGGCCCTTTTTCAAGCATTTCACAACCAAAATTTTGTCTAAAGTCTAACTTAATTGGATTTTCAGTACCCCGAAAAACAACAAAAATTGCAAAAATAGTGAAGTCTGTCAGCTGCCAAGCGGAACCTGATTCAAGTCGATCCTCCAGCAAGGACAGATTTCGTTTTAAATTGATCAGCAAGTTTATTTAAATCTATGAAATTAACCAATTTTACCGAGCAATCAAAGATCACGTGACAATCTGTGATTTGCAGAAGTCAGAAACTGTGGAGACGAATACGAAAAGCTGAAACTGAACGTTGAGGTCAACCTGATTTAAGGCGTTATTCAAACAAAGATTTCTCTTAATCTGAATTGAATATCATTATCCGAGACGGCAAAATTTTCGGCAATCTTGTAGTCTAACTGAAAATGTAGAACATTTATTGTTAGTCAAAAACCCAATTTGCATGTCGGTTTTTGGGGAGGGTATTTTTGTATTCATTTCCACAGCCTCTGATCTCCCGCAAAATCCAGTGCGTGACGTGATGGTAGATTATGTTGTGTGATCAGTTAATCTCGCCTATGTAAACAAACTTGGTGATTGGTTCACAACGAAATCTGTCTTTGTTGATCCTTGCAATACATTGGGTGCCCCAACAAAACGTACTCCTTGCTGAAAATTCACCCAAATTTGATAACACGGCTGATCTTCAAAATTCTTATTTTGACAAGTAGGTCAAAGACCAAATTATCTTTCAAGACAAAGCTGGCTTTGTGATTGGTTTTAACATTTTTGTAAATCTTGCTTTTTTTAGAGTTGCCTGGTTTTGAAACATGCTGCAAAGAGCACTGATGGTTGCCAGAATAAATTCTTTTTGTGTATTAAGCTTTCAGTTTGCTCATAGATGCCTGCGAAAAATGCAAGCCATTATCGTAGACTTTATGGATAACGAAAAATCTCACCTAATGGCAAGATTAACGGTGATGCTTGAAGAATCTATGTCAGAGTGAGGTTTTTCAGTGCATTACTTCATACCCTTTAAGCCCTGAAAAGAAACATTTATCATCTTTAGATATTTTTGGATCATTGAGAAGAGTTCAAAAACAAAATTTTATGACGTGCTTGATAATTTAATTTTTTGGATTTTCCGAACAGGAGCACTTTTTAGTGGGATACCCGGTAGACTGACCAACGGCATAGTCTCAGTTATCGCAACAACAACAACAACAACAACAACAACAACTCTCTTTATTTTTGCTCAAACTTGAACTCACGGATTTTCATTTAAAAATTGAGACGGAAATGTACAAATTTATCTGTCCACTCGTGATCGAAGCTAAGGTGCAGTCTCAGGAGTGAGACAAGCAACCTTCGACAGTTGGAAATTCTCATTGCTGCGGCGAAGTTCGTGGAAGCTAATTGGCCTCAAAAATGAGGAACGCTAGTTAGCTTCCAGGCAATAACTGAGGAATGTTGGATTGAGGAAACATTCATCTGGATAGCTGCAGCTTTTCTTTATGGCTAGTATCACTGAAAACTTAAATTTTAAGATGTTTTAGCATTGGAAGTTCGAGCCGGCTATTTAGGCCCATTCCCCATCGCCGGGCCTCTCAGCTTTTCGCACAGTGTTGCTGTGGTTTCCTTATCTAGACACGAAATCGAGGGGGGACTTCGTCAAGGTTTTTTATGTGAAAGTCCATGAATCATAGTATGAGCGTCTACCAGTCTATCCATGGCGATAACTACGAATATGTAATTAGTATAGGGGGGCTATTATAGGTTTGCGACTTCACGGCTTCGACCCCATTTTTACGTGCGGCCTACGGATTTGGCAATGGTTTTTCTACGGATTGCGGCTTCAGCATCAGGTGCATCTTGCGTCTTCAGCTGTGAATTGGCAACGGTTTGCGGCATTTGGTATGCGGATGCAGCTTCTAGTCGAAAGAACGGCCTGCGGTCAGGTCATTGACTTCAACCGGAATGGGGTTAAAAAGATCTCTAGGTCGCGCAGAAATATAATAAGAATATAATAGAATATAATAATATAATATAATAGAATATAATATAATAGAATAATAGAATAAGGGATCAGTGTTGATTGACAGTTGACAAGCAATAGACGATAGTGTTCAAAATGGCATCGAGGAATTTTTAACCAAGATCCTTTGCGGTATTGAAGAAATCGGCCACTCAGATCAATCGAAGTTCATTGTGACGCAAAGCTTCATGGTAAAACATTCATGTCCACCATCTTTAGCACAATCGTCTATTGCAGAATGATTGCAAGACAAAGGAGAGAGGTGAATTCAAAGCAATAGCTGTAGTTATTTGATTGAAAGATGCGTTATAAGCAGAAGTAGAGACTGCACTCTAAAAAATTTTCTGAGGTGCTCAATCATAAAGAAATAACTACAAAATCTGGCCAAATTCCCATTTTAGCAGTGGGAAATATAACTTCGAGAGAATAATTTTAGGCCAAGTAAAGGGTGTGGTCCTATGAAAGTTTTGGAGCTTCGCTCCGACAACCCCATTTCGTCACAGCTTGGGCGCGAGATGCAAAAAAAAACGCGAATACGCTCCGTCAGGCCTGGAAAAAGAGGATAGTACTACCATTATCAATGAACTAACAAGATTCCTTTTTAGTTCACAGTCATGATTTGGTCGTACAGAAAGTTCAATTAGACCTGTCGGAAGAGGGGGGGGGCTAGAGGGCGTTAGCCTCTCCCACAATTCGCTTACATTTTTTCCTTTTTCACTGAAAAAAGTTATAAAAATCGGGTTAATGGAAACAAAATTTAAAGAAATGAAGATACGAGGAAGTTATTACAGTTGTCAAGCTTTCATGCCTGTATGCATAGAAATAAAGTGAAAACCAACCTACTTCAAAGTGATTTCAGTTCTATTTTAAAATTCGGCACGAAAGCCTTCGGTTAGTCAAGTTCTGCTGCTCCTCAAATGGTGAAGTCATCACAAAAAGGGGCATTTTCCAACGCAATAAAGGGTGTGGTCACAAAATACTTCCCCCGGGGCAGGCCCTCAGACGCCTGTTTTGTGCTTACTTCTGCCGCACTTAGTCTCTGCCGCCCTTCGTTCCAAAGGGCCTATCTCTGTCAGACTTGTTCAGTGGAGCTAAAGTTTAAGTTGCACTTTTGTTTTCTGAATTTTGATACATTCATGAACGATAAAATCATCGTTTTCAAATGATTCAATGTATGAATCTGCGCCACATTTTCAAAATGTGACAATTACCTTTCCACAAAAATATGCATTCAGTAGAAGGGTGAAATCGATACAGCAGCTCGTTCAGTGAAAAAGAGTAAGAACCATAAGATCTACAAAGCACGGGTACTTGTTTTGCCGTCTCCCTGTTCTTTGTTGACGGGTAGTTGGCTATGTTTTGCACCAAAAAGCATGTTTTACCATTGCGGCTGCGGCTTTGCACTTTATTTTGCTGCGGATTACGGCTTTTAGCCGATTTTTGCGCGGTTTCGCGGCTTTTGGACCCCCTATAATAGGCCCCCAGTATAAGATCCTCGGTACAAACTTTTAAAAGATTTCAGCTGTTCATGGCGCACCCGACAGGTGCGGTCGGTTTTGATTGCTCGTCGAGCCTTTGCATTGTTGTAAATGACATTTTTGTTTCTTTTTATGTAAATTTACAAGTTGAATGTAACATAAAGTAGTTCGTAGTTTGTTTAAAAAATTTTTTGCGAAGTTTAACAGTACAATAGAACATTTCATCTAAATGCAATTTCGAGAATGTTAAAGAATACAGAGTTTAAAATCAAATTCAGTTTGAAGAAGAAAACGGTCACTTCGTTGAATGTTATTTGTAAGAAATGTGCATCTATCCGGGAGAAACGAACATGAACGATTTTTACCGCAGAATCACTTAACTGCCCGCAAAAGCAGCTGATTTGACCAAGGGTATTAGGACACGGATGTTTTGATTGGTTATTTATTTACCTCGTTTTGATCCTAGTGTCTTGTTTTGTTGTCTTGTTTTCTGTTCTGTTTGGTCTTCAGCTGAGCGTGGTTAGGCCCAACTGCTCTCAAGTTGTTCGAATAGAGCTCCCTTGTATTTCTGTGTCTTAGTGCGCCTTCGTACAAGAATGGCTTTTAAAACCGCAAACTATCCAAAATTTCTGGTACTCCTAACGGTAGAACTATTGATAGGCAAAGGAATATGTCATAGCATTTCACACCCAAATTTTTTCGCCCACTTAAAGATGTGGAACCTATGCTCCTTGGTGGAAAATGAGATCCTTCAAAGGCAGCTGATTCTGAAAAATGGTCAGCCTATAGCCTTTGATTTTGTGAAAAGTAAGTTCCTTCGAAAACAGTAAATTTTAGTAGAGTAGGCAAGCCTATAGCTTTTGATTTTGATGAAACGAAAGTCCCTTCAAACGCAGCTAGTTTTAGTGGAAAATGTATGCCTCAGCCTTTCATTTTGGTGAAGATTAATTCTCATCAAAAAAGCTAATTTTGGTGGAAAGGATAAGCCTATAGCCTTTGATTTTGGTGAAATTTTTTTAATTTTTTCAAGGAAAAGAATTGAAATTGATCATCCTGTGGTCTCATTTAATGATATTCCAGTGAAACAAGTAAACGAACATAAACATCTTGGAATTGTCCTAGACTCAAAACTTTCTTTTTCTGCTCACATCAAATCAGCTATTTCCAAAACAAGAAAGGGTATTGGGCTGCTGAAATATCTCTCCAAATATCTTCCCAGGCATACTTTAAATGAACTATATAAGCTCTATGTGCGACCTCACCTTGACTATGGGGATGTTATATACCATATCCCGGCTAAAATATGCGAATTTAGTCAGAATACCTTTCTCCCAAATTTAATGGAAAAGATAGAGTCTGTTCAGTATTCTGCTGCTCTAGCTATAACTGGTGCATGGAGAGGAACTTCGCGACAAAAGCTGTATGCAGAGCTTGGCTGGGAATCACTAAGTTCCCGTAGGTGGAGCAGACGTCTTACCTTGTTTTACAAGATTGTAAATAATCTAGTCCCCGATTATGCAATGGATCCAATCCCTCAACTTCATCAGTCGCGTTACTCTCTTCGCAAGCGGGATGTCGTAGGACGAATAATGGCAAGGACGGAAAAATTCAAATCTAGCTTTTATCCTCATTGTCTATGTGAATGGAACGATATTGAACCAGAACTTAGACTTGCACCATCTGTCGCTGTTTTTAAGAAGAAGATTTTGTCAATTATCCGCCCCCCTGCAAATCCTGTTTTCGGAATTCATGACCCAATAGGCTTATCTTTTCTTACTCAACTTAGAGTTGGTTTAAGCAAATTAAACTTCCACAAATTTAAACACAATTTTAGGGATACTGTAAACCCTATGTGCCCTTCGAATGATGGCATTGAAGATGCGGAACACTTCTTGTTGCTTTGCCCTTCTTTTGATGCTCAACGACGAGATCTTCTCGCTGGAGTCGTTGATGTATTACGACCTTTTGCACATAGCAATCTTTCAAATAAGGTCCTAACCCAGCTTTTACTGTATGGAGATGAAAATTTCTCTTACGACCTCAATAGAACTATTCTCAACTTGACTATACAATTCATCCGCGAAACTGGTCGGTTTGAGTAAGGTCGCTTCTAACGAAAGATGTAAACCACGTCGCTAACCACTAAGTCCCTGTCCTTTTATTTTTGTCTCTTTACGTTTGAAAGTTTGTTGCATATTGGACGGCAGGTGCATAGTGGCTTTTTCTCAAAAAAAAAAAAAAAAAAAAAACTTCAAGATGGTTTTTCTCCACCAGTTACTTTTCCTTAACATCACTTTGATCTGACGTCTAATATGCAGCAGACTTAGTATCAAATCGTTCTTATTATCCGTATGTGTTGTTTTTATTAGTGTTGATTAAGTTTAAGTAGTTTTCTTTCCTTTATCTTTGTTAATTCCCTTGGGGTAGACACAGCCTTTTGCTCCCCGGGGGTATTTGTCCCAGTAGTATTGTAAAGTAATTCCTGTAAGTAGTGTAGACCGTAATATGTATTGTAAAATTTTATTGATTTATAAAAAAAAAAAAAAAAAAATTTTGGTGAAAAATGAGTAAGTTCAAAAACAGTTAATATTCTTGGATGAGATAAGCCTATAGCCCTTCATTTTGTTCAAGCAAAAGTCCCTTTAAAAGAGCCTAAATTTGGCGAAAAGGCAAGACTATAGCCTTTGATTTTGGGGAAAGGTAAGTCCCTTCAAAAAACAGTTAACTTTCTTGCAAATCGTAACCCTATAGCCTTTGGCTTTGATGAAAAATAAGAAGCTTCAAAAGCAGCTAATTTTCTTGAAAAAGGTAAGCCTATAGCCTTTCATTTTGATGAAAAATAAGAAGCTTCAAAAACAGCTAATTTTCCTGAAAAAGGTACGCCCATAGGCTTTGATTTCGATGAAAAATAAGAAGCTTCAAAAGCAGCTAATTTTCTTGAAAAAGGTAAGCCTATAGCCTTTCATTTTGATGTAAAATAAGAAGCTTCAAAAATCGCTAATTTGCTTGGAAAAGGTAAGCCTATAGCCTTTGGCTTTGATGAAAGATAAGAAGCTTCAAAAACAGCTAATTTTTGAGGAAATGGGAAGCCTATAGCCTTTGATTTTTGGGAAAGGTAAGTCCCCAAAAAAATCGGTCAATTTTCTAGGAAAAGGTAAGCCAATAGCCTTTGATTTTGATGAAAAATAAGAAGCTTCAAAAACAGCTAATTTTCCTGAAAGAGGTAAGCCTATAGGCTTTGATTTTGATGAAAAATAAGAAGCTTCAAAAACAGCTAATTTTCCTGAAAGAGGTAAGCCTATAGGCTTTGATTTTGATGAAAAATAAGAAGCTTCAAAAATAGCTAATTTCCTGGAAAAGGTCAGCCTATAGCCTTTGGCTTTGATGAAAAATAAGAAGCTTCAAAAACAGCTAATTTTCCTGAAAAAGGTAAGCCTATAGGCTTTGATTTTGATGAAAAATAAGAAGCTTCAAAACCGCTAATTTGCTTGGAAAAGGTAAGCCTATAGCCTTTGGCTTTGATGAAAAATAAGAAGCTTCAAAAATAGCTAATTTTCCTGAAAAAGGTAAGCCTATAGGCTTTGATTTTGATGAAAAATAAGAAGCTTCAAAAACAGCTAATTTTCCTGAAAGAGGTAAGCCTATAGGCTTTGATTTTGATGAAAAATAAGAAGCTTCAAAAATAGCTAATTTCCTGGAAAAGGTCAGCCTATAGCCTTTGGCTTTGATGAAAAATAACAAGCTTCAAAAACAGCTAATTTCCTGGAAAAGGTAAGCCAATAGCCTTTGGCTTTGATGAAAAATAAGAAGCTTCAAAAACAGCTAATTTTCCTGAAAAAGGTAAGCCTATAGGCTTTGATTTTGATGAAAAATAAGAAGCCTCAAAAACAGCTAATTTCCTGGAAAAGGTAAGCCTATAGCCTTTCATTTTGATGAAAAATAAGAAGCTTCAAAAACAGCTAATTTTCCTGAAAAAGGTACGCCCATAGGCTTTGATTTTGATGAAAAATAAGAAGCTTCAAAAACAGCTAATTTCCTGGAAAAGGTAAGCCTATAGCCTTTGGCTTTGATGAAAAATAAGAAGCTTCAAAAATAGCTAATTTTCCTGAAAAAGGTAAGCCTATAGCCTTTGGCTTTGATGAAAAATAAGAAGCTTCAAAAACAGCTAATTTCCTGGAAAAGGTAAGCCTATAGCCTTTTGCTTTGATGAAAAATAAGAAGCTTCAAAAACAGCTAATTTCCTGGAAAAGGTAAGCCTATAGCCTTTGGCTTTGATGAAAAACAAGAAGCTTCAAAAACAGCTAATTTCCTGGAAAAGGTAAGCCTATAGCCTTTGATTTTGATGAAAAATAAGAAGCTTCAAAAACAGCTAATTTTCCTGAAAAAGGTAAGCCTATAGGCTTTGATTCTGATGAAAAATAAGAAGCTTCAAAAACAGCTAATTTCCTGGAAAAGGTAAGCCTATAGCCTTTGGCTTTGATAAAAAATAAGAAGCTTCAAAAACAGCTAATTTTCTTGAAAAAGGTAAGCCTATAGGCTTTGACTTTGATGAAAAATAAGAAGCTTCAAAACAGCTAATTTCCTTGAAAAGGTAAGCCTATAGCCTTTCATTTTGATGAAAAATAAGAAGCTTCAAAAATAGCTAATTTCCTGGAAAAGGTCAGCCTATAGCCTCTGGCTTTGATGAAAAATAACAAGCTTCACAAACAGCTAATTTCCTGGAAAAGGTAAGCCAATAGCCTTTGGCTTTGATGAAAAATAAGAAGCTTCAAAAACAGCCAATTTTCCTGAAAAAGGTAAGCCTATAGGCTTTGATTTTGATGAAAAATAAGAAGCCTCAAAAACAGCCAATTTCCTGGAAAAGGTAAGCCTATAGCCTTTGGCTTTGATAAAAAATAAGAAGCTTCAAAAACAGCTAATTTTCATGAAAAAGGTAAGCCTATAGGCTTTGACTTTGATCAAAAATAAGAAGCTTCAAAAACAGCAAATTTTCTTGGAAAAGGTAGGTCTATAGGCTTTGATTTTGATGAAAAATAAGAAGCTTCAAAAACAGCTAATTTTCTTGAAGAAGGTAAGCCTATAGGCTTTGATTTCGATGAAAAATAAGAAGCTTCAAAACAGCTAATTTTCTTGAAAAAGGTAAGCCTATAGGCTTTGGCTTTGATGAAAAATAAGAAGCTTCAAAATCAGCTAATTTCCTGGAAAAGGTAAGCCTATGGCCTTTGGCTTTGATGAAAAATAAGAAGCTTCAAAAACAGCGAATTTCCTGGAAAAGGTAAGCCTATAGCCTTTGGCTTTGATGAAAAATAAGAAGCTTCAAAAACAGCTAATTTTCTTGGAAAAAGTAAGCCAATAGCCTTCGGCTTTGATGAAAAATAAGAAGCTTCAAAAACAGCTAATTTTCCTGAAAAATGTAAGCCTATAGGCTTTGATTTTGATCAAAAATAAGAAGCTTCAAAAACAGCTAATTTCCTGGAAAAGGTAAGCCTATAGCCTTTGATTTTGATGAAAAATAAGAAGCTTCAAAAACAGCTAATTTTACTGCAAAAGGTATGCCCATAGGCTTTGATTTTGATGAAAAATAAGAAGCTTCAAAAACAGCTAATTTCCTGGAAAAGGTAAGCCTATAGCCTTTGATTTTGATGAAAAATAAGAAGCTTCAAAAACAGCTAATTTTCTTGAAAAAGGAAAGCCTATAGGCTTTGAATTTGATGAAAAATAAGAAGCTTCAATATCAGCTAATTTCCTGGAAAAGGTAAGCCTATAGCCTTTGATTTTGATGAAAAATAAGAATTTTCAAAAACAGCTAATTTTCTTGAAGAAGGTAAGCCTATAGGCTTTGATTTTGATGAAAAATAAGAAGCAGCAAAAACAGCTAATTTCCTGGAAAGGTAAGCCTATAGCCTTTGATTTTGATGAAAAATAAGAAGCTTCAAAAACGGCTAATTTTCTTGAAAAAGGTAAGCCTATAGGCTTTGAATTTGATGAAAAATAAGAAGCTTCAAAAACAGCTAATTTCCTTGAAAAGGTAAGCCTACAGCCTTTCATTTTGATGAAAAATAAGAAGCTTCAAAAACAGCTAATTTTCCTGAAAAAGGTACGCCCATAGGCTTTGATTTTGATGAAAAATAAGAAGCTTCAAAAACAGCTAATTTTCTTGAAAAATGTAAGCCTATAGGCTTTGATTTTGATGAAAAATAAGAAGCTTCAAAAACAGCTAATTTCCTGGAAAAGGTAAGCCTATAGCCTTTGATTTTGATGAAAAATAAGAAGCTTCAAAAACAGCTAATTTTACTGCAAAAGGTATGCCCATAGGCTTTGATTTTGATGAAAAATAAGAAGCTTCAATATCAGCTAATTTCCTGGAAAAGGTAAGCCTATAGGCTTTGATTTTGATGAAAAATAAGAAGCTTCAAAAACAGCTAATTTTCTTGAAGAAGGTAAGCCTATAGCCTTTGATTTTGATGAAAAATAAGAATTTTCAAAAACAGCTAATTTTCTTGAAGAAGGTAAGCCTATAGGCTTTGATTTTGATGAAAAATAAGAAGCCTCAAAAACAGCTAATTTCCTGGAAAGGTAAGCCTATAGCCTTTGATTTTGATGAAAAATAAGAAGCTTCAAAAACGGCTAATTTTCTTGAAAAAGGTAAGCCTATAGGCTTTGAATTTGATGAAAAATAAGAAGCTTCAAAAACAGCTAATTTTCTTGAAGAAGGTAAGCCTATAGGCTTTGATTTTGATGAAAAATAAGAAGCCTCGAAAACAGCTAATTTCCTGGAAAGGTAAGCCTATAGCCTTTGATTTTGATGAAAAATAAGAAGCTTCAAAAACGGCTAATTTTCTTGAAAAAGGTAAGCCTATAGGCTTTGATTTTGATGAAAAATAAGAAGCTTCAGAAACAGCTAATTTTCTTGAAAAAGGTAAGCCTATAGGCTTTGATTTTGATGAAAAATGAGAAGCTTCAAAAACAGCTAATTTTCTTGAAGAAGGTAAGCCTATAGGCTTTGATTTTGATGAAAAATAAGAAGCTTCAAAAACAGCTAATTTTCTTGAAAAAGGTAAGCCTATAGCCTTTGGCTTTGATGAAAAATAAGAAGCTTCAAAAGCAGCTAATTTCCTGGAAAAGGTAAGCCTATGGCCTTTGGCTTTGATGAAAAATAAGAAGCTTCGAAAACAGCTAATTTTCTTGGAAAACGTAAGCCAATAGCCTTTGGCTTTAATGAAAAATAAGAAGCTTCAAAAACAGCTAATTTTCCTGGGAGGGGTAAGCGTATAGGCTTTGGTTTTGATGAAGAATAGGGATCTTCAAAAACAGCTAATTTCCTGGAAGAGGTAAGCCTATAGCCTTTCATTTTGATGAAAAATAAGAAGCTTCAAAAACAGCTAATATTACTGCAAAAGTACGCCCATGGGCTTTGATTTTGATGAAAAATAAGAAGCTTCAAAACAGCTAATTTCCTGGAAAAGGTAAGCCTATAGCCTTGGCTTTGATGAAAAATAAGAAGCTTCAAAAACAGCTAATTTTCCTGAAAAAGGTAAGCCTATAGGCTTTGAATTTGATGAAAAATAAGAAGCTTCAAAAACAGCTAATTTCCTGGAAAAGGTAAGCCTATAGCCTTTTGCTTTGATGAAAAATAAGAAGCTTCAAAAACAGCTAATTTCTTGGAAAAGGTAAGCCTATAGCCTTTGGCTTTGATGAAAAATAGAAGCTTCAAAAACAGCTAATTTTCTTGGAAAAGGTAAGCCTATAGCCTTTGGCTTTGATGAAAAATAAGAAGCTTCAAAAACAGCTAATTTCCTGGAAAAGGTAAGCCTATAGCCTTTGATTTTGATGAAAAATAAGAAGCTTCAAAAACAGCTAATTTTCTTGAAAAAGGTAAGCCTATAGGCTTTGATTTTGATGAAAAATAAGAAGCTTCAAAAACAGCTAATTTCCTGGAAAAGGTAAGCCTATAGCCTTTGATTTTGATGAAAAATAACAAGCTTCAAAAACAGCTAATGTTCTTGAAAAAGGTAAGCCTATAGGCTTTGATTTTGATGAAAAATAGAAGCTTCAAAAACAGCTAATTTTCTTGGAAAAGGTAAGCCTATAGACTTTGATTTTGATGGAAACTAAGTTGCTTCAAAAACTGCTAATTTTCTTGGAAAAGGTAAGCCTATAGGCTTTGATTTTGATGAAAATAAGAAGCTTCAAAAACAGCTAATTTCTTGGAAAAGGTAAGCCTATAGCCGTTGATTTTGATGAAAAAAAGAAGCTTAAAAAACAGTTAATTTTCTTGGGAAAGGTAAGCCTATAACCTTTGATTTTGATAAAAATAAGTAGCTTCAAAAACAGTTAATTCTCTTGGAAAAGGTAGCCCAATAGCCTTTGATTTTCGGGAAAAGTAAGTCCCTGAAAAAACCGCTAATTTTCTAAGAAATGGTACGTCTATAGCCTTTGATTTTCAGGAAAGGCAAGTCCCTAAAAAACCGCTAATTTTCTAGGAAAAGGTAAGCCTATAGCCTATGATTTTGATGAAAAATTAGAAGCTTTACAAATAGATAATTTTCTAGGAAAAGGTAAGCCTACAGCCTTTAGAAAAAGTAAGCCTATAGCCTTGATTATGGCCAAAAAGGTGAGCCTATAAATGGCATTTTGTGGTAACACCAGGAGACTGTTGTGTGGCAAGATAGAACTGAGTGCTTTCTGAACAAAATATCGTCAGGGAATTATTTCATTATGAGAATCTGAAATATAAAAATAGTCATGGTCATATTGCATAGTATTTTCCTGAATAATTATACTGTATAAATAAATTTCTTCAAATAGTCTCTTTCGTTTACTGTTATATAAATGTTATTGATATAAATCTGCTACAAATGGACATAGGTTTGTTATCAATACCATGACTAGGTGAGCTTAAATTCTAACTTTAAAAAATCATTGGATTAAATTTATGTCTTTAGACAAAACCTTTCACCGTTAGATTTTGAAAATTTCGTTCCAGTTTACATAGAATGTTTTAAAAGTCTGCTGAAAATGACGAAACGTCCATAGATTTGTCATCAAAACCTACAGTAGAAACCCACATAAAAGAACCTATTTCTATACCAACCTTGAGGATGAAATTCTATATCTCAAAACCCTTAAGTAAGAATCTCTCAGAGGCTGACAATGGGGGAGGTTGTTACATAACAGGTTTCGTGATTCAGAATTCCTCAGAAGTTTCAAGAAATCTTAACATTCTGATCAGAATTCCAGCCACAGTGGAGACCAGATGACCTAGTGTCCTTCTCTGCTCTGGCTGGTACATTGAAATGTATATATTTCGTAGTATTTAACGTTTTTTAGATTGATATAAAAAAAGAATTCCTCAATGGTGCAAAGGCTATGAGATTTTTGACAAAATTCTATCCTAAAAATGTTTTCAAGAATTCACAAGGAATTCTCAAAAAGTCCTTAGATTTCTAGTGCTGAAAACAGTATCAATGAATGCAAGGTGAGTGCTGTATATAAGAACCTCTTTAAGAATCTTGCAGGCTGGAATTTAGAATAACATCAACTTAATTAAGAACCTATTCGTACTGCCCAAGAAAAACCTAGTTTCTTTTATGCGGGTTTCCACTGTATGTAATATAAAGATAAAAATGTCCCACTAATCAACAAACATTCAGTCCTTTTTTGATGAAGCAGCCAATAAGAATCAACGAATAAACCAATTCATCTTATCATACAAGTGATATTTTGTTTATATTTATACGGAAATTGTGACGTCGCTAAGGGCGAGATTCCATTCTACTTGAAGTGGAATCTCACCATATCGACAATGTTGCATTTATCACATAAAAATCCAAAGGATTCTATGAGACGGTGGAACTTAGACTGACATGTGGTGCTTTTCCTCGGAAAAACAAATCCAAGGCCCAAATTAAGCATGAGCTGCTTTGCTCTGCCGCGATGGTTTGGATAATATGCAGGTTATCATGTAAGAAAACCAACAAATTAAGAGACCAATACAACGTACAGAACGTTATCAAGTCAAATAAACACTGAAGGTACGTTGATTTTTAGTGGGACTGTTCAGGCCAAAATTTCTACCTTCATGTTTTCCATGATTAAACACGCTGAATAACCTAGCTTGCATGCAGACTCAACTGGTTTCTTTTCAGAGAGGTTTCTCCTCCAGTAGAATCTGCGAATCAGCGACAAAAAACAAGTCTGCTGATATCAGCATACTAGCCAAATCCTATTGTGTATTTTCAATCCTATTTATGGTCGCCCTATCGAATCCAATTAAATGAGAACAATTACGAGAATTCCTTGAAGATGTTTATCGATCAATTAAACTTAAGGTGAATAATAGAGATCTTTTCCTCCAATGAGGTTTGGTTCCTCGAGCCTGGGAACCACACGTGAGTATAAACATGCTTTGTAATGCGCAGACTCTACTGGTGGAGGAACCTCGCTTCTCTTCAGGGAATCAGTAGAGTCTGCACGCAGGCTAGAACAACCCAAATTAATCACATTTTATTCTTCAACATGAGCTACAGCATGGTAACTTGCGTCTGTCTTTCTACATTTCTTGATAGCATAGCAAAAACACAAAATGACCCCAAATGCGATCACGACGGCGCTTAGAGAAGTAAAAAAGAGGAAATCGTCCCTTGAGATCCTGCTTCGTGGTTCTTCTTCTGGTATCAGGTTACTTGCATTCACCATATAGCCAAGAGACCAGTTAACATCCATATCATTTATCTGTTGTGATGAAAAAAGGCATCAGATAGGGTGTACTGAGGTAAAATTGGTAAATTTGTGCTAAAATGTGTACGGTGAAATGTTTAGATGAATTTTGCTAAAATCTCTGTTTTCGGTCTTCCTCTAGTTACAACTACTCGAAGAACTCTGTTCTTCATAATGAATACCGTAACAGCTCTATTAAGTCCCCAGGGGGCATATTTTATTTCAAATACTCTATATAGGGGGGGGGGGCTTAAAAGAAAGAAGGTTTATGATAGAGAGGACTTACTCACAAAATCAAATGACAAGGACACATATGACAGCGTTTCAGTTCTTCTACTCCATATTTGATGGATTCAACATACAAGTTTACAAGTCAGATACAGAAAATTCGACACAGCTTTATCCCAAGTAATATCAAAACTAACAAGTGAATTTGTTGAATACAATAAATGGAACATCTTTGGTAGCCTTTTGGGAATTTGATATCAGTGGAGGGCTTAATGGAGAGGGAGGCCTTACTCAAAAAAGTTTTAGCTTAGAAGGGACAGCCTTATTAGAGAAGGTAGCTTAAAGGAGCGAGGTCACGTAAACGGTAAACAAACCCGTCGTGTCTCTATAATCCATATAGCTGCCCACATGTGGCCATTGGGTTCTGCACATATTTATATTTTGGTGGACAGGGTGAATCCACAATAAAGCTACCTCTAAAATCTCTGCAATCATACACCATATAAGTGTTTCGTTAATTTCTCTACGAAATTCAAGAGTCCATCTTAAAAATAACACCTTCATTTGGAGAAAAAAAATGGAGAATCTCTGTAGTCAGGCTTATCACAAATACTGCAAAATCGTTGTTTCGAAAGAAGTTTGTTTATATCATGTGACCCAGCCCCTTTAATCGTGAGAGGACTAAATAAAGCTTTTACGATATTGATTTATCAGTTCCGGGTCTACTGTTTTCCAGTAACCAACAGTACCCATTTTACCTGAACCTACCCACTCAATTCCCGCAGAACCTAAAGAAAACAAAACCTGCTTCTCACAATGTTTGACAAAAAAGTAGACTGCAGATTGTGCAGTAGCTACCTTTGATTCCTAATAAAGGAGGTTGCAGAGTATCTGCCTTTGATTAAGAATTTCAAAAATATAGAATGCTCATATGACGTTTCGCTTTTGCTTCATCAGAAATACACTTTGCAATAATTTGGGGCCTACCTATAAACCTAAACTAGAAATAACGATTGTCAGTGAGTGCTGCGCATTGTATTGTTTGCACAGATCCGTTCCCTGATTCCGCAGTTTACACTCATTGAATTGTGATGCATGAAAAATCGGTATATTGGCTTTGAGTCAATTGACAACAGGAGAACAGAGATGTGACGTAAATGTTCTTTTGCTGTCAATAAAAGAATTCCAACCATTCCAATGCCATTTCAATAACCGCTGACCGAAGTCACTGCAAAATTGTTGAAAAGAGACAGAAAAACATACAAGCATCGAGAATCGATCTCGCCTAACGAAGCCGCTGCGCAGGAATAGGTGGCTGCTTCGCAGCAATTACAATGGGGTCACATGGGTACAATGACTTAACGGTGGGACCTACCTATTACCCTCTGTCAAAATGAAAATGGATTAAAAGGGGCAGAGGGCCGAAAAGAGAGAAGACAATAGTTGAGAATAAAGGCGGTGTCTTTGATTAAAGTAGCGAAAAATTGCATCACTGATAGTCCCGGACAGTGGATTACGGTATTTGATACCGGGTGATAAAAAGCTTCATCTTGATTCATCTTTTTGTATTTTGCACTTTCTCTACATTTTTTAACCTTTTTACTGAAGATCTTGAAGAAGATAAATAATTTTTTGAAATGTAGGAAGAGAATAAGCAAATTTACCTTGGTTACAAATTGGATTTGTTTAGAATCTCTCTTGAAATGAAAACCATGCGTCAAGATTTTGGATATATAAACAGCATCAAAGCAATATTTATGTAGATATTTCTCTGGAGTTGATTTATGGCTCTCTTTGATCTATAAGAATGAAGGAGTAATTTTAACTGATGATATGACAAGTGATTTAAGTGGTTTGTGATTAAGAGAGGTGCTGTTACATATTGTCGGTACTACTGCAGGCAGGACCGCCGAGAGGGGGGGTAGCCGGGGCAACTGCCCCGGGGCCCGGGCCCCGCCAGGGGCCCGTAGAAAGAGGAGCTTTGCTTTACCATCGTATGTTGCAATGATATCATCGAGCTGGGCCCCGCAAGGGGCCCGTAAAATCGAACTTTCTCTGTTAGTTCAGCTTAGCTTCATTTTAGAAAATTCAACTACGTACAAAAATCATTTAAACCAATGAAAGTTACAAATCTTACAATATGACATATCACAGAAGATGACAAAATTACAACAAGATTACATAGAACACCAGAAATTAGAATGGAGACGAATTTCCTTAAAGGAGGGGCTCTCTCAGTGGATAATCTAATCGAGGAGAGAGCACTGCCTTCGTTAAAAGCCTATCATTCAATTTGCAATATCTTAAACATTTTGAGATTGATTGATGCAAAAGCAAAAACAGCTCAAATTCTAAACTTGACAATTCGAAGAGAGCAGGTGTAATTTTAGTTGATGACGAAACTCATCACTGAAGAAGATTGTTTAATTTTCGAGGGAATGTTGTTCCAAGATTTTGCTAGCAACAGGGTACCTAATAGATCTTTCATCATATTGCAAGATGCTACGACGTTTGTCCTTGTCCTTTGCACTTTGCAGTAACATCACAGGCCTCAATTCATTATCTATCCCAGGGATTTCGCTAAATCATATCGAGAATGAACGCAGGAACTATTGCTCATGCCATTACCTATGTTTTCAAATAAATAAGCTCTGTCAGAAAGATATTAGTTTAAATATATGTTCTTGCCTTACATCATTTTGAAGCTAGAAATCAATCAGGATCGACATTGCTTTGCACTATTAGTCTCAAATTCCATGAAAAGATCCACGATTTCAGTGGCATCGCCACAGGGAGGGTATGAGGGGGCAATTGCCTCCCCCCACATTTGTCGAAAGATGGTCCTCGAGATTCCTTTAAAACCGAAGAGAAATGGCGGGGCATTGGTTAGGTAAGAATTTTTCAGAGAAATGTTCCAAAGACTTTAGTTTTAGCACTGGAGAAGAAAAGGATTTTTACGGATTTTTGATTGATTTTTCTTTAAAACAAACGGATTCTTGCCAAAGTAGTACGAGAGCTTTGGGAGTGAAATTCCCCCTTCAAAGCCAACGTAGAGGATGCTTATTCAAAAATTTGTCATCGCACTTTGATTTATACAATAAGTGTCACAAAATTGTCCACGTTTCTTTATAACCAATGGTGAGCATGATGTTGGGAGATGCATTTTTAGCTAAAGTAAAGGGCGTGGCCTCAAAAAGTTTCATGGGGGCTTCGCCCCCAGACCCCCTTGGTGTTACTGTCTTCACTTGATTTGCCCTAGCTACACTGCACAATCTTCACGAAATTCTCCCTTGCGTTTTTTATGAAAGTAGTCATTTCCAGGATCTTTGGTCATACGAACCTTTCAAAGTAACTACTATAAAATGTTTCGAGTAAGTAAAACATTGGAGGAATGATAGGCAATAAAGGAGTATGTTTGTGGAATGAACTTCCCTCTGAGATTAAAGACATCTAAAGCCCTTAAACCTTCGCTAAAAAACTCAAGAAAAGCTTCACTGACAAATGTTAACTAAAAGAGTGAAATTCAGTATCAATATCATACAACTCACTTCCTTCCTCACAAACTAGATACCTTCATGTACCTCTGTATTTTACCTCATTATACGATATCATACGTTTTTGCTTATTTTAACTTTATCATCTTATTTCTATTCTTATTTTCAATAGCGGCCCAAGCTAGATAAGCAATGATTTACTTGGCTCGCGTAGGATACCACTGAATTTTGTAACAACTTGTATTTTGCGAATGAAATTGAGTTGAAAATTGAATTATCATGTCTCACTGTCAAGAAAGGGGCCCGCATCCACTAGTTGCCCCGGGGCCCGGCCTCGCTCTCGGCGGCCCTGACTGCAGGTACCCTAGTACAGGGGCGGATCCAGAGAAAATCTTGACCAGATCCACTTTCATGGCGAGCGAAGCGAGCGAGAAATAGTGGGGGGTCCGGGGGTACTCCCCCGGAAAAATTTTTTGAAACCACGCCCCCTAGATTGGCTTAAAACAATATTTCAAGAAAACGTTCTTTGACCACGCCTTCAAGGTTATTGCACTAAATGCTGCAATGTTGTGACTGCAATGTTGCAAAACTAAACAGCTTTAGAAACTGAGGATATATCATATTCCTTAGTGATAAGTATGGGTACTCTGAATCTCCAAAGTCAGTTGTACTATTTCCTGCTATGCTTTTAGAATAATATTATTTGAAAAACAATTTTGCCCCAGCTTTGGGGTTTTTTAAATTTTCAGGTCAAATCTTCAAGTCAGGGGTGGCACCAGGCATTATCCAACAGGGAGAAAAGAGCCTCCAGCAGAAGGGCCCTACTTTATGGTCTCTATGAAAAAGGTGCACCTTTTTACCTCACTGTCCCAAGTTTACTCCTAAAGTGCATTAGGCTACATTTTTAAACTTTTACATTTTTCTATTACATTTTTAGAAGTACATTTTTCTTCTGACAGGGAGGCTACATGCTTCTGATGGAGGGGCTCCCCCTACTCCCTTATAACCCTGTAATGGTACAATCCTTGGTTTATGTTGATTGCAGACAGCATTCATTGATGTACAATCATGAGACTTACAATCACCTTGTAGGTGAATCCGATATAGCTGAAGAATATGAATCTATCTGAAAGAACACATCATTAGCTTTTGGCTTAATAATAATTTGAACTGAAAGTCATGCTAAATTACCCTGAAAAATATATAACTTTATTACTTCAACCTACTGTGCCTTAAATTCCACTGCTCAGTCCAGTTCATATCACTATCAAGTTCCAATCAAAACAAATAATTAATGTAATACACAGTTGACAAATCATTCATAAAATTCCTCAGTCACCACCAATCCATGAAGACTTTGATTCAATTAAAGTCATCAATCAATCAATGATAGCTTTGAAGTGAAGATAAACTGCACACGAACTTTAGGCCTAGGCCTAAAACCCTCTGCTAAAATATCCTTGTTGGCAAGTACCCTCAGCCATAATCCTAAAAGTTTAAGCATACCTCAGGGGACCCAACCATCGTCCTTTAACTTGTTAAGCACATGTTTTGTGCCATTGATCTCTTGCTGATCTGGCCCATAGGCTAGCCCTCTTTGACTTTAGGTGGTACGCATAACTGACCAGTGCAGGGCCTTTTGACCATGCCTTAGACGCAGCAGTAACAGTGGCTTTTAGTTTCGAGAAAGTTCACGCGGTCACTACATTCAACTCTTGTTCATCACAAACCGACTCAAAAGCTTCCCGTAAACAGCAATTCGCAACTCCATTCTCCATGTTTATTCCCATATGTTTGCGAAGCAAAAGTTAACCTCGCTTCAGCACTGGGCCAGCCGACATTCTTACATCTCCATTGTAGCATCGATCCAGACACTGATCAGACCCAGAGAACAAAAGAACTTCTCAATCCATCCTCCATCCATACATGACACATATGGGGCTTTCAGATCAACTTACAATGGCACAGCGACGATAGTGGCTACATCCAGACACGACAACATTAGTCACACGACAGACACAGCAAGACCGGCCTATTCTAATGGTATGGTGTAAAGCACGGACCGTCAAGGTACCAATCAGGAGAATAGGAAATGGAATCAAAACGGCAGGTTGCCAAAAATCTTTGAGTAGATCCAAGGATCCAATGGATGTACCCTAGATCCGCCCCTGCTAGTAACTGACAGAAGAGAAAACTTAGCACAAATAAGATAGATCGATTCAAGGCTTTAAATTTACCGTGTGACCCAAAAAAAATGACCTGACGCAATATGTTATAGAAAAAGAATTAAGAGGCCAATTGAAATCTTGCAGCGTTGCTCTCTCGCTAAAGGACTTCCCAACATTACGAGTATTTTTAGTAATTCTTTTGGCACCATAAATTTCCAAAATGAAGGATTTCGAAGGAAAGTTGCCTGAAGTCCTCAAAGTTGTAAAAGAACTGGGGATCGATTTACAGCCATTTCAGATCTTGAAATCAACAACGAACATTTTTATTTCAGGCTGGGCAAAGGCAACTCAGTCGAAAGCTTTCAGAGCAAGCCTATAATCCCTAGAGACCAAAATATTCTTGCCTCAAGGACAAGGATACTCCTGCTCTTTCTGTGAGCAATACTTGAAGATTTCGATTTGCATGAAAAATCCATAATTTGCGAAATTTACGGTGTTGAAATAAAATGCAAAAAATATGACATTCATAATGTGGGGCAGTCTTTTAGCGACAGATCAACTTTGGAAGCATTTTGATTGGCTGCCTACTTGTTCTTCTTTAACAGCTTGCGTCAGGTCACCTTTTCGGGTCACTTTTTGGGTCACCCAGTATAGGGAAGGGGAAACTGGGTATTAGAGGTATAGGCATGAAGACACTTTAATGCATAAAGGTGCGAGTTCATAAGATGATTACAGACCTGTTTGCTTTATCATGATAAATATAAAATATAAATAAAACACGAACATAAATTGAATGTTTTCATCATGGGGTAGAGGTAAAAAACATATGTTATCGAGTTACCTCTAACTCACCATTGTAATTTGAACAAATAAATTTAAACGAAACCAAAATTACATCTCAACTTTACAACAAGAACAAAATTAAAAACTGAACAACTGGTTACGTTGTACAGTAACGACGGTTTATTTGAAATGATTTACGTGAATCACAAAACTTACGGTACCATCTTAAACTTAGAGTAATGATGGCATGACAACACAATTTCTTTTATGAAAGCGTACAAAAATTATACAAATTACGGAAACTCGTCAAACCTTTTGCCAGCCTTCTTTGCAAATATTCTCTCCTGCTTTGATCATACTTTCGATGCTATCATCTTGTGAAAAGTTGAAGAATTTCGCAACAAGACCATACCCAGAGTATGCCTACAACGTACAACATATAGAAACATGAAAATGTTGGTGCGGTTAGGTTCTATCGGTTCGACGAACGGGTATGTCGATTTTGACGATTAAATTTCTTTCAAATTTCTTGATTCGTTGCATTATTATTGACCATTCTAAATTTTGCTTAAAGAATTTTCACACATATTGTGACAAAATACTTATGAAATATTTGATTGCAAATTGGAAACAAGAGCCTATCATTTCACAGCATTTGGCCTTAAAATGGGTCTTCGACATTAGATTTTGTGCCGTCTAATGGCGATTCATCATTTTAGTTCCTGGAGAGACAGAGGAATGTCTCATGAAAAATGAAACGTACTAGAAAGTAAGGAAAGCATCATAAAGAAGTAAAGGAATGGGTATTGGAACTATAAAACCGGTAACAGATGAATAACACAGCGACTTAAAGCCCCAAGGCCGCACATGTTCATCAGCCTAGAGAAAAAACGTTTTGATTTTCAGTGTCCTGTATACCGACTCGATTGGTTGTGCAGAAATGGGCTTAATTGAATTCTTACTTACTTCTTTATCCTTTACTGGAAAACAAATACGATGAACGTTCAAAGGCGACGATTTACGACTACTCCTTAGATATAGAGTTGCCCAAGTCTCTTCCGAGTACGTGAAATACCCAAATTGCCTCTGTGAAGGAGAGAGGGAGAACAAAGAAGTCTCCAGCTTTCCTTTTCTTCTCCCTCCTTCGCAGAGGCGTCATCCTACTTCCTACGCAGCTTTTTCAGGTGGCAGTTTTCGTGGATATAAACGCGGAAGAGACTTGGGATACACTTTTGGAGAACAGTAACTTTGGTAGAATAGTATGCTGGAATCTATAAGTCAATGAGACATCTAAATCCATCGTACCTTTGACACCTTCATTAAAGGGAATCGACATAGTTAAAAGCTGGCCAGGGCCAGGTCAAAAATATAATCTATTGTTCTTGGCGGTCTCGACACATCCGGTTGCATTGTGTTAGCTAAAGAAACAAAGGATTTGTGGGCGTTTCTTTAGCCTATTTATAGCGGCTACGAGTTATAGCTATGTCTATTCCCTTTAAAGGAGAGACATTCAGTATGATCTGAGAACTAAGCATTTGTGAAAATTACGTACTAAGAGAACAATAAACTTAGTATGGAGCTTTGAGCCATGTCACACCAATTTGAAACAACAAAGATGACTTGATATGATTCGATTAGGGAGGAGAGCACTTCATTATCGGGTCGTGTGAGGTATACGCCATAAAATAAGGACTTTTGTGGTTATCCAATCCTAGCATTTAGAAGAGATTTTGATAACCAATCCTAGAAGGCAAGTAAGGTTTCGAAAAATATATTTTCACTTTGAAACAACTAAGCTACTATTGCGTAGCCTGCAACAAACATTGCTACATTACCAAACAATATAAATTACTTTCAACAGAATATTACCAGAAATTTAAAAAAAAATCGATCGCAACCTCACAAAATTCCAAGTAAAAGTATACCTTATTTCAAAAATATTTTGGCAAAAAAATGACGCAAAAAAGAGAGCACTTCCTCATGTAACAGGACCAGATAACGGAGAAGGAGGATTAAATGAAACAACAATTGTTATTGTGGTTACCAGCGGTAACTAAAAAATTAGTTACAGGATAAATTGGTCTCTTTCTGTGTGGCTTTCTATGCGAAAAATTAAAGGATCAGCATTTGCACGGGCGTCTGTCTGTGATGTTACTAAGGCCCCGTCCACACGTATCCGGATATTTTTGAAAACGCATCTGTTTTTATCTACACGAGGAGCGTTTTCAAAATTATCCCCGTCCGCTCGAAAACGCAATGACTTCGAAATCGGAAAACAGATAAACAAAATGCACTCGCGTGATCCCCAAAGATCCGAGCGCATGCTCTGATGGGTTATAAATCGACACTGTGACGTCAGCGCTTTCGAAAAGCTCCGTTTTCACCCGTCCACACGAGAACAGGAAGACGGAGTTTTAAAAATATCCACTCTGGAGAGCGTTTTCGAAAAGCTTCGTTTTGGTGACTGAAAACGCCGTCTCTGTGCGGACGCTAACCTAAAACGGATAAAAAAGATGCGTTTTCAAAAATATCCGGATACGTGGGGACGGGGCCTAAAACTGGTTAATACTGACCAGAAAACGACCGTGAACTTCTGGCTGGTATGCACCATCGAATGAGCATGATCCGAAATTACATTTTGTCTCATTAAACAAATGCATGACTGACTTTTCGCATTCCCTAAAATCGCTGGTTCCAGTGAAAGTGTAGCTCTTCTTCTCTGTCAGTGGGAAGATAGTATTCTCTGGCTTCAAACTGCAGGGTGCTAGCCATAGATTCTCAGCAGTTACATTTGATTGGAATCCAATTGGATAGCAGGGATTCGAGACATTGGTACTGTAGCCAGATCGCTGAATGAAAAGAGCGTAAGAAAATCACAATCATGGCATACAAATAGAACCAAATTATATCAATACTACGAATCTTCGGATAACCGTCCCCTTGAATAAGCTCCCAACTTCAATACGCCCCAACCAATCAGGAAAATTATCAAATAAGCATCCCCCATCAAATAGGCGCCCACCGAAATTTCAGCCAAAACGAGTTTCTGAGACGTAAGTCTTAGTCTTACAGGAACGTGGAAAGCAGCTAACCAAAGGAGTAGAAATAAACAACAAAGTTTGTTCTAGTATTCATTTTTGTAAGTACTTATTTTCACTTTTCTTAGCACGGAAACTTTTTAACACGCTATCAAATATGATTATTAGGAGAACATGAAAAAGCGTATCTTTCGAAATCCCACTACTAATTTTTTGTCTTTGCTTCAACTGCTTTGACATCCAGAAAAAACAAATGAAATTCAAGAATCCGTCTTCAAAACAAATCTTTTGTTTTGATAAACATGGAGTTACGTGACCCAACTCCTTTGATTACAAGAATGATCATTAACAAACTGTTCAGGACAGCTTCTTACCTGTACAAGAGTCGCAAGTAGCCTCCTTTCAGCTTCCTTCTTTCCATAGCATAAGAAGCTATGTGTGTACACAGTGTAGTTCTTTCCATATAATCGGAGTGAAACTTTGTAATCATCCGGTATTTTTGTGTTTCCTCTTGGAATGAATGAAATTTCTGCTGATGCACCACCCATATCCAATGCTCCAAATGTTCTTGTGTCATTTTTATCCTATAATCAATTAGAATATCTAAAAGTGGATTTCTTGAAATAATTCGCGCTCTGCTCGTACTTGCAAGTATTTTTGCAAACAGATCAATAACAATAGTCAAGCAGTGCTACCCGGTGAGTAAATTAAAACACCCGGGGTTTGACAAAATCGTGCTCCCTGAATAAATAAGCAATTGCATTTTGCAATATTTGATTAAATAGCTAACATGTTCAATTATTTTTTAGAAATTTTCCTGCCTAAAATCGGTCACCCCGTTCAGATTCTGTAGGCAATTTTCCAAACTGAGATGGTCAATGTTCATTCAAAACTACAAATTAAAGATTGAAGTAATAAAGGATCAGAGCACGTTGGTGCAGATTTTTGAGCAAAGTGATGTAGAGTTACAAAGAGACGAGAGTCAACTATTTCGCAACGCCAATGCTGATTTTGATACAATTCTTTTTTCTACTCATTTTTTTCTACTCACCCGGTATGAAAAAGTTATTCAAGGGGATTCCATTCTCCCAAGAGGACAAAATACATGAACACATCCTTGTAAGTTTTCGAAATGGCTTTCTGCAGAGTATCTTCCATTTCAACCGAAAGGAAGGGCTGGTTAAAGCCGGGTAAATTACTGCACTTAACTAGAATAAAACAGGACCTATCGGATGAGCCAGAAAAAAGTTCCCACTTTAAAAAATTTAACATCAAGAGTACATCACAGATTTGAATGATTAAAATTTCAGTTAAAAGCCGAGAGATCGAGGTATTTTTCCGATTTTTCTCGCTGTTTTACCAGCACTAGAAGTATCGGTAAATCTAACTTTAAAAAAATCTCAAGATTGCAAAACAACTGAAAAAGGGCCTAAAAGATTGATCAAATTTTAAGAACTCCCTCAAACAGATCAATACGCAATGGGCGTTTCACCTCTTTAAAAAGGTATGCGCCATCATTCTTTCAAACAAATACTAAAGATTTGCAGTCCCACGGCAATAAATGTGCAGTAGATATCTCTCAGCCATGAACAATTCTACATGCTTTATTGATTTGTGCCAGGAGTCCTTTATCCTTTGATCAATGTTTTAGGCAATTTGTCAGTCATTTTGAAAGCATGAAATGTTCGTAAAGTTGAATTTACCAATATTTCTAGCGCTTGTGAGACAGCAAGAAAAATCACAAAATACTTCGATCTCTTAGCTTTTAACGAAAATTTGAATCATTCAAATCTGTGAAGTACTCTTAATGCTATGAATTTTCAATATTGGGAACTTTTTTCTGGCTCACCCGGTATTTTGATATCATTGAATTGATATGCTCTTACATGTGGGTGCTTACTGTATCAAGCTGCTTTGCATTGACATAACAATTATAACGGTATTAGCAAACACATATTCCAGAGCCACAATAAAATCAAAGAACTTAGCAAACATGCAAACTAAGTGCCGTTATCGAAGTACTGACACCAAAATTGAAAATCTTTGCAAATATGAAATGTACATCAGCGAAAAGAAATGCTGTGTCCCCTAATCGGACGCTGTTCCGCACGACCCTGGCTCTCCAGTGATGCCAACAAAATTACTAATGCAAAAGGTTTTAAAGTATCTCAAATATGCGCCAGCACTTCAGGTAGAAAGACAAAGAGGCCTGGCAAGATTTACTTCCAAAGGAGAAGCCAGTTTCAGGGATCAACTACTTACACAAAAAAAACCAAGTGATATGATTTCGAAACATCATAAAGGGCGTTTCAGAAAAAAACGCAACCCACTTTCATTCGAGATTTTTTAGGAAAAATGATAAGATTTGAATCAATTTGACAAATACCATCTGAAAGTACAATTTTGCTTCTTTCCAATGATATCCAGTTAGAGTGGATTGATTGAATTTTTCGTTGCTTGATTGACGCTTCCGCAAGTATGGCCTATTTTAGATGCTGCAAATTGATAGGGTACCAACATAGACGGTAATCAACCCTTGTGAGAGCATATCTTACCATTACCTTCAAATGCATCTCATGAGGATGAAATTGCAGTTTTACCTCCTCAAGGCATCTCCTCAAGTGCTTTTAGAGCTGAAATCCTTTGAAAAAATGTTTTCATAATTTTTTACCAGAAAAAATAGGTTGATTTTGCTTCTGCAGAATGCTGCATTTGAAATTGGCCATGCTTAAGAAAATATCAATTTAAAAGACAAGTCCAGGGTAGTTATAATTGTTGATCATTCAAAAGATTACATTGTTGTGAATGGTGTCCAGTACTTTTTTTCAAGTTTTTCCTCTTTTCATCTACGAAATTACTCATTTCAATCTGCTAAGAAGTGCGAAATAATGTCATTTTCTATGACGTCACTTCACGTTGACCTGAACGAGGCTGCCAAATGTGTTGATATATCATACCATTCACATTACTAGCCTCCTTATCGCGCCTTCGCACACTCGGACAAAATACAAAATGGCGATGATGTTGGGCCTAACTTATGAAGATTCATCAACCAATTTATGACAGTTGGTGGCATCAAAACTTGGAAAGAACTCACTATCGGTGTTCAGCAGTTTGTAAGGTAGCTTTTTAACGACAATTTTATCAGCCCCGGACTTGTTCTTTTAATGATGAAAATGTCCATTAATGTATCAAAACTGCACATCATTAGAAAGAATTGATATATCAACCATTGACATATTCATTAGAAAGAAAACTGCACTTTCAGATGGTATGCATTACATCTACTCAAATTTTGTCAATGTTTTCAAATTTAAATGAATTGCATTTCTTCTGAAACACCCTCTAGAAAGCAATCAGACAAATTTTGTTTGAAGAGAATCATGCGTCTGGTTGAATATCTAACTAGACTTGAAGTTTTCATAATCCTATTTGCTTATCACATCGTCTTTACAGCTAAAATACAGGTAATTTTCTGCAAACTGGACGTCCTGGCAAGCGTGGCATGCAATAGAACTGTCAAACGTAAAGTAAACACAGGACAGAACCATGTGAGATTTAA
The DNA here is from genome assembly GCA_964019985.1 of Aurelia sp. 4 Dawson et al 2005. Lineage (NCBI taxonomy): Eukaryota > Metazoa > Cnidaria > Scyphozoa > Semaeostomeae > Ulmaridae > Aurelia > Aurelia sp. 4 Dawson et al 2005. Next base: position 5,157,055 of record OZ026503.1, on the reverse strand, counting down.
TGAAATTACATATTTCTTGTTTGAAAAAGCCGTTGCAAATTATCAGCAAGAAGAGAATGTTTTATTTATGCCTGCAATTCATATTGCAAAGTCATGGATCTGTCAAGAGTTTTAATTTCAGGAAAATTAGACTGGAGGTGGTAGAAAGAGTAGGCGAGGAGGAATAGAGGCAAAAAGGACGAGATATTAGGCTTTGCAAAGCTGATATTTGGATATTTAGCTTTGTATGGCAGGTGTGAAAAAGTTGGCGAGATTAATAATTGGCTAAGAGATGCATAAATAGATGGCTAAGCATGCAGAATCCACAGAAACCAGACAACTCTGCACACGTGAATATAATGTTTGCCATGCTATAGATTAATCGAATTTGGATTTTTTTGGTACGAAACTTTGAAAAAGCATCGCTACTGGCAGAAGGGGAAAAGCAGAAGTCTGAACTCCAGAGAGCTCGCTCGGTTCTGAGGACGCAAAGAGCTTCAAGTGATTTAGCGGGAGGATAATAACGAGAGGGACTATTTGCTGAAAGTTTACCAAGAGGACTGAAGTTGAAGGAATCACAAACCACTGTAGTTACAATTTTGAGTGGTTAGGTGTGAAAGAGTTGACGAGAGTACTGACAAACATAAAGGGTAAAGATGAGGTCTGAATTCAAGCGAGTTTGCCCAGTTCTACTACAACATTACACCGATGTGTTAACATCGTGATGAGAGCAACTATCAATTGACATAAGTGTAGCAAGAGGTCTTAATTCGAGAGAACTCATCCACTTCCGTCTACTTGAACATTGAATCATTCAGTTCAAGTGCTAGGTATAAAATTTTGATGAGAGTAGCAAACTATTAACCATAGGAGCAACAATCAAGAGGTTTGAACTCGAGAGACATCCTTCAGTTCTGTCTATTTGAACATTTCATCATATCAATTAACAGATAGCTGTTAAGAAATCGATGAAAGGAACTATTGACCAAGAGAAACGATAAAAAGAGGTCTTACTTGGAGATAACTTGCCAAGTTCTGTTTGAACATTACATTGTATTCTGCTAACCATTAAGTTTGAGTAGGTAGGTGTTAAAAAGTTGACGAGAGGAACTATTAACTAAGTAAATGATAAGAGACAACTTGGAAGGAAGCTGATTAATATCGTCTATGTTAGTCAAGAAAATTGGTTTCTATTTGTGAAAAAAGTGATAAATGGCGAGAAACTTCGACTGGCGGTTGAAAGGAGTATAAAACAGACTTCAGTGCATCAATTCTGATTGTGTGACTTGAGCATCTTCTGGCGAGGAAGTTGTTAAAGAAGCTTGTATCCTGTTCAGAAAACTGGCTAGTCACCACGAGAAATAAACAAAGCATAGCTTCGAAGAAGAACTGGCAGCAAACATTAGTCCAGGTAATTCGTAAAGCATTGAGTGAAAAGAAAGGACAGCATCTGTTAGAAGGAAGGACTTTAGTTTACAAGTTGTCTTCAAGTTTTATTTCAGAACAAATAATTACATCGAACAAGACAACATGGTAGGTATTACAAACAAATAAATAATTGCAAGATTTGATTGGCAAAGATACGCGGAAACTCATTGAGAAGCATTGAACGAGAGAAGAAAACACAACATCTGCCAGAAAGGACTAGAGCTCACTAGTTGTCTCCAGGCTTTATTACCCAACAAACATCCGTAAGTCAAGAAAACATCGTAGATTTTGTAAACAACATACGTTAGCGGCACAATTTGACTGACTAACGAGGCAGTTGCTTGAAGAATCCATTGAGCGAGAAGAACAAACAACAACTGTAAATAAACAAGATCTTGAATCAACTAACAGGCTCTGCGTTTGATTTCTAAACAAACACTTCCAAAAGACAAGACAGCATCACAGATTTCATAAACAATAAGTTAGCCGTGCAATTTGATTGGCAAAGGTACAAGGCAGTTGCTTGTAGAATCGACTGAGCGAGAGAGGAAAATACAGCATCTGCAAGAATCAAGGACTTTAAGTTACTTTTTGTCTCAAAGTTTGGTTTCTAAACAAACACTTCAATAAACAACGCAACATCGAAAATTTCGTAAAAAATACGTTAGGTGTGTGATTTGATTGCAAAAATACGATGCAACTACTTGAGGAAACCATCGAGTTAGGGAAGAAAAAACAACATCATCTAGAAACAAGGATTTGAGTTTACTACTTGCCTCTCAGTTTGATTTCTAAACAAACATTTCTGTGAGACAAGAACAGCAAAAATTTGTAAAGAATACGTTAGATGTGTGATTTGATTGGCAAAGAGACAAACCCGCTGCTTGCAGAAACCATTGAGCGAGAAGGAAATAGCAACGTCTGCAAGAAACAAGGACTTAAGTTTACGAGTGGTCTCTAACTTTGATTTCTCAACAAACACTTCTGTAAAAACAAACAACATCGCAGATTTTGTAAACAAATACCTAGTTGTTACATTTGAGCGGCAAAAGCACGAGATCATTGTTTCAATAAACCACCAAGCGGGAAGAAAAAACAACATATATGCTAGGAACTAGAACTTGAAGTTATTCGTTGTCTCCAAGTTTGATTTCTAAACAAAGAAATCCATAAGACAAGAAAACATCGCAGATTTTGTAAACAATACGTTAGCTGTACATTTTGTTATTGGCAAAGATACAAGGCGATTGCTTGAAGAGAAAATTGATTGAGAAGAAAGACAATATCTGCAAGTAGCTGTCTCTGACTTTGAAAGTCTAAACAAAGACTTCATCAACAACAACAAGACAACAAAGACAACATTGTAGATTTCGTAAACAGTACGTTAGTTTTACAATAAACCTTTTACCTATTCTGAGAAGAATCAAAATTGAACGATATCTTGCTAAGCATGGCACAATTTTCGAATGTGAACAATAGTGATGGAAGCTCTAACGCCACTCAATAGAACCTTGCAAACAAAAGTGTACAAAAATAACGTTTGGTCCAGGCACTTTGGTAGAAAATAGCTAGATGGTCCACTTCATTGGCAAAGATACAAGGCGATTACTTGAAGAGAAAAATAGATTGAGAAGAAAGACAACATCTTTAACATCTACAAGAAAAGAGAATTTGAATGACGTAGCTGTCTCTGGTAAACAAAGACTATGTTGAAGATGATATCGCTACCTGTTAGTTGTAAGTTAGCTATAAAGAAGTGAGAAATTAAGAGAAAGAATGCCAGAAGTTACAAGCAGCTAACCAAGAATTTTTCCCGCTTATATGCTTGGAGTAGAAGAAAATACACGGTTGAAACTGACAAGTTAATAACTAGATCTATATTTTTCATTGCCAATCTGTAAGCTGCAGCCCAAACACTGGACGGCTCCGTGGTGCAAACCTAAGAAAAGACTTTAGGTACGACCAGAAATCGATCGATAAAGACAAAAGAAACTGCCTCGGGACCCGGACCTACTTGAAGAAGCAGCATTCTGTGAGCAATAGACGGGAACACTGTTTCAGGAGAAGTTCTGACGTTCTCCATTTCCAGAAAACCTAATAGAGAAACTATTCCCAACCGATCTGAGAAGCTCTAATTAGCTAAACACCAAAAAACAAGCCAATAGATCAGAGGAGAAAGAACTCCACGAGATGGCTCCGTTCATTCAAGCCATATTCCTCTCAGCTTTCATTTTCGAAATCCTTGCTTCAAGCACCCTTTCCTCGACTGGGGCATTTTTCGAGGAAACTACAGGCAACCAAGACAGAGGAGGAATTTCGCCAATAAAAGAAAAGTTCAACAAAAATTTCCATCACTGCAGCCTTGACAAGGGTTGCACTTTTGTGATCAAGAATATCAAAGAAGGATCATACCAGAAAATTTCAAATGAATCTGAATTACCGAAAGCAAGAGAAGGGTTGCTAATATGGAAGAAGATGATTATTCACAATGAAATTGCAGAACAGATTACGACAAAACAAGGTAGCTGGGAGTCATATTTTCCTCTGTTTTTTTTTACTTTTTATCAGTTGGCTCCTAGCGTACTGGCGGGATTTATCGGGCAGCAGGATATGTCAGGCACGTGCAGCTTTTAGCAGCTAGAAACACCACTTAAACATTTCAAAATCAAAAATAAGTCTATGTGCACCTTCCTGGATCATTGTTCTCTCATTCCACTTAATCATTATTCAATAACTCTTTGCTTCACCTCACCACGCTCGGTGGAGTATCTCGGGGTAAGGCTGAAAACGTTTGAGGAGTTGCGAGAAACTTCCCTGGAATCCGGTATGTTGAAGTCAATTTAAGAGCATTATAGCTTGTGACATGGCACAGAAAGGATGTTAAATCTTTGGACTTCATGTTGTAATCTAATTGTAGTTGCTACGTTCATTTAAATAAGTGAAAATAATAGCTGCTTGATAAATCCTGACAGTGTACGAAATTCACCTCCGGCAGGGGTCAAAATACTTCGCAATGAACACTTCGATTTGTGAAAAGATGAACCAATGAGCTGCATAAACTTTGTGAGGAATGTTTGAAATATGGTCATGAAATATCTTTGGTCGCTTTATATAAAATGATTTTGATTGGTAAGTTTACAAACATTAAGTGCCTGATAAATCCCGCCAGTCCTGCGTTTTTTTCGTGAAGGATTGGGTCTGACTGAGGTCGATTGATTGGCCTACTCTCGAGTACCGAATAAACGGGGGGGGTGAGAATAATCAGGGGGGTTGGACATGGTTCGATATAACAATAATCGGGGGGTTGGAATAATAGGGGAGGGGGGTGCCTGGAGAAATTGAAAATAGTCTTGTTCTTAGGTAAACACGTATCTTTTATATATTTATGTGAACAGTGATGTTACTGATACAATTATTTTTGAACTCTGGTTCCGTTGAATGCACTTTTAAGACTTTTTCTTGCGTTTATTCAGAAATTATGTTTACTATCATTTCACTTTTCCAAAAATTAATAAAAGGGGTTTGGAATAAGAGCGGGGGGTTGGAAAATTTTCCAAAAATTAACAAGCGGGGGGGGGACGATTATTCGGTACTCGAAAGTAATATTTTGGTGGCTTGAGTAAGAAGACAGGACGGACATTATAACTCAGAGAACGACAATGAGAAAAGAAAACAAATGTTGTATATAGCAATTCCCTTTACCCTATTTCTCTCATATGCTGCAATCTGTGGCTGAACAGTAAATAATTTGGAGTATCGGCAGCATACTGTAGATTTCATAGTCACAGTCCACTAAATGGGTTAACTTTTCTTGACTCACTCGGTACGACTTCTGGCTCGCACGGCATCAGAAATCGTTCTTACCTATAGTCTTTGATTCGCACGCAGGATACAAAAGCTGCCAAGAAGCAAAGCAAGCAGGCATCAACCAAAGCGGAATAGTGGTTTTATCATTGAATAGCAACCAAAGTTTTCGCGTTTACTGCGACATGAAAACAGCTGGAGGAGGATGGCTTGTATTCCAGAGACGAATAAATGACAGCCTGAGCTTCAACAGAACATGGAAGTACTACGTTAATGGCTTTGGAGCTCCTAAAGACAGCTACTGGCTTGGGTTAGAGTCAATTCATCGATTCACAAAGGGCAGAAACGTCATGCTACGCGTTGATTTACAGCACATGAGTGGGGAAAGTGGATTTGCAGAATACAAGAATTTCGAAGTGGGAGATGCTACTTCAAAGTACACTCTCAAAGTCGGAAATTATACGGGGGACATCGGGGATGGTTTACGAAAGTCAGATAACATGTACTTTACAACTAAAGACCGAGATAACGATAGATTACCCCCTGATAATTGTGCAATATCTTATGGAGGTGGTTGGTGGTATGAACATTGCTTCGATGCTTACCTGACTGGGTTATATCCTGATGGCAAGAAAGAAAATGCGGAGTATTCCATGTCTTGGTTGACATGGAAGAATGAAGAAGGAAATATTACGTTTTCTGAGATGAAATTTCGAATTAATAACTAACATTTACTTTATATTCACATTTGAAATTGGAATTTGAAATTGTAACTTGCCACTATTTTCAATAAACAATAAGAAATTTTCTTTCACTAGCGCTTATCGCTAGCGATCTCAATTGATCCCGTGTGTTGTACCCTAACTTATATTTTGGTAATTTCATACCTTTTTGTTCAAAACCATTATTGAAAACACACTTACACGTTTTTGTTTTCTTCAAAATTTTCACCGCCCTTCGGCGGCCTCTTCATTGAGAATAGTTCTCACTGAAGAGGCCGCCGAAGGGCGGTGAAAATTTTGAGGAAAACAAAAACGTGTAAGTGTGTTTTCAATAATGGTTTTGAACAAAAAGGTATGAAATTACCAAAATATAATAAGAAATTTGTGGCATATTTGCAGGTGCATTAGTCTCCAGCCTAATGTTTGATCCTCCTTTTGAAAGCCGAAAGTCTTGGTTCATCGAGCTTGTTCCAGATTAAACTTTCTCTTTGAAGGACTCATGATACAAAATTCCAAAATAGCCTTAAATAGCGGATTCAGGAACTTCTGTTTGAAGGGGCACTTTGACAGCTTTTCATACCATTTCATAGCATAAAATTTCATATTGTTCCACAAACTTTTGTTGTGCATAAGACCTCATGGACTCAAGCACTGTGAACTGACCGTAAATAATAGGCCTGAATCTGAACAAAAGAAATTCCTGAAAGCCCTGAATGAAATAAGAACCGATTTAAGAACCTGAATAGCCTCATTTCCTACGAAATACAAAATGTATCAGACCCTAGTCAGGCTGCCTTGCATCAAAGTAGGTTCTCATACGCATGTTTTTACTGTACTTTTGCAACGATGATTATTGAATCAGACATACACTTAGGGTACAAAAGAATGGAAACGGTGGCCTTAAAAACATGGCGCCAAAGATGTCCTATGACCTATGTGCCTCGTAACAAACGGGAGATCTTTTCCCTAACCTAAACCTTAATTTAAACACCCGTGGCGGGAAAAATTCTTCATTTCGTCTACTGATTATCTAACCAACAAGAACAAGCTTGTAAGAAATAATAAATGAATTTCGAGACGACAGCTTCGAAGTAATGTTGTTGCTTTAAGCTGCACGAAAAGGAGGAGATGCAAATTTGAAAAGCTGTAAAAAATCAGTTTGCTCTGGTCAAGAGTTGGCTGAATGGCTTCATTTTATGCTGCCTTTACTGGACATTTTGTATTTAAATCAAACTTTTGGGAATAATCGAGAAATTTTCGGGATTTTAGCTGTAAACTGAGGGCAAGTGTATTTTCCGAGTCACCCTGTACCTGTACCGTCATTTCACTGGTCTTCAACGTTATGCTATTGAACATGCTATTTTCAAAGCTTATGTCTTTTAAAAGCTCACTCACTTTTCTTCTACCAATTTTCTTTTCCATTAAATTAACGCTAACCCAGCCATATATGCCTTCTTCGTTGCCAGTTAAAATGCGCACATTATCTTTCTTCTTTTCAAAATCATAACTCTGCAGGCCTTCATTGACTGACTGGATAATTGCATCGCAAGTAGTACTGTTTCTTGCACTGAAACAAACAGGCATATTTGTCAGTTAAACATCGCAGCTCAAACTAAAAGAAGGTGTGTTATCATATCGATTCACAGGAGTCAAGCAGGTGGACTTGTCCAGGTCTCACTTTCATTCATCAGTTGATTGAGCCATAAAAACGCGGAAGGTAAATGGCGCTGCGGAGGAATGGGGAGCGATTACGTAGAAGAAGAAGTGAGGAAAGTTTCCCCTCTCCCTTTCCTTTGCTTTTCCCTCTTCACTGCCCCGCAGCACCTTCTGTCTCAATCGACTGATGAAAGAAAGTGATATTTGGAAAAGTCCAACAGCAGGCTGACTGATTCTTCATCTATGAGGGAATTGGCTGAAAATTTCAGAGCTTTATGGGCAAGGAAATATTATATATAACTTTAAACTCGTACAAACATTATTTAGCAGTTGGATTTTGATTGGATATGATCCATCGTTTTTTGTTCCCATACAGTGTTTTAAGTGTGTAGCAATGGGAACGGCTGTGTATGTCTGACAAATCATGTGAGGATTTTTGATACAGTCACATCAACCAAATTTGTCCATATTGGCAAGATTTTCTTATTCACTCAATTCAAATATTCTAGAGTCAATAGTTTCAAACAGCCAGCAATGACATGTGACTAAACAGACAGAGCAAAATAAACTGACAAATGGGTGAAAGGATGGCAAGACGAATGAATAATCTAGAGAAAACAAGAAAACACTTACCATACCAAGCATGTATCATGCAACTCTTTTAAAACGGAAATAAATCGAAAATAACTTGGGTTTGCAGGGAGATGTGATCGAGACGCAACCCAACGTTTATCACCGAAGCGGAGGGGATTCCCAAATTCCTACTGTTGCCAAGGCTGTCAGAATGGGCCGCGTTCTCCCCAGTCCCTTTTGCCTAAATTAAGAAAAGGTCTGTTGCTAGGGCAGCAACTCTGTTAGGAAATCTGACGAGCTGAAAACGTCGTAATGCGACGTAATGATGAGATATTATTATCCCGTAATGCCCACTAATTCCGCAACAACTGAGCGTCGACTTCGAAATACAGACCAGTGCTTTGAACATAAAAAGTGGATTCATTTCCAATGACTTCATGCTAGGCCTACGATCATTTAAATCACACTTTTACTTTGTGAAAAATACCTTCAGCCTGCCTTGACCATAAGGTAGTAATATATATAAGAACTGTTTTCTTTGGGCTACAACGAAAATATTAACCCTCAGCTCGTGTACAAAACCTCACAAGCTCGGTCTTGCACTAACAGCTTTGGGTTAATATTTTCTTGTATTGCTCTCAAAAATAGTTATTATATATATATATATAGGCTTATTACATTTTTTCTTTATTTACTTCAAATTAAGAAAGTTTAATTTTGTACCATTTAAAGTACCATCTGTACCATTTAGCTCCATTGACAGCGAGAACTTGATGACGGTATGTCTTTTCCTGCTGTGAATGATGGAGTTTGTCACCAGTCTTTCAATCTGGCAATTTGTATTCTTTCAACGCGTTCAATCTGATGGTTTTATATCCATTCACTCAAAGACTCGACTAAACGGATTCTAAACAAGTGGACTAAAATCTTACGATAGATCTGCAGAAACATCGAGCGTCTTCGGTCCTTAGACCGTTGAAAGACATTTAGAGCGTCGCTTCACTTCGAAAAGTCGAATGTTGAACTAATCAGTCAATCAAAAGCTAAGGATAAGCATGTGGGTTGACCCTATTAAGAAAGTACAATCTGATGGGTCCCGCCGAAAACGCGGCAGACTTGGCCTGACTTAGTCCCCGTTTTGAAGCTGTCTTGGCACGAGTCTCCGTTTCAAGCCATAAACATCATTCAGTTCAATGCGATAAACTGAGACTCATGTAATCAGTCTACTGTAGTTAGCAGTATCATTGTTGGCTTTGCTGAATACATAAAAAGAAGTTGACTAAACATCAAAATAGTAAATAACAACAATACTGACGCTTATGATTCCAACATAGATATGAATGTAACATACCAAAGCAGCCTCATTCCTGCAGTAGCTCCAACATAAACTGGTGTATGCTTTCTGTTGTGTTTTGATACTTTCTTCAATGCAACTGAATCCATACAAGTGTTTATAACATCTTTTGCTTTGCTAGGATCATCTTGGAAGCTTGATATCCCAACACCTTAAAAGAATTTTTAAGTAAATTCACAGGAAAACCAGGATATAACTTTGCAAAATATAGAAATTTTCTTTACCAGCGGTCCCATGACTCACTGCAGCATGCATAGAGGGCCTAAATTAGCTTGAAGTACCTGGAAATCCCATATATCACTGTAGCGCGAGCCTGTAAATCTGAGGCGCCGGTATATTTGAGGTTTGCCTGTAAATATGAGGTGTCGTGGGAGTACTCAAACACTTTTGGCTATTGTTTGAATGGCCTTTCAAATGCTTGTGTCATCAACGAATAATACGTCTGATCTTGCCGACCTCATATTTACAGGCAGACCTCAAATATACCGGCGCCTCAGATTTACAGGCTCGCGCTACGGTGATCTCTCGGAAATCCTAACAAGCCCACTCAAAACAAACTGAAAACAAAACAAACAAACTGGACACCTACAACAGACATTAAATCCAAAGGACCTATTCAAATTAACTTTACATTAACAGGTCAAAAAGGCCTAACTGTTAAAAAGAGTTAATGTTTCCTATGAAATTAATTACAGGATCAAACAATATACATTGGTACCAATTATGGGGGCCTTGTTCTTTTCGATAAGATCATAAATAACTGGACTCCGGGTTACACAAGGAGTCCTGCGCCTCAGCTTCAGGAATCTGAGTGCAGTCTTTACAGAAGAGTTGCAATAGGGCAGATAGAGATTCAAATCAAGTTTATATCCGAACTGTTTGCAGGAATGGGAAAAATTTGAACCGGAGATTTAACAGCCCTGCTTAGTAAATGCTTTCAAGAAACGACTATTAGCACTCATCCGTCCACTGTCAAAAAAGGTTTACAACATTCAACACCCAAAAGGTTTATCAATGTTAACACAGCTTCGAGTTGAACACAGCGAGCAAAATTTTCGCAAATTGAACGATACTTTAAATCCTTTGTGCCCGATAAATGATGGTGTTGAGGATACGAAACACTTTTTCCTCCTCTACCATACCTATGATGAAGACAGACGTGATGTTCTCAAAAGTGTAGATGCGATATTGCGACCCAACGGATTAACAAACCTTTCAAATGAAAATTTACTCCAAGTGCTCCTGCATGACCATGAAAGTTATCCTTTGATTTAAATTCAATAACTCCTGAGGTCATGTTAAAATATATTCAGGCCTCAGAACGGTTTCAATGAGTTCGCAAATTTGTTGCCTTCTTTCAGATGTACAGTAATTTGTTTTCGTACATATATTTTTGTGATCTCTAGTTGCTATCTTGTAACAATTGTTTGTAATTGTTATTTGATATCTCACTTATTTATTTCACCTTTTTTACCCATTGTAGCCCCTAATTCGAGGACTGATTCATAAGAGGGCCATGCTTAAATACATAAAAAAATTATTGAATGGAATTAACGTTACAAAATCGAAAGAATCGACAATGTAATTACAATTGTTAAAAGAAATGTGATATTAATACATTAATACATTAATAATAAACGAAAATGAGGGTATCATTGGTTCTTCGAGAACAGATGATTATTTTACGGCTTCCATAAAAGTTTTTAAAGTTGACGTATTTTTTAGTCGATTTAGGAAAACCATTCCAAAGTTTTGCACATTGGTAAGAGAAGCATTTCAGTCCTATGGTCATTCTTAGAAAAGGCAGTCTTTTAGTATCTGCTATTTGTAATAATATTACATATTATATGTTATTTCGGCTTAATATATTCAACGAAACGAAACGAAGCGAAACAAAACCGAGCGAAACCGAACGAAACCAAGACAATTTAACAATTAAATCTTTAAAGGTCGATTGAAATTGCAAATTCATTATTTCTTATCGTGCGGATGGATGTAAACAATTAATAGTGATTACATTAGTAGTAAAAAACCAGCGATTTGGCTACGATGCATTCCCTTAGGAACGAAACGCCGCCGTTTCGTTCCCCACGGAACGAAACCAATTGTTTTCAAATCACGGGACAAAAGATTACAGAGTGCCAATCCTTAGAACTAAAACCACCAGCTGTTCAACACACCCAAGCTGTGAAACTACTTTTGTGTCAAACGTCTAGAGGTTCCTGACGCACTAAACACTTTGGTTGATAAATTTTGGTTGAATGGGGTAGGTGATCTCGAGAGAGACATTGATTCTTCTTAAATCCTTTACGTCCCATGTGTCTACACCAGTTTCAATTGAAATCCCCCCTAAAGGGCCCTAAATGTGTTTATTAAGTTGTAGTGAGTTCTTTGCTTGCATTTCACTCTTGCTCTAAGACAGATAGAGTTCCGATTTGCAGCGATTGTTAATTCAAAGATTTTTCGACATGAATCATTTTCCATTAATAGGGAATAGTTTAGAGGAAAAGCTCACGATTCAGAGACTTCATTTCACCTCATTTCACATCCCGGGGGGGGGGGGTACTTGACTTTTTACATACGGGGGTGTGCCCACCACAAAAAATTTTAACCTGCTCCAGAATTTTTCCCTGAAAGCGATACCCTGTCCTAGAATTTCCCCAGGGGGGCACTTGTGAAAATTTTGATAGGGATGCTCGTGTCATTTTTTTGGGTTTGAAATTTATGAAAATGTCATTTTTTTGGGTTTTGCTAATTTGGCGTCATTTTTTTAGGGTTGATAAACTTGCCGTCATTTTTTTTGGGTTGATAAATTTGCCGTCATTTCTTTGGGCTCTTTGAAACTTTGCGTCATTTTTTTGGGTTACTGAGCTTTGTATTTACAAATTTATAATCTCAGTCAATTAAGAGTGATGGTCTCCAAATTCAATATCAGTTTTACTATCTTGTGCAGAATTGTAAGGTGCAATTTTCTCAATTTAACTTGTCGTACAAAAAGGATAGCTATGGGGGCTCGAGAATAATTCCATCATTTTTTTGGGTTTGAAAATTTTGGGACTGTCATTTTTATGGGTAGACAAAAAATCTGTCCAAATGAGCATCCCTATCTTAGATTTTATAGAGTGCCCCCCTGGGAGAATTTCACATACAAGATACAAGATAACGAGGCGCCGCTGCCCCTGTGAACGAAAGGAATCAGTGTCAAAACTTGGAAGAGACGGATCCACTGGAGCTTTCGCGCGAAAACGATTCATGTCGAAAAATCGCCGCAAGTGGGAACTCTAACCAGTGTCTCTCTTAGAGCAAGAGTGAAATACACGCGCGCAAAGATCCACTTTAGGGCCCTTTAGGGGGGGATTTTAATTGAAATTGGTGTAGGCACATGGGACGTAAAGGATGTAAGAAGAATCAGTGTCTCTCTCGAGATCACCTACCCCATTCAACCAAAATTTATCAATCAACGTGTTTAGCGCGTTAGGAACCTCTAGACGTTTGACACAAAAGTAGTTTCACAGCTTGTGTGTTGAACAGCTGGTGGCCTTATTGTTTTAGTTCTAAGGATTGGCACTCTGTAATCTTTTGTCCCGTGATTTGAAAACAATTGGTTTCTTTCCGTGGGGAACGAAACGGCGGCGTTTCGTTCCTAAGGGAATGCATCGTAGCCAAATCGCTGGTTTTTTACTACTAATGTAATCACTATTAATTGTTTACATCCATCCACACGATAAGAAATAATGAATTTGCAATTTCAATCGACTTTTAAAGATTTAATTGTTAAATTGTCTAGGTTTCGTTCGGTTTCGCTCGGTTTCGTTTCGTTTCGTTGAATACAATATGCCGTTATTTCCAATATTTTTGAAATTTAATATCAATTTGAATCTCTATGTTAAATGTTCTGGTCACAGGGTTGTCATGTATTTCTTTGCTCTTTGTGGCATTGTCTTGCAACAATTGTTTGTTTCTTGAAACATAAAGAAAATCAAGGGGGTAGCTACTGTATATAATGGTACAGGCCTTGCCGTTTTTTGGGGTGCCTTTTTCCAACAGAAAATAAATTTTAGGGTGTCATCTTTTGTAAATCACAAATAGACATATATTTTGGGGTATCGTTGGAGGAGAATAATTCTTTAGGCTATTAATTTGGATCTAATTTCCTATACCTGGTTGGAACTTTGAATTTTTGTCACAATTTTTGGGGATAAAGTTTGAATGGCTATTGGAAAATTCATAAATTTTATGGTTTCAGTTTGGTAAATCACAAATAGACATAAATTTTGGGGATCGTTGGAGGAGAATAATTCTGTAGTCTATCAATTTGGATCTAATTTCATATGCCTGGTTGAAACTGTGAATTTTTGTCACAATTTTTGGGGATACAGTTTGAATGGCTTTCAGAAAATTCATAAATTTTAGTGTGTAATTTTACAAGTCAAAATGGCAACCCCCCCCCAATCATCAGCTTATTTGAAGTTACCCTTAGGTTCCAATCAGTAGTAAGTGATGTTTACCTGAACAAGTTGCATATGCAATCTGCTTCAAAAGTGCAGTCCCTCTATATTTTCTGTCACTAGGCCATCTATAAATAGTTATTTCAGTGTGTGATGAACCAGCATCGATAATGACTCCATACTGAAAAGTAATGTGAATTAAGTGATGATTTCAAATTCATTACTATTGCAAATTTAATTGATTTCAGAATAAGTCACATTAACTCTATTTTCCTGCCTTTGAACTTGTGAGGAATTCTTCAGAATTAATGTTGAAAATTGGCAAAGCTGCCCAAAGTATATTGTTTCACAGATTTCCATTTTTAAAAACCACTTAGCTACAGTATTTTGCAAAAGAGTTGGGATGGAGGAACTTACTCTGTTTTCAAGGAAATTTGTCAAAATTTTAAACAACCACTCACAATTATCACTGGAATCTTACCTGGTACTGTAGCCTAGAAAAACTGTTCAAACAAATATTGTTACAATTATTTTGCTGCCTCAATAGCAAACTGCATGCTTCCACCATTCTAAGATCAACAGTTTGATAGGTATTAAAGGCACTGTGTCATCAAAGGTAAACATTATCCAGACGGATAATATGATGATACGGCCATGTCAATAACATGGAATGCCAAACTTCTGTGGAGCCACAGAATTTAGACTCTGTGAGATGGAGTCCCATGTTATTGATTTTTGCATAAGGCCAAACTTACTGACATGGAATTGGATTTTTCGGAACTTTTTGAAATTTGACAAATGCATTGTCGTGCTAGCCCACAGCATTAATATCTTGAATCCCCTTGATATTCATTACTTTCATTATCATAAAAATATCTTAGCATCTGTAAATTGTGTTTACGAAGATAATAAAAATACCAAATAGAAATAAGGTAACAAAAATACTTAATTCCATCATTTGAAGCCATGTGATAGGTCTTTTCACAAACGACTGGCCTGTCTGACAAGTTCCACAAGATAGAGTTCTGCATTATTGACCTTTGCATAAGGCCAAAATGCGGAATTGGATTTGCAGAACTTTTTGAAATTTTGAAAAATGTGTTGTGATTCCACAGTATCAATATCTTGAGTCCTCGATGTTCATTCCCAGAAAATATCTCGTCTGTAAATTACGCTTACAAGGATGTTATTAGGACCTTACTTAGGCCCATCTTGGAAAGAACAAAAGGCTTCAATTGAGATGGTGCCTAGGAAAGGTCCTAATAACATTGTTCTTTGTACATGCAATTTCAGATGCTAAGATATTTTCCTGGCAATGAACATCAGGGGAACTCAAAATATTTGCTTCTGTGGCATGATAACCCATTTCCAAATTTCAAAAAGCTCCGCAAAATCCAATAACCCATTACTGATTTGTTTTGTGCAAAAAGCAATAACACAGAACTCTATCTTGGGGAATCTAAATTTGATGCTTCAGTGGAAGTTTGCCATTCCACCCACAGGGAGCCCCCTTAAAAAGTAGTGAAAACCAGACACAGAAAACCAGGAGCGAGTTAGCAATTGCGGAGGAGGAGGGAAAGGGCGGAGGAGAAAGCGCTTTCTCCTCCGCGCTTTCTCCTCCGCCCTTTCCCTCCTCCTCCGCAATTGCTAACTCGCTCCTGGTTTTCTGTGTCTGGTTTTCGCTACTTTTTAAGGGGGCTCCCTGTGTTCCACGTTATTGATCTGGCCCAATGACATTGATATTTCCAAGCAAAACGTCCTTTAACTTGTTAACAACATCACTTATGATTTCCAAATCAAGACTGTGGTGTTAGGGTGTATCTCAGCAAGCATTTGAAAAATGGAAGATTTATCTCAAAAGTTCATAGAAAGAAAGCAAAATGATAGAAATGCTTACATGATGAGCATGTTCCAGATTCTTGTCACGAAACATTGCATATGTGACAATGATACCAGTGACACCAAGTAAAAAGAACGATAGTGCCATTACCAGCATGGGCCACCTTTGACAAATGCAGCCACCTGAAAGAAAAACTCAATTACAGTTTTTATGGCACAACTTTTGTTTCCAGACAATAAAGAACAAGGAGGCTGGGATATCTTTCCAGATTTGGACATGGACACTAGAACTTCAACAACTTATGGTGCAAATGGCTCTTTGTATAATTGGTGAAAGCAAAGTCATGGTTTTTAGCGGCAAGCGCAGGGATCACAGAAGTAGCAAAGCACTAATCAAGTCCACAACCCTTGTAATGATGCTCCAGTGAGGGGGCCCTACCACGTATCAAACAAACTCTGCCTGACTGTTCTGACTCAAGGATTACACCTAGACTGATGATGATGAGTCTCTCGTTGCCCTGTGCTCTTTGAATTGATGATGGCACTTCAGGCAATAGAGACTAATAGTATTACTCTGAAAAAACTTGGCCCTATTTAGGCCCAAACTTCGCAATTCCTAATGCACCAATCAGATTGCGAGATTAGGCAGAGAACAATGATGTCAGATTCTCAATTCGAATGATGCAGTTGACTAGATTTTGAACAAAGTTGCTACAGCAGGTGATTGAAGTTTTCTTTGGTTTGTTTTGGTCTCAAAAACATGGAAAATGTAGTGTTGAAAGACTCATTTTGGACTTACCAGGTAAAATAAACATCCTTCTTCAGATTTATACCAAGTTTCTTTGATTAAACGCCTGCTTAACGTGGTTTTCATCACATTTTCTTTCTGGGGAGTGACCGTTGAACAGAGCTACGGCAGTCGTTTGATGCTGATTTGATCGATCAAATCATGATCGAATGCAGGAGATAGGGCCGGATTTTTCACTGTTTCATGATGAGTCCCTCTTGAACAAGGTTTACCACAGGGATACAAGGGACTCATCGTCATGAGTCTAGATCACACCACTGCGCCACAAAATCTTCAACAATTAATCAATTATAGAATGTAAAACAATGTACAGGTACAAGGGACCAATAAAACAAAATGTTTAGAAGAAGTGCCCATTTTATCTGATGAAATTGAGAGCATTCCAGAATGGGAAAGGTAATACAAAATTAACACACAAATTGAGATTACCTAAGTGAAACTTTCATGGAAATTTCATTTCATAGTTTCCACAGCCGAGAACAAAAACTAAAACAATAGGTCTTTTGGATATTACCAGCTGCATGGCTCAGATTGAGAACCACATGAGTTCCTGCATCTGCAAGATACTGTCAGTTGTATACACTACACAAACTTTCCAGTCTGGAAAATATTCTGTTCCAATTGGCTTTGGGTCACAGACTGGAAAGTCTGCACAACTACTGATAGCCATGCACAAAACATTTTTGCAACTTGATCTTTGCTGCACAGTACATATGAGTCAAATAATTCTCTACTGGTCTTCTTGCTGACCAATCAAACATAATATTGTATTTCTTCAAATATCTCTGGTTGCACTTCTTTCAGCCCTTTATTGATAATATTCTAACAAAACCTTGGACACTATGAAATTGGTATTCAAACCAGTATGCAAAGTATGGCACTTCTGACGAGATCTTGGGTGTGCACAAAAAAATTTGAAGTGTGCAACGGTTAGCAAGTGTGTACTTCAAGTGTGAACATCTTGAAACTTTTTCAAAAAGAACATGTGTTTGAGTCTTTCTAGCAATGCAGTAGGTAAATTCCTTGTTCCATATCAGTATTCATGATTGGACTACTAGTTTTCTCCTTTTGGTTCAAATCTCCAATCTATATCTGCTCTATTGTTTTTGTTGTATATCACTTAGGTGTGAAATCAGCTACTCAAACAAAAGTCTTATGTGTGCATCTGCTTTACTTTCCATAGTGGTCCTCCAATACCAACAATGCAGAAATTTATAATCAAAATTTGGTGCTAGATTGGAAAGACTGAAAGTGTGTGGGGGATTTTCAAGCAAGGATAAAATTGACGCAGATAGCATTCCAATTTGAACTGAAAATGTTCATATCAGCATAGAACAACATGTATACAATACAAGTAAATATGCTGTCCTGTAAGTAAAATTTTGTAAGTGCGCAGATGGCTGCATGGATAGCATAATAGTGCACTGGGGATTAACCCCCACGCACATGTCAAACTTTCCAATCTGGATTTGATATAGGTATGTATGAGCAATTTTAGGCTTAAACAGTAGCTGCCCACAGTCATTAGAAAGTCTGCTTTTTTGTTTGTCACAGGAGCATGAGTACAAGGTGGCGGCCTTGATGGCTACAGATTCCACTAAATAAACCATTAAAGCTGCCAACTTGCACATGTCTTGTGCTCCTGCATGCAACAAACAAAAAGCAGACCTTCCAGCCGTCTGTGCCGTGGGCAGACAAAAACAAGCGCGGAAATAGTTTCTCTGGGCAGGTTTATACACTGTGGTGCTGATATCTTTATCATCGAAGCAAAGCCAGAGATTAATTTTGGGTTCAAAATCAGATTTCGTAGACACTTTTTTATCCACGCAAAACACACGTAGCAGCGTATGGTTGTACTAATTGTAAAAGTGAAATTGCAAACCAACCTTTGTCTTCTTCCTCATCGTTCTTCTGTTGATTGTGATGTTCGTGTTCTCCTCTGACTCCTTCCATCAAAACACTAGGCCCATCAAAATTCTCCTTTGGGGACTGGGTCTGTTGATGGGCCTAGTGTTTTGATGGAAGGAGTCAGAGGAGAACACGAACATCACTCACAATCAACAGAAGAACGATGAGGAAGAAGACAAAGGTTGGTTTGCAATTTCACTTTTGCAATTAGTACAACCATACGGTGCTACCCGTGCGCAAAATTTTAAAACGAAGAAGAAATTAGAAAAAGAAATTCTTCGGAAGAAATTAGATAAAAAGACTCTCTGTCCTGTCTGCCCTCTTCTCCTAGCCAAAACTTTTTCTAACCGTCTTTCTCCACATCCTCCATCTTCTACTTCTTGATGCCTTTACGTCCAATTCTTTACATTGTGACTAGCATGGTCACTGCCATTTTGAATTCCTCAAACGATTACAAATATCTGCTTGTCCTTGTTGTCAAATCGACAAATTTCTCGTAACGGCAGAAATATTGCAATTGCCTCGTTTCCAAGTAGAGACTGGTTTTAAGAATGCGTCACACAGCCCAGCCGGAACGGTAACGGGCAGCACGCTACACAATGTATTTTTGACATTTTCAAAGATTCTGGTAAATACATGGGACTTTCTTGTTTGAAAATTGATGCAAATAAGCAAAATGCACGCTTTTTATGCTCACCCAATAACTTTTGGTAAAAATATGGGAACACAACGTCAAAACTGGTAAATATATGGTACAGCAGAAGCCATGGAAAAACCCATATATAAGAGTCTACACTTTTTGTAAGTCGGCCTGATTTGGTTCTTAGATATGGGTATTTCGTGGAGGGTTCTTACTTCATTCAGGTCTTTCAAGTACTTCTTTAGTTCAGATTCAAATTTCAAGCCTATTATCTACTGTCTATTCACAGCACTCGAGTCCATGAGGTCAGTATTCACAACAGAAGTTCGTGGAAGGATCAGAAATTAAAATCCAATGACAGGCTATGAGGCTATCAAAATATTTTTAGAGTTCTTGGGTTATTTAATAAATTAGAGGGCTAACATCGTGTCGTGGGAGGACTGAAATACCCAGGGGGGTCACTCAGCACATGCACATACTGGGAGGTAAGTCCAATATTTTTGGGTCAGAATATTGCCAAAATCGATATTTCTTGGTCCAAATAAAACTGAAACCACGATCATGATATTTTTGACACCAAACATCGTTATATCATGGTTATATTGATATTTATGGGTTTGCTGGAGGCAATCCTTACTTCTATTTGCATTGTTTCAGGATTATGTTCATGTACAGGTTTCTAAGTATAAAATGAGCCGGTATTTTTGGGTTTCAATGAAGCTGAAGTGATATTCTTGGGTTGCCTGGAAATTCTTTGGACTGACCTCCCCTCGTATGTGTATGTGCTGAGTGCCCCCCCCCCCCATGAGCTGAAATGGCTGGCATCAGTAACGGAGGGGTAGTTCAGTTACCGAGAGGGATAACAAATACTGTGATAGAAGGATAACATCGTGTCCTTGAATCTTATCCATACATCAGTAAGGGAGGACTTATTCAGTATTTTGCGTGGGTAACATCGCGTCGCTAAGAGGGATAACATCAGATATCCCAGCGTTATTCAGTTACAATTTTGCAAATCGTTTACATTGTTTTTGTGTTACAATCCTTCAAAGAGTGTGTTTTTCTGACACAGGTGGCAGTTTTTGAGAAGCTAGGTATGAATATGGCTCGGTATTGTTTTCAGCATCTTGATTCCATCTAGGAGACATTATATTCGCTACTAAGCCAAGTACCCCTCCTCCCAATGATGCTAAGGGACAGCGCAAAATTCATCATATTACATGGCCTATGGAGAGAAAAAATGTTTGCGACAAAATTTGCTCGCCCCGTAAGAAATCATTGCAAAAATTACAACTGCCCAGTCACCTTTTCCTTAGAAAATATATCTGCCCCGTATTCATGGGCTAAAGATGTTGTATAGTACTATAGTACCACCTATCAATTAGGCACAGACCATAAGAAAGGCAGTTCATCTCTATAAGAGTCTTTGTCAATGACTGGTGAATCATCCTTGCAAGAAACTTACAAAGAAATTTGACGTCATTTATTTACACCTTCGCATGCATTTCTCAACTTGTACGATTCACAATTTTTTCCTCAAGTAAAGCTCTTTCATATTCAAGAGCTCATTCTATCTTGAAGTCATAAAAATTTACTGCCCCGTTGAAGCCCGTTCATATTTGCTTACTAAAGTGTTGATCCAATTTTGTAGAAGCTTAAAAAAGTAGTTGCCCCCCGGGGGGGGGGGTAACTTAACTTGTCTATGGTACGGGGTTGTGCCATTTTTAGGGTGCCTTTTTCATGATAGTTTCCGGATTTATGGGTATGGTTTTCAACAATTTGTTGCATCTTCCGGATTTATGGGTATAGTTTTCTATCAGAATTCAGTTATTGGTGAGCTTTTTTGGCATTCCCGGATTTATGGGTATGATTTTCAGAAATTCTCCAGATTTATGGGTATGCTTTTGAGAAAGTTTTCCGGATTTATGGGTGGTACTTTTACGATTTGAATGGCACAACCCCGTATCTTGGAAACTCAAGTTACCCCCCGGGAAGTTGCCCCGTTACGTTTTGCACTGGTCATGTTTTAAAATAAACTTTTGCACAATCCCTAATGCATGTTTATTCAGGGGCGCATCTAAGGGAGGGGTTGTGGGGGTTACAACCCCTGCCCTTTTTGCAAGAAAGGTAATTTTGCCCTATTCTCATCAGGCCAGTCGATTAGATTGTTGAACGTTTTGCTTGAATAGTCAACGTCAGTTCAGACTTAAACCAGATAGATGTCTTTTTACGTTAGCAGTTGACTGAATTTGTTCACTTAAAGTTGATTCTGTTATCATTATCTTCAGAAAACTAGCCCATTGGCAGACAGTAGTTTACCCCTAGGTCATTGTTTGACTCCCTTGAAAACATAGGAAAATGTACACATATCATGCAATTGCCCTGAATGTCTCAATTGGAAATCCAATATCTTTATGCCTAATTTCTACCACAAAACCCTTGCCTTTGAAATATCCCAGTTGCGCGCCTGTTATTACATGCTACAAAGTCTTCAAACTTGAAGAGAAAAAGGTGTTGTTGGTGCATATGTTCCTGCTTTATATATATATATATATATATATATACATATATTCTATTGCAAATTTACAATACGTGATTACTTACTATACCTACACCTAACGTTACCCTACTACGGAGACGATACCCCAAGGAGCAAAATATTTTGTCTACCCAGGGGTCATAACATAAAAAAGAGGCGTCCTCCCTTTGATTTTTCCTGAGAATTTTAATTTTCTCGATTTTTCCTGAGAATTTTTACATAAAAAAAGAGATAACAAAAAGTTACACAGAGCCTACAAGTTAAGGATTCTTGCAACCAAATACTTGCGGGTGAAGATTTGTAAAGTTTTGAACCATGAAAGGTGGTGTAAAAAATGTTCTCTGTTCCTGCTTATCGGACAGAGATCTTGCCGTCCAGAGGAGGATCTGCAGAAAATTACAGTAAAGCAGAGAAAAAGGAGAATTGGGCACATAGTATGACTGTATTACGGTAATGTGCCGTTTTAGGGGTATCGTAACTGTGAATCTTCTCCTCCATATTCTCTATGGAAAAGAACTTTCTTCTGTCCAAAAAACACAGGCTGCCTGGAATTTTCTGATTGAAGAAAACAGTTCAACAGCATAAAAATTCGCTTTGACAACATTTCGATCACCTCAAGCAACATGAAATTACACCACCTTCACAAATTTAGGATGCAATGCAGAGGTGGATTTAAAGGGGGCAACTGGGGGCGATTGCCCCCTTCACGAAGGAAAGTCTGCTTGGCACCCCTCTGTTGGCGAGAAGTGCGCCTCTCATCGTGACCCTCAGACATTCTTCTTTAACTGTTTCGATCAAAATCTGGGGCAAGCATACAAATCATGACGTTATTTGATTAAAGACCAGAGAATATTCTCAGCAAGAAGTCAAAATATTTCACACACATCCGGCACGCTTAGTACCTTCGATTTTGCTTTTGTCGTCCTCTCTGCAGGCTGCCCCTCCCTCAAGCTCCCTTTGCCCCAAATCTGCTAACTTTAAGATACAATTAGAAAAATTCGTAACCGTTTCAAAGCTGATAGAGGCTTCTGATCTTTGTCCTTGTGCATGTACAGAGTTGTGATGCCACAAGCAGTATCGTATTGTTCTACGGCTGATCTTTCGGTCTTCCAAGCTGGTTGCAAGATGATGATGATTATCATACTTTGATAATAAAATAAAAAATCAATCTATATAAACCAAAGAATGTTATTTGAACTGAAAAAAGTGGTATAGATCGCTATAAAATTTTGATTTGTTGATCAAGTGATTGCAGATGACAAGAAAAGAACAATATAATGGTATGGTATCTGATTTGCTGCCTTTGTTGGCCATGCAGTAAACTATGGAGATGCTTGGGCCTAAAACCAATTCGTCGTTCTACAATATCCCGTTTGATATGCGTTATAATACTGCTGCTCTTCACAGTCATTGCAATGGTATTACTAACTCCTAAGGCTATTGACAAGATTTTAACGGAGAGAGTTTGCGCAAAAATTGGACACAGGACTTGCGAGATTTTGCACGGTCCCGCACCTGTTTATAGAATGTTCATGATATTAAGTGCTTTCTTCTTCATCATGTCTTTGATGCTCATCGGAGTTACAAACGCACTTCAGAAGCGAGCGTATTTACATAACCATTTCTGGATATTGAAAATTACAGTTATCGTTATTTGCACTGTTGGGTTTCTGTTTTACCCCAAGACGTCATACACAGGAGAGATCTGGCATTTCTTTGGCCTGAACTCAGCATTTGCATATATCATTCTGCAATTCATTTTATTGATTGATATTGTACACTGTTTCAACACTCAGATCGTCAGAGCGATAGAAAACTGCGAGACTAAATGTCAGTCTGTTTACTTATATCTACTGCTGTGGGTGCCAACAATTGCTTTGTATATAGTATCAACTATAGCTACGATATTTTTATTCAATACATACGGCCTAACAGCTGAATGCAGTAATAACACGTTCTTTATAGCATTCCATGTGTATATGTGCCTATCAGCAACGTGTATCTCGATAAATCCTATAGTGCAGCATGCGCGGCCTAAATCAGGGCTTCTTCAGTCTTCTGTTGTGACGTCATACAGCACGTATATATTGTGGATAACATTATCAAACGAGCCTGACGATCGTTGTAATCCGAGTAGAGAGTACATATATCCAATGGATCCATTGAGAAATGTTCAAATGATAGTCGGCCTAATGCTAACTTTTTCAATTCTGTTCGTACTGTGTTTACGGAAAGTCAATTACCCTCAATACGGAAACTCCAAATCGCCGTATATCTCAAGTGGAAATCGTCATCACCGACCTCAGTTCGGACATGACACATACCGCGCGGATATTCCGGAGTATATTGACAACGGCACGGCAGTTCTTGAAGATGAAAATGATGGTGTGGAATATAGTTATTCATTCTTTTATTCTGTTCTATGCCTTGCTGTTCTTTATGTGATGATGACGTTAACTTGTTGGTATAGGCCCGAAGAAGGTGAGCATCATTCAGTCAAGCTTATTGCTGGATGGGGCGCTGTTTGGATCAAATTGTGCAGTGGAATATTCAGCGTCTTTACGTATATTTGGACGTTAATTGCGCCCGTGATATTTCCAAGATCTTATAAAGACCTTGTATTTTATGATCTTCTATTTTCAACTAGTTGACATTAGCAATTTTCATATAAGTTGATAAGATGATTTCTCAATGTTTTTTTACTTCACTTTTGCTTGGCAACAATCTCCGTCAAAACTCTTGAAAATCATAGAGTTTGACCTGGACTTGCTTCAAGTCTCGCTCTTGATCAGAGAGCGAGACTTGAAGCAAGTCCAAGTTTGACCCAGCTCTGCTCCACCCGTTACAGCGTTGGTTCCCTGTGAGATTACACATTGGCTTTCGGCACGACAAAGCAGATGAACCGCCTTTTAATATCTGGTGATCAGATTTTGGACTAATATTTTTCACGGGCAGGGAGGGCAGGAGAAAGAGTGACGTAGAGTTTCCTGCAGTGCATTTTGGATGGTCAGCTGAACGAAAAAGTAGCGAATATTGAAGTGCTTTTGTCACGTTGTTTGGTAAGAATCGCAGATTTTCGGCAGTTAAGAGGTCGTCAGTTAAAAAAGAAAAATAGGATAGGAACACTATTTGCATGTTTTAGGTAAGTTTTGATGTCGAGCTGTCGGAAGGAGTCAGAGGAGAACACGAACATCCCAGTCAACAGAAGAACGATAAGGAAGAAGACAAAGGTTGGTTTGCAATCTTACTTTTACAATTAGTACAACCATACGCTGCTACCTGTGGTAATTCCCGTGATTTTTCATCGCTTTGTATTCGGACCTCATAAAGTGATTCAACTTTGGGCCGTAAAAAAGATTCTTTTCAACATTAGGCCACCATTTCATTTTTTGAATGTCTATCTTATTAAAAATGCTTGCATTTCTTTAATTTCTTCATGCAAAGGACTACTCAGAGTTGCAAAATAGATCATGATTTTAAGTTCAAGCGGTACTTTACTCGACTTTCCACAAGTCCTGCCCGAAGAGTGGCCGAGTGGGGAGAGAGTGGCCGAGTGGCTTATACAGTCTTCGTCAGGTGACTGAAGTTAAGCTTGGTCGAGTGAGGTCAGATTTCGGATGGGTGACCTCTGAGCCCTGAGGCCTGACCTCGCAACTCACCTCGTCGTCCTTCGGAAGGGACGTTAAACTAGGGATCCCATGCCTGGATGCGGCATGCACAGTTGGCCTAAATTAGCTTTCAGTAGCTAGAAATCCTGACAAGCCCACTCACAACAAATTGAAAACAAAACAAACAAAGAGCGAGCTAAGTGAGTCTTGAGCGCTACGAGAAACAAAGCGAGCGATACGCTCGAAAATCGTCCCTCTACCACACTTTACTCGTTGTTCGGTGTGACGAGCGGGACTTGAGACAAGTCTATACTGTGTTGGTTTCATAACAATTCACTTTATCCCGTGTCGAGGTAGCGTGAGCGTGTGGCCGAGTGGTTAAGGCGTCTGACTCGTATGCCAAAGGTCAGAACGGCCGTAGATTCAAATCCCACGCTGGACAGTTTGGTCGCTGTCTGTAACACTAGCCTGGGTAGACCAGAGCCATGTGAGGGAAATCTGGTAGCCCTGGCAGGTAGCTGCGGCGGACTGATGGTAAAACATACGTGGCCCCTGCTGGAAATAAGTCTCTCAGACTTTCGCGGGCTAGCCACGTTAAATATAAATACCTACATACCTACCTACCTACCTACCTACCTACCTACCTACCTACCTACCTACCTACCTACCTACCTACCTACCTACCTACCTAGTGAACCACGCAACGAGGCAAAGTGGTCTCTGATGAAAGCTCTTTTGTAAGACAATGGAAGAAGGCGGAAGAAGGTTTGGAGAATATTTTAGCTAGATAAACTGACCAGAGACACAGTGTTAAAACAAAATTAAAAAGTTTGCTCTCAGCTACAATTTCTTTGGGGGTATTCTTGAAAACCTACAAAGGATTTCATTTTACCCCGTCTTACCCTAAGTCTGGCTTGTTAAGGCACCCATGCTGGATCTCGCAAAAAAGTATTTTCTTTATAAAATCTTGACTATACACTATTTGTCAATTTCATTAATATTCATAATTTACAGATTTCCTCGCACTGACTTTGATTCACACATATTTTACAGTTGATTCAAAATATTACCTCATAGCATCCTAAACCCATAAGCTAAAAGCATATCTTAGATCAGTTCAACTTATCAATTTAATTTCAAACAATACAAATTCGTCACTATATTTTCCACCCGAGTACAGAAAATTTTCACATAACAGGAGATAATTCGCTTTGAAATTCATAGATTTAGATTTATAAGCCTTAAAATTCATGATAGGCTGAAAATATTCATTCAGATCGACCCTCACACCAAGATCTGTATAAAGAGCGAACGAAGGTTTTCTGAGTGGGCCAACTTTTCTCCGCACTTTTGCCATAACAAGGCCTACTTCTTCAAACAATTCCTTGCAATCCCAAGGTGTGATTCCTTTGAAACTCCTTCTGTGCCAAGAATGGAGCTCGTAGTTGTAGACAACAAATTCCACGCATGAGACCAGTGGCACACCAGTGAACTGAAGGGTACCCTTCTTTGTTGGCACTCTGAGGCATCGAGTGGAGCCGCAGCATTCTGATAATCGCCTTGAGTGTACGACACTTTTCATACGTTCCAATTCATGCATAACAATAAAAACAAGCCTCCAGTAGTTTGCATTTAGCTTGTCCTGCACTGACTTTTCAGAAGACATTGCGGATCTCCAGTAATGGCTTCTTTCTGAATCAACTCTGAATAAGTTTGGATTTTCGAATGTTCGAAAACACAGATTTCGCCAAACGATATTGTCGAAACTAATCGATCGTGCAACTTTACATGTTCTTGCCAGCGATAAAATATCTTTGGCACCGAGAAAATCAATTATATTGTAAATCCAAATGCATCGAGGAAGATGAGAAATGGTGGCGTTTCCTGATATCGTTTCGGCTTCAGGGTCGATAAATCGATCGCAATCTATTTTCGCCGTACTTACGGCACCTTCTAGCAGGCTCAGCTTGTGTTTCGCAAATGTGGTTCCATCTGTGAACGCCTTAATAGGATGGCGTTTATACCAATAAAGTATACAGGGATTCTTGGTGTCTTCATTCGAATGTGGAATGAAAATACGATACAGTTCGCTGCGTCCTGTATCGCTTTGAGTTCTAAGCAGCATACCCTATGTCCTTGTATCAAAAGAAATGCAAAGATTTCGAACAGGGAGTCCGTCAACTTGCCTTCTGATTCGATGATAGTGAGGCTTGAGGGTGCTGCTAAAGTTTTCCTTCCGTTGTTACTCAGATCTGACGTCAAATCATAAAAAAAGGATTGAAATATATGTAAAAAATTTCTTGCACACAGCGGGTGCGCCCAAAAGCTTCATCCTCCTTCTAAACTGAGAGTTCTAAATAATCATTCTATGCTATTTTGGAGTAAGCTTTAAAATCATATAGCTCGTAGAAGCAGGAACTTTTCTTTGGGGTAACTTCCATATACAGAACAATAGGTTTGTGGCGCCCGTAGAGCAGGGCCGAAGCCAATGGGGGGCTGCGGCTGGAGCGCCCTCTAATCGGAATTTTTGTGATCTAAATGACTAGTTTTGGTGGTTTTGAGGATAAATGATGCATAAAAACATGAATTTATTAGTGTTAATACATAAATTCCAACAGAAATTATAGAATTTAATTTATGGCATATATCTACAAATGGTGTTGATTTCAAGGTTGGATTGAGGTGGCTAAATTTTAGTTATTGATGAATTAAATCGATCATATAATCATAGATGGCATAATGCATAAATTTTATGTATGTTCCTAAACTGTTTTTGTTGTTGTTGTTGTTGATGTTTTATCGTTGCAAAATTTTGGTTTTTTGCCCCCCCCAGGCAGTTATGGTTGTTATGGGCCCTGCCATAGAGATGGGTTTGAACCTCGAAAATGCCTGAACATGGGTCTCAAATCTTAACTTTCCTGCTAGATAGGGGCAGCTACTTGGTTTGTAGTGACAAGTTGTTGTGCTTTCTGTTTCTAACGTCGGAATTTTTCGTTTTAATTCTGAAACTTGGATGGTAATAGCTTTATCTGTATGACTGCACATTTCGGTTGGGTGGCATATCCCCGTAATCACAAGACTCGAGTTTCTCAACAAAAATTTCTCAAAAAATGTTCTAGTTCGGTTATGGAATCAAGTTCTGGTTGTTTTTCAACGTTTGACTTTTTGGGGTCACGTTTTCGCTGTTGGTACTTTGTCTTTAAGGGCTATTTGATTACTGACATCGAAAAACAACTGTAACATAAGGTTAAAATTCGATGTTTTTAAAATTAGGACGTTCCGAATTGAGACTTTCTAGCGACTTTTTTCGGATATCTTTTTGCAACATTGAAAAAACAACATATGAATTTTAATTCAAAGACTTCAGTTTTTGAGGTCATCTAACGGGTGAGTCAAAAGAAATTAACACGTTTCGTGGGCAGTAGAATGAAATGCGTGCGGTTGACATTCAAAACCAAATGTTTATCCATTACTCAAAAGCGAACTTAAAGCAAATCAACGGGGTTAAAAGCAAACTTAACTAGGGGGCAGGGTAATCTAAATATAACCTATTGAATTTGATGTTTTCCATCAACGAAACAAAAGGAAGGTAAGTGGCGCCTGCGGTTCTATTGTGCTATGTGTAGATTATGTCGCTATATCTCCGTTCATTTAAAGAGTCTCTTTCATCCAGCATGCCTTGCACGAGTCGTCTCTTTGTTTGTGTCAGTTGCCGCCATTTTCGTGGTCCACAAAAATGGCGACGAACAAAGGCAAGCCAAGAGATGACACGTGCAAGGCATGCTGGATGAAAGAGACCCTTTAAGACTGGTTTCCATATGATCGCAAGGATCGCTGGTCAGGCAACGATAGCACAAATTTGTAACCAGCAACTGTCAGCGATCCTTGCGTCATGTAGTTTCCATTTATCACAACGATCGCACAAATCTTAGAAGTTTGGCACCAAAATCCATTTCTCACAATGGCTGTAAAAGATAACAAAGAAATATCTTTCGGAAGAGAGGCCTCGATCGCTGAAATTCATGTTTAGTCGGCTTCGCTTTGACGCAAGTATCGCTGCAATCGCAAAGATAGAACATTTTCTATCAATCTTCAATTTTCTATTTAAATATCTAACGCAAGGTTCGCTGGCAACGCAATGATCCCAATGGCTTCTTTGAAAACTTTGTACTCAGGTATTGTGAAGCCCCATTTTCGATACTGCTGTTATGTATGGGGTTGTTGTGGCACCACTGATATCAATCAGCTCCAAAAGCTTCAAAATAGAGCTGCTATAATTGTAACGAATAGCAGCTATGATTCCCCGAGTGGACCACTGATTGGCAGCCTTGGTTGGAAGACCATTCGTGAGCTTGTCAATGAAGAGTCCCGATCAGTGGTCTACAAGTCTCTCATTGGGCTTGCTCCACATTATATGCGCAATCTTTTCACTAGAAACTCTACTAGTAACTCTCGTAGCCTTCGAAATAAGGCAACGGACTTGAGGCTGCCAAAGAAATCATCTGCAAATGGGCAGAAGTGTTTTTCTTTTCGCGGAGCTAAACTTTGGAATAGCCTCCCGCTGAGACCAAACAGGCATCCTCTATGAATATTTTGAACATTGCTTACAATGGACTGACTGTTTTGTTTTTAGGTACTTTCCTTTTATTCTTATATATAGGATTTTTTTGGTTAGTTGTATTCATTGTAAATAGTTTTTAGCGGTTTGTAACTTGTTTAGTTTTTGTAAGTTTTTATATGGAGGGCCTCTTGTAAATCAACCAGTTGGTTGAAGGGTCTCCCTCCCTAATAAACTGAAATATGAAAAAAATATGAAAATATGAAATATGAAATCGCTGACAAACTGAACAAAGCAGCTTCCATTTTGACAAGACGATCGCTGATCACTAAATTGTGCAATCCCTGAGTCGCCAGCGATCCTCGCGATCACATATGGAAACCACTGATCAGTGATGGAAACCAGGCTTTACTTTACAGGCGGTCTGTCCCCTCGCTAATTTGCTTCATCTAAACAAAGCAAAGTCAATCAGGCATTTTGACAATCAGTCAATCAGTCAATCAATCAGTCAATCAAGCGTAATTTTCATGGCCATGAAAATTACGCATGAATGACCATGCCCTCGTTGAATTTGTGGAATATTCAATAGAGGTCTTTATCAATCTATTTCCATTCATCGAGAAATAATTAATCATTTAGGCCCAGAAATTAGGAAAATGGTTGGTAAGAGGTTTGTATGTGAACCAGAATTCCATGTTCAGCTCTTGTCCATAGTTTGCTTGCCTTCAAAATTCAAATTAATCTTCTGAAACTGACAACTGTATTGATTTTAAATTCAAATGGCAAGTAAACAATTAACTTGAGTCAAATATGGAATTCTCGTTCCAATGTAAACCATGTCAGATAACCTCACGATTGGCCTACGTATACCTTAATTTGATGCAGTGATTAAGAAAAATGCTTGGTCTTTGATAATCTAAAAAGGCTGGATTTATACGTCGCATAATAGTCGTGTCGAATAAAATTCAATTTGAGTCGACTAAAAATGCTATTAAATGCGACCATAACGCGACTTGACTTTAGACGTCGCATTTAATTCATTTTTCAGTCGAACATAATTCAGTGCGCATGCTTGATTGATTGATTGAGACTCTAGTCACAGGAAATAAAAGCAACATCCCAAGATGGCTACTAGAAAACATGTGGTTCAAATTTTACAGCAGCTTTTCGTGTCATTAACTTCTTCTTAAGATTTCTTCGTCTGGATCCACTGCCAAGTTAGTCTCCTCGCTGTTTGCACTCTCTTCGCCATCTCAACCATGCTAATTGTACCTGCACTTCTTTCATCAAATTCTTCTACTAGACCTGTCTAAACTATTGCTGTAATAAATTCCAGAGCTTTACTCACTACCACTGTTTTGATATGCAGCCAGCCATACCTCTCTTTATGATAAATATTGGCGCACAATTTTGCATCCTCGACTACAACAATGGAAACGTGCAAAGAACAATACCAAAGACACAGCAAACATTTGAATTTAAGTCGACTCAAATTGAACTTAATGCGGCGTCTGAAGCTAAGTCGCATAATGGTCGCATATTCGACTGGATGAGTCGCATATTCGACTGTGAGTCGAGTAGAATACAAAATTGGCTTTATACGTCGCATAATAGTCGCATTTAATTCATACTTAGTCATTTTTACGACCAGCAATTTAATTCGACACGACTATTATTACGGAAGCCCATAAGTGCCAGACAATCTTTATTTTTTCGGTGCATTTTAATCTTTGTTTTGTCGAGGACAAGTTTTATTTTTTGAGGACAAGTTAGAAATTTCGGGGACAAGTTAGAAATTTTGAGGACAAGTAAGAAATTTTGAGGACAAGTTAGAATTTTCGGGGACAAGTTAGAAATTTTGAGGACAAGTAAGAAATTTCGGGGACAAGTTAGAAATTTTGAGGACAAGTTAGAATTTTCGGGGACAAGTTAGAAGTTTCGGGGACAAGTTAGAAATTTTGAGGACAAGTAAGAAATTTCGGGGACAAGTTAGAAATTTTGAGGACAAGTAAGAAATTTTGAGGACAAGTTAGAAATTTTGAGGACAAGTAAGAAATTTTGAGGACAAGTTAGAAATTTTGAGGACAAGTAAGAAATTTCGGGGACAAGTTAGAAATTTTGAGGACAAGTTAGAATTTTCGGGGACAAGTTAGAAGTTTCGGGGACAAGTTAGAAATTTTGAGGACAAGTAAGAAATTTTGAGGACAAGTTAGAATTTTCGGGGACAAGTTAGAAATTTTGAGGACAAGTAAGAAATTTCGGGGACAAGTTAGAAATTTTGAGGACAAGTTAGAATTTTCGGGGACAAGTTAGAAGTTTCGGGGACAAGTTAGAAATTTTGAGGACAAGTAAGAAATTTCGGGGACAAGTTAGAAATTTTGAGGACAAGTAAGAAATTTTGAGGACAAGTTAGAAATTTTGAGGACAAGTAAGAAATTTTGAGGACAAGTTAGAAATTTTGAGGACAAGTAAGAAATTTTGAGGACAAGTTAGAATTTTCGGGGACAAGTTAGAAATTTTGAGGACAAGTAAGAAATTTCGGGGACAAGTTAGAAATTTTGAGGACAAGTTAGAATTTTCGGGGACAAGTTAGAAGTTTCGGGGACAAGTTAGAAATTTTGAGGACAAGTAAGAAATTTTGAGGACAAGTTAGAATTTTCGGGGACAAGTTAGAAATTTTGAGGACAAGTAAGAAATTTCGGGGACAAGTTAGAAATTTTGAGGACAAGTTAGAATTTTCGGGGACAAGTTAGAAATTTTCAAATTTCAATGAAAGGTTATGAAAAGGAGGCTAAACTCTGTTTCATGTTACGAATTGAGTGGAATAGACAAATGAGAAAATGGCGGACGAAGAGGAAGAGGAAAAGATTCTGCGGTATTATTTTTATTCTGGATTTCAGTATGCTACAATATTGCGTTTTTTGGAGAGATACCATTCCATGCGTATGAGTAAAAGAACACTTTTGAGGAAACTTGATAAGTTAAATCTGAGGAGAAGAAATGCTACCAACATTAACATCGATACTGTCCGGGGTCATATTCAGGAAGAGGTAGAAGCATCTGCTGGGTATCTCAGAGGGTACAGATCGATATGGCATACTTTGAGGCACAGGCACAATGTCCAAGTTCCAAGGAGAATAGTGGCACTGCTATTACATGATATTGATCCGGAACAATCCGCTGTCAGGCGCAGTAGAAGACTTACCCGAAGGTCATATCTTGCCCATGGGCCAAATTTCAGTTGGCATGTAGATGGTTAGTATTTTGGCTGTAATGATTTATGATGGATTCTTATAGTGGTGGTACCTTCTATATCATTGAATGATACCAATCATGATTACAAGGAGGAGCCCAAGTCCCTGCCCCCAATTTATGTTCTACACTAGGCAGTTTTAAGCTGCACTAGACAGTCCAGAACTCTTTCTCCCAAATGGGAAATTTTGCCTTATGGGCCAAGGCTATTCAAATTCATTGAAATTTGACTCAAACTCGTTGCCCAATCAAGCAACATTTTCCACTTAGGCAACAAAAATAAAACAAAGTTTCCTACAGTCATTTTGTGTTATTGATACTGAATCCAGTGAATATCTAAAAAGAACATTATCTATTCTTGATAGCGTGCTGAAAATCTCCAGTGAGTGTGTGCCACATCCTGCACCCGGATGAGTTACCTGTTGCCAATGTGCAACTTTCCCATTCTTGCTTTCTTTTTTGTCTATTGCACACATTGCAATTAATTAGAACTTGGCTTATTTCTGGCAGATTTCTCAACGAAAATAGTTCAAATTTAAAGAACAAAAGTTATTGTACTAAATTAATACATATTGCAAAGTTTGGCATTCTGTTTCCTTTTTATTGTCATAACAGGTTACGACAAACTGAAGCCATATGGCCTACCTATCCATGGAGCAATAGATGGCTACAGTAGAAAGATTTTATGGCTAAAGGTTGTCCGCTCCAACAATTCACCCATAATCCCAGCAGAGCTGTTTCTAAATTGTGTGCAAGAAGTTCAGGGCTGCCCAGTTTTACTACGTACTGATGGCGGAAGTGAAAATACTCTGATGGCTGGTGCACAATGTTTTTTTCGTCAAAATGACAGTGATCCTTTTTGTGGTAACAATGCACACAGGAAAGGAACATCACCTTCCAACCAAAGAATTGAAAGTTGGTGGTCGGTTTTCAGAAGAGGCAGTTCAAGCTATTGGATTGACTTTTTCAAAGATTTGTGCAATCAAGGCTACCTAGACAGAGACAACAAGCTTCACAAAGAATTTATCTGGTTCTGTTTCAGTGCAGTGTTACAGAATTTTCTTGATGATGTAATGTTGCACTGTCAACAAGATTACAGATGGGTTTTGTCAACAAAAAGCTGTAAAAAACCTGCATAAAGCTGTATAAAAAGGACATTTTACAAAATTGACCTGGAGTATACACACATCCTGTGAGACTGGTTTCTGAGTGAAGCATTTTTTATAATCTTTTAGTTATCTGACAATTTGACTCACTTTTTATCAGCAATAGGAATTTCATCAACAGGGGCATTATCTCCAAATGCAGGAAGTAGGGGATCTTCATCCAATGAGCTATCACCACCATCATCAATACATATTATGTCACAAAATGTTTTGTATGATTCTGTCTTTTGGGATCCTGCTTGTGATTCCAATCCATCAGAAATGACTGAACAACTATCTGTTGGCATCTTCAAAACAATTTCACCACTAGAATCTCCAAATACCTGAGTATAAGAAGTTGATGATTGGAAATCACAAAATCAGAATTTTGTCTGAAAGTTTATTTGTCCGAACCCTGGTGATGTTCAGAAGTTTTTTCGTACGAAAGTTTTAAATTCATTGAAAATAGAAACAAACAAAGAAGCATAACATAAAATGTTAATTAATTGATGTTTTGCCAGTAGCGCTTAAGTTTCTTGAATATTTTATCAAAATGTTCAGTTCCTTGAAGCGTTTCTTGAAAATAGTTCATGCAAAGCAACACCTTCAAATTTTTGTTTACAGCTGGTTTACCATTGTTCAATCTAACAAAAATTACATTCAAATGTCCTTGTAGATGTGATGATCACCATGTACCTTCTGTAAGTTGATATTTATGATAGAATCACAATCAGTTTTAACATCTTTCTGGTATCTTGCTTGCTTTTTAATGTCGTATTTGTCTGAAAGTTTTAGTCTGAAATTCCCAAAAAAAGAGTCCGAAAGTTTTTTGTCCAAAGTGTTTTTGACGGAACTTTTCAGTCCAAAAGTTTTCGATTTTAATGTAAATGAGACAAATTTACAATCATGAAGCATTTCAGAAAACATTTCTAGCCAATGTAACTGTATACTTAAAAAAATTGGTGCAGAATATTTTGCACAGAAATGAAAGTATCAATAACCTATTGTGAAAATGTTTTGGACAAAATGAAACACCCATGTATGCTTTGCCCCAAGCAAAACTTTTTGAGCCACAGTTTCTCAGTGTTTTGTTGTTAATGCTTTTTTGTCAAAGTGAATATGAAGTAATACAACAATCAAAACTTAATGTAAATCAAAAGCCCAAATAAATGATACACAAAATTTTACCTCATTATGATTTATCTCTTCTGCTATCTGTAAATTTGTATTTAGCAACGGCATTTGTTCTTCATCTGAAGAACAACTTTCATCTGTAACAAACAAATGAACAAGATCCAGTATAGAGGAAAATTAAGGAACTTTGAAGAAACTTTTTAGAATGAAAACAGCCCTCAATCCAGATTCTACCGAGCCACTAATATCTAGGGTATCGCATACTGCTAAGATCTCCAAGGGCACATAAATAGAAACATGTAAACCTATTTGCTCTACCAATTCTTGGTTTCTATGCAAAGAAAAGAAGCTTCTTTGAATCTGGGTTCACCATGAGATCTTGTGTTCGGTGAAAGGGATGCTTTTTGATAAAAACATGCATGCTAAAATACAGTGGTATTCTGTAACACATGCTGCTGTGTTAACGGATAATAGTGATATCATATAGCGATATCTTATGCATTAGTGACATCTTGAGCTTTTGATTTTAATGTACTGTTCAAAAACAATGAGTTATTATCTTTTCACAATTTAGCATCAATGAAATTCTGAACTTTGCAATTACTCAAGACCTGTGCTGTTTAATTCAATATATCATATGTATAACTTAAATATTCTGGAGAATTTAATTCTATCATATTTTGTTGCAAAAGATCACAGGAACTAGACAGTAAATCTCACCAAAATAATCATCTTTTGTACAAAGATGAAAGTAGATCCGGTTGTACTTCTTTCCAACCATGTTTTTGTATATTTCCAGATTAAAAGGCTGACTTGTTCCTGGAATCTTGTCAACAATCTCAAAATCATGGTATAACAAAACATAATCTTTCTCTGGGTCAATAAATTTCCTATTGAAAGCAGCATGCTTTGCCTTTGCCTGAAACGTCAGATAATCCTTCCCTGCACGTTCATGTACTTCTACAGGGAGTGTTGTGCCTCTTTGTTTGCAAAAGTTACCAAAACGTCTGTGTGCCAAGGAGACATTCACCTGAATAAGATAAATAAAGGATAATGATCATTATGTTGTCATTCTTATCATTCGTTATCAATCACTTTTACCAGAACAAGCTATGTAACTGTATTTGGAAGAGGGATTCATCCTCAAAGCTCAGGTTGGAAAAATTACAGTCTGGCCAAATTCTTAGTTTCTTATGAAAAATAAGCATATAAGATCAAAGGTTAGGCAGATCCTAGAACAGTTTCTGGAAAACAGTTCTCACCTAGTATTGAAGGGCCATTTCATAGAAGGAATTGCAAAAAAATTAAATGGTCGCAGAAAGGGATGCTTCACCCATTTAAAAAGCATTGAAAAGAGTTTTTCAGAAGAAAGCGGTATTTATGGATCTTAGATGGATCTTTCTTCATTGGCGGTGCCAGAGGGGGGCTGGGGTCCCAAACCCCAAAATGTCAACAAGAATCATCAAATAAAATATGTAAAATTATTTGGGGTGTTTTTCTTGAAAACAAAAGGACTTTTATGAAAGGTGTATGAGATTTCTTGAGAGTGGAAGACCCTTAGGTCACAAAATTTCTGAAGATAAAGTGAAGAACACAGAGAACACAACAACTCTTTAAATGTATCCAAGTCAAAGCAAAGATTCTTTTTACGGCCCCTTAGGGAGATGCAAACTGACAGTAGTGTCAACCCATGGGATGTATTAAGGATTTAAAAAGAATCAGAGTGTCTTTCATCAACCAAGATGTTTAGCGCATTACGAATCTCAAGTTTACAACTTTAATTTCAGCTCAAGGATTTGTTCTCCCAAATCGAGTAATCTTTTCTTGCATGATTGGTAAGATTAAGAAGGCAACTGGTCTCGATTGGCTTCCGAACGAAACGACTGCGTTTCTTTCTGGTGGAAAGGAACTAACTCGTAATTCGTAATGCTTAAATTGTTGGTTTTTGATGTTGATAGTAACGTGATCACTATAAATTGTTTAACTTTGTGATAACGATAAGAAATGAATTTGCTGTTTCAACTGATATAAAGATTTAACAGTAAAATTGTTTAGGTTTCACTCGATTTCGCTTCATTGAACATTGTCTGTCGCGTGTCTTCCGGTCTGACTGAGGAACATGGAATGGAACCGATTCTTTGTGGTGCAAAAACTGCCTCTACAAAAACTGCCCACTCAAGGCAGCCCATCCTCGCCCCCCCCCCCCACCACTGATTGCAGATAAAAATAATGAGTGAGATGAAAACTTACCTTCACTTTCTCTGCTTTTACCACTTTTCCCTTCTTCTTTGTCAGCTGGAAACGACTAGATGTGGTTTTCCGCTCTTTCAAAAACTGCTCAAAACTTAACGGCTTTGATTCTGATACTTGCGGCATCGGCACTGCCGCAAACGAGACACTTCCCACGGCACTTCTTGTGGGTGCTGGTGCTGCAAACGAAGGATTTCCAATGGCACTAGTGGCACTGCACGTTGGAGCAACTCGTGCTGATGCTTCCTGGTCTGATGAGGTCGATGGGACCTTAGTACCACAGCCACTGCAAAACTGCCAGCTTTCAGGGCAAAATGAGCCGCATCCATGGCAAAACATGATATACTGATCTATCAGATAACGTAGGAAGGGCACAAATTAATTTGCTGCACCCGTGAACACATGCAACTGCGGCAGTTTGAACGCGAGCGAGCGCGAAACGACAAAACCTTTAAATCCCAGCCTCGTTCTGGTCCTCTCACATTTGAAGCCTAGAAGCCTCGTTTTCTTACTTGTCCTCAAAATTTCTAACTTGTCCTCAAAATTTCTAACTTGTCCCCGAAATTTCTTACTTGTCCTCAAAATTTCTAACTTGTCCCCGAAACTTCTAACTTGTCCCCAAAAAGTCTAACTTGTCCCCGGAAATTCTAACTTGTCCTCAAAATTTCTTACTTGTCCTCAAAATTTCTAACTTGTCCCCGAAAATTCTAACTTGTCCTCAAAATTTCTTACTTGTCCTCAAAATTTCTAACTTGTCCTCAAAATTTCTTACTTGTCCTCAAAATTTCTAACTTGTCATCAAAATTTCTAACTTGTCCCCGAAATTTCTTACTTGTCCTCAAAATTTCTAACTTGTCCCCGAAACTTCTAACTTGTCCCCGAAAATTCTAACTTGTCCTCAAAATTTCTTACTTGTCCTCAAAATTTCTAACTTGTCATCAAAATTTCTAACTTGTCCCCGAAATTTCTTACTTGTCCTCAAAATTTCTAACTTGTCCCCGAAACTTCTAACTTGTCCCCGAAAATTCTAACTTGTCCTCAAAATTTCTTACTTGTCCTCAAAATTTCTAACTTGTCCCCAAAATTTCTAACTTGTCTGCAAAATTTCTAACTTGTCCCCGAAATTTCTAACTTGTCCTCAAAAAATAAAACTTGTCCTCGACAAAACAAAGATTAAAATGCACCGAAAAAATAAAGATTGTCTGGCACTTATGGGCTTCCGTATATTATGCGACGCATAAATCCAGCCTAAAAAGAAATGTCTGTGATGTGATGACAGAATCCCGGGGGGGTAACTTGAGTTTCCAAGATACGGGGTTGTGCCATTCAAGTTGTAAAAGTACCACCCATAAATCCGGAGAAATTTCCGAAAGGTATACCCATAAATCCGGAGAAATTTCTCAAAAGTACACCCATAAATCTGGAGAATTTCTGAAAATCATACCCGTAAATCCGGGAATGCCAAAA
This sequence comes from Aurelia sp. 4 Dawson et al 2005, assembly GCA_964019985.1. Classification (NCBI taxonomy): domain Eukaryota; kingdom Metazoa; phylum Cnidaria; class Scyphozoa; order Semaeostomeae; family Ulmaridae; genus Aurelia; species Aurelia sp. 4 Dawson et al 2005. The sequence goes on along the minus strand of OZ026503.1, from coordinate 5,117,943 downwards.
CAGCTCACCAATAAATGAATTCAGACAGAAAACTATACCCATAAATCTGGAAGATGCAAAAAATTGTTGAAAACCATACCCATAAATCCGGAAACTCTCATGAAAAAGGTACCCTAAAAAATGGCACAACCCCGTACCATAGACAAATTAAGTTACCCCCCGGGGACAGAATACTTCATTAAAAATACGCACGCACGGAAAGAGGACGAGAAATGAGGACCTATCGGTAAAGTTAACACTTATAAAAACAGAATTCGGACGAAAGAGACTTTATTTCTTAAAAGCTGCCGTTCTTGCACCTCTTATTTTCAAAAGGTGGATTCTCGCATATTTAGCGCTTGAAAGAAACACTTCACTCCCTACTCAGTTGCTGCATAAAACAAAGGCAATCAGCCAAGTGGTTCTTTCGATTCATCCCTCCTCTTTCTCTTAATAACTAGCCTTCGCGTGTACAAGGTGACAAGCAATTTTACAGCTTTGTTTGCCTTGAAGTTTCAAACCTTGAATTGCCCCCAGCTCGCTTCTGGCGGAGTTCTTAATTTTCAGGAAGATGCAGCTAAAGTTTGTTAAACGAGGAATCTTATGAAAGATCATGAGTTCATTGTTTTGACCCATCTGTAACACGCAAATTGAATCCGATTTGCTTTTCGTAGAGAATAGCAAAGGGAATTGACGAAAATTCTACTCTTGATCTGTTTTCAACATATTAGCCTCCTCTCAAACTTCCAACCTTTCTATTTAGCGTTAAATGCTATTGGTAAATATCAATTTGTGTTTATGATTACAGTGTTTACAATGTCAAAGAAAAAATCCAAAGTATACAAGAATAACCTTTTGTTTTTCTTTGAGTCAGAATTCTGCGTCTGTCCGTTTGACGCCAGTCAGAAGCAGCCATTCTTTTAAATCATTCCCAATGTTCTCTGCAGGTTCGACCAACTCGTCAACTGGAGCGAAACCAGCTCTTGAAGGCACGAATTTTCTTCCGTTGATACCTCCAGCTTTGCGTTCTTCTGCGATCTGAGGTTTCTTGACTTCTAGTTGCCCATCCAAACCTTTATACATTTGCAAGAACGTTTCCTTCCCACCATCAACCAGCATGCTCCCACCATGCTGCTTTTCATTCCCAAATTGACTTATACGTCGATGACTTACTCCACGCTTGCCGCCTCGGACCTGCCGCTTCGCGATGTGATTAGCTGTATTACTCATTGCATCTCCATCCACGCGTTTCTCTTTGCCGCTTCGTACTTGACGCTTGTCAAAACTATCAACATCCAACGACTCAATGTCCTTAGTTAGGAGATTTTCATTGTCCAGATATCCAGGTGATTTGAAAGCAGCTGGGTGAAAATTTTTCAAATTCGCTTCGCGAAGAGACTTTCCTCTGTTCTTGAGCAAAAGACATTTTGCAAGCAACTTCGTGTACGGTTCACTGCCTATACTCCTTTTCAACTCATCAGTCATGCCTTCATGCTTTCTTTCTTGCAAATGAGTACAAATTCTTAGTTCGATAACCTCGAGACTTCTCAGACAAAAACTCTGGCTGATAACAGCGCTCATAAGAGCCACAAAAACCAAGCAGCTATGCTCCATCTTCGTGAATAGTTTTCTTCGCAATTTTGAAGAACGATGCTTGTTGTAATAAGTTATGTTTAGTTTTCTTACTAGAATTCTCACAGTTAGTAAACGTGTAAATTACTCCAAACCGCTTCAGGAATGACATTGCACTTCTCCGCCAATTTATAAGAAGTGGCGAATTTTGTTTTGGTAACGCTCTCCTTCCAACAATCGAAAATGAACAATGGCACAAATAAACAACCGCTTCAAAGTACACTTCCTTGACCACGTCTTAAATCCAGATGAATCAAATTGAATTCATATCAAAATTAAGGAGAAGCTCATCAGCTTAAGGAGCAGTAATGAAAGCAGTATTCGACATGCTAAGCCGCATGCTAAAAATGCAATTCACTATAAACACACGTGTTTTATTTTCCTTCATTTTCTATCAGAACTAACATGTGCACATTCTGTTAAAAATAGATTATTATGAATATGGTCTTGTTAAGGACCTTCTAATGAGATCTGCCCACGGATAAATGAATTTGCTCCCGGGCATTTTTTGAAATAGTTATCCATCATCGTGAATGGGTTAGCGAAATGCATGCACTGTTCCCTGTTTGAAAAATTTACAGAAAAAACTATGCGGCCAATTTGCCAGGGGTACATATTCCTTTTGATGTCTTTTGAAAACGGTAGAGTTGCTACCGTCTATAATCCCATTCGCTTGCTATCAATCTATTGAAAACGGTAGACTTCACAGACTTCAGGTTATTTTTCATGGAAGCCCATTCTTTTGGTCATTCTGTTTTCAGCAGGCTTCCGTGAGATTTTTGACGTATTCTTTGTGGTCTTTTTGAAAACGGTAGACTTCCGAGGCATCAAAACCTACTGAAGCTGGAAGACTCCGAGATATTGCAGAGCCTTGTTATGTGAATGAAAAAATTTTACAAAATATTCGAAAACGCAATGATGTATTGTAAACCTCTCTTCTCTTGGGATCTTCTGCATAACATCAAGGCCCCGTCCACACGTATATGTTTACGTTTTGTAAACGCATAGAATGTTTTCCGTCCACACTGATCCACTGAGCGTTTTAGCCTGTCCACACGTAAACGCCGAAACAATGGGGAATGAATGATGAGCATGAAATCTATGACGTCATCGTTTACAAAAAAATGCGTTTACGACCGTCCACATGAAAACGCAATCACAGTTTTAAAAAAACTGCCAATGATTGGTGAATATGATTTCTGTGACGTCACCGTTTACGAAAGTATGCGTTTACGACCGTCCACACGGAGACGTGAAAACAGTGTTTTCAAAAGTATCCACTTTGGAAAGCGTTTTCGAATGTATGCGTTTAGGATAACTTGAAGCGCCGTTTACGTGTGGACGGAAGGTGTAAACGTATAAGAATGTATGCGTTTACAGACGTAAACGTATACGTGTGAACGGGGCCTAAATTTTACGTGCTTTGGACACAGCATATTCAATAAGGCCGAATCATGAATGTGAGAAAGGATGCGCAGTTTTAGTAGAACATATATGTCGTTATCCTCTCTCTGTATATTTTAGAATCAGTTGTCTTTGATTTCATGCTCGTGCTTCAATTCTCCCAAGGCTCATCTCAATTCTAAGGTTTATTCTCATGATTTTAAGTGCATTATTTCCTTCGGAAATCAGAACCCAGCCAAATTTCATACTTCTCGATTTGTCAAAAGCAGCCAACGCGCAACTAGAAATGGGATGTTCAAACATTACCTCGCAGTGTTAGAGAGTCCCAATCACTCACTGCTTTTAAAAAGGATTAAGAACCTATGCAATAAAGTATGACTGTAGATTTTGTAAAACATTCATTTCTGGCTTCGGTTTTATTTAGCTTATATTTTCTTTTAAAATCCTTTCTGTACATTGTAATATACATTTTACGTATGCCTGATGGTTAGTTGGCATTAATTAGCTTTCACACAGCTGTTAGAGTTGTACGCCAACTTCAAACAAAGTATTTATCATATTATATCATATTATATTATATTATGTTATGTTATATTATATTATATTATATTATATTATATTTTATTATATTACATTATATTTTATCTTATCATATTATATTATATTTCATTTTATTATAGTATATTTCATTTTATTATATTATATCTTATTATATTACATTTTATTATATTACATTGTATTTTATTTTATCATATTATATTATATTTCATCATATTATACTATATCATATTCACTATAACAAATATTGAATCTGATGCTCAACATTGACAAGCAGGCGTAAGTGCACTTCAACGTGTACCTATCATTAAAAGGCCAAGACTGAGCTCAAAGAAACATGGCTTTCCCCATAAATACCGCGTGAATCGCGAAAATATGTCCCTGCTCGAAAGCTATGTGCTGTTTACTTGTAAATTTACTTGTGCTGTAGTCATCAAAATTGATTTTTCCAATTGATGTAACATTAAAGTATTTTTTTGCATTCTTGATCATTTTCAAGGTAGCTGTACTATAAACTCACAGCACAGTCCAGGTTATTGCAACAACAACAACAACAACAACAACAACAACAATGACAGCAACAATGGCATTTAATATTTTTGCTCAAACTGGGGCTTATGGACTTTCATATAAAATTTTGAGACGGAAATGAACACGTTTGGGTGTGTGATCTGGAACGAGGCTTAAGTGTAGTCTCAGAAGCGAAGCAAGCCATCCTCGAATTTTGGAAATTGGCCTTAAAAATGAGGAACTCCTGGCTCACAGTAAAAGGTTTGTTGCTTCCGTAGAAATGATTCTTGGATCATTGAAACATTCATCTGGATACCTGTGGCTTTCGTTCATGGCTAAACTTGAACTTTGAGGTGTTTTAGCATTGGAGGTTATCTAGCAACTTATGGGAAAGCTTCGTCCCAATTTTCAATGTGAAAGTCCACGAGTCGTTGTTGAAGCGTCCATCAGTCTATCAATAGCAATAACTACGAATATGCAATTAGTCTAGTGGTACTTATGTAAATTTGAAAGATTCAGAAAGTTGCTCTTGCACAATATTCAGAAAATGGCCTAAAAATGAATGATTAAAGAAACGTCAGCTTTACAATAATTATTTTTTTCAGAACAATGAATAATGAATAGGTAAAGTTGCGGTTTTTATAGTAAAGCGCTGGGATTGCAGATTTAGCAAAACGCTAATCGAGTCTGCGACCCCTTGTCATCATGCTCAAGTCATAGACTCTGCTTAAGTGGTGACGTTCAAGTACCATGAGTGTCATGACGCTCAAGTTATGACGCTATATATTTTAAGGTCGTTTGAATCTGTCAATAGACCATCGGGTGCATCAAAAAGTTTTGGCGTTTAGCGAGCTGTGGAATAAAAAGTATGCGGCCGATATTCAAAACTGAAATATCAATCTATCAGTCAAAGGCTAACTTAGAAAAGAAAATTTTCTTTGGTAAAATCACTCATCATTTAGAGCAAGAAATTAAGAAAATGCTGATAAGGATTTGGGTAAGGGGCATGTTTGAGAACAAGGATTCCACATGCAAATCTGGTCCATAATTTTCTTGCTATTGAAAATAAATTACATTCGTAAAGATGACAATGAAAATTTCAATGCTACAGAAATCATGGACCAGATCGGTACGTGAAATTTTCGATTCCCACACAAAACCTATTTCTCTAGCTGTTGGATTTTCAAAATGAGTGATCTTACCACAGGAGGCCCAATCGCGATAGTAGTGGGGCCTAACTTCAACTGAGGCAATTTATGCGGTTTTGTTTTCCTAACTGCAAAATAAGATACACTACGCTTTCTTTGAATTGAAGAAAAATGAAATTCATACCGTTAAATGGTTTATTTCAGGCATCTCTGAGCTCTCGGAATCGGAGGCCTCATTTTGGCCTTTTGGTTGATACATCAAAAGTAGCGCACGGAAAGAAAACTTCCCTTTGAAGAATATCAGACGACGTTCTGGCTGTCGTTGCCGTCCTAGTTTCGTAAACTCTCTACTGTCTAGTGACGACACGAATGCCCTGTTTGTTATTGTAATGAACATGGAAAGTAACATGTTTTTTAAGTTTTTAATGGAATGGAAAAAATTTCTCGCGCCAACAACAGCAGCATGACCCAGTATCATTCAAATCAGAGAAATCCATGTATAGTAACCAACCCCGTAGGAGATGAACAAAATTTTGGTCTCCGCCGGAAAATGGGCGTCACAACAATAAAATTCTTTTATAGAGACAATAAAAGCACTTGAGATCTGTAATTGAATCAAGATGGACAATTTCCGACAAGTGCACCTGCAAATAAAGTAATTCGGGATAAAATTTAATTTCCCATTGCTCAACACGGGGAAATTTTGTAGCAATTGCATCCATTGCTTACAATAGACACATCAATATAAAGATGACCGCACTGGCTCTTCGTTGAGTTTAGCTGTGGGTGTAGAATGATTACGACGAGTTCCAGTAATCGCTATTCAAAACGAGACTGTTACACCAAACCGAGACTGCTCATACTGGGACTCATAATATTCCTGCAATTTCTTTGGACTGACTTTGTTGCACTTTTGAACGCACTTTGGAACGAGGCTGTTTGCAAATTCGATGTCGACCTACGGAAACTCGAAGCTCAAAGAAGAAATTCAAGGAACATATCTTGACAAGACAAAGTCTTACGAATAAGAATACCATGGAAACAATAGACCTTTTAGCTATTCTCACAACGAATGTGAATCGAACGATATTCCATCACAATTTGTAGAATTTTCGAATGTGCACAATTGCGATCGAAGCTCTAACGCCACTCTATCGAACCTCACGTATAAAATTGTATAAAAATATCGCTCGATCCAGGCTCTTTTGTAGAATAGCTAAAAGGTCTATTGGTGAACATGTCGAGCCATGTAAGTACTTACCACTTTGTTGCTTTCGTTAAGCATTTACTATCAAGTTTTCACATCAACATGTTTCATTTGAAAGATACGTGTGTTTGTGTTAGCGCTTTTTGCCTAGGCCCTTGTCAAAACGAGGAAGATGTAATCATTTCAAAATATTGGCGTTTGATTATGAGTCGTAGTTAGGAGCATCCAGCAGCCTTTCAATAGCGATAACTACGGCCATGTAATCAGTCTACTATAGGAGGTTAGACACTGCAGTTGCGCTTCAATGCCGCAATGCCGCTTGTAGAGGATGCAATTATTTGCTACTACGGGGAAGCTAGTGTAGCACTTCAAGCCTCCTCCATGGAAACCTATAAATTAAACCTCCGCAGCGGCATATACGTTCAAACATAACTGCGGTGTCTAACTACCCATGGTCTAGCCAGATTTTGACTTGGGTGTTATTGTCACGAGGCCTTGGATTTCCTTTCTTCTTTCCTCATGAGCTGTGTGGTAATTGTTTTCATTTAAGTCCTAAACTTAAATGATTTAAACTTAGATATACTGGGTGTCCCAAAAAAACGCAAAAGATTTATGAAATTCTAACACAAGCTGTTTCAAACTAAAAATTTAATAATAATTTTTCTCGAAATTTACAACAATTAGATTAAATTTTGAGATATTTTTCAGAATTTTAGTTGACCTGGTTGCAGAGTTATAAATGGACAAACTCAAAATTTGCTGTCATGGCAAAACCAGACCTCCCACAACTAGGGCAAAGCATAATGCAAAATTACCAGCGTCGCACTATCCGCAAATTTACAGGATTACAGACAAGCATATAATTTGATCAAGAAACTGTGACAAAGGAGATCCCTTAATGATTTATGAGTTATCTAGTTTCGAGGGGGCCTTCAGTGTTCATTTCCAATTGAAAGAATAACTGTAAGAATGGCCTAGCCATATTAGAAAAAAAACTTCGTCATGACCAAAATCTTCATACAAGTATCTGTTCCATGTTCAATTAACTTTTGTGTTTGAGCGCTTGTCAGCAATCTTTGGTAATTGCTAAGACTGTCATTTATTATAATTTGACAATTTAATCAACAATTGCTAATGTAGCAGCTCTGGTTTTGACGTGGAAGCAATTTTGAACTTTGCTGATTTTTAACTTCACAACCAAGTCACCAAAAATGCTGGAAAATATATCAAAATTCATTCTAATAATCGCAGATTTCAATAAAAAGAATTGTTTCCTAACAAGTATGAAACACCTTCCATTAGAATTATTCAAATCTGTTGCGTTTTTTCTGGGACACCCGGTAATGCCTTCTGCTCGGCTTCTGAATCAAATAAATAGAAACCGTCGTAAATAACATTATATTTACCCTCTTTTTCTTTCGTTATGAGTACATAGCTTCTCTTAGAAACCAACTGTCGTTTGCACAAGGCGAGAGTTTGCCGTACTGCCTTCGGGGCAACTTTGGCAGCCGTATTTGTTTTAATTTACTGGTTGAGAGAATTTCCTTTTTCTGCAGTCGCCAATCACTCTGAATTGAGAAATCAATTTATCGATATCAACAAAATCTGTCCCTCAGGTTGATTATCATATTCTCTATGTACTACCCAAATTTGAGGCCGATGGCTTAACCCTATGGCGCGCATTTACTGCCAAAATTGTACTCTTGAATTTTGTGATAAGACTTGCAAGTTGGTTAATTTCTTTTTGGTCATTTTTCGACAATTTTGAAAGATCCGTGAACATTGACATAACTTTTGCACCTTTTCAGACTTTTAATATCAACTCAGTTTTGATGTCAACACAAAATTCTGGTTTCAATTTTGGTGTCAACACAAAATTTTGATGTTAACACAAAATTTTGGTATCAGCCTCGTTTGATGCCATCACATGTTAGCTTTTTGGCGGGAAAATGTGAGGAAAGCAGACAGCAGAGCAGACAAGATGGCTGAGAGAGGAGATGAGTCCTCGGAAGCACGAGAATTGTGCCAAATTCTTTCGAGGGAGCAATGCCTCGTTCATTGTTCTGTGTTAACATCAAAACAAGGCTGATACCAAAATTTTGTTGACGCTAAGATTGAGTTGAAACCAAAATTTTGTGTTGACATCAAAACTGAGTTGATACCAAAATTCTGAAAAAGTGCAAAAGTTATGTCAATGTTCATGGATCTTTCAAAATTGTCGAGAAATTACCAAAAAGAAATTAACCAACTTGCAAGTCTTATCACAAAATTCAAGAGTACAATTTTAGCGGTAAATGCACGCCAAACTTAAACTTACAGGGAAACAAGGGCAGATTTTGTTATACGATAGCATACACCTTAATTAAAAGCAATTAGGATTTCTTGCAGACAAAGGAAATTCTCTCAACCAGTAAATCAAAACAAACACGGCTGCAAAAGTTGCCCAAGACCAGTAGGGCAAACTCTCAACTTGTGCAAGCAAAAGATGGCTTTCAAGAGCAGTTATGTGTTTAAAATTAAAGAAAAAGGGTAAGTATAAAGTTCCGTTTCACAAATTTTGCATATTTGATTCAGATGCTGTGTGGCAGTTGTTTCATCTAACCCTTACATACCTGAGAATTATAGTTCCTTTTGCTCGGCTTCTGAATGAAATAAAATGAAATCCGCCAGGCAGAACTTTAGATTTCCCCTTCTTCTTTAAGGATAAGCCTGCAACTAACCCTAAATACCACCTTTAGCTTGCACAAGGCAAGAGTCTGCCCTACTGGTTTCGGGAAAGTTTTGCAACCGTATTTGCTTTGATTTACTGGCTGAGAGAATTTCCTTTGTCTGCAGTCACAAATCGCTTTGACTCGAGGCGTCAATTAAAGCACTATAAAATCTGTCCTTGTTTGACGCATTCGGGAAAGATGCGTCTATGACGTCAGAGCAAAGGCTCCTAATCTTTATAAAGGTTCGCGTAAATTTAAAGGACCTATTTCTTTGAAATGGATCGCTCGCAAGAAGCTTTGCCTACTTTCTTATAATTCTACGATGAAGGTGCCGAGCAGTGTTGACCTAAATTTCCTTGAGGCCATTTAATCAAGGAAGTAAAAGAAACTAAAGAATTTCTACACCCACATTTTCACACCTATTTAAAGATTTAGAGTCTATGCTAGCAAAACTTACCAGAACAGAGCGGACGGAATTGGAACGCACGTCCTTGATGTCAGTCTAGACATCGAAGCTCGTGCAGGATGGCTGAGTCAACAACTTAGATGGCCGAATGTCTGGCAATGCAAGCTACAATTAGGAAATCTGGGATAGCTTGTTAAAATGCACGATTACCATTAAATATACGTCAACATGTCAGGCAAGTGAGATCAGCCAGACACAGGCGCGGAAATAAATCCGGATTGAAAATCGTTTTCTATTACGAACCCATCAGGCCAGATGCTGCACGATATTTTCAAGCTCCTTTCGAGCAATGCAGTTAAAACGTAAACAACCTTTCGAATAATGATATCCCCTGAATTTCTCTGTGTTAAAAAAAGAACCTAACTTCCGGATGACCCAGAAAAAAGTGGCCCAAGACAATCTGTTTTAGACGAAAAGTAAGTGGATGGCTTAAACATCTTTCTACCCTACATTATGATTATTTTCGCAATGTTTTCCTGCACAGTAAATTTCTCGAATTGAGGATATCGTGGAAAGAGGCTTGCTTGAAATAATCAAAAAATCGTCAAAAACAGGAGATCTTCAAAAGAGCGAGGTGCGTGTTTCATTTAACCCTGGCAATATTTTAGGTACCTGGCTACTACAAGCTTTAACCATTTCAAACTAGTTTTCCACCGTAAAAAGTAAACACGCTCCTCGTTGGTTTGAAGATCTGAAATGGCTGTAAATTGATCCCTTGTTTTTTACGGCTTCTTGAGCATTTCAAGCAAGTCCTCTTCTACGATGTCCTTCATTCAGGATATGTACGGCGCCGAAAAGAATTGCAAAAAACACTCACAACGCAGGACAGTCTTTTAGGAACCGAGCAACGTTTGAAACATTTCAATCGGCCTCTTACTTTTCTTTCTCTCACAGATTGACTTGGGTCACTTTTTTCTGGGTCACCCGGTACACCAAAAACATGCGCACCTTTTGAATGGCTACTGTGAAGGAACCATAAATCCATTTTGTCCTTTTTTAAAATTTCTGAAAAGACGAGATTTCAACTTAGAGTTTGGCATCTTGTTTGAGCAAATCTGACAAGTGGTTGCTAATTAATCAAGAAAGAAAGTCAACATCAGTGGTTGCTTCAGAACCTGAGGATTTCATCTCAATACTTAACTTTATTTTTAAACTTTAACATAATGGAGAAAAATGAATCCAGTGGTTCTCAGGCAGCCAAATTTTTTGACTGTCTTGCATGCTCCATAAATCAGCAATTGCTTTTCAGATTTACTGAGACTCGGTGTCAAATTTTTTAAGTGGAAATCTCTTCTATTAAACATCTTGAAAGCAGAAAAATTGGATCTATGACCGCTCCGCAGCAGCCACTCAAACAGAGCAAATGTTTTTTGGCACACCCTGTATAGCTGAAAATGACCAAAAATAAGATTTGAATAGATGTAATGTATACTTTTGGAAAGTACAATGTTTCTTCTTTCAAATGATACGCAGCTTGGATACATTCATGGATTACACGTATTTCTTTTGTAAGAAACTAAGAAGTTACAACTATGCGAAGGCCTGACAGTTACAGTAAAACCCCGCAAACAAGAACATTCTTTTCTAAAAGACAGACTGGCTAGGTTCTTACAAATGAGGTACTTATGACATTTACAGGGTTTGGTTCTTATTACATGGACAGTTATGACCATGATGAATATATAGCTACAATATACAGTATGTGTTAAATATACTTAAGGGTAGAATGACTCCATTTCAATATCAGAAGGTATGGTATTTTTGTTATTGACAAAGGAATTTAAATGATACAGCTAGATCAAAGAATTTGCATATTTATGAAACTGTTGGAGGTGTTCAGTTGTCAATGAATTGTTTACTGATTTGATGACTGACTGGAATTGATGATCTCCCCCCAGGTCTCATCAAAGATGCTGCTGACGTGCTTTCAGTACCACTTTCTTATGTAATAAATTTGTCCCTTGACACTGGCCAATTCCCACAGGAATGGAAAGCGGCTAAAATCATTCCCTTACACAAGTCAGGATCGACAAAAAGCTTTGATAACTATAGACCAATTTCCGTACTACCTATAGTGTCAAAGGTAATAGAGAAGATTGTACACAAACAGTTGATGAACTTTTTAGACAAAAACAAACTACTTTCTACAAGGCAGTTTGGCTTCAGAGCAAAAATGTCAACAGAACTAGCAGCAACACTGCTGCTAGATGATATCAGAAGAAACGTGGACAAAGGGCAACTAGTCGGCGCTGTGTTTGTTGATCTTAGTAAAGCCTTTGACACCATCAGCCATTCCAAATTGTTGACCAAGCTTCCATCATATGGCATTGATGGCAAAGAACTTGCATGGTTTGAAGACTACTTGTTTAATCGGTCAGCACGAGTGAGCTACAACGATGTCCTATCGGAAGCTCAGCAGTTAAAATCTGGAGTTCCACAGGGGTCAATCCTTGGACCTCTACTCTTTGTTTTATTCTTTAACGACATAACCGATGTAATTGAGACAAACATTGTCAAATATGCTGATGATACGGTTATTTATTGGGCGGATAAGGATGTTACAAATTTGAGCAAAATCCTCACCAATGAAATGAGAAAGCTTGAAAAATGGATGGATGAGAATGAACTCATTCTAAATGCGAAAAAAGGAAAAACAGAGGTGTTGGTTTTTGGGACTGCCCAGCGTCTAAAGCGACAGAGTGAAGAAATATGTATTCAATACAAAGGGACCAAAATCAATGCTACAACTTCGTATAGATATTTGGGAGTGGAAATCGATTCAACTTTAAATCTAAACACCAACTTTGAACTGTGTTATAAACGAGCTTCTGGCAGACTACGCCTACTATCGAAGCTAAGATGTTTCTTGGATAGCACAACGGCTTGTAAACTTTATCGCTCTATGATTGTACCTGTTGTTACATATTGTGGAATTTTAAACCTGAAACTAACAACTGGTCAGTCGCGAAAGTTAGCTGCTCTTCATGAACGTGCAATACGAATAATTGTCACGAACTCAAAGGAATGCAGTGTTCTGTCACCTGAAAAATCGAATATAAAACGAGCATGTGTCCTGGTGCATAACATTTTGAATAATGATATATGTGATGCCTTGCAAAGTCATATCACAACACATGAACACATCAAGACGACAAGAAACAACAAATGTTTAGCCACTTTGCCACGCATCAAAACTGAATATGGGCGAAAGGGATTTTATTACATGGGGGCAAAGTTATACAACGATTTGCCTATAAACGTAAGAACTGCTGAAAACAAAAAGGATTTTAATGAAAAACTAGAGCTATTTTTAAAAATGAAGTAGTTTTAATATACTAGGATTTTAAGAAAAGAAATCATCATGGACTGTTTTGCTGTCAATAGACTCTAAATGCGATATTTATTCAGAATTGTAAATTAGGTTTTAACATTTTCTTTTCTTTTAAGCAGGACAGGCATTGAAACCAGCAATACTTTTGTTGAAGCTTTTATCCTGTTGAAATATTCGTATTATTATTATATTATTATTATTATTATTATTATATGAAATTTCTTAATGAAGTGTACCATCTCATAACAACATTGAAGAAATCAGTCTGTATTTGGTTCTTATATTTAGGTGTCTTTTCCCACAAAATCAGTCTGCAGGTTCTTATTTTGCTATGTTCTTGTTTGCGGGGTTTTACTGTAATTAAAGTTATCTAGTAGAAGGCTCTACGAAGTAAACGAAAAACCGTAAACCATTCGTTGAAATTCCAATTTTCCGCAACCGCGTAGCAATGCAAAAACTGTATACATCACTGATTTTCTTGCAGCGACCGTATTCCGCATCCAAAATAAGGCCGAATCCACCTAACCGCCACATTATAATAGACCCCCTTTTAACCGCGTTGATTCACTTTAAGTATGGCTGATTTAAAATGCAGCATGCTCTTATATTTACGACGTATTAGAACATGCGCACGGATCTTTGGGGATTACGCAAGGGCATTTTGATTGTTTGTTTCCTTTTGTCAAATTTCGAACAGTGGAGTTTGAATGCAGCAGCGTCTTCGTGTGGACGGGGATATTTTCGAAAACGCTCCTCGTGTGGACGCAGATATTTTTTTACACGGATAGAAAAAGATGCGTTTTCAAAAATATCCGGATACGTGTGGACGAGGCCTAAAAGAGTAAATCATCAATAAACATACGTACATACAAATACCGTTACAATGAAAGAGGCAGGATAGTTATTTATTATTTTCATCCCCCGTCAAGATATTTTCATCGTATAAAGTCACGAAGAGATTTTTTTGGGAAACATTTCAGGCCTAGAAGCACTGGAGGTGAAGTCTTTTGGTAGCAAACACACAAATGTACTCCTGCAACACCAATTCTGTGATCTTGGAGGCGATTTCCCGTGCTCGTCCTGGTGGAACGTACGGTTACCTGAAATTTTTCAGTAAATCGCACCATCCACCCACTCTTGTCCGTTCTTCGTAATGTAGTGGTTTTTATGGTAACGTTTTGTTGATAAACTATTCTAGTTATTGAGTATCTATATTAAAGGGAATAGACATAGCTTTATCTTGTAGCCTCTATAAATAAACCAAAGAAACGCCCACAAACCCATTGTTTCTTTAGCCACATAATGAAGCCGGATGCGTCAAAATTGTCGAGTAGCTTTAATGTATACTTCATTGGACATGATAAAATAAGTTCTCTTGAGGTAACTCTGCTTTCCGCTTCAGTGGGAAGCGACTTACCGTTTTGCAAAATCAATCTACTAAGAAAACAATTAATTTCTCCAACACTATTCGGTCAATCGAAAAGCGGTAAAAAGACGTTAATCGATTGATGTATGAATCGCAATGTTTCCGATAGGACTGGCCCCGTAAATTATTCTTCAAACTTTTTGTTGATTTCAGAAAAGTAGATTTATTTTGAAAACTGCTCGAAAAATGTTTGGTTTTTGTTCACTATATCTTTAGCTAGCTAGCTTAACAGTGATCTAAATTAACGAAATAAGGGAATAAATCGTTAAAAATGAAACTTGTAAGGTATAAAGTTTTTCTATCTGATATCGACAAGCATACTTTGACATACATGATAAAACAAATTTCAGCAAAATCGGATGTCTAGATGCAGAGATATGACATTTTGAAGTTGGAAGAAATTGATTAGGTCAAAGGTCAGTACAATTTCCGGTCGAAATTCACATTGTTGGCAGAATTTTGATCACTTTGAGGCAGAATTTTATCCACTTTCCGAACTCCGATTGCGGCGATTTTTGTCTTGTTTTGTACGTTGTTGTCTTTATTTAACAACTAGCTATTCAATTATACAATTTCATCAAGGATATTTCGTGTTTTGCATGTTTATTAAACTATACTTTTTTCGCCACTAAATCTCCAAAAAACTGAAGAATCCTGACTTTGAGGCTAAGAACAAAAAAAGGGCGGAAAAGGGCGGAAATGGCACCTATCCCTTGTGGAAGTGTTATTTCAAATGGACATTTGTGCAAAAGGATTCGTACAAATTCGTACAGATAAGAGAGCAATGCTATTTTGAAAGATATCACTCTGGCTACATGGTTTCAGTGAAAAATCGGTCATTTCTCATAATTTTGCATTTCTCTTGTAATAATTCCATCCTAAATGTTTTTAAACCATCCTTGCTACTTCGAACTAATCTAATTCATTTTCTCCGTTATTCTTATGAGCTTTAATCTACAACAAAACTATTTTTTAATTCCAACTTCCTCGCTAAATCGTTAAGCATGATCGTACATAGATTGTACACCTGCCGTTTTCAATGGACGCTCCTCAATTCTCTTTTGATGATTTTGCCTCACAAGGATGCTTCTGACTTTAGAGATTACTGGTGAAGATGTTACAAGCATGGTCGCAAAAATGTCACAGATGTTGTTTTAGATAGAATTTTGCCTTACCCAACACCCTGCAACACTTCAGAAACTTTGGGCATGTGTATTCCATGCCTAAAGTCCACTCTTGGACCAAACGGCTATTGGCTTTCCCTCTAGAATATAAAAAAGCTCCCAACCACGTGCAAGTATTTGATGTACCAAGTAACTCATCTGTACCCTAGGGAATTTCAAAGCTAATGTAACACTGGAATTTGATAAGAACTTCTTGATTTACACAAAACATATCTAAACATGCAAATTTGCACACAGTTGTCAAATCCAAAGAACTGTTCTCATTGTTAAAAGTTTTGTTTAAATTTACATGTTTTTCTACATTCAACTCAAATATGTGTCAGTGGTTATTCCTACAAGTGGTAACTTGCTGTCTCTTACAACAAAAGGGACTTATATTATAGCATTTTTTTAGAATTGAAATCACTTTCTTCTCTGTAAAAAAGCTGTCACATAGTTCATTGATTCTTTCTTGCATGAGCCAAATGTCTTTCGGCAAAACAACATCCACGACATTTTTGTGCGCATGCTCGTAACATCCTCATCAGTCATCTCCAAAGCCAGAAGCATCCTTGTAAAGCGAAAATGCCAAAAGAGAATTGAGGAGCGTCCGTTGACAGAGGAAAAAGCAATCATACAATCTATGTACGATAATGCTTGACAATTTAGCAAGGAAATTGGACTCAAAAACTGGTTTTGTTGTAAATAAAGCTCATAAGAATAACGGAGGAAGATGAATTAGATTAGTTCGAAGTAGCAAAGATGGTTTAAAAACATTTAGGACGGAATTATTACAAAAGAAATGCAAAATTATGAGAAATGACCGATTTTTCACTGAAACCATGTAGTCAGAGTGATATCTTTCAAAATAGCATTGCTCTCTTATCTGTACGAATTTGTACGAATCCTTTTGCACAAATGCCCATTTGAAATAACACTTCCACAAGGGATAGGTGCCATTTCCGCCCTTTTCCGCCCTTTTTTTTTGTTTTTAGCCTCAAAGTCAGAATTCTTCAGTTTTTTGGAGATTTAGTGGCGAAAACAGCATAGTTTAATAAACATGCAAAACACGAAATATCCTTGATTAAATTGTATAATTGAATAGCTAGTTGTTAAATAAAGACAACAACGTACAAAACAAGACAAAAATCGCCGCAATCGGAGTTCGGAAAGTGGATAAAATTCTGCCTCAAAGTTATCAAAATTCTGCCAACAATGTGAATTTCGACCGGAAATTGTACTGATCTTTGACCTAATCAATTTCTTCCAACTTCAAAATGTCATATCTCTGCATCTAGACGTCTGATTTTGCTGAAATTTGTTTTATCATGTATGTCAAAGTATGCTTGTCGATATCCGATAGAAAAACTTTATATTTTACAAGTTTCATTTTTTTCTATTTATTCCCTTTCCTGGATCACCGTGGCTAGGTTCTTGACCTACAACTTTACTAAGTCTGATTGAAAAACTAGGCTAGACTTCTCAGAGTCGAATTTTATATTTCTATTAAATTTTCAAGAGCGAAGGGTAGAAACCTTGGTCACTTAATTAGCACATAAGAAAGAGCTGAACCCTTTTGTAAAAGAGTTTAGTTTCAGATCTCTGTTCATTGTGGACTCTTAGGGAATTTGATATTTTGTGAATGCTGATGAAAGTCTCAAAGTACAAGGAATCATGTTTGCTCTAAAAAAAACCATTTTTAGAATGCACAACAAGCGAGATGGTTACCTGGGTCTCAGAGAAACTTTGCGGCTTTGTTTGTTATGAATTACTGGTTGAGAAAATTTCCCTTGTCTGCAATCAGAAATCGCTTTGAATCTAGGTGTCGATAAAAGCAACTGATGAATATATTGTCTTATAAAAATCTGTCCTTATTAGTGGTAACCCTTTTCTGGCTCACCCTGTGTAGTGCGATACAGTGCACGGAAGAGCACCAGAGAACCCCGTCTTTAGTAGAGAAGTTGAACGACGGCTTGAAATACATCGAGCGCTAGCCTGCGTGAAGTCTTTTTCAGTTTACACAACAGAGAGACTGCACGCATGATAATCGAGAGAATAGCTTTTTCAAACTACTTGTGTCAGGTGAAGGTCAACTGTGGATCAACTGTGTAAGTTATTCATGCAGAAAATTTGACATTTCGAAACTTCTAACACGACTTATTAGAAAACTATGTTTTCACTGCCAATGCGTAAAAAAGACCGAAATCATTTTCGAAACTGTTAACACCATCCGTAGATACATAATACATCTGAATTTCTATGTTCAACACAGTCTAAATTATGACAAATAAGGACATCTGACTATAGATTGAAAACAAGGGACGAATTTAGATGATACGCAGTAAAACAATGCAAATTTTATCAGTTTAAACCCTGATTGTCTATTTCATTTGGCAACTTTGTTTAATTTAGATCTTTGTTCAGAATCTGCTGAGATAAATGACCCAACGGCTGGGCGTATACTAGTTCCGATGGGTGCAATGCAAAAGTAAATGGTAGAACACGCTCGCCCAGGGGGGTAATCCATAACTTTCAATACCAATATCAATGTCAATGTCTATGCCAATATTTGGGGTCCAAAATTTTACGTTAAATCAACATTTGGGGTCTGTGAATTACAAGATGGACGAAAATTCAAAATTTTGGGTCCACAAATCTGAAAATAGGAAGAATCGTGGAATTTGGTGCGGGTCTTCAAGATATTTGACTCAATATTTGGGGTCCCCAAAACATTAGGCTTAACATTCAGGGGTCAGCAAATAAATAGTGGCATGGACTAATGTATTGAAAGTTAGGGAGTACCCCCCTGGGCACGCTCGTCTATACCATTTCATAGGATACCCTTTCTTCTGACTTTTCAGTTGGCGAAAAGACCACTAATCGTGGGAAAATTTGGAAGGTAAGCCCCCCCTTTAAAGGAATGCTACTGAATCTTAAAGTGATTGTTACTGTACAAATACTAGCCTGCGTGCAGCCTCTACTGTCTCTGCAGAGAAAGACGGAGAGGAGGAGGAAAGAACGAAAATCTCCCCCAGTAGGGTAGTGCATCTACTGAGACAGAGACAGTAGGGGCTGCACGCAGGCTAACAAATACCAGCTCTGAGAGAAAGTTTTGGGATTGTTGTACTTTAAGATCATTCACTTCACTGATATCTCTTTACTGGAAGGCAGTAGAATCCCATAATACTAAGGATATCAAACTTGGGCCAGGTGACATTGACTATGAACTAGGGTCTCGAGTCCAGTAGCATTTAACTATTATTGGACATTTTCTAGAAAAAATCCACCCCCCCCCCGTCTAGATTCTAGGTCCTAGAATTGTGCTTAAAACATACTCTTTGCTCAGCGAGATCAGGGATGAGCGTGGTGTCATAAGAAACCTTCTTGCAACATTAGATAAGTCATCAAAAATTAGTATATTGTCAATTATAAACATTTGCTTTTTCGCAGCTGTAAAATAAACTTACGAAATACTGCGAAGTCTTGAAACGGCGTTCACTCTGCGCCTTTGGCAGACTGGGCACATTTTGGATACAGTATTGCGATTTTGGAAATCACTTATTTAGTAAGCCAGTTATCAGCAAGAAAGGTCCAATTTTGTTGTTATCTAATGAAAAATTCAGGACTCCACATATTTGGCAGAAAGTTAGCAAGACGTGCCTGCCCGGCCGGGTATGTGCGTGCGTGCAGAACAGAAATAAGTCTGAGTAATGCCACAATTCCCTATTTTGAAAAATCTGCAGAACCACGTGTGTCTCTGTGTCCGTGGGTAAAGGAATAATGCTTTTGAGGATGCAAAACAACCTATTGTACAGAGGCACCACTGGGGAAAATGCTTTCTGCTAAACAATGCTTTTGAGCAATGAAAACATATTTTCGTTGGCTGTGGGACAAGACGAGTCAGAGGCACGCAAGCAAAGCATTTCAAAGAAAAAAACAACAAATCAGGCATCATTAGGCAGACTTCATTTAGAAGTTAGGTCTGCACGCAAGCTAGTTTGGACTAAACCTAAGTCTTCATGGAATTCAAAAGTCAAAAGTTGATAAATCTTGGCTCTCAGCATTCACAGCACTTTCATCTTTCAAAATATCATCATATCTCTGTTGAGCTTTTTGCCATTTTGAATTTTTAGGTTTCCCAGAGGCATCATCAATAGATTTGGTGACACCAGTACCAAGACCCTTGTTCTTTTCTCTTATCAGTACATTGATAGGCTCTGTAATACCACTACTTTGTTTTCCTAGTCCTTCACCAAGTTTCCACCCCATTTTCTGCATCATTTTATGTCCCTTATTTTCTTCAGGAATCATCTTTGTGACAGACGCCTTTGATTCTGGTCTCATTTTTTCATTCATAATGGGAACACTTCCAATCTTCTTCCTCCTGGTATTAGCTCTATCCTTATATTTCCCAGATTCCATTTGTTGCATTGCTTCTCTCAGCCCATCTCCACTTATGGAATATTTCTGCTTCAAACCTTTGAGCATTTTCTTTCGTAATTGCTCTTTCCCCAAACCTGCCATATTTTCTTCCTCTGCTTTTGTGGCAGCAGCTGATAACATAGCTTGGACCTGTCCAGGCTCACAATGATCACAAGTCTCCTGTGCTCTATGCAGATGTATCAGAAAAACTGTGTTTCCAATTCTTAGATAATCTTTATGGTTTATCTGTGACCATTCACTTGCCCTCTTTGATTCACTTATTCTTTTGTCATTGATGTAAGTTCCATTATTACTTCCCATGTCTCTTATAAAATATCTATTCCCTTTGTCATCATACATTATCTCTGCATGATTCTTGCTCGCATCTTTGTCTGGGATATGGAAAGCATGCTTTCCATCTCTGCCTAAAACAGCACCATTACATGTCACTAAATACAAAGAGCCAGGTTTCAAAACATCTGAAGAAGTCACAATGGCCCTTATGCATGGCACTTTTTCTGGTTCAGCTTCATCTTCAGTGCTACTCAGTTCTCCCTCACTTTTATCTTGGTTGGCTTGTGGACTGGCATTACCTGCTTCATTTGGTGAGCCTACATCAATTTGTGAATAAAACACATAATTTCCTTTGCTACTGTCATAATAATAATAAATCCCATTGTCATTATCATAATAGAGATGTGTTGCAGGGTCATAATACATGTGTGCATTCCAGTCATAATATAAGCCAGTGTTGGCATCATATGACATGCCAGTGCTTGCAAATGCATGTTCTGCTGTTGCTTTCAACATGTCCGCCACAGAATCACCACCCTCGGTTTTGCCTGTCTCTTTGCTACTAATATCTTTATGGCTTGCAACTTCATCTACCTGTTCCTCTTCATTTTTGTGAACTTCAGTTTCTATCATAATTTCACTCCTATCATTAACAACCTTGTCTCCACTTGTCTCTTTCTGTGTTTCCTCACTGACGTCTGATACAACTTTACTGCAATTTGGTTGCAATGGGTCTGCCACTTCATCTCGTTTCCCACTCATATGTGTTGACAATTTTCCAAGCCATGAATTCCAATACTGAATTTGAACATACATATTGCTGACAGTGCTCATAATTTCCTGCCTTTCTTTCTTCGCAATGTCCAAATCTTCTTTCAATTTCTTTACCTCTGCTTTTGATTCAAAAAGTTCTTGTTCAATTGATTCTAGCTTTCGTTTGAGATCTGGACTTTCTTCAAGCAGCTCATCAGCGTTATCCCTGTGCTCGGCATCATTCATTTTGTCTGGAGTTTCACTGGCTTTGCCATCATCGTCCTCTTGGCTTAACGTTGCCTCAACATTCTCAACTTTTTGGCACTCACTGTTAGGCTTAATTACACCATTTGCATTTCGATATGGGTCGACGAATTTCGCACTTTCAACAATACCTTTACTGTTTACTTCGATATTGCAGGCTTTTTCGTCACTTTCATCCATTTTGGGTTGTCTGTAACAGCAAAGGCAGAATGGGCCTAAAAATATATATTCTTGCCCTCAGTTTGAAACTGAGGCAAGAAGTTCTTATCATTTTAAAATTCCCCATACAATAAATTCAAAGATAAGATTAACTTCAAATATACACCATTCGATTTGTCTCGTTGAGTACTCTCATTTGATATATAATTTGTCTATATTTGAGGACATCAGCAGTTTATAAGTTCTATGATTTCGTAAATCTTTATGACGTCATACTTCTAATAAATTAGTAGTTTTTGTATAAAAGATCATGTCATGATTTGAAATATTGATGAAAGTATTTGATCTTACCCAATGCATGCGAAATTGATGATGTTTAGTCATTATCAGTGAGCAAACAAATCTTTCCATGGAATCGAATTGCCCTTATTTCACTAGCTAATTAATTACAAACCATAGATTTTCATATTAAACTATATGAAATCTCAAACTACGGCTATCAAGTAAGTATTTCAGCCAGTTATTTAACAGAAATCTACCTTTTCGGCTAATAGCTCAATTTGGTCAAAATCTGCACTTTTCTTGGTTGCCTAGCAATCAAATCACATGATTAGAAATTTAGATACAATTTTTCGATTCTCCTTCGTTTGATTGACACAGTGCAAGTTTCATTGTCATAGCTATTATAGTTACTAAGGTAATTAGGGGGCGAAGAGCGCACCCAGTAGAAAATTACTTTTTTCACCTCGTCAAAATTGGCTTAAAGAATGAGGAGCTCTCTCAATAGTTAAACTAATCGAAGAGAAAACACCCCTTTTCCTAAAAGCCCTCTGTTTCATCTTACTTTTATTGGAAAATATTGAGTTTGAATGGTGCGAAACAGATACTTCAATCTACTTGGTATTTTGTAGAGAACAGAAGTGATTTGAGTCTGAGGTTAAAAGTGATAATCGAGGGAGATTGCTTGATTATACATAGACGTAAACATAAAGCATATTTATGATAAGAATTAATGGTACATTTGGTTTTCAAGGGGAGCAAGAATTACGGGGACGTAGGGGGCAACTAACATATACTAGGCACTTGGCCCAAATCACTTGGAAAACATCAAGTGAGCCTTCAGAAACTTTGGACAGTTAGGCCAGTCAACAATGATGGTTTCTCTGTGGCTTTCGACAAGATTAAAATTTTGCCTAGAAAGCCATGTTCATTCTCGTTTAACGTGTTGGTGATACTTTTGGAAAAGTGCCATACCAAAGCATACTCTTTCTTAGGTGCATATGAAAAATATCAAAACTTGACACATTGACATCTAGGGTCTGCGCACTGGCTTATAATTAGGCATTATTCATCTAAAAGTTAATAATTTAAAAATATTCTACAGATTCAGTTAACTCCCATCCTTATAATCATTAAATAGGCATAAAATACTGGATTCAAAGTCATCTTTACGAGAAGCAAGACTGTCTTCGCTTATTTCTACCTGCTCATATCTACTATGACTCTTACTTGGCTCAGAAACTTCATTACCACAGAACGTTTCAATGCATCCTAATTCAGAATCATTTGTCCTTTCCTTCGAAATGCCTATTAAATACATGTCCAACCTGTTCAGTGTTTCATTTGAGGCCTTCAACGAGTTCAAGAAACTTTTCTTCTTTGCGTTCAACTCCAAAGCTTCCTTATGCAGTATCACCTTGGATTGACAAAGTCCTGTAATAAAATAAATCAAGTTTTGTACGAAGAGACCTGCCGTATCTCAGGAAGTATTGGGTGAGCGTCTTGAGGTGGTGGTGACCTAGTTATTAGCGTTCCCACCTTCAGAACATAAGCTATGGGTTCACTTCCTGTGGTGAGTAGCTTTGAAGCAAAAAACAATTCCCAAGGGACAAAACCCCTTTTCTTACCTCAAGACTCATGTTTCTGTCGATTTTCAAACTCAGCTCTTGGAGACCTCTCGATTGATGTCGGTTTGACATTGGTTAGGTGAAATACAAACTGTTAAAGGCAGTCTGTCACGTCTCTGATTGGCCGCTACAATCAGAGATCAACACAACGGATTTCTTTGTGAATCTGTGTATTTGAAACAAAAGAGGGCTAATCTTCTTGACTTTTTATGGTCGTAGAAAGTCAGAGGATCATCAGCCATTCAAATTTCCTATTCTTCGTGTTGTCATTATCACCCAATCAAATGCGTGACAGACTGCCTTTAAGGTAAAAGCACTTTTGTCCTCCAATTTTTTGTGGGTGCTTTAAAATTCAAAAGTCTATCCGCAAAATTATGAGCACCTGAAAGCCAATGTTTGGCACAGAGACGATATCATAAAATCAATAGGCTTGCCAAAGAAAGGGCCTAAGTTACAGCATAAAGGCCGATCTCCACTAGATGATTTTCTGGACTATCTTCATAAAAATTCGCGACGACACATGCGCAATGGAAAATCTCTGATTATCGCATCGAAAAACTTCGTTGGACGGCTGAATTCTTTGACCAATCAAATTGCAGGATTTCTCCAGTCTCGCTCAGATTCTATTCTTGAAAGCAGGAATTCCTGGTTGCTTAACGTCCCCATTCAAAACACCTTCAAAACAGGCCAAAAATTACGCTCAAATTTTCCTAATATTTCTGGCGTACAGCAATGACTTAACGTGCATTAGCACGAGCTTTTTATAATCAGTTGTAAGCATAAAACTCAAAAAATGCAACTACTGTGCCGATCATGGCGGGAATAGACACAAGGGCATCGGATTTCCCACCACGAAGGGCACTTACAACTCAATAATTACAAAACATTAGGAAAAGAACTACAAAGAAAAACTTATGTTTGACTCATACCTGATGTCAGGCAATAATATCAACCCGAGGGGGGGGGTACTTGACTATTTTATACGGGGGTGTGCCCACCACAAAAAAAATTAACTTGCTCCAGAATTTTCCCCTGAAAATGATACCCTGTCCTAGGAGAAATCTGCAAAGTATATCCGGTTCCAGCGCAGCAATACATAGCAGAGTCGAATGAGTTCGAACTGTTTCTAATTGGTCTTAGAAAATTGCTGCAAAGTCCACGAGAAAGTTGAATAAATTCGGACAAATTGACAAAACCGTAAAAATTAAACCGAGCATTGCTGAAATAATAACCTGCTCTAGAGAAAATGTGCCTTTTTTGACAACCTGCTCTAGAAAAACGTCCTTACTTTGATAACCTGTTCCAGGAAAAAGTGGTGAAAACGATACCCTGAAAACCGGCATATTCCCGTCTACCAAATATACTAAGTACCCCCCCCCCTCCCCGGGAATATCAAGGAGTATTGAAAAATCTGGAAGAACACAGGTGCAAGGTAATAATGAAGAGAGGGCTCCCACGCGCTGACGGATGGTCACCGCCTAGTGACACATGCGCCATCCCAATCGGGACAACACCGAAACCGAAGGGCAGCAGCCACCCATCCCCCATCCGCACAGCAGGAATCCCATCCACCCACTATCCCGCACCCAAAAGATAAATTTTCAAAATTCTAGAACTATCACCTAACACCAAATGCGAAACAGAAATGATCTACGAAAAATTACTACGGTAAACAAAAGAATGTTGAGAGAGGAT
This sequence comes from Aurelia sp. 4 Dawson et al 2005, assembly GCA_964019985.1. NCBI lineage: Eukaryota > Metazoa > Cnidaria > Scyphozoa > Semaeostomeae > Ulmaridae > Aurelia > Aurelia sp. 4 Dawson et al 2005. The sequence continues at coordinate 5,092,914 of OZ026503.1, read as the reverse complement.
GCTGTTTTATTTACTTTAGAAGTGCGCCAAGTTTCAGTCGAGTCTCTACGTTGCCTTGATCTAATTAAGCATTGCTTCCATTATATTTGCAATGAGGGTCAGATCCAGTTCCAAAAAGAGTTAAACAGCGTAAGGATTGAGTGTCCAGTCCTGCTTTATCGAACCCGGGAATATCCGATAAGTTGAAAAGGAGATCTCTTCGTGCTTCTTGAAAGATAGGGCAGCACAGGAGGAAATGTTCACTATCTTTATCAGCAATACCACACAAGTAGACAGGATCTAGACAGTCGAAGTTATGTCTGAATCTGTGCTCATTTCTAGTCATTTTTAGTCATAATTTTGTCAAGTGTCTACACCGACGATATCATCTATGCCGTAAAACTGACTTCTTATTGGGTCTTATCAAAGCAAGCAATACACCACTTTAATGAACAGCCTCGTTTTGGAGATTGTTCAAAATTCTTTCATATGAAATTTTAGACGCCAAATTCGGATTTAGCACCCAAACTTTAGTCTAACTACAAGTTTTCATGTTGCTAGCGGTTGTAGAGTTGATTTTATGGCGATGTAAAGTTTGAAAATCTATAAGGGATTTGACCGTGAAAATGACTCGGAGTGTAAAGTTTCACCTCGAACGATTTTTCACGGTCAAATCCCTTATAAATCTCTGAACTTTACATCGTCATAAAATCAACATCACAATTTTCAGCAGTTTAAAAACACGTAACTGGACTAACGTTTGGGTGCTAAATCCGAATCTGGGCTCGAAATTTTCATATCAACAATAGGAAGAGATTTTGACAAATTTCCAAAACGAGGCTGCTTAATTAAAGTGGTGTATTACGTGTGAACTCAGAAAAAGGAATCGAGTTTTTGTGTCATCATCTAGAAAATTCCACTCAAAAGCCCGGGGGTGCACTATATACATTTTGGGTGATGGGACTTGCCATCGGGAAGAGTATCGATTTTCCATATATTGGTATAACAAACGGTATCGATTTTCACAATTTTGGTGTTACGGTCCCAATTTCGAGATTTTGGTATAACATATAAGGTCGGGTATATTTTTTCGAAAAATTGATATAAGGTCAGTCACATACACATTTTCGGAAAATTGGTATAAAGTCGTGTATACTTTCTCAAAAAATTGTTTTAAGGAACAGATATTTTTTTGAAGCCACGATGGCTCTAAAACTTGATCAAGTGTACCCCCGGGCTCAAAAGGTGTGATTTGAAAGTAAGTGTTCGAGTATCGTGCAGTTCATCCAACATTTTGGTCACAACTTCTCATGTTTCAAAAATTGTAGCTTACGTTGCGCTCAGGAGGAATTTTAGCAAACTTAGGGAACGGGATTTTATCAAATTATTAAAATGGCAAAGTCGTCTATACCATCTTCTATGATTCAAGTCTTCCCAGCTAAGTTCATTGTACAGACGTTCCTTGCTTGTTCCTCACCATAACGGCAGCACTACTGCTGTAAGGAGAGAAATTCGATCTGATTTTTGGCCTGCTTTGAGGGCGTCTTGAAGAGGCTTTCTCGAGAAAATCCCTCGTATTTTCAGGACAAAGTAGACAATTTCAGTCATGCAAATTCCATGACTGATTTGAACATATCCAAAATCAAACTTAAATGATATATTTACCAATACTGTTGCATTAATATCCTCTTAGCACGCGTTATCCTCTCGAGACGATGCGATCACCTGGCATAATTTTGTTATGTTTCTAGAGATGACTATCTATTCAATCCTCCCAAAGAGATAAAAAATGCCAATGCATGCAAAAGCTATTGCTGTAAGGATGGAAATTTGGTCTGATTTCAGGCCTGTTTTGAGGGCGTGTTGAAGAGGCATTCTAGATAACATCCCTCAAAATTTCAGAACTAAGTGGTTGATTTCAGTCAGGTAAATCGTAAAACCGGAGTTTTTAATAAACATATTTGAACATGTTCACTATTGAATGATACACTGGGCAATCATTGTAATCACCTTGATCTCCGAGGGCCAGTGACCTTTCTTTCAAACGGGGATGGGTTTTTTTCTACTCACCCAGTCCAAGGGAAGAAGATAAATCAAGGATTTTACAACGGATTGCAGAAGAAAACGAACAAGATTCACCTCGTAAATGTTGCATGCGTAGAGAAATTTCCTTTCTGATGACTTGATCAGCTTGATGTAAGATATTTTGCAGATTTATTTGGCGAGCTGTTTCCTGTTGACGGAAGAAATTGCAGATGTATCTATAATTAGATGCCATTCACGGATTACACTGGAAAAGCAACTTGAGATGCATTCAAGGTTAAAAATAGAATAAGTTGGATCACTGAATGATTGAGTCCTCATCGAAGATTTCCATTTTTTTCAGACATGTGCTACACATGTGCTAACTGCTAGAAACAAGCGTTAATCTACAATTCAATAGCAGCATAAAGCCCGGAAAATGAAACAAGGACATATCAAACGTCTGAGACTTTTAATGTCCGAAATGTTTTGTTCACTGTCCGAAATTTTATGCAGCACGGTAATATTACAGAAATGCATTTTTAAGCTGCAAAAATGCTCACGAAACCCAGTTCACAACTGGCAAGGCATGTGTTATTATGAACTTTAAAGACATGAGTAACTGCTCTATTAGTAAAACTAAAAATGATTTAGCTAGAGGTGTCAAGCAGTAATCACTCTGACCTAATAAAGATGCGCATGGACTGGAATCTGTATCCCACGAGAAGAGAGAAGTAGCAATTCTACCCAAAACCGGGGATGGATAGAAATTTCCTGAAAGATGGGAGTTGATTTGAATTTATGATGCAAAACTGGGGACTGATGGGAATTCATGACCCAAAACTGGGTATTGATGGGAACTTATGACCCAAAACTGGTCTCCGCAAGTACCTGTACCCCGGTTTTGGGTAGCTTCACCCCCGGGCACGAAAAAGTAAGAATGCATTGTGCACAAAACTTTTTTAACAGGAAAGGAATGTCGTACCCACTATCAAGGGCTCGTAAAAAAGATAAGATAAATAATGTGCAGTTGCAGGCACCTTCTTTGCAAAATCTTCTTCAATGATAGGTTCTACAGGATTTTCAAAGCAATTTTGTATCATAGCGAAGACTTCTACCCTGAAAAGAAAAGGAAAGAGGTTATCTCCAATGATCATCTACAGTCGGTTGCCATTATTTTCTACGGTTCTATGGACCAACCCAATACCGGGGGGGGGGAAGGGAGGGAGAAAAATCCTATGGAGGTCTGGTAATATGTGTCTCTAATTCACAAATCATGACCCATAACCGTGACATAATATCACAAACTACGCTAGAACCTTGGCAGGTACAGTACTTGTATACCAAATCCCTCATATGAATTACCAACGACTCCCTGATACATCCATGAAAATGAAAGCTTACACACTTTTGCAAAAGTGGTAATAACTGGTCTGGAGGAAAGCTAAATGCTTTGAAAACATTAAGACAACGTTAACCAGCGTATTTTGAAAACGGTGAAAAATGTGACGGATAGGCCTCCCATTCACACAAAACGACACATTTTTGCCGCTTGATTTTGAAATGGTAGATTTTGATAGCATAGGTTCCAAATCTTTAAATCTACGAAAAAAGCCGGATGTAAAATCTAATGACCTATTTCTTTAAACTGAATAACCTGAAAGAGACTTTAGCCACTTTTCTATGATTCTACCGTTGGACTTTTCAGAAATCTTCATTATTTGTCGAAATTACAGCCTTTCTTATATTTCGGCTCATTTTATGATGTGACGCCATCAAATTTCTAAATCAAAAACGAGAAGAGTGAAAGAGGTTTGCTTGAACTCTATTGTAGGCATTCATAAACTATTGTTTTCTTGCAAATCATTTGATCTTTCGTCAACTGGTTTAGAAGTTACGATAGTTTTAGGTTTATGTCGAAAATTTTCTTGAATTCTTGAAAAAGAAGAAAAACGCTGTAATTCTGAAAACATTGAAGATTTTAGAAAAGTCCAACGGCAGATTTACTGTAAAATAGTTCAAGTTTCTTTAAAGCCGTTCAGTTCAAAGAAATAGGTCAATGAATTTGGAATAACTGTGATTGTATGTCGGTTTAATGGAAAGATGCCTCAGTCTTCCAACAATCCTAAACTTAATAAATCAATCCCTTTCTGTGACGCCGATATGGTGCAGTGCTACACTTGGTAGAAACAAATACTGTAAACACATGAAATATCAGTGCCAACTTGAAAGATAAGGGAAAAGGTTGCTTTCCTAGCCAAACTCACATTTTTTCACATGAATCATCATCTTTTGAATTGAATTCAATGTTGTTTGATTCCCAGTCAAATTTGTCTGAATTTGGTTTCTCGAATATTGAGGCCATACGATGTATTGTATCTGCTGGTATTGGTTGCCTCCTTCTTGAGTTTCGCTCCTGAAGACTTTCCATATCACATGTGACATAAACTTCAAGAAACCCAATAGAATCTGTCAAGACATAACATATGCTAAACAGTATCAAACATGAAAAAAGTAACAGCAGAAACAGTCTTTCTGGACTTCTACAGTACAGAATTGCACACATTAGCTTTCCGGGATGCCTGTTTAGAAAAACTGACATCTTTCATATTGCTCATGAATTCTAGCCACCAAGTGAAACATTCATGCTATGTTAATATGTGCAAGACCCGTACCGTAAGTCACTTTGAGATGTCAACTTACTTCAATTCCTTCATCAGTGATTTGAGTCTTCTCAGACTTCATATCATCTGGTTAAAAATTGACCAAGAGAATTGCTTTTGTGGTCTCACTGTCTTCAACCCTATCAAGCTCTGTATTGTTATGTAGATGTTATAACAAAAACCTCTCAATGAAGAGGATTCTATTAAGGCCGCAGGGTTGTCATAGATTTTTTTTCTCCATGGTATTTGTCTTTGCAGTGGTGTAACGGAGGCAGTTGGGGTCCTTAGGGATTTTTCAGCTCGGGGCCCCCCAGCTAAAAACATATGTAAAATGTATGACAGACATCAAATACTATGTCCAGTTAAAAATTTGACGCTAATGCTTCGCAAGCAATTGAGTTGTCTAAGCCAGTAGCATAGCAAGGACTAATCAATGTGGGCACTTGAGTGGGGGTCTGGGGGCGAAGTCCCAAGGAAAATTTTGACAGCAAGTCTGCTACTTTGGCTTAAAAACATCTCCCGACTGCATCTAAACTTTTTGAGACAATATAACTTACATTTGATCAGAAGGCCTATCTGGCTCCAACGCTGACCGTGTCTAACTGGACTATTTGACTAGCTTGTTGAATCATGCACTTCAGAAATTTTTACCTAAGCACCCTTTACTTACGGCTAAAGATGCTTATCCACAATCCAGTGTTAGCATGCTCCAATTTGAAAGTCTTGAAAATTCTCTGGTAGTTCGTCTGGGAACATTCTAAAAACGCCAACCTTAACTTTGGCGTAGAGACCCTTTGTTTTGAAAGAACCCTGAGGAATATATTTGATAAGAGAGAGAAATGTCCCATCCCCTCACTTGGCAACTCCCCTGGTCAATGCTTTTGTTGACGGAAAAGTGCATAAATCTGCAATAAACAACACGCTTTCCATTCATTAAGAGTTAGAAATCATGCAGGCATGGGGCTCTTGGTCATTTTATCATAGCTATTAGTATCAGCTTTACAGCAAAATAACAAAGGAATTTATGTTGCTGGGGGCCCCTTCAGGGCCCTTAGAGGTTGGGGGCCCTTAGTTTTTGAACTTAAAGGAAACTTTAGTCTACTACGCCACTGTGTCTTTGTAGTAAAGTAAAGTAGCTTGTAAGTAGCATTTTAGATATTTGTATTCAAAATTTGTTTGAATAAAGAAAACAGATCAATGTACTCACTCACATTTTCTGGCTATTTGGTAATATTCATATCTCATGCTTGAATAAAACATATTGTCATCAATTATGATGATGTGCTTCTTCCTACAACACCTGAAATTCAAAGCAATATATCAGCAAGCCTTTAATGGCTTTGACTATCAAAATGTTATCTCCAAGAAAATGCTAAAGTTTATCTAAGAAGAGCTTCATTCTGCTGACTGTACCAGGTGTCCCACAAAAAGCCTCCCTGTTTGAACACTTAAAAAAACCAGTGTCTTGTTTCGAGTGATTTGAATGGCAACCTCTTGCTCAAGGGCTAACTTGAATCCATAAACTTTCTCTAACTTTTTTTGATGAAAAGACCACCATAATATGGATTTCCTCAAATTTTCAGCTTAAAAAAGACCCTGAAAAGAAGGAAAATGTTGTGATGAAGATATGTAGGGTAGGTAGGTAATCATATTTTATGTGGCTAGCCTGCGAAAGTCTGAGAGACTTATTCCCAGCAGGGGCCACAGATGTTTCACCATTAACCCGCCACAGCCAATGGCCGTAGCTACCAGATTTCCCTCACATGGCTCTGGTCAACCCCAGGCTAAAGTTACGGACAACTACCAAACTGTCCAGCGCGTGATTCGAACCTTGGCCGTTCTGACCTTTGGTTTGCGAGTTGGTTGCCTTAACCACTCAGCCACCCGCTCTCCATATTCCATATTCCTTCCATATTTCACACCCTAGATGTGAAGATTGTATATACACTTTTCAGTTTCATAGATTTTTATTCAAACTTGGCAACGTGCAAACAGCAGACCAAAGGACCTTCTCTTTCCAAGTATCCTTTTTCTTCGATCAAAATTAACCAAAATTGTGCTTTTGGAGCTCCCCATCTCCCTGAAACAGATCAAGAAATACGCAAAAACGTGATATCTTCTTCTTTTTACAAAACTTGATTTACCAAATTCTCAAATGTTACATTATGTTGCCAAAACTTTCCAGAGTGATGTGGACCGTGATTTCCACTGAGATTCAGGACAAGGCTGCTAAGAGGTAGGGGTGGGAGGAGCATAAATGCATCTCAAGTTAGTGACCAAAAATGTCATTACAACTATGAAAATTTGGAAGTTGATGGCTCCTTTTAGTAAAAAAATGAACATGCAAATGGAAGGGCTTTGAATATTTAAAGTTGCTAACCTCCTACTTTGAATCATTTTGTTCCAGCAATTGCAAACATGTTTTCTATTCAATCTTCTGTATACACAATCCAGTTGCTCATTTAACTTTAAGCCTTCACCTCCTATCACTGTATCTCTGCATTCACTATGGCTGCTTATAAAATATTCAACAAACAGGCTAACAAATTTTCTCTGCTTCTTCCATTCTTTAGTATCATCCATTTGATAAGAGTCTGTTTCTTGAGAGCTGTTATTGGTATGGGTATCTAGCTTTATGTCTTTGATGATGTCTTTACTATAAAGACCCTCAGGAATTATCTCATCATAGCATACATGAATGGCATGAATATCTGATCTCCACTCATCAAGTTGTACACCTTGTTGCCAGAATTTGGAAGATCTTCTAAGCAAAGATCCAAGTCGTGCTTCTGCTATGTTTGATGCAAATGTAGATTTTCCAACAGCTGGCAGGCCACAAAGAATGACCAAGCATGAATCGGTCATTTTGCTAACCTGTGTAATGAAAAAACCTGTTAATGATAATACAAATTCAAGATAAAAATAGTTTGACTTGCCAAAGTTGTCTTGTAAGACAAATTCGGTAAGTCCACATAAGGCAGGTTGAAAGTACATGAATGTGCCACCCTCAAGGGTATCCTTTTGGAGCTTTTGGCCAAGAGCTCATTGTGCAAGTCTAATCTAGCAAAATGTATTTCAGTATTTTGGCATCTTAGTTATGGCAATGAAACAATCTCTTTTTAATTAAAAATTTAATTAAAATCTTATAAGATTTGTCCATAGCATACAACAAGCACATCTTTCTTTGTGAAAAATTTGGTTTAGCCTATGCCAGGAGTATGCCTGGTTGGTAAACATGCGTGATTTGGCCTACGCGTAGTAGTAAGCATAAAAAATTGGAAGGTGCGAGCAGCAAGTACACTTAGAGAAGATTTCCAAAAGCTGCAAGAGATACAAAATTAACAACAGGTCTTTTGTTCTCACATGCGAGAACCCTCTATTTTAGTTGGAAGTAGCAAGTTTCACACAATATCATAGTTGCGAGTGAATGCAAGTTTTCCAACCTGGAGCTTACCTATGATGCGCTTTAAAGAGTGACCAAAATGCCCAAAATGCAGTGCACCTCTCTGCCAACATTGGACTTACACTTGTTTGTGTTTTCATCTGTTCGTTTTGACTGCTTCAATCAAATATCTCAAGGCACAATGAATTCTCTTGTTTTTGCTTTGTTTCCTGGAAATTTTGGCGGTTGAAATTTTCCCCCAGACCCAACCAAAACACAGTAGGTATTAAATAGTAGTACCACTCGCCACGACGACCACGTATGCTAATATAATATTATCATCATCATACTGTATGATTTCATAAAATAGAATCTGTCTAAAGCCTCAGCCATTCAGCTAATTTAAACCAAAAAATCTGACGTCCCTTACCCATTGATCAGATACTCTGCCTGTCGCAATGAGGAGTTGCCTGAAGCTGCCTGAAACCACTGATCAGTGCCTGCACGAAAACAACTTTTCACATCTGCAGCCATTTCTATTTTCCTCTCATACTGCTGTTGCTGTTGTTGTTGTTAGTCACTTGGTCACTTCAATTGCTGTTGTTGTTGCTGGATTCTTTCATTCCCAGTCTCCCATCTTCGAAATCCTGTGACCTTCTGCAAGACGGGAGAGAAAAGTGGATGGAAATATCTTAGTTTATTTGTGAGGAAACTATGGCTGGAGGCGCAGTTATTCCTGTTGTCGTTATGACTCTGTTATGGCTTGCTGTTGGGGCAGTTGCTCCCTGCTTCATAAGAGGCCCAAATAAAAGGTGGGTATGCGAAAAAGGAGCGAGAGTCTCTCATCAGGCCGGCCTAAGCTTAGAATGTTGTGCAGCGGATTGTCGACTTAAAGAGTGCAGATCTTGTAAAAAGGTTTGGGTCTCTGCAGTATTGTCCAGTAAGATGGGAAATACAGACTTAATATTTATTGAAGAAATTCATTTGAAGTGCCAGCCAGGCAGGAATATTTTTGGCTACAACACATTTTTTATGAAACTAAGAATTTACCAGGGTGGTGCATTTCATGCACTTAGGCCCGAAGATCTTCGGCGTAGACCTGACTTGTTGGCGTAGCGGCGTCATTTTCTCAGCAAAATCGGTTTTTGGCGTGATGGCATTTCAAAATCTGCTTACCTTGACATGATTGTGAAGTTGTCCTCGACATTTTAGCAGTTTCTGATAATACATGCATTTCTTTTATGAGAAAGTAAGAGTTTGGGCCAGAACTCGAAGTTTCTTAAAATCATCAGTACTCAGATTCTTAACAGCTCTCTTCCCCTGAAAGTACCTGGCGTACGAAAGCTTAGGGATCGGCGTACCTTCGGCATATGTCTTACGTGGAATGCACCCTGGAGAAGTTAGGCCAGTAGCACTGAAAGTCTCCTAAAATTATCAAATTTTGAGTACTCAGAGTTTCTTACAAGTTTCTTAAGGTTCTTAAGGTCACAGGCAAAGAATTTCATAAAGAAAGCATCAGCAAAACTTGTTCATTGGGTTTTTCAAAAATATCAAGTCTGCTTATTCTGGAAACCTTGTATTTCACATCAAAAGAGGAGCATACAGAATTAGACTGATTCATGGTGAAAATACTCTACTGCATGCCCAAGTCTGTTTGTATCTTTAACGATGTCCCATCCCTTTTGTTTTTGTGATCCCGGAAATCATGTGCTAGTTTCTAGCCTGGAAAGTTTATTGTTTGTCCACCAATGTTTGAAAAAGTAAATTTTCACAAATATCTTCATGTTTCAGTGTTCTTTTGTGCTTCTGAGAGTTTCAGGGGACATTAAAAGATATAACAGATATCTACCTATGTTGCAACAAGAGGCCATCCAAAATCTACTTCAACAAGGGTAGTGGAATATGGTTGTTAACTTCTGATATCCCCTCTCCTTTTTAACAGACATGCAAAATGTTATGTTTACATTTCTCACTAACAGTTTTATCAAGTTAGGGGGTGCTCTCTCCTCGATTAGCTTAGCTACTGAGAGAGCTCTTCCTTAAGAAAGTCCCCTTCATACAATTCCTGTAATTTGCTTTCTTTTTTAGTTAATTATTATTGTATATATTTGGTTAATTATTTTTGTTTTTTCTAATGTTGTTATATTTAGTGTAATTGTTTAGTTAAAAATGTTATTGCATGTACTGGAATTTTAAAATTATATATGAACTGATTGATATTAACCTTTTACCTGTGAACATGGAGTACTTGTTCTTAGTATATACCTTTATCTCACTACTTATCTTGTGTTGAAATTTTGTGAAATGTGATTGAAAGAATTCTTAAGTTCTATACCATCACGCTTAGCATATTGTTGATAAATCTCCCCATGTAACGGCGAATTCCGCTATGTCATAAAATGGATTTTCGGATGGCTCCCAACCTTTCATTTTAACCTCTCCTTGTTACCCATTGCCTTCAGTTGACATTTATTTATTCTCTCTTTTCTTGGTAGTGTTATTCAAACAATGCTGATAACCACTGCAATTTGCTGCTGGCTTTTGTATCCTTTCTTGAACAAACATTTTTTACACAGAACATTTTGTAAAGATATCTCATTATACAGTTTCCTTAAAATCTTCTGGATTCTGTCTCTTAGATTTCCAAGACAAGCACCAATACCCCTCCAAATTTCAATAGATCGTTTTACTGTACTTCTTGAATAAGAGGTTAGGATTGAATCCCATTATCTGGTAAATTGATGAAGGAAAACAAAAGCATAATCCCTGTTCTTGGCATGAACATTGCTACCTATGGCTAGAAGTTGCTTCAGATTTTGGAAGACTTCTCACAGAGTTTATTATTGACAAATTTGCACAAAGTGAGTTAGCAGTGGCTCAGTTTACACAGAGGCAAGTGTTATTGGTCTATTTGCTTTTTTCTCATTATTTTCATCCATTTTTAGCTTTTCCTTTGACTGAATTTCAATGGTTGAAGACAGTAAATCTTGATTTGCAGACTTGCTAAATTTAACCTTTGCATGCTCATGCTTTTGGTTTGCAACAATTACAGAACAAGTAAGTTGAATGAGTGGAAACAATGAGAAACAAGGGTAGAGGGCAGATAAAATCTCCCTTGTATGAACTAAATAATTCCTAACTTGCTTGGAGTAAAGTTATCATTGAGTAATGTTATCAAATGTGTTCTGAAGTCCAAAGTAACTTCTTGCCACAGCTACTAGCAGTGTCTGTAGAGACAAAGGGTTGTGCTTTTGTTTTCCTTGCTTTTGCTTCTGTTTGCTTTTGTTTGTCACCAGACTTCAGCACTGGATGCAAGTCTTTTTTAAGCAGTAAACAGGTCTGTATCAGGAGTAATATAATTGACTAGCAGTCGTTTTGACTAGAGGATAAAAATAATAAGAAATGATTAATTTTGGAGTGGTAGCAATCTTTTGCTCTTTGTTTTCTAGATTCCTCCTCCATATGAATAATGGGTTTATGCATAGGCTAAGAAAGCTCTACGTTACAAAAATATGCCTGGCTAATAAAATCCAACTAAGGTGAAGAATGTTTACAGAATAATGCAAGTGGGCTTGAGACTGGATTATTTTTGTTCTACTGGGCCACCAAAAAAGTGAGCAAAGAACATCTACTCTTGGGTGCCTAATACAAGGGGAGGTCTTAATAAACGGGGGGTGGGGTGGGGAACCGCTCAAAGAAATTAGTAAACATTATTAATAAATGGGGGAGTCAGAAATTTGCAAAAAAAGGGTTTTTACGTTATCTACTGGAGACAAGTGTATTTTGTATGCTTAGAACTCTTCAAGTCTTCAAGAAACAAATGTAAATAAACAGAATAAGAACATAAAAAGAACAAAGTCTCTAATCAAACAAATTTATGAGTACACTGCAATGACTTCTTTTTCTAAACGAAGACATTCGAATTAGCTTACGAAGTGCACTGCAATGACTTCTTTTCTAAAAGAAAACATTTGAATTAGTTTATGAGTACACTGCAATGGTTTATCTTTTGAACAAAATTTCGTATAAAAATCATATTGAGCTTTGGACATTGTTTTGCCAGAATTAATAAATTGGGGGGTCTTAATAAGGGCTGAGGGGATGGATAAAATTTTTGAAAATTAATAAGCATCCCCCCTTGTATTAGGCACCCAAGAGTATATATTACGCAAAATAGAGTACAGTAACCAATAGACCATTTAGCTATTCTGGGAAAAAATCTGAATCGACCGACGTTATAATGCAATTTGCAGAATTTTCAAATGTGCATAATAGTGGTAGAACCTCTAATGCCACTCGAACGAACCTCGTAGATAAAATTGTATGGGGGTGACGCTTGATCCAGGCTCTTTTGTAGAATAGCTAAAAGGTCTTATTGAAATGAGTGTTGTGTGATCCTCAATTTAATTTAGAGGTGTTGTGGCACAGTGGTGTGATCCTCAGGCTTTGCAGCCAGAACAGTCATGTTGATAGGGTTTGAAACCCAAGAGGGCCCCACCATTCTGTGTTTGTTAGGTCTTCTCTATTTCTCTGATCCTAACCCTTGTTGCTAAAAACTGCAACTTCACCTTCAGATGACTGATTTCTGTGAATTATATAAATGATTTTTGTTGATTATTCACCGAAACTTCTTTGTTGTTTCTTAACTGTTGTTTAGTTGGTTATGCACATATTTATGTCAATTAAATCCATTGATTGGACCTGAGATTTCCCCAGAGATTGCAATCAATATTGTAAAGCAATGGGGGAAGAAATGGTAAGTCATTCATTTTTCACCATACATTCAGCCTTCTTTATAGTGCATTGACAGAGTGGAAATTGCATTGTTGAAATAAGATTTTGTCAAGAAAATGGTGACAGACAATGTACTGTAAGGTTGATAATTTGTATCATGTGCAAGGCTAGCCTACACGCAGCCCCGATTCCTCCTCCGACAACTCCTCTTTTTCCCATAAGAAGGGAGGCTTTGGAGGGTACCTGAATCCACAAACCTGGACCATAATTTGGAAAAATTCGAAAAGCTGGAAGTAAAATAAGCCAAAACCCCAAACTACAAAACTGAACAAAAATTTTCAGTTTTCATCAGTAATCTTTGAGTATTTTCAGCATTTTCCTTTACACTGGAGCTCTGTGCATCGTTTTAAGCATTGGAAAGCTGGTTTTTTATCTACGTAAACCAAAGGAATATATGACTTGGAAAACCCGAAAAATAGGCTATTTTGAATGAAATACCCAAAACCCAAGCACGAAATTGGCCAAACGCTCAACCCATGACACATCTCAAAACCCAAAAACCCGCAAGACTTGAACTTAAACGTAAAAGCCAAAACCAGAGGGCTAAAGTTAACCAAACCCGCAAACCATGAAACCCCAAATCCCCCCTCCCTAGAGGTTGAGTTGAGGCCATGTGTAGGCTAGCATAAGACCTGGTGTGGAGGTTTCTTCCAGCAGTATCCCGGGTGAGTGAAAGACGTTATACAACATGTTTGGTGGGCTCTGGAATAACAAGTATGCAATTCATATTCAAAACTAAACTGTTAATCTCTCTCACTCAAAGGCTAACTGAGGCCCCGTCCATGGGTGAAAATGGAGCTTTTCGAAAATGCTGATGTCACAGCATCGATTTACGACGCATCAGAGCATGCACACGGATCTTTGGGATCACGCACGCAAAGGCAGTTTGATCACCTGATTTCTTTAATCGAAGTTCGAAGAACGAAGTTGAATGTAGCAGCATCTTCGTGTAGACGGGGATTTTTCGAAAAAGTTCCTCCTGTGGACGCGGATATTTTTTATACGAATAAAAAAGATTTATTTTCAAAAATATCCGGATACGTGTGGACGAGGCCTTAGATGCGAACTTTATTGCAAGTGTCACGACGAACAGTTTCATGGTTTCATTCAATTAATTCTCAGGATACTCAGGATGACATGACGGAAAAGACGACAAATCCAGTAGAAAACAAAATCGACAATCCAGTAATTATGACATATCCAGTAATTATGACATATCCAGTAGACAATCCAGTAGTTAAGAAATATTAAATGAATTAAATTAAGACATGATCAAGTTAGTACGTATCGGCACTCAAACTCGTGCCATCCTCAGCTAATAAATCGAAATACACGTGCTGTCTATATAGCACAGACTATAAAACCGGTTTAACTGGTCAGTCCAGACAACTTGGAAAAAAAAACAACTAAGTAGTAAGCAAGCCAAATACCCCAGGGATCAGAACAGAACGAGGGGTATTGACGAGTTTTGAGCGTTAAGGGACGGTCTATCACGCAAAATTAATAAACTCAAAAATCAGAAGATCATATTCATTATTGGCCTTCTCCAGAATAGTAAAATTTTCTAAATTCGCACAATGGCCCGTTTGTTTAATGTGTTCACTAATGGCCGAAGGTGATGTCTTGATAGGCTGGCCTTTTTTACCTATTCCCAAATGTTCCCTACTTCTAATCAACAAGTGGCGAGATGTTTTACCTATGTAGCAGGCCTGGCAACCTGAGCACGAATACTTATAAACCACATGGGAGCAAACATTCTTAGGAATACGATCCTTAAATGGGAAAAAGTGTTCAATACGTTTTCCTGATCGAAAAACAACACGAACTTATTCTCAGTAAAATCACTCATCATTTAGCCCCAGAAATTAGGAAATTGCTCATGAAGAAGAACTCCAGGTCCAGTTCTTGACCATTATTTATTTGCCATCCAACTTCAATACGACTGTCAATTTCAAAAATCTATTCGATGTACAGTGGCAAGTAGAATCGTGGACCAGAACTAGGCTTATGACGATGAGTCTCTTGTTTCCCGGTGCTCTTTGACTTGATGATGGCGCGTCAGTCAACAGAGACTCATAATATTACTATGAAAACCTGGTCCTATTTAGGCCCAAACTTCGCGATTTCTACAGTACCAATCAGATTACGAGATATGTGAATTGCAATTGTTATGATGTAAATGTGGTAGAATTTTCGATTCGATTGAAGAATTGAAAACACTCCCTCGGGATTTAGATTCAAAGCCGTGATTCCATCACAATTCCATTGATGATTGAAGAAAATATGGTCAAGTTTTTCACTGTTTCATTATGAGTCCCTCTTGAGCAAGGTTTGCCACAGGGATACAAGGGACTCATCCCCATCGTGATAAGTCTAGACCAGAACCAAAGGTGGAATCTTTGTTCCCGTACAAACTCCTTACCAGTTTTTTGCTCATTTCTGGATCTAAAACCATGGGAAATGTGGACACAATTTGGGTGTTGATCGTGTCCACAATACCGGGCCTAAATTATCTTTAATGGTTAAATGTATTTCGTTACCTTGCTTGTCTTCAATTCACTGTTTATCTTCTCGTTCTTGTCTGGGAGCACATCAGCCTGCTATCAATGGTTCTCAGGTCACGGCTTTCGAATCGCAGTGGAGTTCAAAACACTTAGGCCATGCAGAACCGTGATAGCAGGCTGATGTGCTCCCAGACAAGAACGAGAAGATAAACAGTGAATTGAAGATAAGCAAGGTAACGAAATACATTTAATCATTAAAGATAATTTAGGCCCGGTATTGTGGACACTATCAGCACCCAAATTCTGTCCACATTTCCCATGCTAAAAGATGAGTGATCCTACCAAGCAAAACTTTCACCTCTAAGTTAGCCTTTGAACGACAGATAAACATGTTAGTTTTAAATATTGGCTGCATACTTTTCACTCCACAGCCCAGCAAACCTGTTAACTCTTTTTGACGTACCTGGAAAAACTTTAACTGGAAATATTTTAGGAGGTGTGTAAATGTAGAGCTGAAAAATTATTTTGTTTTATTGCAGATCTACTATAACGATTGTACAAAGAGAAAGAAATGAGAAATTCCAAAGTGGCACAGCTTAAAATCAAAGAGAGGAAAGAACTCATAGATAGGCAACTGATTACTGAAATTTTTTTTTGTAAATACAGTTTAAAAAAATTGCAATAATTTTTGAACAAAAATTCTAAAAATATCTGTTTTCTTCGCTTGCTTTCTTCATCAAGCTAAAGGGACTGGCTTACATAAACAAACTTCTTTCAAAACGACGATTTTGCAGTATTTTTGATAGGCCAGATCACAGAGATTTTCCACTTCTTTTCTCTAAATGAAGGTGTTGTTTTTGAAGTTGGAATCTTGAATTTCGTAGAGAAACAAACTTATTTGGTGTAAGATTGCAGAGATATTTGTGGACTTTTAGAAGTAACTTTATTGTGGATTCACCCTGTCCACCAAAATCTGTGCACGTCTGGCCAACAATAAAGATTATATAGATGATAGATTTTCTTACGATTCGGTGACCCAACCCCTTTGAATCTCGGGGGGTACCTTAGTACTTTTCGTGGTACGGGGACGTGCCATTTTTTAGGGATACTTTTTTCAAACCGTTACGGAACTATGGATATCGTTTTCACAATTTTAGTCATTCCACGGAACTATGGATGTCGTTTTCAGGGTATTTTTTATAATTTCCGGAATTATAGCCCAGATGGCCCAGATATTTATTCGATTTTGCGGACTTATGGGCTTCAAATCTACCAGAATTTACGGAATTATGGGTACCAATTTTTCGGTCAAAGTGGCACGTCCCCGTCACATGATAGGTTGAGATACCCCCCCGAGCTTTGAATTTATCTGTCTGTAGAATTACTATTGCTAACCAAAGTGTTTTTGATATCTTGTGCTGCTGTGGTGAACTAAGTTGACTCTGTACCTGTACAGTTTCGATCCGCTAGTAAGTTGTTAATGTTCAGGAGCGTTGCTCCAGAACGAAATTTCCTGCGGATGATGAACAAGAGTGTTACGAATTAGCAGCAACAGCGCAAAAAGGAGGCTGATCGCCCGCTAAACTGCACTCGTCCCTCCATTACCCTTTTACCACGGATCCAGAGTACCACGCGTGGAAATTGAAATGGCGCCTTCGCAGGAAAAGTACAAACAGAACGACTTTTTGGTAGAAAAATAAACATCCCGACAGAAAAAAACTGGACATCAGAAGAGATGAAATCAAGACTAAACAGCAACTTCAGTCACGTATCTAGGTTCTATTCTTGATGAAGATCTGTCTGGCGAATCAATGGCTTCCAGTATCCTCGATAAAATCAACGACAGGATCAGATTTCTTCACGGAAAGCAACAGTTTCTTGACTTCTCCTTTCGCAGATTGCTAGCAAACCCTCTAATTCGGCCCCATTTTGACTATGCAAGCAGTGCTTGGTTTCCATTATTAAATAAAAGATTAACCAAAAGAATTCAGACTGCTCAAAATAAATGTATTAGGTTTTTTAATCTGAATAAAAGAGCTCATATAGGAATCAAAGAATTCAAAAACATAAATTGGCTCCCCACCAAAGAGATTTGAACAATGTACAACTGCAAAGGTTTTCAAATTTTTTATAATTCAGCCCCATCCTACATGTCTGAGATGTTCTTAGCAGTTGGCCAGAGTCAAATAACTCGTAGATCTAAAACAAATTGAATCAACCTTTCCGAAAGAGTGACAGAGGGCAAAATTGTCTTTCGTATCTTGGACTAGCATGTGGAACAATCTACCATCAGAACTAAAATCTGGACAGAACATCGACAGTTTCAAACATAAGATCAAAGAGAAATCATTCAATGATCTCCAAAGTCAAGATGATAACCCCTACATACATTATTGAAAACACAAAATCAGCCTACGAAACTGTTTTAGTTTACTTTTTTCGGAATAATAATTATTTCTTTTAAGAGATCCTTTTTTCTGAAACAAATATC
The DNA here is from genome assembly GCA_964019985.1 of Aurelia sp. 4 Dawson et al 2005. NCBI lineage: Eukaryota > Metazoa > Cnidaria > Scyphozoa > Semaeostomeae > Ulmaridae > Aurelia > Aurelia sp. 4 Dawson et al 2005. The sequence continues at coordinate 5,075,079 of OZ026503.1, read as the reverse complement.
TTTTTTTATAACACCTCCGGAGGGACCATTATGGAAACAAGGTCATATCGAACTTTTTAATGCTATCCCTGCCATTTTAACCTGGGGTGTTTTTAAACTTCATTTTTAACTTTTTGCCTGTAAATATCATATTCATGTAATTAGATCACTTTCCTTTTATTAATTTATATTATAATCTAATTTTATGGCAAAAATGTACATACATACATACGAAAAAAAATCGATGTATCACCAATGACGTGGTTAATTCAAGGACTGCGGAGCGATCCAAAAAGTGGATGGGCTAGGAAGCGAGTGTAACTTGGGGGTACGGGGGCCCAGCCCCAGGAAAAATTTTTTGGGATTACGCTCACTGGATTGCTGTAAAACGCCCTTTTCACGATAACACGAAGAAACTATCATAATCATAGTGAACAGTTTCAAGTATTCAATTTCATCCGCAAAATCATAGGATGCCAATGCCTCGAGGAGTAGCAATTCGAGCTGTTCGTATGCTTTGAAATTTGGCAGATTATTTTCAAAATTTTGCAAACAAATATAAAGCCATTTGTTGCCAAAAAGTGGGTGGGCTATAGCCCATCCAGCCTACCCCGCTCCGCGGTCCCTGTCATTAGGCTAGGAATAACTCGATGTATCATAAATAATTTTTTTTCCAGATTCAGCATTTCCTACAGGCTGTGGGTAAAGTATAATCCCTTGACACTCCCCACATAAGGCCAAAAAGCCATGATATCGTGATCCATTGACTTCTAGGAAAAAATTACCTACTAAATTAATTGAAAATTAAGTTGGTATTTGAAACAAATGTGAAAAAGGAATTTAAGATCAACTGCATGGTCAATTTGATGGCAAAAGACAGATTTCAGCAAATCTAGAATTTTGAAATCCCAGTCTTTGAGAAATTGAAGTGCACTTGTGCAAAGGCAGCTTCTTAAATAACAACTTCAGTGCGTGTCTTGAAATGTCAATAAATGTGAAGGGTTTATCACAACCTTTGATTTGTTAGCAAATTGAACTGTATGTCGGGATCCTTGCTTTGATGATTGTAAGGCTTTCCTATGACAAATCAAAGCCAAAGTAAGTCAAATGAATTAAACGGTCAAAGGAAAATTGTCAGAAGAAACGAGATGAAGCTGATTGCAAATTTTCAGCGGGGGTTATCCCGGGGGGGTAACTTAACTTGTCTATGGTACGGGGTTGTGCCATTTTTTAGGGTACCTTTTGTCATGATAGTTCCGGATTTATGGGTATGGTTTTTAACAATTTTTTGCATCTTCCGGATTTATGGGTATAGTTTTCTGTCAGAATTCATTTATTGGTGAGCTGTTTTGGCATTTTTTCCCGGATTTATGGGTATGATTTTCAGAAATTCTCCAGATTTATGGGTATACTTGTGAAAGATTTCTGCGGATTTATGGGTGGTACTTTAACAACTTGAATGGCACAACCCCGTATCTTGGAAACGCAAGTTACCCCCCGGGGGATTATACTAATGAAGGAGCCAGCAGTGGCGTGACGCGTCTTGGGGCACCTTAGTTCACAAATCAAGGGCCCCCGACTAAAAGGGGCCCTAGCAAGAGATCTCCTTTGTTATCTATATTCAAGTAAGTTTCCTAGATGTGGTGATCTATAGAAAACATTTACAAAACGATCAAAGTGGCACGGTAAACAAGGGATCGAGATTGATTTTTTGAGCAGCAGTAAGTGATGTTTTCTCACAAAGTTAGAATTGATTCGAGAGATGCATTTTGAGCCAAAGTACAGGGTGTGTCCTCAAAATTTTCCTTGTGGCTTTGCCTCCAGACTCCGTCATTTTTCTGTCTCTCTTACTGATTTGCTCCTGCTACGCCGCTGGCTTCCACAACACATATGTTGAAAGTAGATCATTGCAATTGTTTTCTCTTGGCCTGCGGAACTTATGGACTTCAAGTTTACACTGCACATGGTATTTGACGTTTCTATCATATCATTTACAAATGCTTTAGCTTGGGGGGGGGCTCAAGTGGCAAAATCCCTAAGGGCCCCGACTGTCTTCGTTACGCCACTGGGAGACAGTAACTTAAGACGACTTCGCAACGAAGGCATTTATTGGTGTATAGCCGAGTCTTCAACTTTACAATTCGTACCAAGTTTGAGTAGACAGACACGTAGTGGCTGCGTTCTGGAGCAAGGAAGTCAAAAATACCGGTTGCCTGAAAACCAGAGGATTTTATCTCCGAATTCAACCTTATATAACTATAGTATTATCCTGTAATTAGTAGCCATCGCGTATATGGCTTTGGTTTTCTTGTTGATATTTTTTTCTTAATGATAGTTCTTGTTACATTTGTTGGGGTATTTTTTCTATATTCATGTTTCTTAGTAATTAGTTCAGATTTTTTAGTTTTGTAGACGACGCTCCTTGGGAATGTAGCATGTCTAAATTGATTGAAACTGAAATTGAAATTCAAAGAAATATTGTTGGTTCAATCAGATTTTACGACCTTAGAGAAGCAAATGACTGATGGACGCATACCATGGCTTGATGCGCAGCTGCGCTCGTGCTGCGAGAAAAACTTTCTAGCAACCTTAGACCCCGTCCACACGTATCCGGATATTTTTGAAAACGCATTTTTTTATACGTTTTGGGTTTGCGTCCACATGGAGACGGCGTTTTCGGTCACCAAAAACGAAGCTTTTCGAAAACGCTCTCGAGAGTGGATCTTTTTGAAAACGCCGTTTTCATGTTGTCGTGTGGACGGGTGAAAACAGAGCTTTTCGAAAACGCTGACGTCACAGCATCGATTTACGACGTATCAGAGCATGCGCATGGATCTTTGGGGATCACGCAAGGACATTTTGATTGTTTGTTTTCTTTTGTCAGAGTTCGAACAGCGGAGTTTGAATGCAGTAGCGTCTTTGTGTGGACGGGGATATTTTCGAAAACGCTCCTCGTGTGGACGCTGATATTTATTTATACGGATAAAAAAAGGTGCGTTTTCAAAAATATCCGGATACGTGTGGACGAGGTCTTAGATATGTTTTCCTCTCGGTCATCACAAAATCTGATCTATGACTACCTATGCTATCCATCGAAATTAGAAAAACAAGCAGCGCACTTCTTCCCTCAAACTTCAATTGAAAAATTTTAAGAGCGGGAGGATCGGGAGCAACCAATCAAACGGCATAACGGCGCACGTGTTTTTGGGACAACCTCCCTGTACAGCTAACGAGGAGACTCTAACGTAAAGTTTCTCACTTATTATTATTATTATTATTATTATTATTATTATTATTATTATTATTATTATTATTAACTCTTTCATTTAAAGTTGGCTAAATGCTATAGCTAAATTGCTAATTAAGGCCAACTATTTAAAAGAAAATACATATAAGATTGAAGTGAAGACGTAATTTACAATAAAAAGCCTAAATTGGGATAAAATACTTTACATAATCTGCAGTTGCAGGCATGGCATTTATGGGCTTTGATAACCCTTTTGAAAACTTGAAGGGAATCCGAGTTTTTCAGCTCTGCTGGTAGTGTCTCCCATACCTTTCTCCCCATAAATCTGACTGTATCGATTCCAAGGCAGGTTGTTTTCGCCTTAGGTTGTTTTCGCCTTTGGTAGTCGCAGTCTATCAGAACACCTTAGGTTGTAAGGAATTTCTCTTTCCTCTTCTTAAGGCCAATTAACTATTAATTATTAAGTGACTTACCCTTCCACCATTATACTCCAGGCGTTGTAATGCAGATATAACTTTATCTTTGTGATTTCTATCGAGTATCCTTTTTGAGACCTGCGTAGAAAGAATAATCAGTGGGTTTATTCTCAGAAGGACGAGGACTTGGCTTCCCTTCAGGTCTGAAACACACGTAAAAACGGACAATAGCCCTTTACGAAGCGATAAATTATAAATGAAGGGTATGAACGAAATGTTGAACTACGAAGCACGCCCCTACCTATCCTAAAGCTATAACAATGGCTTCAAAATTAGCATAGCTCTTCCTCAAGGCCCCGTTTACTTAATACCGTTTTGATTTGATATCGGATTGGGGTTTCATCAGGGGCGTCGCGGGTACCAATTGACAGGGAGGGCAGAACTGGCTAATTTTCCGACGAACAATGACGTCAAAATTAATGACGTCATCAAGCGCATGCGCAGTTTTTTTGGAAGAAATGTTCCGTTTGACGTCATCTGTTGTGCAATCATATCATAAATTTAAAACATACAATACAAACCAAAAGTTTTAGCTGAGTTTCAACAAATAATTTGCTGACCGAGAAAGCAATACTATAATTTACAGATTATTTGGTCATAACTGCAAGAGCGGCGTGGCGTCCTGGCCAGGGTAAATTAAGTGGCGACAGGAAACTGTGGGGGTTTTGGGGCGAAGCCCCCAGAAAAACCTTAGGGACCACGCTCTTTACTTTGGCTTAAAATGCATCTCCCAACATAATACTTGCCAATGGGGATGAGGAAATTTGGATAATTTTGTGACAGTTATTTAGTTATTCGGTAAGTGAGAGTGCGAGGAAAATTATGAAGAAACGTCATTTACTTTGCCTTAGAATGCATCTCCCAACATCATGCTTGCAACTGGCGACAATGATAATTTGATGGTTTTGTGATACTTACTCAATGAACAAGAGTGCGAGGAAAATTTTTGAAGAAACGTCTTTTACGTTGGCGTAGAAGGCATCCCCTGATTCCATATTTAGATCACATTACAATTATTCGAATCAAATGAGCGGTACAAAATGTCATCACGAAATTATACAACAGTACGCAATCTCCTCCTTGCCTGGACAAAACCATACACCACCATTACGTACAAAACTTCCGCAGACGACTTGAAACAAACCACAGCCGTTCATTTCAAAATATCAACGATTCGTTCAAATAAGTAACACCGTCCAGTCACTATCCAAAGTATCCCAGATGGAATGATTCGTTTTCTACGATGTATGAATGAAGTTTGAACGAGTGGAAAGACAAACACGTGGTTTGTGCCAAAAGCCAAAAATTTCCGAGAAGTTTCTGAATTTCCGAAAATTTCCGAATTTCCGACGCTAGGGGGGCAACTGCCCCCTGCCCCCCCCCCGGCCACGACGCTTCTGGGTTTCATCTTGAGTGCGCAGTCTGTATAAAATTCGATTGCGACAAATCTAGCCTGCTTTTTCAATCAGACTTGGTAAAGTTATGTATCAACAATCTAGCTAAAGATATAGCGACAGAACCAAAAATTTTTCGAGTAGTTGTGGAGATAAATCCACTTTTCTGAAATCAACAAAAAGTTTTGAAAAGTAATTTGCAAAGCCAGCCTTTACAGAATAATTGCAATTTGCATATCTTTCGATTGTTAAGACTATGCAGAACAACGTCCTTTTTACCGATTTTCGATTGACCAGATAGTATTGGAGAAATTAACTGTTTTCTGAGGAGAGTGGTTTTGTAAAACGGCAACTCGCTGCTCACTGGAGCGGAAAGTAGAGCTACCTTAATGATGATAAAGTTGATTCTGGCAGCAGATACCAACCTGAGGTAGTACAAACTTGAGATGTGGATTAAGTGCTGGTCCAGTAACATCGCTCAGCTGTATCAAGGCTTGTAAGGCTTTGTAAAAGACCTCTATATTCGTTGACGCCTGTAAAAAGAAGAAACTTGTTGCTTAATTCAATTCAACCAGGGACTCAGACATCAGTAGATAGGTAAATAAGAACATGATGACTAATTATGTGGAAAAGTGGGTTACAAAAATAACCATTGATAAGTTTTGCCAAAAAAACAATACCGGGTAACCACAGGAGGCCCAGTCGCGTATAATGTGGGGCCTAGCTTTAACTAAGGCAATTTATGCTGTGCTGTTTTCCTGACTGTGAAATAAGTTACTTGTTCTTTGAATTGAAGTAAAATGAAATTGATACCGTTGAAGGGTTCACTGTTCATCTTTGTGTCTTTTTTATGCTTCTTCATCATCGGAACATCCTGCCGGCATGGCAACATCGTTCCTGTTGCTGTTGTTGTACTGCAATGACACAATATTATTGCCTGTGTTTGATGCGTTGTATCGTAAGTATAATAAGAAACCCATCACATGTTTTATTTCGCGTTTGTTTCATATCACTTCACGGAGGGAAGTGAGAGCAAATGCATTGAGTACACAGTTTAAAAGCTGGGGAACATTTTGATGCAAAGAACTGGGCGTTTGATGCAAAATTCGCCGAGATAGAGCGAGGACAGAACTATTGTTAGATTTTTGCAGGTAAGCAAGCTTCATTCTTTGCTTCTTATCATACGATACAACGCATCAAACACAGGCAATAACATTGCGTCATTGCAGTACGACAACAGCAACAGGACCGATATTACCATGCCGGTAGGATGCTCCGATGATGCAGAAGCAAGAAGAAAGACGTAAAGATAAACAGTCAACCCTTCAACGGTATGAATTTCATTTCACTTCAATTCAAAGAACAAGTACTTACTTATTTCGCAGTTAGGAAAACAACACAGCATAAATTGCCTCAGTTAAAGCTAGGCCCCACAATATTCGCGATTGGGCTTCCTGTGGGGTAACTAGAGAAAAAAAAACAATTTCAATTTGAAAGACGATTGCTCCCTGGATACCAAACCCAAAGTATGGGCAATTGTATCATTCAATAGTGGATATGTTGCGGTATCGAAATCCTACGCATTATTCACACAATATTGGCACAATTTGAAAATAGCAAAAGATTAAGTGACTTTAAGTTCTTTTGAGTCTCCGTGACATGAGGCTAGATATGGACTTTGAAGACATTAAAATTTGTCCTGGCTTAAAAATTCAACCAAACCAGCTTTGAGAGCATCAAAATGCTCTCTTTTTCTTTGCCATCAAGTACCCACATGACGCCACTTCAAACTGGGTAAGTAAAAGTTCCGTTTTCAAATTTTATCGTTTTGAAATTCCGCCAGCAATTTCTGTGCAAATTTTTTGGTGTAAACGAGAGGCCTATGTCTAACTGAGACAATAAACCATACTGTAGTGAACTTAGCCTTAGCTCCTTGAAGGCTTTTATGACATTTTCCTTGTCCTTTATAGGCAGTCACGCAGGGCAGGAAAAAACAATTTGCATTCTAGGACCATAAATAAACAAGTCAAAGTTAATGAACTTTCTTCTTGACAACAATTTGGTATTTTGTTGCGGACTGCCCTCCTTGTTTTCTGGGTATATTTGAAACAAATACTTTCATCTCAATATGTACACCAAAAGAATATCACTAAATCCTTTCCCCGGGGGGGGGGGGGTACTTAGTTTATGTGTCCGACGGGGATGTGCCGTTTTTCAGGGTATCGTTTTTGCCTTTTTTTTTCCTAGAACAGGGTAGCAAAAGAAGGCAAATTTTCTGGAGCAGGTTGTAAAAACATGTCAAAAGAGGAAATTTTGTTACAACGGGTTATTATTTAGTCAAATTTTTTTGTTTTTGAGTATACTTTTAAGTGATTTTTTCTAGAACAGGGTATCATTTGGAGGCAAAAATTCTGGAGCAGGGTGAAAAAAATTTATTTCGTGGGCACATCCCCGTACAAATTTAGGTCAAGTACCCCCCCCCCCCCCCCGATCCTTTCACAATATCTTGATTTCTTGACATTGATGAGGTAAAACGGTCATAATTTGCAGTAAAATGCATTCCAAGCAATCATTTGAACATTACGGCATTAGCTGATTGCACATTCATTTGAACCCATAAATGAAATAGAATATTAAGCTGCCAACTTTGCCAGTGAGACAGAATTAAAGAAAGATTGAATCAAATGTCATAGTTCATTTTGTCTTTCAATGTCCTGGTTTCACCTTTTCATGTTCCTTTCTGCCACTGAACAATTTCTGGGACCGTTGGTGCTGTGGTTCTCTGATTTTTCCATCCCTGCAGTCATGAGATCAAAGCATAAAAAGATTCCTTATTTTGCAGTTGGAGCTTAGCAAAAAACATAAGACAAAGATGGAACATACCAAAGCAAGTCGAATTGGTGGTATTAATTTTGGTAATAAAGGCACAGTTCGTTCTTCAGCTTCATCAGTCATTAACATCTCTTTAAAACCTTCACATGCTACAAACGTGTATGGGTGTCGTGTTTCTCTCAAACCCTTGGAAAAGAAAATTTGGGAAACTAAATTAACAAGAAATATCAGTCCACTAAACATGGCATTTTACAGTCAAAGGGAACGAAGCTTACCACTTTGTTTCAATATTTAAAATAGTATCGTATCTTATTATTGGATTCTGTTTTCTTTGCATGACAAATAACTCCTCTTGTAATCCAATGAAAACGATATTTGAATAAAACAAAAACAAATGACAAAAGCAGTGTTTGAATGGTCATCCAAACATATAAATCAGTTTTCAAGCATTCTTCGAATTCATATGGTATGTTTCTTCTGCTTTGACTGCAATCAAATGTTCTGAAATTTTAAATAGTCTCTCTGATTTAAGTATCTTATAAGGATTCAAAACTTTACTTATTGTTTCTAACACATCAAAAAAACAAATAACTGCAGAAGCAGAACATTTTGTGGTAAGAAATAATAATAAGATTGAGCAAAGAGAAATGAACATTATCAACTTGCTGCTTTCCAGATGTATTCTGGCAGCCTTGCTATGAGAAGTGGGAGGCAAATGGCAAAGCATCATTTATGCCATGATAAGGATTTCTTTGTTCTGTTTGTGTCTTTGCAGGGTAAGAAATGGCTCATTAGGCCATATGGCTGATAGGGTAAGGTCTTCACAAATAAAGTAGTGTTCCCTGATACTTTGGAAAGAAGATGGGCCACATGGTACTATGAAACAGAACATGTTAGGGAGCACAGCACATCCAATAGGAAGGCTATTTGAAAGCAGATATTTTTGAGTCATTCCAAGCCAACTGAATTTTACGCAGTAAAATTTTTGTCACTCAAGCTTAACATTCTATTCAAATTCAAAGCAACATTTTCTCATATAAACAAAAGACTTCCAGTCACTCAGGAAATTTGGCTATAGGAAGTAAATATAACTGCATAATTTCAGGATCTGTTGCAGGGAGCTAGGGGGACCCAAAATTACAAGTTTTTATGCATGCATGTACAGTTTTTGGTCTGTCTCTGGCCATACAATAGTAACCTTAAATGTTGTAAATTCAATGAGCTAATTAAAAACCATATAATTGTAAAGAATGAATATCATAGCTTCTAAGCCTACCTCAGCAAGAGTCACAAGTATTGGATCATAATTCAGATTTTCTGGAGGAGTTGTCCATTGTAATTTATGCTTCACAGAGCCATGCTGTAACCTGAAATTGGTAATGGAAATTCAAAAGGTAGGTAGATAGGTAATCATATTTAATGTGGCTAGCCTGCGAAAGTCTGATAGACTTATTTCCAGCAGGGGCCACAGATGTTTTACCATCAACCAGCCGCAGCTACCACATTTCCCCTCACATAGCTCTGGTCAACCCAGGCTAGAGTTACGGACAGCGACCAAACTGTCCAGTGCAGGATTCGAGCCTCAACCGTTCTGACCTTTGGTTTATGGGTCAGTCACCTAAATCACTCGGCCACACGCTCTTGAGATGTTACTCTCTCTAATTTTGGCTTAGAATGTTGATTTAAATACTATGCATATGTCTGTTTGAATATAGGAATATCTATTTTGTTATAGAAATGAATATATATAATTCATTTGCATCTAAAATGTGAAGAAACTTTTCAAGAATCTTTCATTGAGAAAAATAGATAAATTTTTCAACAAGACATTAGTGAATTAAGATACCTGCATGGAACTGCACCATTTGCATAAGCTGTCTCAAATACTGATTTGGGTGCCTTATCATCAAACTGCAAAGGATAAACCATTATAATTAAACTCACATAGGCAAAATTTCCAAGCTGATACTGAGTAAAGGAAAAAATCATTTTGAATATTCATTGTCTCCTGGAAATCAACACAAAATTGACCATGCAATTCTAAATATAGAAGGTTTTCTCAAGACAGCCTCTTCAAGGAGCTTTTGAACATGACATAAAATTAAAAGTCATGAAATTAAAATCTCACCAATATTTCTGTTTTATGGAAGTAAATTTGCACATACTTTAGCTCTAGGATGAAGTTTGTGGAGAACATGCAAAATATGATCTGAGCCTTGCAGTCATCCCAAGTGAAAATGTCTTTTTTGCTATGCCACAGGGTCCCTCCCCACCAATTGTTTAGATACAATAAGTCTATTGTTTTACCATTTATTCTTTATGTTGCTCCACATTGTATATATTTGGCATAACGTAGTTTTACATGCTTCCCAGTGGAGGCAGTCAATGATGAATAATTTATTCATCAACAGAATATCCAAAGAAATCATGTTTAAGCCATCTAACCTTGCCTGTGTGAAAAGCAAACTTCCAAGTGTGGCTTTAGCTTGTGTTATCCCTTTGGGATGATGGAAGATGTCATTCCCAGGGAACAAGATCAATAAGCATTAGACCCTTATATATCTTATTAGGGACCATTAAATTGAATAACCTGAGTTAAAAGATGAGATCGCACAGGTTTATAAATAGCCTATTGTATTTGGAAATCCAGTAAGTGGCAGAAGAAAGCGAAGCCATTTGGTTGGAAAGTTTGCAAAATGTGGACCAACGTGAAAATTTCAGAAGAAAATATGCACACTCGAGCCTCGTTCTCATATAATTTCAATCCGACGGCAACCCATCAGCGTCACCACTGCCCATCGAAAGTTGAACTGCCGGCAACTCATCAGCAACCGGTTGCCGGCAGAGCGCCGCCAACCATTTCCCGGTGTGCATTTCGAATTTTTCCGCATGATTTTTTGCTCTTTTGGGAAGCAGAAAAGATTTTCCAACATGGCTGCTGTAAATTGATTGGCTTGCGATGGTCACCTGATCACTTGCGATGGTATGAATTATTTGCTTACGCATAGCCAGCAGTGTGCCGCCTTGTGTTCACATATAATTTTCATTGGCAGTGGCGCTGCAGCTGAGTAAAAAAGTTGAACTCAGCTCAACTTTTCCAAATGACTGTGGCAGGACGCCGGCAGTCGGCACCCCGTCGGTGCTGAGTGTTCTCATCAGAATTTAGACTACCGCAGTAAGGTTGCCGGTGGGTCACCGATGGTTCACAGCTATATGAGAACCAGGCTTCATTTCTTTGTCATTATTGCATCTGATGTGGATGTCAAGTTCATTATGTTGCATACACTACTTCTTCTCTTACTGTACTTTCATATCCTTACATCAGAAATTCTAGTTGCGCACCAAATTCCTTGGTTCCAAATTTTCAACCATGCACTTAAGTGGTGTGCATGAAAAACATTCCAGCCGGGCAAAACCTCTAAAATGGATGAATTAGGTGTTTCTTTGTCCTGATAGATAAGCAGTGTATGTCTCAGGCCATTCACTTTTAAAATGATTGTCAGAGGTGGTCTTTTATTACTGATTACTTTGCAAAACAAGTGCGAAGCAGTGACACAATAAAACAATTATTTAGGACAAAATAATAATAGTGAAATTAATATTTATGAGGCAGGGAAGATTCTGAAAGCTTTTCATTGATTTCATGATTGACTGCTGTGAAACAAACATAGCTTCAGTCATCTTAGAACCAAATAAAGCAACGTACAGGATTTATGGTCTTTGCGTTCAACCTTGACGAGGGTTTTGAGTTTACGGCTGTTGCATCTCTCGAGTTGCTTGATGGCCTACCCTGATGAGAGCCTATCCTGCTGTGGCCTCCACTACTTGCTCTATTTTGGCCTGAAGATCCAATGGAAGGAGTCGTCCTTCTTCTTGAAGTTGCAGATGCTCCTCTACTTCGAGAGTTGCTCATTCCGTTGATGAAAAAGTGCAGTGTTTCTTGACCATAATTGCTAAAGTTTCTTGCTTCAGCGCCAGTAAACTTTTTCAATCACCCGCCAGAAAACCAAATGTAGGCCCAAACAAAACAGCCTCAATCTGACGAAGCGTTGCTACATGGTTGCTACCCTTGTGACGTCATAGGTGCCAACCGAGAAGCGTTCTGAGACATTGTAGAAGTTCTTTATGCAAAATTTGTTTGAGAAGTAGCAACTAATACTCGTCAAATATTCCAGTTTGTCACTGACAGATAAGGGATCCAAGAGGTCTTCTTAGCGAAAGTAAATTGTGCTTGCCCAAGATCAAAGAATTTCGTGGGGCTGCTACTCCGCAAAATATTTTTATACAATTGTCAAAATCCAAATTCAATACTGGTAAAAATTTGGTCGTGAGATGCAGGCAAAAGTAGAGGGCATGTCCTCAAAAATTTTCCAGGGGGCTTCGTCCCAGATTTCTGAAGACTATTCGACTTACCTTTATGGTATGTTTTTGTCTGTTTCTATCATAGATAATCTTTGGTTTCTATCAACTTTTGCTGAATACAGATCTTTTCTCTTAGCACATTTAAGGACCCTATTTACGTCAGGTCTTCCAGCAAAATACGTCAAACAAAAGCATTTCTCCTGACTCGGAAAATTGATGGTCCGAGTCAGGAGAGAAGCCCCCCCCCACTCAAAAAGCTGAATTTCCGCCACTGGCGAGGAGCACTGAGAGATTTCAGACTGTCAAGAATCAATATTGGCAGGGATCCAAATTGCAATAGCTGAGCTGTATATTGCTCCGGTCCAAACATGATTTTTAAACAGTCTGAACTCTTAACATGCCCGCAAAGGATCCTGAGTTAGACCTACTCTTTAACAATTTAGATTTGCAATGGACAATATTTGCTGAAATATTTGTTTTCCACCTTTATAATGACGCTCTACACGGGATCGAACCTAGACTTATGACGATGAGTCTCTTGTTTCCCTGTGCCCTTTGACTTGCGGTTGGCATGGCGTAGACTGATGACGATGAGTCTCTTGTTGCCTTGTGCTCTTTGATTTGATGATGGCGCATCAGTCGACAGAGACTCATAAACATTACTCTGAATAACCTGGCCCTATTTCGGCCCAAACTATGCGATTCCTACAGTACCAATCAGATATGCGAGATTTGTGAATTACTATTGTTACGGTGCAAATGTGATAGAATTTAATTCGAATGAAGAATTGAAAACACTCCCACGGGATTGAGATTCGAAGCCGTGATTCCATCAAAATTCCATTGATGATTGAAGAAAATAAGGCCAAGTTTTTCACTGTTCCATTACGAGTTCCTCTTGAGCAGATCATACCTTTGAACACAATACGTTCAGAGGGTGCAGAGAAAATGCAAACAAACTGATCACATACTGAAGTAGTTTTTATCCTGAGTCCTTATAACTAACTAAAAACAATTTAATTACACATGTAACAATTCATCTGAGTAGTATCAACTGAAGATAAGGATGCATATAAACAAACTGAGACATAAGTATCATCAAATTAAGTGCAGTAAACCCGGTGGGTGCAATGCAGAAGTTAAAGGTACATCACACTGGTCCATACCATTTACTACAATACCCTGTACTCTGACTTTTCATTTGGCAAAAAGACCCGTTATCACATGAAATTTCAAAGGAAATACCCATTTAAAGGAGCATTACTGAACCTTGAAGTGATTGTTACCATACAAATACCAGCTCTGGGAGAAAGTTTTGGGATTGTTGCAGAGGCGCCAGAAGGAAGACAAGGCGATGGGGGCAGCCAATCAAAAAGGGCACTGCAAAATCGGAAAACTGACACACAACTCTCCCAGTTTATTTCTAGCATTTCTCGGGAAAATTCTTATCCTACCAACCTGCCGTATACTCATTAACTCTTTCTACCTGTTTTTGAAAGAATCCCAAAAGCCATCTTTTGACAGGATTAGGGGCATTTGCAGAAGCACAATAGGTCTAAGGTTTAAGATTTAGCCGATATATCAGAAAGCTTTTTTTGAAAAGGGCACTTCCTGCCCCCGTGCTGCCCCCGTACCATCAAGGCAACGGGGCAGCTGCCCCCACTGCCCCCGTGACTCCGGCGCCCTTGGGTTGTTGCACTTTAGGGCCATTCAATTCACTGGTATGTCTTAACTGGTAAACACCAGAATCCCATGAAATTAAGGATATCAAACTTTAGCCACGTGAAATTTACTATAGCCTTGGTTTTCGAGTCCAGGAGCATATAACTTTTTTTGGAATATTTTCAGAAGAAAAATGTCCCCTTTTTCTACATTCTAGGTCCTAGGCTTCTGCTTCAAATATAGCCCTTGCTCAGTGAAATCATGGATAAGTGTGGTATCATGTTTTCATTGATATTGCACCCACCGGGGCAGTACATCCATATCCAATTCATGTACAAAACCGATATCAACGAAATCAAGTATTGGTTGTACCACAAAAAAAGTAAACAGACTTGTCTAGATCCAGCGATTAAGTTGGCTCTAATCAATTGCAACTATCTTTTGGACTGCGTTCACACACGATGCCGTGTGTAGTATGCCAGAGTGTCCCCTAAGCGGAAAGTATCGAAATGAAACGCAATGGGCTTCGTAGCTCCGTTTTATGCATTTGCGTACCATTCGTAAAGTAGGGGATACTCTCGCAGGCAGTTTTTGCTGTGCGTCGGTGTACCCGGACACTTGTGCATAATGGTACCAAGACGCATCGTACACCAGCACACTTTGAAAACGGTGAACTTTGAAAATGTGACTTATGCCCCATTCACACTGCAAGTTAAACCAGCTTAAACTAAACCAGGTTTCTGAATACGGCCTTCTGATTGGTCAATCCAACAAATCCAGTCATTTGATTGGTTGAAATTTAAACTGGTTTAGATAAAGCTGTTATAACTGTGTCAGTGTGAATGCAGTATTATAAGTCTCCCGTTAACATGGAAACGGCACATTTTTTGCCGGCTGATTCCAAGAACGGTAGATTTTGAAAACGGAACTCCAACCGGCACATTTTGGAACCGGGATCATCTGAAGACTCGAAAATGACGAAAACAGAACGTTTTTCATTTCAGAACATCAGTTCTTAGGGTGTAGGTAAATTTCTTTGGCATCGAAATCTTGTAACGAATTTTTTGCCTTTAAATTTCCTACCGTCTGCAAATTTTTCCGGCATCGTGAGAACGCTGGCTCCAATTTTGCTTCCATCAGATTTTTCACTGTTTTAAAATGTGCCGGCATCGTGTGAACGTAGTCTTAAATTGTAGGCCGGGGGGGGGTACTTGACAAGGGAAGTGACGGGGGTGTGCGGCGAATCTCTCCACATCCTGTACCCAGTCGCATAAGAAATGGCCAAAAAGTATACCCTGTCGCATAAAATTTTTGCCAAAATCCATTGTTTCAAGAGAACTCTAAAAGGTATCCTTCCACATGATATCCTGTCGCATAATTTTCTTATCAAATGTAATACCCTGTTGCATAATTTTTATCAGAAAAGGACACCCTGTCGCATGATTTTTACCGTAAAAGGACACCCTGTTGAGCGGCACATCCCGTCAAGTCAAGTATGGGGGTAACCCCCCAACCCCTGTCGGTAGTTGACTTGAACCTACGAATCTCGTGTGTTGGTATTGGTGCTTTAAGCGCAGAAATATTGATCTTGAGAGCTCAAATTTGCATCCATCTCCAAACCAGAGCTTTGGCCTTTTAGCCGAGACTGATAAAGTACACGTACCGGGTGCCCAAAAAAACTTTCCCCGTTTGAAAAGTTCCACAACAACAACCACCGTCTCGTGTAAGGCTGCATTCACATTGCACAATCTTTTGAAAGCGCGTAAACGCTCGTACAGAAATCCGCCATACTAATCCCTTACAGTGTTCAGATTGCAAAAGTTTTCTATAGATTTCTATATTAACCGTTTTCAGCTATTTCTTGAGCATTTCAGGTATTCTGTTTTTCAGGAAAATGATTATAGAAAATCAATGCGCGCAGATACAGAAATAAAACAAATACTCAGATCTAAGTTGAGCATTATGCAACAGATTTCTTTTAAAATCTTTACCAAATAAAACATACTTTTACTAAAATAACAGCTCAAATAGGGAAAGTTTTCTTTGGAACATCCGATAGATATCGCTATTGATAGACTGATGGACGAGCAAAAAATGTTGAGCAAAAAATGTTGTTGTTGTCATCGTTGCTGTTGTGGTTGTTCTTCTTCTTCTTGTTCTTGTTGCAATATTTGGGACAATGTCGTGAGCACTGATCTGTGGTCATGAGTCTACTTTTGGCCTTAGGAATGTCTTTAAGTAAATAGAAATTCAAAAGCAAAAATGAAGAATAGTGGAAAACAGCACAACGGGTGACTTTTATCAAGGATACTGTTGATCTATTAGCTATGTACTTACAGGAATTTGCTTAGGCCAAAACGGCAATCAAAGCTCTGGTTTGGAGGTGACAGCAATTTTCAACTGTCAAAACTCAAAGCACTAATATCAACAAACGAGACATCAATGTTCAAGTTAATCAGCGAGGAACATTTTGAGTGTGATTAGCCATTGACCAAAGCTAAATTAGCATCGCTGTACCAAACCACATCCGCATACTTTTTTGGGGCCACACTGTAGAATTAGCTGTACAAGTACAAAAAGGTGAATAATCGTTTGCCCACTAATAGGCTATGTATCTATACCAGGCGACCTAATAATGTTCAGATTTGGGAAGGCTATAAAGTGAAAGATAAAGTCAGAACCAGCCACTGAGAAACCGACGCACGCTGTAAGATACTGTATAGCCTGCGCGCAGACTTTACTACTGCGGAGGAGAAATCGAGAGAAAAGGAAAAGTAGAATAAACGAAATAAGCGACGCTGATGCGCAGACTTTACTTTTCCTTTTCTCTCGATTTCTCCTTCGCAGTAGTAAAGTCTGCGCGCAGGCTAGATACTGTAGATATATTTGAATGTGCTCACGACACAATATCAAGTCAAAATTCAGCGACGAATGCTTTCTGAAGACAGTCAGTTTTGACTTGGGCTCTGTGGAATAATCTTCCTAGCACCGTAGAGCCTAGCATGCGTGCATCCCTTACTGTTTCCGCTGAGTAAAAATTTTCCGTTCAATTGAATTCATTTCCTGACGCCAGTAAGGTCTGTGAACCAGTGAATGAAATCCTGTTCCTAGTCATGTTCAGGTTCCGCAAAAACGTGGAACTATTTTAATTGGTTGATAAACGATCTATTGTCTTGCGAAGCCATTTTGCTCTCCAACGATGCCACTTTGCAATTAGGATGAAGTAAAAACCACACGAAGTACTTCGCAAGACAATAGATTGGTCATTGACCTATGAAAATAGTTCTGTGTTCTGTGTTCAGCCGTTACTTCTAGCATACCAGCCTTCAATCGTTCCATCAACTGCTTCAACCTTGTCTTGCTAAACTAAAGTGCCCTTCTTTACAATGTATCGGGACTTTATTTGCTAGGCAGTTCTACCTCTCTTTGGCACAATGAAACAGATAATAGACGAGATGGACCATTCGAAAAGTTTTCAAATGTTCCCATTGAGTGGTAAGAATCACTCTCAATATAAGAAATAAATTCACATTGGCTGCGGTCACACAAGGCGGTTTATCCCGTTGTTTCCTTTCGAAACAACGGGCTTATAACGCTGTTGTGTGTGACCGCTCTTCCTGTTCACATACAACGCTGTTACAACGTTTCGTTCTTTGGGCAAGGGTCTTTAAAAAACCATACTGTCCTAAACAACGGGATAAACAGGGCTCTGGCCTAAATTACAACGTTATTTAAGAAAAATTAACCAATCACGATTCACCCAGGGTAATCACGTGACAAGTACTTTCACGCCAAAATAGTTAGCCACAACACCGGCAGCTTTGCAAATGACGTGACGGGTATAGTGTGACCGGGTGTCTTCGTATCGTTATAGCGCCGCACTTTCCGACGTTAAAGATAGATTTCAAGAAAGTGAAACAATTCAGATTATAACGGGATGAGATTCAAGTATGACCGCAGCCATTAGCTTTTTCGCCAATTCTAGTTTCGTGGTATCACTTAGAAACAGTTTGCTCCTTTTAGTGAATGGTGATTACTTTTACAGCCCCGTGCAACAACCTCTTTTACAGCAGGCATCGGTAAAGTACGCAAGCGCGTGACCGCTGCTCGTAGGCACTATTTTAAATCCAGCAAATATCTGCAAGCACATTTCAAAAACGATTTTTCAAAAGTTTTTAACGACTGATTGGTAGGAAAGGGGCAACAACTACCACGATGTTAGTTTTATTAATGGTAAAGATTAATGAAAGCGTAATTGGTGTGGACATCAATCTAATCTTTCACCATCTCACATCGAGAACAGTCTCCTTAGAACGCAGCTCTTGAAGAAACTTTAATCATTACAAGTTTAAAAGATTGCAATGAGATTGAACATAGTGAATGTACCAGATAATGAATTGCGTTTACAATCTGAATGGTTCTTGAGCTGTCTCAAGAAGCATTTATTGCACATGGGACTATCTGACTATTAGGACCAAAATGCCCCCACCCCCACTTAATCAAAGTTTGCTTCATGTGATACACAGAAAGAATTCAAATCCCAGATGATATGCGTTGAAGAATTTGCAGGCATATCTTTCAGGAAATTTTGCGCTCGTAGGCACAAACAAATTTTGGTGAGGTCTGTTTTACAGCTGTGGCCACAACTTTTGCACAGTTTCGAAAAGTAACCTAAAAATTGGCAATTTACATTTAATATGGATCTAGAATCACTATGGATAATAAAATATACAGAGCAAATTGCATGTGGTTTGGTTATGCGAAGAAACGTTACCCGATCACGAGTGATTCAATTAATTCGAGCAACGGTTTAGTTCAGATTTTGTTGCTGAGTTTTCTCAGCTAAAGTTTGTTTCAACTAAAGAATATCAAATGATCAATGAAAATGATGACTAACAAGTAAGGATTTTTTTATACAATAGCAACACTTGCTTTAATTGACACCTAAATTCAATGCTATTAGTGATTGCAGACAATGGAAATTCTCTCAACCAGCAAATCAAAACAAACATGGCCGCAAATGTTGCCTCAGAGCCAGTAGGTAAAACCCTCGCCTTGTGCCAGCGAAATGTGGTTTTTAAGCGAAGTTATGTGCTTATAACGAAATAAGAACGGTAAATCTAAGATTCTGTCTCAAGCATTTTGATTTTTTATTTAGGAGCTGTGTGATTATTGTTTCCTTTAAGCCTGAATACCTGAGAATAATAATGCCCTTTTGCTCGGCTTCTGAATCAAATAAACGAAACCTGCGCGACAGAACTTTAGATTTTTCATTTCATTTCATTTTTACTCATTTAGGGAGGGTTGCCCTTCAACGACAGTTGATTTTCAAGGAGCCCTCCAAGATTTACCTATCTTCTTTCGTTTTAAACACATAACTTTTCTGAACAACCACCTTCCGCCTGCACAAGGCGAGAGTTTGCCCTACTGGTTGCGGGACAAATTTTGTTTTGAATTACTGGTTGCAAGGATTTCCTTTGTCTGGAGTCACAAAGCGCTTTGTATTCAAGCGTCAATCAAAAACAGCTGAAGCTACTGTATTAAAAAATAGCTCTTTGTTGTTATGACTAAGTATAAGAGACTTATCTATTTAGGTCTGATTGCTTGCGTTATTTGTCGTGTGATTTTCTGTTGTGTTTTCTGATGGTTGTGGACTGCTGCTTGTCTGGCTGTAGAATCGACGTTGTTCTTCCTTTTCTCGGGCGAATCCATCTTCAAGAGCCTACAAAATTAAATGAAAATAAATCAGCTAAGAAAACTTGCTAACGTTTCTCCAAGGGTATTAGAACACGAATGTTTTGATTGACTATTTATTTACTTTGTTTTGATACTTGTGCCATGCTTTCTTGTCTTGTTTTCTGCTCTGTTTCGTCTTCAACTGATGCGTGCAACTGAACGTGTGTCGAGGCCCAACCGCTCTAAATTGTTCGAATATTACTCCTTTGTATTTCTGTGACCTAGTGCGCCTTCGCACAAGAAAGGTTTCAATACAAGGGAGTTACACTCGGACAACTTGAGAGCAGTCGGGCCTAAACAAGTCAAGAAAACAAGATACAAGAATCAAAACAAGGTAACTAAATAATCATTTAAAACATCTACGTCATAGCACCCTTGGTTCATCAACAGATAATGTGATTGCGGACCAAATCAAATCCAAACATTTTGTGAACGGATTTTTATTAAAGTTAAAGTGTCTACACAAAGCAGAGCCCAACAAAGACTGCTGTATAGGGCTAGCCTAAATCCTAAATAGTATTTACATTCATTTTTAGGGAAATTTAAGCCCGTAAAACAGCGCCTGAATTTTACTTCATTTCTGCCTGGAAAAATTTTTTTTGGCTCCGTACACATAGGACTAAGCAACTCATGATCAATTTATCTAGCATTTTGAAGCTCAAGATAGATAGCTTTATCTCCTAAGACATGATTTCTTTGGTGGTTTAATGTACAGATCATTGGCCGACAAAGTCAGAGTAGTCCCTCGTTCGAATCCCCGTTGGATCATTTTGATTAGGGACTCTTCGCAGCCAGGACAGCAGCCAGAAAGTCATCTTGTATGATACAAACCGAGTATAGTTTACCACGTTACCACATGTTCTAAAACAAGACGAGACAAAATCTGCTTATTCATCTACATAATTTGGAGCGCTCTTTTCCTTGATAATTAACACTTAAAATGACTTAGTTTCACTTTGAAGATCCAGATCTGAAGAACAGCACGTTAGAAACGCGATGCAATTGCAAAGGACAACTTCAAGGACCCTAAAGGGAAGCGAATTCGAATGGAAAACGAGGAGTTTTTCAAATGAAAGTGCAGCAACAAAGGGAACATTTTCGTTGCCGTTGCAGTCGCCGTCCTGGTTGCTTAAGGTCCCTATTGTTAACACATGAACTCTTTGTCATTAACCTTAGTTGTTTTCAAGTTATTTTCCTAGAACTTGCTTTATTTGGATACTGGATGATGACCAATCTTCTTACCCTTTTTCGCGGAACCAGACTTTCTCTCCACTGCTGCAATTCCGTGTTATGTTTCTCATCTCTGTCTTTCAGTTTTTCTGTCTCACTTTGGATAAGCATGTGCCTCTTTTCATTCTACAAAAGTTGTGAGAAATTCATTTCGAAGGTTTCAAAGCATGTTGCATTAAGTCTTTTAGCTGTGTATTGTTGTGTTAGACTATGATGTTTTCATGACAGTGTCGGATTACGCAAGGCAAATATGTACATCCAACATAATCAGTGCACTGAGAGATGACAATGCAAAGACAAGTGATCTGTTTGTGTTTCTTTTTCTGAAAGTGCCACAAGCAGAACTTTACCTTTGCCACATGTGGTTTTTGTTTAAGATAGAAATCACAATTGAAGAAAGAACAGCGGATTTCGTATTTCCTAACTTCTGGCATTCTGAGCAATTCATAAATCAATAGCCGTAATGATTACAATTTCAAAGAGATGCGAAAGAAAACTTCATCTTTCCTCATTGTCCGTGAGGTGACTTGCACTGATTGTACACGAAAACCTACCACAGGTGGTAGTCGACCTCTTGGCAACAAACTGCGAGATGAATTTTATCCAATATCTCATACTTTGACTCATTTTGTTGCCAAGAATACATATGCTGAATCATGATTCCTTACAACTTTTAAAAGTCATCTAGTTTCTTGCAGTGTCATTAGTTGGGGATATTTCATTAAATTTGACACTAAAATGCTTCAAATTTATCATTCCTCAAATGAAAGGCCACCTGTAGACCCATTATGTCGGGGTCCTTAGAACCTTTTTAATTTCTGAAATGATAAAAAACATAGCTACATTTCAATTGTGTTTTTTTTAATGCCAATTCACGCCACATTATTCGACTTGCTTCATCTAATGAGCAGCAAGAAACAACAATAGAATCAAGCAAAGGGCCCATAAAGAGTGTTATGTGTAAACTTACTTGTAACTGTTGCAACTCTTGTAATTCATTTTCAGCTGTCGTTTTTAATTCATCCTCTTCTAATTCTTGTCGTTTTATCATTTTCTCATACTCAGCATGTGCATTTCGTCGTAAAGCGTCACCAAACTACAAACGATAATATTAAGCTACAAAACATCCATCTCAAAACGTTCAGTTTCAGTTCAGTTTTCGTATAATCCACCTTTTCAAGATACAGTAAGAGGTGCGCAAACAGAAGTCCTTTGCTGTTTGTGATTTCATGTTTTTGTGGCTACAATCTTTTTCTGCGTACAAAGTTTAGTGTAAGAACCAATTTTCGCATTCTTGTGTGCCTTCATTCGGAAATTACGGCGATTTAAAGAATGAGCAGTCGTAAGGGCTTTGACCGTGAAATCAAAGTTCGGATAAAAGTTTGTCGAAAAATCGGATTTCATGGTCATAGTCCTTATAACTTTAAATTCGTAAAATCACCGCAATTACCAAACGAAGACAGATATGGAAGTAAAAATGTGCGTCTGTGCTAAAATTTGCATGCAGAACAAAATTTTAGCCTCAAAAATAAAACATCTTTGTTATATACAATTATAATACAAACTAACAAACGAATAACTAAACTACAAAGATGAAAGATATAGAAGAAAACAAAGAGAATAGGTAAAAGATAAGAAAAGAGAAAAACGTTACACATTCATACTTCTTACCGAACAACAAAGTTAATTTGCGTGTGGTATGTCGTTAGTATGTTGTAATCAATTATTTAATTCTTTATAAGATACATAAGTACACTACTTTCACACCTGATGAAGAGTAATGCTCGAAACGTTACGTCATATCATTTCTCTTGTACAACGTCGTATCTTATAAGGAATTAATTTTACAACATACTTTTTACTGGCCCATGTATAAATGCATGGCAGTTTTGAGCCTATTGGAGCCTTTTGCTCGTGCAACATCTTCAAAACCTACTTCAGTCTTTGAAAATTGTCTTTGTGTTGCAATCTTTGAAGTCTTAAGGAGTATCAAAATTTCTTGCTTACATTTTGTCATGCTTACACAAGCAGTTAGCTAAATGTTTGTGTCTCAGAAACAATGATGATGAAACAAAGTTGCTACATTGAAACTCCTCAATGGTCAAATCTTGCAAAATCCCTTACCGAGACCTTCAACTAAGGTAGAAACTAAAATTAATCCGCAAAACAACCTTGAATATTCACAATATGCTTCGAACCAGGCAACTCTAAAAATCGCATTTGCTGCTTTAAACCTATCACAAATGTAAACTTGGAAATTCCTTACAAGCTGTGGCCAAAAATATAGCCAAGGGGGGGGGGGTAACTATCACATATGGAGCAATGGGTACGTGCCGCCTATAAGGATGGGTTTAGAACCTCGAAAATCCTTAAATATGGGTCTCAGAGCTTAACTTTTCCAATGGGTAGCTTTTTGACTTGCGACGAAAAAGGTTGCTGAGTTTAGTATTTCTAACGTTGGATTTTTATCTTTTTAGCTCTGAAACGTGGTTGGTTGTAACTTTACCTTCATATTGTGCATTAAAATGATATGAAACTTGATTTGTGGGATGTTCAACAGGCTTCGTCTCCCGAAACTCCATAAAAATGGGTATGGGAATTGACAAAAAATCCCTAAATATGGGTCTTCCCTCAGAATGCTGGGTGGCACGTCCCCGTCATCCCAAAACTCGAGTTACCCCTCCCCCCGGGAAATAGATTGTAAACAAGTCATTCTCATGAACATATCATAAGATTGGTCCAACTAAAAAAGGGATTTAAATGGGGACGATGCATCGTTTGGCAAAAGGAGTTGAGAAGGAAGGCTTCAGAAATTTACAAAAGCATAAAAAATTGTACCTCTTTCAGTTGCTCCTTGTCACTAGAGTTCAAATAACCCATAATTGAGTCTCGTTTGTTATCTCTCCTCAACTGTCTCCGCAAAGCTTGCACTTGATCTGCAATTTCCTTTCGTTGTATTTTTGGCAGTCGTTTTTTCTCTAATTCATGGCGCCGCTTTAATTCCTCGTCTTTCATTTTATACAGCCGGTTGTGTTGATCGATTTCCTAAAAAGAATTACGCAACTTTATTGTATGATGAAAAAAAACAATGAAGGAATGTATATGAAAGGATGCAAAACCACTGCCTCTAAAATCTTTGTAATATGTTCATTGAAAGATCACAGACTTCAGAGTATAGTCTGCACGATATCGTGGGGATCTGCAAATTCCCAAAATTAGGTTGGAAAACGAAGAAAGAAGTTCTCCGGCTCTGGTATCACAAACTGGAATGAGATCCCTGATAAAATTCGAGAAAAAGGATCAATCTTACGTTTCAAAAGAGGTCTTAAGCAGTGTCTTTGGCACATAAAGGACCCAAACACCTAGCATTAGTGGTGCAGCACATTACACTAGTTTCTTTTTTCTCAAACACAAATTGTTATCAGGTTAGATGAAGGTGTAGCATGAACATATGTTGAATGAAAAAATAGGGAAAAAGTGGTGACAGAAATGTTCAAAGAATCGTCCAGTACGTAGTAGTAGAGATTTTAGCATAACGTGTCAAAACTTTTTCACACGAATTTCGAAGCTGTAGAAGACCTTTAAATCAAATTCCCAAAACGGAGATAAACAGTACACATCTATAAATATTGAGTGGAGTTTCATCAAGTGCAGACTTCGCTTGCTGAAAATCTAACTTTATAGATTCTCAACATAATGATTCTGAAATGCAGGGTTGATTCATTCGTAGGAGTTAAGTGTTACTTCCATGGAGCTGCACTTTCCGTTCGAGCGAAAAATGCTCGCGAGCATATTGTTTGAATTGAAAAGAAAGTTACGGCTGAGCGATGCTTTATTGTGTAAAATTGTGCTCGCTCGTAAAATACCGCTGTGTGGAAATAAGGCCTTATACTTGTTGTTAGAATTAGCCTTAGTGCATAGTTCTTTTCAACTTTTCATCACGATATATATACAAAATAAAATTTACTTTGACATGTCTTGCAAACATTTGTGTTCTCTGTAAAAAGAATGTTTCTTTGAGTTGTGCTTTCGTTAGCTGATGTTTACTATGTATATGATTCTGCTCCAATTCCCATTCGTCAGATTTCAAATCTGCAAAATAAATGTAGAACCAAGTTGTATCATCGTTATCATCATTATATTCATCACATGTACAATTCTTGTTTGGTGGATCACGAGGAGCTTTAAACTTGCGAAAAACATATCAATGAAAGACGAAGTTACGGACACAGCAGAATCCGAAATGCGAGAGATTAGACTTGGGCAACTCGTTGAGCTGGAATGCTTCGGAAATGATTTTACTTCGAGTTGGACGGCAGGAAAGGAGGGAATGGGCAAATACCATGGACAAAGCCTGAAGTACTTTTCAAAGCTCTAAGTCCTCAACTGACAGGGTAGAGCCGGCGAAGCTTTCAGGCAAGCCATGGCTTTTGTGAACCACGAAAATTATCCCTCTGTTAACTTGGACGTTGTTAGATTACTTTTCTCGAGATATTTCGAAAAAATGGAGCAGCTGGAACTTGACGAGTAACCAGACTCTGCAAGGAATTTCAGTCAAAACTTTGCAAGAAAGGACACTGTCAATTATGTGTACAACATCTGTTAAGTAACAATCAGTCGACCATTAAAGGGTTTGCATTTTAAAAATATCTCATGAAGAAGAATCATAACATGCTACTCACTTCGCAGTAAATTATGTTTGATTTCTAAGAACCCCATCTCCTTTTCGAAGATAGATTGCTTCCCTTCTTCTGTCTTTTCGCGGTGAAATATTTCGAAATCTAAGGACTGTCTTGCTCTGAATTCACGTTCCTGGAGAAAAGGAAAAGGCGTAGACGTTAATTTGAAATAAGGCAAATTCCGTTGGTTCAAGCAAGATCTATCACACTGAGATACGATTCATCATTTTAGGGGACACAAAGCTGGGTCGTATGCAAAATCAGCATTAACATGTTACACAGACATTAAGATCAATAAGGTCAAGGAAACTGAAGCAATATTGTGGTGGAAGAAGTGATGAAGATGACAATGGAAAAGACGCAACAAATACAAAGCTACAAACCACCACAGTAGAAACTACGATGCAGGTATGCAAAGAAGGCAATCCACAAAATTTCTTGCATTACATTGCTCAAAACTTTAGCTACGTAACAAAGCCAACTGAGAAGAGCGAAAGAGAAAATACGTTGAAATTCAATTACGCGACGCAGCTCTTCATTTAAAAACATGTCGATGTGAAGTGAAAATATATATTTTTGTTATAACTATTCATTGAAGCAATACCTGATATAGAGACGTCCTTGTCAACTTTCTCAAAGTCTATCGTATCACTATCAGATGTGATGAAACATACAATTTTTGGTAGCAAACGGCATCTTACGATATCTGCCCCTATAACCTAAACATTATCATCAAAGACTTCACTGCAAAATGTGAAAAGAATTAATTGTTACAAGATATTTCAAGCCGAGACGAAGCTACTGTTGCTATCTACAATTGAATTGTTTTCGTAAATTTGTCTCGAAGCCAAATCTTACATGATCTCTCTGCCAGTGATCCAAAAGTTCCTTTCTTCTCTTGTATTCCTCTTTCCGTACGGACTTAGCCATCTTTTCGGTCTGCAATTGAAAGGTATCATATATTACACTGCACGAAAATGAACCTTATTACTGTAGGGTCAATCGGTAGCTCACATTCCTGTAGAGGGGGGGATTTTTCCCCACAGTAAATCATGCTGTAATTCAATAAATGTTTGGATAAAATGACGTCGCATGTAGATGAAATATTAGTAATTTACCTCATTTTCAACCACATTTTTCGTTTCCATGGTAACCAAAATGTGAAGTTCTTGAATCCACCTTTTCAAGGTTAGAGGCGCGAAAGCGGAAGTCTTTTGTTGTTAGAGATATTATATCTGTTAGTCCAAATTTCTGTTCTACATACAAAGGTTAGTGTAGAGACAAATTTTCACTTTCATATCTGTCTTTGTTTCGAAATTATGGCATTATGAATAATTTGAACTCATAAAGGCTTTGACCGTGAAATCAAAGTTTGGACAAAAATTTGTCCAAACATCTGACTTCACGGTCAAAGCTCTTATGAATTCAAATTCTTTAAATCGCCATAACTTCCAAACGAAGACAGATATGAAAGTGAAAATCTGCTGCCATACTAAAGTTTGTACGCAGAACAAGATTTTACGCTCAAAAATGCAAAATCTCTAAACAACAAAAGACTTCCGCTTTCGCACCTCTTATCTTGAAAAGGTGGATTGCAAGGATTACATATTGAGCACCTGGTTTCATATTTACATGACAAAAATGGACCTAGCTGCTGTAAAAACAGCTGCTGAGGTTAAATTTTTAGCTTATCTTAGGCCTCTTTCCATAAGCTTTTGAATGGTAGACGACGCAACGGAATAAAAGAAAAAATTTTTTCCCCAAAAATTGGGTCAATTGAGTGATGACGTCATATTTATGTCACGTCTCCCAAAAAATTTTTTCTTCTAACCATAATAATGAGGACCGATAAATTTTAGTCACATATCTATGAGGATTTATTAATGAATAATTGCCCTGTATATCAAAACTGAAAAAGTTTTGAGGGTGGGGAAAATCCCCCAACTCGACAGGAATAGGGTTAACGTGGTTTCACATCAATATTCATGCAGACATTACAACATTACAAAATTGTTGCTTTTGTGTACGAAGGAAAAGCCAGCAATGAAAGCCAGACTATGGCTCACAATAGGTCGTTGCAGAGAGTCGTTGGGATCGTCAGACGAAGGACTCAAAGATCCAAAAGGCTATATGTGAACAGCATCAGTCATCACGGTTGTCAGGGTTGTTAAGGAGCTTATTTTCGAATTTTACCATCAGTATTGTGTGCCTTAAAGACGTTTCTTCCAACCATCTCAACGACTTCAACGACGTCAGACTTAGCAATAGCTAGAGAGCCCTTTGACGATAATTTCTATGACATTTCAAGCCCCAACCCAGGGTTTGTAAGATGAAGCCAGTTAATAAACCTTAAACATCACTTCTTGCCACGTTTTATCTGATCTCAAACTTTTGCGACGATGCGTTGGTGTAAGTTTTCACGATAAACACCTTAGCAAATTCCTCTTTGTGGTCCAACTTATCTAGGCTCAATCTAGGCTCCAAGCTGTTAGTCCACTCAACTCGGTACACGGGTCTTAATGGAAATTGTTTCAAGTGAAGAAAAATGAAAGTAATTCTATACCTCTTTCTTCAAAGACTTCTGTTCTTCTTTCAAGGATTCCTTGAAATCTTTGTACGCTTTATCCTGCCAAGAGAGAACATATTTGTGAAATAGCAAAATTCTCTAAAATAACTTTCAAAGAATATTCAATAATGTTTACTATGCTCATAGAATAATTACATGACATTGGGGGGGCAGGCAATGATACTCTAGGGAGCATAGAGTTACATAACAACCTTGTAGCATTTAACTATGAACTTTAAGTCTATGACAAAATAGATGTGAGATGAAACAGTTTTTGAATTTAACGAATTTGCAGTTATGCATGGGCCTTTAGAGCTGAGTTTGAGTTTGCATCACGTGATTTCTTTTTTGAAGTAGACTTTTATGACAAAATAGCGGACACAGAGGCACAAAGCAATAAACAGAAAATTATAAAATTCAATCTATTAGATTCTTTATATTCTAAAGATTCTGTAGTAACAATGCTTCTTGAAAAATTGAAAGTCTGAATCGTTAGTAAGTATTCACCTGATCAATCTTCAATTTCTTGACTAAAACTTTCAATTCTTGTTGCTGAGCAATTTCAAGTTTCTCAATATCCCTCTTCTGCAATTTACTAGTCATTTCTTGCTTTACTTCAGAAGCTTTCTTCAACTCCTTCAGGAAAAATGAAAAAATTTCATCCATTTATCCGTAACGAAAGAGGGGAAAACTTGGTAACAGACACATAAACTAAGGTATAATCACTATGCCCGTGCATGGTTTTGGGTTTTATGTCCCTGCAATAAAAAGTTGGGTTGTTTATGAATCACAGTGCCGCTGTGAAAGCAGGTATGTGGGTCACACATCTGAAAGATTATTTCATGAATTAAAACAACTAGTTCCATCGAATACTTTCGTTGTGATTTGGGGATTTAGAAATTGATCAAAACTCCATTCTTGTTTGACCTCATGATGTTGCTTCACTACCGTTTGTCTTTTAAACCCCTTGACACAGGAACGCAATACCTGCTTAAAAGTATGAATTCAATGAAATTTGAAAAGAAAATACATTTCTTTGTACCATTAAAAGTTTTTTTATATTCCTTCCCAAAATAGAGATGATATTATGCATTGAATTATAACTGATCAACTTCTGAAGCCCCAAACCAGCAGGCAAACGGTCTCTCTTTGTCCATTCATGTTGAGTCTTTAGAAGATTTGGTTAACGTTTTTTTGGTACTTTCGGTGCTTTCGAAATCGAAAACTTTAAGAAACTCCCTTATAGCTCCATAAGTCGGAGACTAAAAATGTACAAAAACTAATAGCATCTAACTGAGGATCTAAGCTACAGATTAACTCATAAATCTTTCAAATCAGTCAAGTATAGAATTTATCGTGGCCTGTCAAAGTGGATAATTTATTTTGGTGCGCGCAGTATTTTGTTCTCGACTTATGACGATTAGTGCTCTTTGACTTGATGATGGCGCTTCAGCCAAGGGAGACTCCTAGCATTACTCTTAAAAACCTGGCCCTGTTTAGGCCCAAACTTTGCAATTCCTAAAGATTGCGAGATTTGGCAAAGAACAATGCTGTCAAATTTTCAATAATTGATTACGTTAAAGATGGCGGCGAGGAACTTTTCACCAAGATGCATTACGTTCCAATTACGAATCCTTAACGATTCTATAAGAATTCGATCAAAGAACGCAGTGGATCTTTGTAAAAAGTTCCTCATCGCCATCTTTAGGGTAATCGTCTATTCGAATGATGCAGTTGACTAGATATTGAACAAAGTTGCTGTGGCAGGTAGTTGAAGACTTCTCCAGTTTGTTTTGGTCTTAAAAATATGAAAAATGTAGCGTTGAAAGACTTATTTTGCACTTAACGGGCAAAGTGAACTTCCTTCTTCTGATTTATACCAAGTTTCGTTGATTAACTGTATGTTTAACGTGGTTTTTATCGCATTTTCTTTCCGAAGAGTGACCGTTGAACAGAGCTACGGCAGTCGTTCGATCATGATTCGATCGATCGAATGCCTAAGATAGGGCCAGGTTTTTCACGGTTTCATTATGAGTCCCTCTTGAGCAAGGTTTACCGCAGGGATACAAGGGACTCATCGTCATAAGTCTAATTTTGTTCCTGCAAGGGGCACTCACGTGCTCGCACAGACTAATGTGTCCTGTAGGGGGCTGCTTGATCCCGCAGCGTACCAAATGAAGTATTTGTTGGCTTACTGGGAAAGCTCGATTATCAGAGGCTGCAGGCTAGCTTTATCATCATGGAAGAAATATCATGTTGGTAAGGACATTTGTTCTAAAATCGCAAAGTAATTGCAATTGCCACATATTTAGGAATCAAATGATACAATTTATTGCTCAGTTCTAGAACCAAACAAACAAAATCCGCCAAAGCCGGTTTACAAGATCATATTCACGTAAAATTTGCTTCATATTTTACGTGATCATAGAATGTGATCGTATAAATGGGGCTTCACAAGCTGCTTGCGGAGGCCCCGTCCACAAGTATCTGGATCTTTTGGAAAACGCATCTTTTTTTATCCGTTTTGGGTTCGCGTCCACACGAAGACGGTGTTGTCGGTCACCGAAAACGAAGCTTTTCAAAAACGCTCTCCAGAGTGGATCTTTTTGAAAACGCCGTTTTCCTGTTGTCGTGTGGACGGGTGAAAACGGAGCTTTTCGAAAACGCTGACGTAACAGCGTCAATTTAGCACCAATCAGAGCATGCGCTCGGTTCTTTGGGGATCACGCGAGGGCATGTTGCTTGTCTGTTTTCTTTTATCGAAATTCTAATGTCGAATATCGTTATCGAATATCAAATCTTACTTTCGAATAGCGAATTTCGAATGTCACAGCGTTTTCGTGTGGACAGGGATATTTTTGAAAACGGTCCTCGTGTGGACGCGGATCTTTTTTATACGGATAAAAAAGATGCGTTTTCAAAAAGATCCGGATACGTGTGGACGGGGCCATAATCCCCTTTAATTTGCCATCACAGATTTTTCATTTAAAGGCTGGTCAAATGGAAACTCTGTGATGGCAAATTAAAGGGGATTAATTCTAATTGCTTCACATAACTTCAAGCAACTTACACGATCACTATGCACGTGATTCTGAAGCCTATCTATATACACGATCACATGCTGTGATCACATGAAAAATGTGAAGTAAATTTTACGTAAATATGATTCTTTAAACCGGCCTTCAGGCATATCTTTAGGTGCGTCCTTCCTCTTTCGTTATGAACTCGTGATTTCTCTTATACGTGATTTCGCATGCATAAGGCGACAGTTTGCCATACTGGTTTCAGGGAAAATTTCACGGCTTTCTTTGTTTGGCAATACGGGTTGCAAGAATATTCATTGTCTGAGGCACGACTAGCTTGTCATAAGGGTATACTTAAACTTTATATACTGTTTTAGCTTAAATCGTTGAAATACTGGGTTTTGAACGATTAAAACCACTTACTTATGGTAGAATTTATACTCCCAACTGCACAACTACCTTGTTATATGCTTTGAATAGTGGTATCAATCAAAGAAACTGATGCTATTTTTAACCAAAAAATCCGTCCTAATTGATCAACCTACCTCCTCTTCCTGTCTAAATTTCTCCTCCATATGATCCCACTGAAGCTTTATTTTAGCCATCAATTCGTTTCCTTGCTTTTGCTCTTCTCGCCTAAGTATTTTCATCTCATGCAGACCCTGCTTCCTACAAAAATAGCTAAAGTTATATTTCGCTCAAATTTTCATGAGATTGTTTGAATGAAAATATGGAATTTCTGCGAAATATAGGACATAAAAAATATCGCAGGCATAAAAACCTATGATTGTCTTCCATAATGAACCCATTGTTTTCGTGCAGCCAACCTTGCTTTACTTGTTCCGGATCCGCAAAAACAAGTTTAGGCACTTAAAGCTCTTGATGGATTTAATGAAACGACAGGAGAAAAAGTGAATGATTTTTGTGATTTTGTCGCACTTTATGAGCAAGGGAAACAGAACATGAAATAAACAGGCAATAAATCAACTGATTGCGACATGCCTGAAACAGAGCCTGAAGCCATCGATCAAATCGTAAAGAATTTCCCATAAAGAACAATACACAAGGGTATTTAATTTCTCACAAGGGTTACATTAAATCAATTTTTGGTAAATATTGAAGTTTTTATTCCCATAGCAATAAATGCGTAGATGGCATCCGATACCCTTGAAAAAAGGTTCTCATTCAGAAGTCATTACTTTTCAATACATCAAGCCATTAGGCTGAGAAGTTCCAGTGTTTCTGAGTCCCTGAGTTCGAATCATAGATAAATTTCAAAACTTGGGTTATATGGAAATTCTGAAAGCCATGTAAATAGCTACCTCAAAAGCTGTTCCCTTCGAGCTGCAGCACGATAATCTTCAGAGCTAACATCTACAATCCTCGATGTCGTTTCTGTTACAACTTTCCCATCTTTTTCATATTTTCTTACTCTCGTCAACGTCTTGTATTGCTTTGATTCAGGATTCTGAAAAGAAAATTAAACAAGAATAGAAAAAGGTTTTTTCAAAGCTTTCAAAGCAACCGGGTGTCCAAAAGGTTCCCGCCTAAGAAATTACCGCAATTCGAATCTGAAACCTGTCATTTACAATTTTCTACTTGATCTGTTTCGTCAAAGATAAGGCATCTAGACATGATAACAATGCTAGTTGGCACATCGATTGAGAGCGACAAAATAAACAAACCAATTCTTACCCTTTTAGGACTTGCCACCGTGCTGCTCGCCTCAGATTCTGAAATCGATTTATCGTCACCATTAACAATATTGCTCTCATCCGACTTACTTGCACCGTCAAGGTTTAACTTATTCAGCTCTGCTTTGAGGCCTGCAACGTCTTTTTCCCTGCTCTCAGCATCCTTTGCACCCTTTTCAGCTTTCTTGGCATCCTCTTGCTCTTCAGTGACTTGTTTCTCAACTTTGGATATCTCCTCTTCAACTCGAGGGGCCTTACTCTCAGCTGAGTCCGTTGCCAGTGGCTTTTCAGGCTCAGTTCCTAACTTTTCATCCAGTTCTTCAAGCTTGGCAAGAGCATCATCTAATCTTGAAGAATATTTATCTTTTTCAGCATGTTCAAGAGACTCTGCATTCTGCTCTACTTCAGACGTTTGATCCTCCCCCCTATTCTTTTTAGGCGCCAGCGCCTGGCCTCGTTTCTCTAACGAGGGCAGATCATTTCTTACAGCATCTTCTTTCTCGATCATTTGCATCTGCGACTCCGCAGATGGCTTGAAACCAACTAGCTCCGCATTCGTGTTGCCACTCGGCACAGGCTCCTTTGATTTCGACTTCGTGATATCTGTGTTGTCATTAATGTCTTCGTATTCGCTCATTTCTTTGATCCTCCGCAGAGGCATTGGTGGGATACCACTATCACTGTCCCTTAATGATGAGTCGTCTTTCTGACTTGAGTTACTGTCGTCTTCAGTTGCAATGCTGTTCAGTGTGTCGGATGATAATGATTTTGTGATGCTTGATCCGTTGTTTTCTTTGGTCTGAATGGAAGAGAAAGAGAAGAAAAGTTAGGCTACATTTACACTCCTCCATTTTCAATTTTATTGATTTTTGTCAATGACAACACGCTGCTCGTTCACACCGCTTCATTTCAAATAAATACGCTATGAATGCGACTGGCGTTCAAACCGTAGTCTATTGACTATGTTCAAACTGCTCTATCAAAAAGGTATTTTTAACCCCTTATCAAGACAAAACCTTTTCCTAGTAGCACTCAGAAGAGCACCAATAGACAACTGCGCTAAAGATTGCCTTGATGAATTTTTTACCAAGATGCATTGCACTCGAATTGCAAAACTATAAGCAATGGCTTAATGCTCACGCTGTCTCTCCGCGTCTTCTTATTCAAATGCCGAATACATGATTCCTGATACTAATACATTAATGATTCAAATAGACTTTCTACTTACTTCTTTGTCTTCTGGGAGGTCTTCAAGCACTTCTACAACTTCTGTGTTCATCAGACGATAAAGATCAATTAGAGGCTGGTTGTCAGACATTTCTCGTATGAACGGGTGCTGTAAGAGAAAAAGAAACAAAGCCCTCAAGATTTGCTTTGCACAAGTGTACAACCAGATTTTTACTGTTTCATTACGAGTCCCTGTTGACCAAGGTTTACGTCAGGGACTCATCGTCATTAGTCTCCTGCCAGCTCTTCCTGTACAAGTTCCTTTAACCAAAGCTCATAATCTAATTGCTTTGACAGGAAACCGTCTGTGAGGGCCTAAACGGAGTCAAGTTTTTTCAGAGTTCTATTACAAATTTTGTCAACTGAGGGAAACAAGCGACTTATCAAATAAATCCAGACAGTACTTACGTCTAATAATGCTTGAGAAGAAATCCTTGCTGATGGATCTTTCACTAAACAATCCTTGATGAAATGATGGAAGTCAGCAGACCTATGGGGCAAGAACATAGGGAAATATTATCACACTATTGGGTCACTTCAAAAACTGTATAGCTGTTTGAAAAAAATTTTATCACTTTTTCCAATCATCGAAATATAATTAAAGATGATAAAGCTTTTGCTTTCGCTACCTAAAGAAATTTAATGAGAGAATTAAAAACAGAATTCTGAGCTTTGCTCTGAAGGCAACAACGTAAAGTCTTGCCTAAGAGCCGTGCCCATATGATACTGAAATTTCCATTATTCATAAAGTCAACAAAGATAGTTTGCAAGTCTTGGTAACATTTGTGACCAAAACTCGGGGGGAGGGTAACTTCAGTACGGAGTGACGGGGGTGGGCCATTTGACATCTGAAATCACACCGTTAAATCCATGGCCATTTTACAACCATGAAATTTTTGTAAAGTTGAATTTACCTATATTTCTAGTGCTCGTAAGACAGCGAAAATATCACAACAATACTTCAATCTTTCGGCTTCTAACTAGAATTTGAATCATTCAAATCTGTGAAGTGTTTACTCTTGATGCTATGAATTTTCACAAGAGTGAGCATTTTACTGGCTCACCCGGTATATCTATCATTTAATTTAACAAATAACAAGACAAAAAACATACAAGCACAAATCAGCATAATAGGAAAGAACAATACAGCTAATGACAAAATAAAGTCTTCTTATACCTAGACTGATGACGATGAGTCTCTTGTTGCCCTGTGCTCTTTGGCTTAATGATGGCGCTTCAGGCAATAGAGACTCATAGTATTACTCTGAAAAACTTGGCCCTATTTAGGCCCAAACTTCGCAATTCCTCCAGTACCAATCAGATTGCGACATTTGGCAGAGAACAATGATGTCGAAGTCTCGATTCGAATGATGCAGTTGACTAGATATTGAACAAAGTTGCTACGGCAGGTGGCTGAAGTTTTCTCTGCTTTGTTTTGGTTTTAAAACAAAGAAAAGATAGCGTTGAAAGACTCATTTGGGATTTAACAGGTAAAGTGAACTTCCTTCTTCAGATTTATGCCAAGTTTTTTGATGAAACGCCTACTTAACGTGGTTTTTATCGCATTTTCTTTCCGAGGACCGTTGAACAGAACTATGGCAGTCGTTCGATACTGATTCGATCGATCGAATCATGATCGAATGCAGGAGATAGGGCCGGGTTTTCACTGTTTCATTATGAGTCCCTCTTGAGCATGGTTTACCGCAGGGATACAAGGGACTCACCGTCATAAGTCTGACTTATACCCTGCTTAAACTTGCAAGCAAAACGAGCCCAAACGAAACAATCATCTGAGTATTAAGTTTAATCGTTGAGTGGTCAAAGAAAGCATAGTTCGGAAGGAATCTGATTATCTGTCTCAAAAAACGATGAGTCTGAAGGAATTCGATTATCAGTTTCATAAGGACAGAACTTTTTTCAGATCATCTGGTATAAAATAAAGGGTTACACAAACATTTACCATTGTGATTTCTTGCTGAGACCTGGTGGGTCACCTTTCGTTATTTTGAATAAGACTCGCATCGGATGCATTTCATGATAAGGAGGCTGCATTTCTGCAAGTTCTATCAGGGTGATTCCAAGACTCCAAATATCGGCCTGAAGGCAAAAAAGAAATTTTCAGAGTTTATTGCTGTTGGGGTACAAAGTTTGATTCATCAGCAAACACTAACTTTGCTGCATGATAAAGCGAAGGAGCTGTAGCAGTAGATTTCTGGGAGAAAATGAGGAAATTCAACTCAATTTTAGAAATTATTTGCAACAGGCTTACACTAAGAAACTAACATTGCTGCTTCGCAAAGATGCTGAAGAAGAGGCCTCAACGAAACAAACGAAGATATGACTGGAAAATTCTTAGTCACATTTTGACATGTTTCATTCACAAAGAAACTCCGATCCATCCTTTCACCGAATCTCGGAATGTGACGTTACCTCGCACTATGAATTATCGAAGCTTGTAGCATAAGCGGGCTGCACATATCTTTGTTTCATCACGCTACAAAAACCTGCCTATTTCGTTATTCCTTCCATTTTTGGTACACTCACAGAAAAAGGGTGGTTCCTGGAATAACTTCTGCGGTACTTCAACTGGGTAAATATATGGCACTCCTTAAGGTACTCTAGAGTACTCCTGTGGAAAGATAGGCGACATTCGTTTTTGGCGCATTGCGCAAGATTCTGAGGATTGTGATTCAAACAATCACGTCAGCTCAAAATTTCCCGCCACTGCTACTGAGGCCTGGTACCCACTGACATCCCTGAAGGTCGCGGCGCATGCTCAGACGAATGTCGCCTATCTTCTCCTGTGGAGGGTATTCTTTTCATTTTCATTTTAAATTCTTTATACACGGTGGCCCCATCAACCAAAAGTGGCTGCTTTTCAGGGGGCCGTGGCTGCTTTTCAGGGGGCCGTGGAGGCATCTTCGATATGGCATCTTACGGCATCTTCGATATGGCACTCTACAAAATACCTAAAAGGAATTTAACAAACATTTCCCGGCAGGTACATTTGTATATCAAACATCCTGTTTGGTCATAAATGTCATAAGAAACGCAAACTTCCCACCCTCTTTCAGTTGACTATATCGTTCCTCTTTCTATATGTTTCAATGACAGAAGAACACAGGGGGTGAACAAGGAGTAATGATATAGAACTAAGCATAAAAACTCACTTTATATGTGTACGGATCATCCTTACATGTTTCTGTAACAACTACTTCTGGAGCCATCCTAAAATAACGATTTAAAATGTTGAAATTGGTAAGCAGTGTCCATCAAGTATCTACATTGCCTTCTTTCAACTGCATTTACGATTCCACTGAAACAATTTTGTAGCACAATAACTAACGCTAAAGCAAGATACAAATTAGAAAAGCATTGTAATTTAAACTGCTAAGTCCAAAAAACGTCCCCCAGTTTGATTAAATAGATTGGGCTAACAAATATTCATATTCTATTTTCAAGGTCGCACTTAAATTTTGACAGGTTGCTCTTAGCCATATGTCACGTAATCGCTGATTCCTGAGCTCAAAATGATCTTTTTTGAGACATAATTTGGACTGCCGTTCGTAGATTGGAATCACATTGGCACTTGACTCCTTGAGAAAGGGCATTTGGGGGATACCTTGATCAAGCCGCGCCAATATACAAGTACTTTTTTGTAATCACATTGAAAAAGTTACTCAACTCTCATATCGCCAAAAAATTAATCCCATGAAGGTATAACCGAAGAACTACCTATTTTTGTGAAGGAAATCATTAGCATATTTTTACCTAATTTTCACTTGCTTCTTGCACCATATTATTCGAAAGGTACTTGAGTAATGTCTAAACAATGTGAAGGCCTTAAAGAACTTTATTTTGAAATGTTCAAGAGGGTATTGGAAGTAAATGTGAAGACTGTTGGTACTTTCAATAAACTCATAAGACTGGCTTCAATTCTTAGTTTCTTGTAACAGATACGTGTAATGGAAAATGAATTCTTACCAGTATGGAGTTCCAATGAATGTATCCCTCCTTTGCGAAAGTCGTTTGTTTTTTGCAGATACACCGAAGTCAGCTACGAAGTAAAAGGAAAATAATTTGGCAACGAAGGAAGACTTGAAAAGTTCGAGTCTCTCAAGCGAAAATCTTTAAAATTAATACAAATCTATGTCCGAGCTTATGAAAGACATCTTGGTTCAAAGCAAAATGGCAACAGTTTGCAGCTGCCAAAGCCAGAACAACCCATATACAAATTTAAATCTGTATCATTTCTTGGCTGACAGCTTTGGCATGCATTACCTTAAACTTCAAAACAATCACAAAATTTTGCAGTACTCAAACGAAAACAACTGGAATGGATTAGACTGCAATTTTCAACTTTGTAAAATGTATAATGCAGACTTTCGGTATTCATAGTTGATTTTATGATTAAGTTTTTGTATATGAAACTATGTAAATATATAGGAAAAAAGTTAGCTTTCATTAGCAGTAGTTAGCCATGTTTCCTACCTGCCAACTGAAACAAATGATTAATTGTTATGTTATCATTATTTAAAAGTATGAAAGCGCAACAGCACGGCTCTACTAATTGTCTTCGGAAGAAGAGCCAGAAAATTGCTTGTTTTGCTATCTATATGTTTCATATAGATAGCAAGCAAATAAGTGAGTAAAATTTTGTCACGAAATAACAATATTTAATGGAAAAAACGAAGAATAAATAAATAAATAAATAAATAAATAGATAGATAGAGAGATAGATAGATAGATAGATAAATAAAGAAATGAATGAATAAATAAATGAAATATTTACAATACAATTTACATAGCAAATTTGATCACTAAAAGTTAAAAAACACCCCTAATTAAAGTGGCAGGGATAGCATTAAAAGATCGAGTTGACCTTATTTCCATAGTGGTCCCCTTAGAGGTGGTTGCAAAAATGATAAACATTATAATTTCATGTGCTTTTGGATAAAGCACAACTTAACAAGGCCAAATCACGAATGTGAGAGAGGATGCACAGTTTCAGGAGAACACACATCTGTCTTGTTCCTCTCTCTGTATATTTTGGAAAAACGTGTCCTTTACCTCGTGCTTAAAACGAGTTGAACTGCCCTTTACAGTAAAACAACTCTTACAGGCTGCAAAAACGTTTGCAGGTACTAAATGAATAGGCAAACCACTCGAAACAGCCTGTCAAAAATGTTTTAGAATTCATATTCCATGCATTTGCTGACTGTTTGATCTAACAACCCACGGATAAACCAGTCAATCAGCCAATCAATAAATTAATCAATCAATCAATCAATCAATCAAAAAATGAATCAATCGATTGATTCAGTGTACCATTTTCCAAGCTTAATGGTATACACCACAGTAAGATGCATTTAGAAAAACGACAATTGAAAATAATTTGCAAACTTTGACGCTACCGAGCTTAATGTTTCCATCTTCTCTGAGAAGTATATTGCCTGCTTTTAAATCCCGGTGGATTACTCCTCTTTCGTGCAAAAATGCCAGCGCCTGACAGACAGAAAGAAAGACGTGCACATTATGGCGAGGAAGTTATCGAAAACAATAATATAGAAATGTGTTAACACTGCAATAATGACTATATGTGGCGACTAATGCTGCATTCACACTGACACAAGTAAACCAGCTTTATTTAACCTAGATTAAATTTCAATAAATCAAATGCCCGGATTTCTTGGAATGAACAATCAGTAGGTCTTATTCGAAAACCTGATTTAGTTTAAACTGGTTTAACTTGCAGTGTCAATGGGGCATAATTTTTAAAGCAATCTCTTCATCTTTTACAGAGATAAGACCTTCAAGGTGGTACCAAAATTTTGCTAACTGAAAGAGAGGGGGGCCGTAAAATAGCGTACATCTCAGTATAAAAGTAGTTCGAAACAAATCCTAAATGTTACCAAAAAGCTATTTCGTCAGCAAGTAAGTCTTCAAAATTTTGTATTTCTTAAATGCAACTGCGTTCTCTGTTCTCATCATAGCTGAAATTACAATTTTCTTTCATACACTACTGTGACAATGTAAATTTTGCTACATTCTTTTTACGTACATTCTTTATTTTTTAAGGCAGGTTGGAAAGCGCAGCTCAAGAGCTGATGTGGACCTGCAATTGAAATCATGACAGTCTAGTGAAAATGTTACCAAAGATAGATGTACTGTAAGGAGGGCTGAAAATATTCTCTACAGTGTTGGAGGGGGCACCAAAATTTTCAACAAAATAGGAAGGGGCCACGAAAATTCTATCAAATTTTCGTAAAGGTGTGTTTGATTGGTACCAATTCTGAAAACGGTAGACTTGGAAGACTTTGACTCTCCAATGCTCAATTTCCATTTGCATAACTCTGAAAACGAGGCGACTTTGTTCGTGTTGCTACGGTAATCGGTAAGTTTACTCTTTGTCGCGAAGCACCAGACTCGTCTTTGTGTTTTTCAACTGGAAAGCTCGACTTCGCCAGGATGAATCAGAAACCTGCTGGTTGGAAGAGCTTTGTGTTTGATTGGGAACTGTCTCCCCACCGTCTCTCCGAAGTCTACCGTTTTCAGAATTTGGTAGGGTTGGAATTACCAATCAAACACAACCTAAATGTCTTCCACCCCCTTCCCTGTAAGAATTTATTACACGTTCCTAACGGGAACTGTTTTCTGGCTCACCTGTTATGTATCTGCGTTCCTTATTTTAGGTGTAACGTGAATATTTTCAGTTGGACTGAACTAATAGTTCTCATTCCATTACATCGATGAGATGATGTTATAAACACGAAAACCCACAAACATACGATTAACAGTTTATATATCCGCTTGAGTTTTGAACATTCAGGTTAACCAAAAACCAGAAAACATGGCAAATCTTTGCGCGTGTTGAAATGTGACATAAATCACAGGAAACAAGAAATCACACACCCAAACCATATCACTCTATCTAAGATAAGATAACAGACAAACTTGGCTTAGAGTTGTTTACACCCATTTCAGGTCATGTGATCAATCTCCTGATAAAATACGCTTTGATTTCTCTAACATATTTCGTGCCATGCAAAGTTGTGCCATGGATAAAAAATGTAGCATAATACTAACATTTCCCAAGAGTATGATCACATGACTTGACATGGGTAAAACAAATCTTGGATTATGTCTATTATTCTGTTGAGAAACAAGTTTGAAAAAAAGATATTTTGCCCAACTCTGTACATTTTTCCTCAAATACGACTTCATATCGCAGGGTTGGAAAACTTATTTCAATTTCTGCGAT
The DNA here is from genome assembly GCA_964019985.1 of Aurelia sp. 4 Dawson et al 2005. NCBI lineage: Eukaryota > Metazoa > Cnidaria > Scyphozoa > Semaeostomeae > Ulmaridae > Aurelia > Aurelia sp. 4 Dawson et al 2005. The sequence goes on along the minus strand of OZ026503.1, from coordinate 5,033,711 downwards.
CAAAATAATTCTTGAAACATTTCTGGGAGAATCGCTCGAGAGAAGCATCCACTCTTTGAGAGGTCACAATATGTAATGAACTGGACAGAATTTGAAGACTGACTATCAATCTTTAATCATGATCGTAAATGATACTTGCTGGACAAATTGCTTTTGAGGTAACCACTTCCAAACTTATCAACAGCATCTTTCGCACGAAATTCTTTTGTCTGGAGACAGCCTAAATTCATATGACGACGGCTATGTTCCATGTTTCGTTTTTCTGTCATGATCGACTTTCCTTTCTTCATTTCATTCGTTTTCGAGACCAGAAGAAATTTCTGGGACCAATGGTGCCGCAGTCCACTATGTTTTCCTCCCCTGTCATATTGCTACCATTAAGTCGCCATCGGTTTATCCCCACATCCACCCAAATTCATCTCTCCAATGCAGCACAGCTTAGTCAATTACGTTACAGTCTGTCTTTCCTCGAATAACTGTAAACTTGTAATTGCGTTAGTTTCCCTATGAAGAAGCCTGGCATGCCCAAGGCATAACACCAGCTGTTATCAGCCAACTCTGCCTATGTTATAAGGCCCGACGTCTTCAATCTGACAAAGATTGATCTGACAAAGATTGATTCGCTGATCCATATTTCCATATCGCCAAAGAAATATTTCCTAAGAAAGCCAAAAAATCATCGGCAATAAGAACATACCTCAACCATCTGCCTGCAAATCACTCGGATGACGTTTTCATCTAAGCCTCTTTCCAAATCTAAAAGTAATTAAAACATAAATGAAAGGATGGCCACGATTTCTTACAGAACAGCTTGTTCTATATTCATTGGACAAGAAGCTCGGAATCTATTGCTAGTGGAAATTCCGAATGAGGCAAGAAAGTTAACACATTTATTGGCAGGCTACGGAATAAATATCATGCAGTCGACATTCAAGACTGAAGTGTTAATCTATCAGTCAAAAGCTAACTTGGAAGTGAATATTTTGTTTTGTAAACCATCATTTAGACCCTGAAATTAGGAAAACGCTCGTAAGGGGTTTGTAGGGGACAGGAATTAGGCTGCATTCACATTGAACAATCTTTTGTAAGCTCGTAAACGCTCGTGCAGAAATCCGCCGTACTAATCCCTTACAGTGTTCAGACTGCAAAATATTTTTGCAATCTGAACACTGTAAGGGATTAGTATGGCGGATTTATGCACGAGCGTTTATGCGCTTACAAAAAAGATTGTGAAGTGTGAACTCAGCCTTAGCCCATGATTTTTTCACTACTTGGCAGATAGATCAACACTTCAGTTTTGAATATCAGCCACATACTTCTCATTCCATAGCGCGCCTAACATGCTAACGTTTTTTTCTGAATCACCTGGTAGATTGCTATCATCTAACTATAAGTTAAAACACAAAGGGGTCTAACTGATGGAATGCAAAGAAACGATGACAAAAAGTAGGGGTGGAAAAAATAGCGGACCACGGCACCGATGGTCCCACAGATTTTTTCAGGTCTCTAGAAAGAATGAAAGGAGATGGGAAAAGGGATAAATTTAGATAAGTGAAAAAAAGACACTCAATTTTTTGTCAAGATCGTAAGGGGTGTCTTTATTGATGGCGGTTATTGTATCGATTTAGATTGTTACCAGAACTAGGAAATTCATAAGAAAGATGTTGGTCACAAGTCTTGAAGTGGTCACCTGAAAATCAACAAAATTTGCCCAAAAAATGTCATTCACGATCGTAAAAAAACTGCTAATCAGTCCTCAGTTCTCTTGTATTTCTTATGTATCGTTAACTGTCAAGAGTGGACACTTTTTGAAGCGATTCTCATAGGAATTTTTTCGAGACTTGTTTGGTCCCAGAAATTAAAAAGAAATATTTTTCCACCCCTAATAAAAAGCTTCGACATCTAGGCTCTATGAACTCGAAAACGATAATATACAATCAATTTGCAGTACAGAGGATAGTGCCTCTCTATCTAATGAGATTGAAAACATAAGCTGGTATCTTTATAGCGGCAACTCAGCGACACTAAATGGGATGAAACTCTTTGCCAGGAGGTAGCACACGATGGATGAAGAAAGTGTCCCTAATAGCCAGAAACCGGTACTAGGACATTCCTTGATACAAACGACAATGAGATAAAACTGGCAGAAAACTGCGTATCTGGATGAATTCAACAAGGAGATGACAGTATCAAAGCCCTATTTCGCATGTTTAATATTTTCATATTTCATATGTATCTATACACGGTACAAAATTCAATAATTTTACGTTTTACGATTTGGTCCTGTTAAAACAAAAGTTCCTAACAAAGTTCATGCATGCACATCAATTAGATTAAAAATATCTGAACGAAATCAAAGATATTTGCACCCCAGCAATCTTAACTGTCTCAACGTGACATGAAATGAATTTTCATATGGAGATCAAAGTTGCAAATATCACGTACCTAGAACAATATCATCCATAGCTCCTCCAGGACAAAACTCTAGCATCATCTGTGAAAAAAATTTGATAAATATAAACACCATTTAACATGTAGCTTAGGAATTAGGCCACAAGTTACAACACAAGTATCTAGCAAAATTTACATGTGAATTAAAATAAATCAACAGAGCTAACAGTGACGTTGGCCTTAGGAAGTTGACAATCTAAATGCTCTATTTGCTGATCTCCATACATGACTACAAAATAGGAAAATAAGTGGCGCGTGGCCTTCGTTTCCTCTCCATTTATCAGTTTTACAGTTCCATTTTGATGTGTTAACTTTGCATTATCGTAAATGTGAATTGAAATCTAATGTGCAAAATACATTCATCTATTAACTGTAGTGTTTGCGTATTTTGCAGTTTTACTTTTCATGTAATAAACACGAAGTTGTTATAGTCTTTGCTCCCAGTGCCATCATCCTCGTAGCTTTGTGATGTAGTTTAGCAATTGCGTCATTAGTAAAATGTTCTGTAATGTTTTGATAGAATATATCTAAAAAGCGCACCAACAATTAATGATATGTTGGTCACGATAAATCCATGACGCCCTGGCGTTTGTCCTAACAATCTTATAGTCAAAGGAGCAGCTTGAAGGCCCAGCGAAGTTATCATCGACCTATCATGAGGTTTTGAATGAGAGTGGCATGACTGTCAACAGAACTGACCATTTTAGTCTCATGGGAACTGTTATTTCAACGCTTTGCGCCTAAGGTAAGTTTCGAGAGAAAGATTTAGTACCAACAATAGCTAATAGGTGCTGCATTCACTTGCACAAGTGGTCGTCAAAATATTTCCATGAATTTCACTCGTTTCTTCCAATGTTTGTGCTAATTGGATAGAGATGCACATTCGTGACAAAACAACAGGAGTAACGCAATTACTCTTCAGTCAAGAATATAAATCCGTGCTTCTTTTCGTACTATGCGCCAGTGGAAGGCTCCATCTCAAAAATGAAATCGAGGCTGATTTCGCCAACATTGCTTGCCACATCTCCATTTCAACAACATTGAGAACGATAAGTTATGTTGCTTCGCAGCAACTAAATGTCCTATGAAGCAGACGTTGTAATCAAGGATTCTGGACTCTCCTGCAATAGACCTTTTAGCTATTCTGGAAAGAGTCAGAATCGAACGGTATTTTGCTACATTTTGCCGAATTTTCGAATCTGCACAAAACTGAAAGAAGCTCTAACGCCACTCAATCGAACGTCGTGTATAAAAATGTATAAAAATAACGCTCGATCCAGTCTCTTTTGCAAAATAGCTAAAAGGTCTATTCTGCAGCAGTTCTGCAGGGTTAATGGGCAAAATTAAAAAATCATGAAAGTACTATGTGGAATTCCTCAAGGATCTTGTCTCGGCCCTCTCTTATTTATCATTCATCTAGATGATTTTGAAGATTGTCTGCAATTTTCATCTACAAGTATGTACGCAGATGATACGCATACAACAATATCTTCTAAACATACTGAAGAGCTCGTTCAAAAAGAAAGATAGAGCTTGGAAATATCACTGAATGGATGAGGATAAATAAGATGAGCGCAAATCCCAGAAAGACCGAATATATGATCACTGGACAGGAAACTGGTTAAAAATCGAGGATCTCATCAAAGGCGGTAATGATGTTCAAAATCAACGACAAATTATGTCCAGAGAGCCTGTGGAATAAATTTCAGCAAAGATGACAGATCTCTCTTCATGTTTCAGAAACTGTAAGAACCTGGAAATTCCTAAGGTCAATTTAGAGAGAACAAAGAGAGGATTTCACTAAACTGGTCTTAGCGTTTGGAATAACATCCCAATTAAAATTAGAGAGCTCCCCTTTTTCGATCTGAAAATGAAAAAACACTACTCCCAGGAAGAACAGCGCTTATTCTTAAAATTAGCTACTTGTATTTAGTTATGAATATTCAGCAGCTAGCGAGCAACCAGGATTTCCCCTTTTTCGGTGCAAACGGAAACATTTTTAAATTCTCAGGAAAAATGTATTTAATTACGTATTTACTTAGCATTTATTTAGCAGCTGAAAGCGATTACGTGTATAAATAATCGATTAAAAAAAGGAAGCAAAATTCTTCTTCGGAAGACAGAAAGCGAGGAACTTTAATGAATGAAAAACTTTCCTTGCATGTTAAGAAGAGGCAGTCCACCACATGACGTAGTTAATACGGCCATTACAAAGGGATCACGTTAAGTACAACAACATGTAATAAGCTGAATGGCAGAACAGATGAATAATTAAACACTCTTAAAGACATGGTGAAAACATGTGACAAGCTGACCTCTTTGTCTGGTAAACAAAACATAGCTACTGCCATATTTCAAATCATGTTATCGGTGTTCTACTTGACGTGACGGAGGGTATGAGACATATCTTAAGCATCTAAAACTTGGTCATAGGCTGCAAGCCGAGCTTATCTTTCGGATTATGCTGTCTCTAGCAAACAAGAAAAAACTGCCGACAAACTTTAAAACAAAGTAACAGCGTTTACTTTGATATCGTTGAAAGTATGAGAGTCATGTTAACTCTTTAAAATCTCTCTTAAGCTGTAGCCCTAGCTTATCATTCGACGTACGCTGCCCCTCAAGTGTCGCCAGGGGGTCACTAGAGTGGACATGTCTACCAAAGCCTTCTCAGGGTAGCAAAGCAGTGAATAGGTGACTAGGTATATACCTTTCAGAATTCAAGTCGACCCAAATATTTTAGGTCTGACAGAAAAGAAAGCATTGCTTTCAACGAACTTTGAATAAGTTTATTCGGCCATCTTAAAGGTATTTGGCCGACTTTTTCCGCTTGAATTCAACTTCTTAGCCGAAAGTCCAGCATGAGACCGACTCATACTGTGTCTATAATAAAAACCTTCTGACCTAACATCTACCATGATTGAATCTTTTGTATATGAATGACCGATCAAACTAAAAGGAAACAGTTACGTGCTAAGATAGCGCAGATACTGGAGCCATGAAACGGAATCTGGTTCAGTTACACTTAGCTGCCCATGGAGACAGCTGCTCAGTTGCTTGCTGGCCTTAATCAAGACAAAATACGTCTGCCAAACATTAGGAAGCCCTACTGCAAAGACATTAGTCATGTTTCTTAAGAAAAATGAGCGCATAAAACTATAATCTTAGACAAGAGTCGTTGAAACAGACGAGTTTTGTGTTGAAAGATGCCTTTCCTGCATGTAAACTGCTACCTTGGCCCCCTTCCCCCCATTGCAATGTTGGCTGATTGAAGAAAAAAATACATGTGAACTCACCTATGAAGTTTCATCAGCTTCCAACGATGCAATGGGTGGCGGGGGATCTCAACATGATATTTCCTCCAAAAAACAAAGTAAATGGGCATTACCCGAGCTTGCATCCTTCAATCCAGAGCCTAAGCCAATGGGGGAGGGGGGCTGGAGCGCCCCCCCCCCATGGAGACCATTTGTCGGAAAATGTTGCCCTATTGTCGGAATTTTTGTGATTTAAGTGACTAGTTTTGGAGGATTTTGAGGAGAAATAATGCATAAAAACATGAATTTATTTGTGTTAAAAACTTGAATTCCAACAGAAATTATTGAATTTACCATGGCATATTTTTTATTGATATTCACCAGATATTCACTGATTGTGTTGATTTCAAGGCTGGATGACGAAATGTGGTCAAATTTTAGTTTCTGAGGAGTTAGATCGGTCATATAATGCATAAATTCAACGTATGTTCCTAGAACTGTAGTTATTGCTGTAGTTGTTGATGTTCAGAAGAATGAGTATAGTATAGTTTAGTGTAGTATAGTATAGTATAGTATAGTATAGTATAGTATAGTATAGTATAGTATAGTACAGCATAGCATAGTATAGTATAGGATAGTATAGTATAGTATAGCATAGCATAGTATAGTATAGGATAGTATAGTATAGGATAGTATAGTATAGTATAGCATAGTATAGTATAGGATAGGATAGTATAGTATAGTATAGTTTCTCGCATCATATACAGCTGCATTGGTGGAAGAAGATCGGTCACTTTTCGTCGCATTTCCATACTTCCTCCAATTTTTATGGACTTATAACATAGTATGTTATGCATCAAAATCTATTGGCATATGGTAGATGCTGTTTAACTCATTTGACTATAGAGATAATAAGAGAGTTTGTAATGAGTCTGCGGGTGATAATTTATGCAAAACAAAATGGCGCCCAAATGACCACTTTTGCGGCAACGGGAACCAGGGCCGAAATTGATGACCTAAGGAAGACAATGCAGGCCCTGGGAACGAGGTTGGGAAAATTGTGGTTTTTCACCCCGCTGGGCAGTCATGGCTGGCATCGGCCCTGATTCAGTCAGAATGGCTATGTCCTTAGAGAAGCCAGACCCCTTTCTTTGAAAACTTAATTTATTTTGACATTGCTGGATTACTGTTTTTGAAGCAACCACTAATTTTGCCCTTTCTCCACCATTCAGCAACCATTTGTCAGACTGACTCAAACAAGGTCTCAAACTCTAAGTTGGAGGTTGACTTTTACAAATGTGTAAAAACCAAGGTAAATTATTCTACATCTCCTCCACAGTAGCCATAAAAATGGGGCACAGTTATGTTGGGACACCATGTATAGTTTCCAATTGGGCCAAACTTGGTTCATTCAGACAGTTTGGAATTGTAGCATGCCCACAAGACCCTTGTGTGCAGTGGCGGAGCCACGGGGGGGAATGGGGGGGACTAGTCCCCCCACTTTTTCCCAAGGATGGTCTTTGAGATTCGTGCAAATTCCATGAGAAAATCTCGGGGGGGGGGTGCATTTTCTAAGCGGTCAGAAGCAGATCATGTGTGCAGCTGTTTAGATTTACCGACCCGACCTTCACAGTCAGGCGTGCCATCAAGACATTACTTACTGTACTGTGTACTGTGATACCATATTTCTATGATTCACACTAGAAGAATGCAATAATCTACCAATCCTTCGAAAGCAATTTACTCTCAAACCGAGGAAACTAAGCTTGTAACTATTTCGGAGAACAACGCCTTTGATTTTGAACGTTGATTATTGGATTGTAAGAAATGCTGCAAGAACGTTACTGGAAAATTTAAAACTTGAACAGCTCCTTGTATTTGGTTCACGAAAAAGTGTCACTTCTGACAGTTTTCCGTGATATTATGGTTCATCTGATCTTTGATTTGACGGAAAACTTTACAATTTCCAACTTCAAGTGGTAGACATCATGCAAACTAGACTGTTATGATAACGTTTGTGATTGATGATATGTTAAAGAGTGTTATCTGGAAGAAAAAGGGGCCTTACCTAAGAGAAAAAAGGGCGTTTCCTAGAAGAAAAGGGCGTGGCCCCAAAAATTTTTCCGGGGGCTCCGCCCACAGACCTCCGTTTTCTTCAGTCCCCCCACTTTTTGGCAGCTAGCGCCGCCACTGCTTGTGTGACAACAGCTCTTTGATTTTTATGAATTTTCTAGCAAATTGGCCAAGACTGAACTCCTCAACAGCTGTATCTGGGTCATTTTATTGCATATTGTTCATTCTAAAAGGTTAATAATTTAATGACTTTACTTGTAAAGAAATCACAGCACATCAAACTTGTGGCTTCTGTCACAATAAGAAAGCATGTAAAGAAAGTTCCATAGATGTAGAAATTGGCTAACATTGTTTGCGCTAACCACACATCTAAAGTACTATTGCCCTTTCTTTCAAAGAAAATGTCAATTTGGGCTTTCATGATCAACCAAAGACAAAATCATTTGTGTTCACATTCATAAAAGTCATGTTTGCATTTTATTAGTTGCTAAAGATGTCTGCCTGAGGAAGAAGGTCATCAAATCAGATCAACCAACTCAAGTGACTCATACTGTGTCTAGAATAAGAAACATTCTGATCTACCATCTACCATGATTGAATCTTTCTACAAAGAGGCTGTATATGAATGACCAATAAAACTAAAAGGAAACAGGTACGCGCTAAGATAGTGCAGATACTGGAGCCATGAAACGAAATCTGGTTCAGTCACACTTAGCTGCCCACGGAGACAGCTGCTCAGTTGCACGACTCATTGCTCTTTGCTTCCCTCCAGACTCCCCTTAAATACTGTAAGCAAGGAGGCTGTATTGCTCTTGCACTTGGAGGGTTCACAACAGTGATTGCCCCAACCAAAATCAAGTTTTCCCTATATCTTCATTTAGTGATAGCTCACCTAAAAAAAACAGGTGAGCTATTTATCATTGCATATTCCCTATTTTTTTAAGCCTGCTGCCTCAAAACAATGAATTGGACAGCTTTCATGCCAAGAACGAAACTTTCGTCTGCCATAGATAGATTTTACAAGTAAGATTTGCATTTGTAGTGAATTCAAGGAACATAATCATACACAAAGCAATCAATCTCCTTGAAAGTCCTAAAAATACTACAAGACTTTGGAAAAGCATCTTCTCTGTGCTTCCAAACAGGAGCAGTTCAAAGAATTGGGAGCTTAAGCCCCTTGACCTTCTGCCCTATCACTCTTGAATAAAAAATCGCACCAAATTTTGCTACCTGAGCTTTTCAACAGAGGGCTAGGTTCTTGATCAATCATTTGGGCTCTGGTGATACCAATCAAAATGGTTAGTTGTGCCACAGTATTGTGGCCAAAATGTTCACTGAATCTTGGAATTGTTTCAATCAACATATGGTAAAGTATCATCCTAAATTTTGCATACTGCTAAATATACCAAAAAACCAGGACTTTCAATGTCAGGGGCATGTGTCAAAAAGTAGTTCTGAAAAAGATGAATAAATGCCACATTCTGATTCATCTTTTCATATGTTTTATTCATGGACACATGCTGCAAGCTCTCTTTTACACAGACTGATTATATGGCCGTAGTTATCCCTATTGAAAGGCTGCTGGATGCTCCTAACTAAGACTCTTAATCAAACGCCATTATTTTCAAATGATGATATCTACCTTGCTTCAACAAGGCAAAAACACTAACACAAACACTCGTATTTTTCAAATCAAACACATTGATTGGAAAACTTCACAGTAAATCAGTTAATACCTTAAGTGAAAGCAACAAAATAGTACCTACATACAAGGTTTGACATTTTCACCCACCGTTTTCATTATATTCTTAATCGCAAGACTTTGTTCTGTCATGCTAAGTTCCTTGCAACTCTCCTTTGAGCTTCAAGTTTCTGTTGGTCAGCATCAATCAATTAAATTTGCAAGCAGCCTTGTTCAAAAGGGTGTTCAAAAGTGCAAAAAAAAAGTCCAAAAAATTTGCTGTGATATTATGAGTCCCAGGATGAGCGGTCATAGATGGTGTACTTGTCTCATTTTGAATAGCCATTCCTGGGACTTATCGTTATCAGTCTATCTTTTACAACCAAAAAAGCAAAAAAATTACTTCTAAGAAATGAAAGAAAGGAAACTATATATATATTTACCCATAACTCATTGTTATGAACATAAGCTTGAAACATATCAACAACATGTTTGTGTTTGCATTCGGAAAGAATATCAATTTCAACCATGAAATCCTCCAGTTCTGCTTCATCTTTTATTGGCACAATCTTTGCAGCTGCTAAGAGACCATCACTTTTCCTCCGTGCCTAAAAGGAGAGGATTAAAATCAACTTTTGTGGCATATACATTGATGAGGATTGTACTGTATTACCCCTTTGATAAAGGATTCTAGGACAGTAACAGGATGTTTTCAGGACTTCAGGTCCGATTTTCCTGGAAAAAAATTGAAGGGGAAGTTTCTTGAAGTGTTTTACTGTATGTTGGGCTGAGTGGATTTCTAGCTATTTAAAAAACACTTTCTTTAAGCCTGTGCATTTGACCAACTTTTGGTCAGAGACCTGCCATTGAGGCATCAAACATACCCATTCCTTCTACCAATTTTTCAAAATAGTACTGTATACCCAACCTTATACCAATTTCCAAAAAGTATATTTACCTGGCCCTACATTTTTATACCATAAGCTTGAAATCAGTACCGCTCCTTTTACCAAAATTATGAAACTCCATACCAGTCCTTATACCGATATCTGGAAAATCGATACCCCTCCTGATGGCATGTCCCCATACCTAAAATATACATAGTGTACCCCCCAGGCAGCAGACCCCCCTCCATCCACAAGTCATGTACCCCAATGGGCTCTTTGTAAGGCCACCCTATGAAAATTATCAATATATAAGCTATCAGATGTAAGAGCAATCATTGACAATGTGAAGATACTGTAAAAGCAACTGAGTTTCAAACTTGATGAATTTAAGGAAAGGGTCAACCACTACAGGGGTATCACTCCCATTCCTCTGCAGTCCACAACCTTGGCAGATGCACTGAGAACATCCTCTTTTTGTCATTGGTAAACATAAAAGTCATAAAGCTGAAGAGTGGATGTGATGATGAAATTAAAGTTAGTTGACCAAGATAAACAACTATGTAAACCCTGATTCACACTAGGTTATTTGGGTTGTTAGGGCCTGTTTACATGATCCCGCCTAGCCGGGACATCCCGCCTTGCTGGGATATCTCGCCTAGGCGGGACGTTTTACTTCTCACGTTTGCATGGGAAACACTGCCGGCACAGGATGAAATTTGAGGCCTTTTTTGAAAAACATTTGGCGCTCTTTTTGAAACGTGTCATGGTTCTCAGGTTAAAGGCATGCGCAGTAATGTCAATTTCATCCTGGGAAGGCGGGATATCCCGCCTGTTTCTGTTTACATGGAGAAAATCATCCCGGCCAGACGGGATATCCCGCCATGCCGAGACGGGATGAAAACATCCCGGCAAGATGGGATGGGATGAAAATCCCATGTAAACACAAATTGAAAATTGCATTGTTTTTCTACAGGCAGGCAGGGTATCCCGGCCAAGCGAGATATCCTGCCTAGGCCAGATATCCCAGCAAAGCGGGATCATGTAAACAGGCCCTTAGAGTCATAGCTTTTCTTAGCTCCCTCAAATAACCTTAACAGGGAAGACAATAAAGATTGGAGCGGGAAGCAAAACATAAAAGTAGGAAGCAGATGTATGGAGAACTTTTAAACATGTGAAAGATTCTGATGTGCAAGGAGACCCAACATGAGTAAGGCATACTAGGCAATTTCTGGTGAGGTAACTAGTAATGAAACCAGGTCCTGTCTGACCTTAAAGGTTGCCATAGTTTGCCCAGACCTATCCATTATGACAACACCTTTCATCTTATTAGCATAATGTGCATAGACAATCAGGGTTTTAAAGTCTGGGTGGCTTGTAAAGACTGAAGACAAAGACAGGAGGGACGATTAAATGTCATAGAAACTACAAGATTATTGATGTCATATGCATTGGAATGACATCAGAGAAGGAACATTTTTGAAAGGACAAACTATCCAAGCCATAACTATCTACCAGGTTATCTACTGACCCTGGCAGAGCTGGGATGTACTGCCTTACAAAAAGGGTCAAAATGTTTTGTTTTTCAAAAACATGATGTCACTGAATGTCAGTTTTTGAGCAGTTGTTTTCCTTTGCACCTTTCCAAAATGAAATGGACAAATCTCTTGCTTGCACATTTGTCTGTGAAACACAATATACTGTAATACTGTCACAAACTTTCATTGATTGTTTGCAGAGCTGCTTTGCACATGTGGAAGTAAATATTTGAACAGGTTTCAGGAATGTTTTCTATGGCTGTCTGGGAACCAGCATTAAATCAATGCTGCCTACCAAGAGAGTCATTTGATTGATTCATTGTTTACATTAACATAGTTTAAGGTGGCATTTGGGTGTCTTTGAGTACCCCCATCTTTGGAGAAACATGGGTACACTTTGTTGCATTACAATGTGTCATGTTACTTTCTATTGCTAGGCTGAATTTGTCCACCTCAGAGCAAGGAGCCTGCTGATCCTTGTCTGGTCCACAACAACTATCCTTGAATATATATTGCAACACCACCATCTCAGCTTATTTGTAATACTATCTATGCATCAAATTATTTAGCAACAATTATTCCAAAGGACATGGAAACTGATTAATTAATGCATTATTTGGGAGGATAAACTATCTGGCTTCCTACTTCTTTCAAGGTTGTTCTAGCCTTTCATGACAACATGAAAACCTGTTCCTACACATCCATCAGATATCCAAATGAATTACATTACATTGGAAATCCTTCAGGAAATCTTTGGTTGGTGAATCATTTACTTTTGAACAATGAGGTCAAACTACCGCCAGATATAGGGGATTATTAACGTTGGGCAACAATCTGGGATGCAGTTGGGATGCACATGTCTAAAGGAATGAATAGACTGGAGGAAACGTAGAAAGGCCTGTCGAGGCTAGTAGCATTTTTTCGCCTCCTTGCTGTGAGCTTCCTACTTTTAAATGACAAAACGGAAGTCCATAAACCTGAGGTATTATTATTATCATTCTGGGGAGCAATAATGCGCTCGTTTTTACCCCTGAACCTCCCATGTGAAACGCAAGGAGATACAAACTACATTTTACCTTGTGAACTTTCCCAAATGTGCCATCCCCAATTTCACCTTCCAGCTCCCAGATTTCATTCGGGTCAACACCTTTGATAACATTGGAGTATTCTCTCTTCTTCTCTTTCTTCGTGAAAAACGGGAAGACACTTCTGAAGAATACAGACATCTTTGCATGGACGGATGCAGTCTTATTTCAGTACAAAATTATGTGACTATGTAAAGGGGCAAACGTCAACGTGAAGGTCATTCGCAAGCTGCTTTTTAGGCCATCTTCTTTCCAATAAAATCTTGCGGTGCAGCGCGTAAAAATTTAACAAATCCCATGTGATGATCCTTAACTTCTACCAAGATCCCTTGAGAATGTAATTGCCAATGAATCCTGTGCGTTATTTTATAAACATGAGCAAATCGTGGATAAGTGCCTTGACTGAAATGGACTGCGTGGGAAAGCTGGCCGTATCTTGCTGTCCCAACTCTGTTTATCTCCGGCTCGACTTAATGTGTCTCGCGAAATCAACGACGTCTCTTCCTCTTTAGACGTCCAGAGCTATCTCCAACTCTTCTGCTCTCTCCACCCCACTTTATGGCGTCTTCTTTGCTATTATGAATCCCATAAAAAGCAAAATAAATCCACACTTCCGAGTTGTGCTCAACTGTTCGTGAAAAAAGTTACCTTGCTTCTGTCAACTGAAAATTTTTGTAAGCCTCGTTCGGAGTGAACACCTCTGCGAGGGCGAGAGCAAAGGTGCACACCCTGGGTACCAGAGCCAAAAAATAAGAGCCAACCGCTTCGGTTCCGCACAATGGGGACGAAAAATGCTTGGGTGGAGGACAGGAGGGACTGGTCCCCCCACTTATCTCCGAGGTCAGCTCTCCAATACGTCCAGATCCGTAGCAAAATTGTCAGAGGAGGGGCTTGATCTGGTGCTCTGAGAACAAGTTAGGACGTTTCGTTGAAATGAAAAGGGCGTTCCCTAGGGCAAAGAGGCGTGACCCTGAAAAACTTCCCATGGACTTCACCCTGGACCTAAATTTTCAATTGTTCTTGTCGACTAGCGCCGCCATTGGTTTCGTTTCCTGCATAAACTCGCTTTCGAGTCTGGTTTGTTTGTTGTTATTTCAAGGACTCGACGAAAACAAGGAAGAACTCTCAATGCATTCCAAATTTTTCCGTTCCTTCGGCTCTAGAACTTACTTTTGTTTCCTACAAATCTATTTGAATAAAACACTTGAGAATTCAGCTTAATTAACAAGACCTTTTTCTGTGTCATTTAACATTTTCAATGTCAAAAATTTCGAAAAAACAGAGCTCAAGCATCAATGATAAATCTTGTGAACTGAACATTAATAATATCGAAAAGAAGATGCAAAATAATGTTGACTCTACAAAATTGGCTATTCCTGTGCTAAGTATTTTTCGTCGTAAGAAACCGCTTAAGAAACTCATCTCTCAGATCGTCGAGAGTTAACTCACGAAATGCCCTAATGTAATAACAAAATCCTTCAAATATTGATGTAGTTTCATTTCTTTCTTCCGTCACTTTACTTGGAATGTGCTTTAGTATTTTCTACAACTTTGAAACGAATTTTACGGAACCATATGGGAACGATGGGCTACCATAGGTACTGGTAAACATGGTACCGAACATACTGGTAAATATGGTACCGAAACAATCCGATATAGAGGGCAGCGTATTTGGCACTCTCTTCCACAGGAAGTCAAAGATGCAAATTCTGTTCAACAATTCAAGAATAAAATAAAATTCTGGAAAAATGTAGACTGTGACTTTAGGCTCTGCAAACAATACATAGCTCAGCTCGGCTTTTTATAATTTTATACGCCTTGAAGTTTTTATACTTGAAGTTATGATTGTAGATTTTACAGGTTGTTTAGATAGATTTTTTTACGTTTGTAATTTTATTGACTGTTACTTTTACTTATTTTGCTGTATATATTGTAAATTAATTTTGTTGGCTTGAATTGGCTTGATTTAGCTATGTTAGTTGCCAATTTTGAATAAAATGATAATAATATTAATAATAATAATGGCTCAAAAATATCGCGTTGTTTTTGCGCGTTAAATTGCAACGCGAAGAATTTGACGCAGTTTATCGCCATTTAACGGTAGGTCTAAAAGTCCTGGAAAGAAAACTTTTTAATTTCAAAATCCAGTTTAGAGCCGTGATAATCTTACAGAATTCAATGCGCTAAAATAACGTGATTGAACGTTTAGTGGAAACCAACCTTTATAAAATATATGCGTATTCCACAAGATATGATAAAAATGGGAGCATTTCTTTGTACAATGTAGAAAAACTGATACACGTTTTCTTTTAATAAGAAACCAGGATCAGGCCATAGTAGCAAAAGTTTCTTAATTTCACATGAAATTTTGTCCATTTTAGTACTAAAAGTTTCTTAATTGGTTTCTTATTTTTTGAATGCGGAATTATCAATGTGGTCGCTAAAACTACGGCAGATATGATTCTTGACATTTAAAACATCATAAAGGAATAAACAGTGTTCTGTTCTGTCGAAAACACAAATGTTTAGATAATTTTGCTCAAGAATAAAGGTTCAACAATCTGTTTGCTATAATATCCATGCTTTTAACTTTGAAAAGTTTCTTAGTACTTCTCAGACATAGTACTAGAGTTTCTTAAAATTTTGGCCATCTTAGTACTAGTTTCTTATAAACTAGTTTCTTACAAAAAAACGTGTAAATCTTTCAACTTCATTGTTTCCTTTCATCTAAAAATAGGCTTAAACCTCTATTTGGAGTTTTGTGGTGTTACGGCTGCATGCAACAGTCTTTTAACAGTCAAACAAAATTATTTCTATGATTATTTCATTCATGTTTCATTCAAGCCTGATTCTTTGTATCCCTGTGATTCCCCGCAACGTCGTTATTGTGCAATCCAGCCATAACTGTGTCACGAAGTCCAAAGCTGTTTGAGTGTGCAATTCATCCTTTCAGACGTCTCCACTTGACAATTCCATGCTTCCTCGACGATTTTGAAGGAAGGCAAGGGGACTAGGACAGCTGGAAATGACTCATAATCGCTTCAACGAGGTCAGCTTTCTTCATGGACGCAAGTTTTATTTTCTTTGTTTGACAAAAGTCCTTCAGAACAGGCACTGTCAGTTTATTCAGCTGGAAAAAGAAAGATAAATAATTTAGCGAAATTCAAGGTACATTATACACAATGTGCAAAGTTTTAACTTATAATCAAAAAGGGCGTTAAAATCTATAACAAATTTTGCACGCAACAACGTAATTCGTCAATACATGAATCTTTGAATGAAAATTTGGCGATAGTATGAGCTTGAATCGTAGTAAACAGAAGTTTTATTTCCTGCAAAAGCGATCAATGGAATCTTCTAAGCGGGTGGCATTTTGAGGCGCAGGTGGTTATGTATTCCGAGTAAATAAAGGATCAGTCAGTGAGTTATGGCTGCTCTCCATATCAAGCGTTTTGAGTGCGCGGGCGCTGCCACCAAATAGGAGTAGGAACAAGTTCAACTCCCATCGCGGGCGTTTGCAATCGCCACCGCAGGAATCAATCTTGGTCGCAGCGTCCGCGCGCTCAAAACACTGGATATGGTGAGCAGCCTTTAGTCAAACAAAATTTTGGGTACCAAGGCAGTTTTGAATTGGTGGGGTGTAAAACCATTGGAAGGAAAATTGGTCTTATGAAACAATTTTAGAAACTTCTGATGGGGTGCAAAAAGTTGCAAGCTAAGTTCTATAGAAGATTACTTAAATGCGACAAGGTGGCCTGTGGACAACCAAAATATCTTCTCACACCTACAATATATTGTTTCTAATTTCTTAATGACAGCCATCAAAACATTCAGTACATCCGTAAGAAATTCCAACTCATTTCTTTCCATGGTAGAACTTCATTGGTTGAAATAAGAAACCAGGATCAAACCATAGTATTAAAAGTTTTTAATTGAACATGAAATTTTGTCCATTTTAGTACTAAAAGTTTCTTGACTGGTTTCTTAGTTTTGAATGCTGAATCATCAATGTGGTCGCTAACACTACTGCAGATATGTTTCTTGACATTTAAAACATTATATAGGGATAAACACCGTGCTGTTATGTTTAAAACACAAATGGTTAATTAATATTGCTCAAGAATAAAGGCTCAGCGATATATTTGCCATAATATCCATTCTTTTAACTTTTAAAAGTTTCTTAATACTTCTCATACATAGTACTGGAGTTTCTTAAAATTTTGGCAATCTTAGTACTAGTTTCTTACGTGTAGATACATGTAGAAATTTTCTAAACAATCCTAGCTTTCAGTGGAATCAATCTTCTGCCATTCACCAAGTAAAATGAACTTTCTTCATTTTTAAACACCTTCCTGCAGGGTTTTGTACTGCAAAATGTTCTGAATTTGAATAAAATTTAATTTGCTAAATTTTTCATCAGTTGGAAGAATTTTAATGAAGAAATGCACTTTCAATTGAAGAAAACCATTGATGAGATCCGCCAATATCTCTGTAAAACGAATTGTTTAGAAGACAGAAATGAAGATGACTCCAGAAAAATTCTGAAAAACTAAAGGCAAATAGTAGAAATGATGAATTAAATTTCGACTCTTCAGCGGCATTGATCATAGAAAAAAGTTCTGAAAAAGTAAAATATTCACAGAATATCTAGTTTTCAAAAAATGATTCTGCTAACTACCTCGAAAATTATAAACATCTATGTGAGAGACCTTTCCCTCTGAAGGAAGAAAATGGCAAAAGTTATACTTTGATTTATATATCAATCGTAGGAAAACAGTGTATTAGCTGTTACTACAAACAGAATGCTGTGTTCCCCCCTGTGTTTCCTTCAAAACATCAACCTCGTCCACAGGGCCTTTTGTTATTATTGGGACGGAGACGACCCAACAATGACAAAAGGCCCTGGGGACGAGGTTGTCAAAACATCTCTTTTCCGGATGCTCAAGTCGTCGGATTTTTTGTGACATTTCGCTCCTGGGGGTACTCCAAAGTTCTCAATACGGGGGGGGGGGGTCCATGCCAATATTTGGGGTCCAAAATCTTACGGTAAATCAATATTTGGGGTTTGTGAATTACAACATGGACAATTTCAACATTTTGGGTTCACAAATCTGAAAAAAGGAAGAATCATGCAATTTGGTGCGGTTCTCAAAAATGTTAGACTCAATATTTGGGGTCCCAAAACATTAGGCTTAATATTCAGGGGTCAACAAAGAAAAGCTGCATGGTCCCCCGTATTGAATTTTAAGAAGAACCCCCCCCCTGGGCACCTTGCTGGAAGAGACAAAGCTCTTTGGACGAGTATTGTCACTGAGCTTGACAATTGGAGTCTCAAGGTGACACCAAATCTTTCAATTTAAAACGCATCTTCAGTTTTGGCAAGACAAGACCTTCTCGCTGGAATCTGTGCATTCGTAGGACCACTTAGTGATGTAGATCTTGCAAATGAAGCATTTTTATAACATTTAATTGCACGGTAATAAAAATCTTCTCTGTTCACTGAATAGACATACCTTCAGCTAAAGCCGCATTTATCTATTAAACTGGTCGATTCGAGTGACGTCTTGAAGTCCTATACCCCAGCTCTTCATAAGCAATCCAGTATTTTAACTTTTTCGTAGCAATTGTCGTATAGTGAAGTAGCTTTTTATCTCTATGAAATGGTCTCAGGGTAGACACAGCTTTTGCTTCCTGGGGTACCTTCCCAGAGGTATTGAAGAGTTGGTTTGAAAGCAGTGGAGCTTGTAATATGCATTGGGAACATTTTATCAGAATATTCATAAAAAACGTTTTCAGCGGCTCCTTGCTCGTATGTTACATAACATTGTATATGTTTATTAGATCAAAAAGGGATACTGTCTCTCTTTTCAGATACCAATGGAATCTTTGAAAAATCATTTCATGTACAAACTGGTTTATGTTTTGTCTCACTGTTGTTGCCGTTCTTGTAAGCGACCGCACCATTAAAAATAAAGATAATAAAAAGATCAGGCTGCAGGATACAAAGAACAGTAGAATGCATATTTAGTAAATAATTGCTCTGTATAGGGACAAATTGCGAACAATTGTTTAGGTCACGTTGGTGGCAAAGTAAACAGTTTTGACGACTACTGAATCAACCAACCATTCAAGAATTCATAATGAAAACATAAAGCTACGTGTTTGTGACCAGGTGACCGGTTCAAATTGACTGAATTCTTAGCTATAGATTTCGCACTGAATGTGTCCAACTAAAGTCCGAGTCGAGTCTCCAAAGCAAATTTTTGAAAGGACGATCTTCCTAATGAATGTCGTTTAGGGTGTATTCCTTTGCGCATTTTCTCAAAACGGTAGACTTGGAAGAGCTTAAAATCACAATCACATGTTCCTTTGTACCGAAAATGGTAGACGTCGTAGACTTCAGATCATTTTTTACGAAAGCCCATTCTTTGGTCATTCTGTTTACAGCAGACAACCCAGATATTCTTTGGTCATTCTACTTACGGTAGACTTCCAAGATACTCTTTCGTGAAACTGTTTACGGAGACTTCTCAGACATTTTTGAGGCATTCTTCTGATAACGGTAGACTCCCGAGGCCTTGGAAAACCTTATGTTCTTGACGCTGGAAGACTTCCGAGAGACCGCAAAGATCCTTCTTATGTAAATGAAAATTTACCGGAAAATTCGAAAATAGAATGAAGCATTGTATTTTCTTTTCTCTTGAAATTGGCTTCACTTCGCTCACCTAAAATATATTTTTACAGTCCTTTACAACTACTGAGAGACACAAAAACTGCAGGTCACTGGTTTCAAACTCAAATATCTCTTGACCCCAACCTCGCAAAATAAAGAAGATTTCTAAATGTAGTACTGCTATTACTAAATATGAGCACTAATTTGATGGATTGTGCAACAAAAACACAAATTTTAAAAAGGCTTAAGTAGCGGATTCATCTGAATAAACCATGGACGCACAATAAACTTGTATCCTGTAGGGAAAATACACTATCAACTCCTGTAAAAGAACAGCAATAATATAAGA